>CM065428.1:48992500-50192500 GCA_033030585.1 Hippophae rhamnoides | reverse complement strand
TGTTAAGGACAAATCCCAAGTCACTAATAAAGCCAAGCCCAGCTCTGATACCATGTTAGAAACACAGGCCTAACTCAACCCAATAAGATCTCATTGAGTTAGGTTGCCTAGGCTTATAAGAAACCTTGTTGCCTTGCTCTTAGCCGATGTGAGACAAGGATACTTAATAGCCCTCCTCCATACGATGGACAAAGGTGGACATAAGTGCCACGGTGAGACTATGGTAGAGCCCAGGGTCCAAACACATAGAGACCAGGAGTAGAGCTCTGATACCATGTTAGAAACTCAGGCCTAACTTAACCCAATAAGATCTTATTGGGTTAAGTTAGGTATGGGCTTCTAACATGGTATCAGAGCTCCGATCTTGGTCTCTATATGCTTGGACCATGGGCTCTACCACAGTCTCACTATGGCGCTTATGTCCACTTTTTTCCGTCGTAAAGAGGGAGACTGTTAAGTATCCTTGTCCCACATCTGTAAGGAGCAAAGCAGCAATGCTTCTTATAAGCATGTGCAACTCTTAACTTAATAAGATCTTATTAGGTTGAGTTAGGCTTAGGTATCTAACATGGTATTAGAGCTGGGTCTGGCTTGATCGATGACTTGGGCTTTGTTCTTAACAGTCTCACCGTGGCTTTGTGAGACCATTTCTGTCAGTGTGGATAAGGGTTGTTAAGTTTCCTTCAGTCCCACATTAGCCAAGAGTTTGACAACAATGTTGCTTATTAGCTTGGATATTCCTTAAGTCAATGAGATCTTATTGGGTTAAGTTAGGCCTGAGTTTCTAGCCCGAGTTTCTAACATGGTATCAGAGTTGGGTCTGACTTGATCGATGACTTGGGTTTTGTCCTTAACAGTCTCACTGTGGCTTTGTGAGACCATCTTTGTCCGTGTGAAAGGGGACTATTAAGTATCCTTATCCCACATCGGCTAGGAGCAAGGCAGCAAAACTGCTTATAAGTCTAGACAACCCTTAACTTAAGGATATCTTATTGGGTTGAGTTAGGCCTGAGTTTCTAACAATAGTAAATGACTCTTGATTGTGAGTGTGCACCAAAGAGTTATTTTACAGTCCTATAACTCATTTGAATTTGATTCCTTCACCGATTGAGAAGCAAATTGTGGATTCATAACACTCTATAAACAACCCAACAATAATTGATCATTTGAGATCCGATCATCATAATCAGGATTAGGAATCCTGAGCTCTCATCTGTTGTTCTTGGTGAAGAGCGAAAACCGGCATCGCCGATTCTCGCAAATACTTTGGTTTTAATATTTGTAAAACTCTCGCAAGTGCACGAATCATTTCGTAGAAAATGATAAGTATACTCCCAAGGTCGATCTAAGGAAGGAATGTATGTGGTTTTTAATTTATTATTCAAACTTTTAAAAGCGAAATTAAATCCTAAACATCCTGTCACGATAGTTTGGTTTTTGTGTTCCTAATCTAATAACATAAAAATAAACATATATACGTATTAATTAAATATAATCTAAAAAAATAAAAATAAACATAGATACAAATTCAATAAATATTTATCTAAAAATAAATATAAATACAGATTCAATAAATATTCATGCAAATTTTATCATTTATATTAAGGTGAGTATTTATGGATATAATAACTAAATTAATTATGCTTTGCTCATATTATCTAAAGTTATTAAAGATATAAATTGATATTTTATTGATTCTCTTTTTGTATGAATACCACTTTGGTGGGTTAGATATTCTTTGTTAACTAAACAAATCAATTAACACCCATGGGTGGGGTTAATAACTAATTTGGTTAATTAAATTAATTCCTTTTTCTAAGAGATTGAAAATGAACCATTTAAATGCCACCTTTGGTGCGGGTAGACAAATTAAACTTTATTCAAGGTGTCCAAATTAAACCTAAGAATTTAGTTATCCGAAGTACTAACTTTCAAGTTTTAAGAACCACTTCAAAACATGTCATTAATACATTTTCGATAATAATTCTTATAAAAACTTTTGAAATAGAGCTTCACTCTAACTACGCGATTGTACCAACAAATAAAAGAAAGACTACTCTAAATTAACCGGATAACTAAACCTTTAAAATCTAATTTTGATTTAAGTTTGTAATGAAAAATAATATATTTCTCTCTAACATCCTTAATATAAAATCTTGAATAAAAATAAAATCAATTCATTTTAGAAATTTTCACCTATTTAATATTTCGCAAGCATAACAACGTTATTATTATATCATGATTATAAATGTTTAGTACGCTTAAATTTAATTACCATAAATTAAATATAACATGTAAGAATAAAGCATAAAAATAACTGTAAAGAAAATAAAATCCTTACAACTTCGACGCTTATTCCCGCTAGCTAGAAAACCTCCAAGCGGAATTTGCACTTCCATTTATTGAATCAAAATCTAAATTATTACAAAACATTTACAAGTTCCTCTCAAAAAGAGAAGAACTCTAAACCTAAGAGAATTGAACTAAAAACTAAGAGAAAAACTAAGAAAAGCTTAGAAACTAAGAAAGAAACTAAGAAAAACTCAAAAACTAAGAAATGATAGAAAGAAAGAAGAGAAGTGTGGTTTTGAGGTGTCTTTGCTGAATGGAGCGGGGTATTTATAGGTGAGGATGGAGAGAAAATGAGTAAAACAATGTTAAAAAAATATTAAAAAATTAAAAACGTGTAGTGGACATGCCGAGGTCATCAATGACGCCAGCGATGACGTCATTGTGGTCACCGCACGCGGAAAAACGTGGGTGAAAACGCGCTGGCTCGCCGTTGGCGTTGGCGCGCCAAGTCGCCGGTCAGCTCGGGCGTAGCGTGAACAGTGCTCGGCGCCGCGCGCTTGTGGAATGGAGCCAACGCAGCTAGCGCGAAAGACAGTCTTTGGGAGGGGTGTGACTGGCCGGGCTGGCGCTGCGCGATTTTCCGTCTTTGACATTTTTGACCTTTTCGACCCATTTTGTCCAATTTTTTCCATGTTTATTGAATTTTCCCACTTATTTATTAATTTATTTGTGATGTATTGCTTCAAGTATTCTTCTTTGAGTCTTTAAATTGCGTTTTTAAGCCAAAATACCTGAAAAACAATAAAAATACTCGTGATTCCGAAAAGACAAATTTATATAAATATATGATAAAACATATAAATATATATATTTTTAATCAATTAACGTGCATAAAATCATGGTTATTTTAGTGCTTTTTGAGCAGCACTCATCACAAACCCAACTGCTCTTCGCTAGTCCCTTAGCAAGCAGGTTTATAAAACTAAAAATTAAACTATCCTAAATCACTTCCGTGGATTGACACGGTTGCATTTAGCCTACGCAACAAGCCTTTAAACCCCTAGGTTGCCTAGTGGACGAGTTTGAGTCTCGTGAGGTTTGAGTAATGATACCCACAAACATTGAACTAAATGTAAAAATCAAAAGAAACAATAAAAACAAACAAATTAAAAATTAAATTTACAACAAAATCACAAATTAACAACATCTCACAAAAATGTCTCATACTTTTTAATCTCCTTTAAGATCATAATTAAAATCTCAAGCATAAGTTATTTTAATCTCTTTAAACAATCATGATTTATTATAATAATTAGTCGAAAATCATTTTCATATTTCATATCAAAAATGTATCAATTTAATTTCACCCAATTTCAAGGTCATGAATCGACCTTCGACTCTATTCCTCACAAGTCAATACTCTCAAAACACCGAATCCCATGGGTTCAAACACTCATACTAATTTATATGCGAAAGAGTTGATGTATAGAAATGAACTAATATGTTCGCATATGTATAAAGAATAAAGGCTCAAAGTGTTATTTTAACATTGATCTCATGAAAGGAATCAAATGTATAAATTATAAAGATATCATATATAAAAATTATTTTCATGCATAAATCAAACTCATTAAGAAAGAATTTCAAGATATATGCCTTTTTACAAATGAAGAAATTGCAATGACTTTTTAGTGGAATTACTTCTTATATCTTTCTTTGTAATTAGCCTTTACTCACAACTTCAGTAATGCTAGGGTTATAGACGTAGATGATACTATTTTTATCTCTCTTTTTTTTATTTTTTTATTTTTTTTATTTTTTTTTTCTGTAGATATTTTTCAATATGTGTATTTTTTAGAGAGTCAACCCATGTAGAGATTGTACATTTTTTTGGATTTTGGTGAGTGGTTAATTTTTTGGCTTTTCTGTTTGATCTTGGTTTAGGTAACCCCATATATGTCTTTTTGTTTTTGTAGTAGTCATGCATAAATGAGATATAAGCATATACTATCAATTTCTACTCAAATCATTTAATCTAAGCAAAAATAATAATCAAAAATATATGATACTCTATTAAGATGAAAAAAAAATTCATACATTCAATGCTAATACCTATAGAGATCATCTAAAAATTTGAAGAAATAAGAAATGTGTTTGGAGTAGAAAAAATATATATTTCACTCTGAATAAAGGAAATTAGACTCAAATTATATCTCACAAAGGTAGTCTCAACTAAAAAAAAACTCATAAACACCGATTTTGGGTTTAATATAATTTCTTCATCTTATCAAGAAATACTAATTATCAAAAATAATTACAAAATATTTCATGATATGTTTTCAAAAATTAATCTAACAGTACAAAAGACTTAACTATTTACTTAAATTTGATTTAAAGAAATGATAAATTTTTGTGAGAAAAGTTTTATTTTTTTTTTATTTTTTTTATTTTTATTTATTTTATTTATTTTTTTTTTTAATTAAGTATGGTAACATTTCACCACCCCCAACCTAGAACTTACATTGTCCTCAATGTAACAACTGTAAATTAAAGATAAAGAGAGAAGAGAAGAAAGATTACCTATTTCCTGAGAATGTGCAAGTAGTAATGGAAAATGCAGGTGTATCCATCATATTCATCATTAAAGTGTATACAGACAGACGGCGTAGAACTTCTAACATCTCAACAAATATTTTTAGTTTTAACAATTTAAAAATTATTCACATGTAATTAAAATGAAATAAACAATAAAATTAAGTAAATAAAACAAATAACAAACAAAAATTTTTTTATTTTTTATTTTTTATTTTTTATTTTTTTTTTTATTTTTTTATTTTTTTGTTTTTTTTTACCTTTTTTTATTGTTTTTTTTTTACCTAAAATGATGGGTTGCCTCCCATCCAGCGCTTAGTTTAACGTCTTAGCAAGACGTATCTTTTTGGTGCTAAGGGTTACTCAGCCAAATGCAATCCATTTCAAAGAATGTTGTTTGGTTCTTCTAAATAAGGCTTGACACGATGGCCATTTACTTTGAACGCTTTTTGTGTCTTGAGTCCAATAGTTCCACTACTCCATGTTCAAATACTTGAACTATTTTGAATGGTCCATCCCATCTTGATCTCGGCCTTTCCTCGAAACAATCTCAAACGAGTTAAATAAAAGAACTTTCATTCAGAGGTGAAGAGTCTTAGGAACTAGCCTCTTGTCATGATACGCTTAGTACGCTCCTTGTATAATTTGGCATTCTCATAGGCTTCATTCCTAATTTCTTCCAACTCACGAAGCCGGAGTAATCGTTTTTCACCTACTTTATCTAAATCCATGTTTAACTCTTTAATTGCCCAATAAGCTTTGTGTTCAAGTTCAACCGGAAGGTGGCACGCTTCCCAAAGATTAACCGGTGGGCTCATCCCAATAGGTGTTTTTAAGCGGTGTGGTATGCCCATAAGGCATCATTTAGCTTAAATGCCCAATCCTTCCTCGACGGGCGCACATGCGCTCCAAGATTCCCTTAATTTGCCTATCAAGCCACTTCCACTAAACCTAAGTTTGAGGATGATATGGAGAGGCTACTTTACGTGTGATGTTGTACTTGTTTAGTACTCCATCAAAGAGTTTGTTACAAAATGGCTACCTCCATCACTTATTATACTCTAGGCGTTCGAACCCTCTTGAATATGAAATCTTTCAAGAATTTCACAACAACATTAGCATCATTGGTTTGGTGCGGGATAACTTCCTACCCACTTGGACACATAATCCACAAAGAACCAAAATGTATTGAAAACCATTAGATGGGGGAAAGGACCCATGAAGTCAATCCCCATACATCAAAGAGTTCAACAACTAAATTAGATGTCAAAGGCATTTCATCTCTTTTGCTTATGTTTCGTTCTTTGACATCTATCACATTGTGCACAAAACATATGAGCATCTTTAAAAAGTGGGCCAAAAGAATCCAGATGTAATATCTTACGGCCGTTTTTTCACCTCCAAAATGACCCCCACAACGAAGTTCATGACAAAAGTCGAATGCTCTTATGTTTCTTTCTTTCCGGTACACATTTCCGGATGACTTGATCTTGACCAATCTTGTATAAATAAGGGTCATCCCAAAAATAGTCCTTAATAGTTTTAAAAAACCTTTTCTTGTCCTGATATGAAGTGTTAGGTCGCAAAACACCAGTGGCAAGATAGTTTACAATATCAGCATACCATGGGTTCGGACCTATGAAAAATAACTGTTCATCAGGAAAGGTTTCAACTATATCGTCATTACTCTCATCTTTAAGAGAATTGAAGTCAGAAATCAACCTAGACAAATGGTCAGCTACTAAGTTTTCACTGCCTTTCTTATCCTTGATTTCTAGGTCAAATTCTTGTAAGAGTAAGACCCACCTGATTAATCTTGGCTTGGCATTTGGTTTACTTAATAGGTATCTTAAAGCAAAGATGATCGATCCTACTAAATAAGACCGAAATTTGTCTAAAGAGAATACTATAGCCAAGAATTCCTTTTCAAATGGTGGTGTAATTCATTCGGGCATCATTGAGTGTTTTGCTAGCATAAGAGATGACATGTAAACGCTTATCCACTTTGTCCCAGACTGCTCCTATTGCATAATCATAAGCGTCACACATTATCTCAAAAGGTAAAGACATTTGGTGCCATTATAACAGGGTAGATGTTAGTTTCTCTTTCAAGGTATTAAAGGAAATAAGGCATTGTTGAAGTCAAATTCAGATCTTTGGATAGTAAGTTACATAAAGGACGACTTATTTTAGAGAAATCTTTAATAAATCGTCTCAGAAATCTCATGTCCCAAGAAGCTTCTTATCCCCTTCACGGATGTAGGGGGAGGTATTTTGGATATCAATTCAACTTTTGCCTTATCAACTTCAATACCCTTGTTTGAAATTATATGTCCTAAAACTATCCCTTGTTGAACCATAAAATGACTTTTCTCCCAACTAAGGGTTATATTGCATTCAATGCATCTTTCTAAAACCAAAGTCAATTTATGTAAGCAATCATCAAATGAGTTCCCAAAGACAGAGAAATCGTCCATGAAAATTTCAATGAATTTCTCCACCATGTGCGAGAAAATAGATATCACGCATCTCCTGGAAAGTGGCGGGGGCATTGCATAACCCAAATGGCATTCTGCGAAAGCAAATGTCCCAAAAGGACATGTAAATGTGGTCTTTTCCCCGATCTTACGGTGCTGGCATGGGTACTTGATAATATCGAGAGAGTCCATCCAAAAACAAGTAAAATTCGTACTTGACTAATCTTTCCAACATTTGATCAATGAATGGAAGAGAAAGTGATCCTTTTTCGTATATGAATTTAGTTTCCTAAAATCTATACACATTCTCCATCCATTGATTATTCTAGTGGGCACTAATTCACTTTTATCATTTTTAACAACCGTTATCCTGCATTTCTTCGGGTACCACCTCTGGACTAACCTACTTTACTATCCGCAATAGGATAGATAATACCTTCTTCTAATAATTTAAGGATTTCCTTTTTAACTACCTATTGCATGTTTGGGTTTAGTCTTCGGGCCTCTCGGCATGTTTAGCACCATCCTCCAAGTTGATCTTGCATACACATTGTTGGACTAATGCCTCTTATATCCCCTATACTCCAACCTATAGATTTCTTAAACTTTAAGCACTTTGACGAGTTCTTTTTCTTGTGGTTTGGTCAAGGTTGAAGAAATTATCACCGGATATGTTTCTCCTTCTCCCAAAAACACATATTTTAAGTGCTAGGTAAGTCTTTGAGTTCAAGTTCAGGTGGATTGGCCTCTTTAACAGATGAAGAACTGGTAGATTTAAAAGTGTACTAGATTTTGTCATCACTTCATTATTGTCTAGTTGTTCAAGGTACCCTCTTAATTTCTTCATCTAAATCTTCTTCAACCTTTTCAAGTGTAAGAACTTTCAAGCTTAGTCTTCTATTCGGTTTGGAAAAAGGTGTTTTGGACAAGATTATCCAAAGGATCAACTTCGAATATTTCATCGATGGCGTAAATAGAAGGGAAAGGTGAAGAATCAAAAACTTTTGAAATGAGCAGCCTCTCCTAAGACCTGTCTATTGTCAAATTTCCATCTCGGACATCAATAATAGTTTTAGTAGTTGCCATAAATGATCTACCAAGCAATATTGTACGCTTCTCCGCCTAATGCCGGATTTTCTTGCATATCCGTGAATCACAAAGTCAACAGGTATTATCGGTTTGTCTACCCGTACCAAAACATCCTCAACTATTCCCTCTCGATATTTAAGAGATCTATCTCGCAAGTTGCGGACATAATTGTGGGTTTTAAATCCCCTAGATTGGAAATGTAAGAATATGTAGCAGGCATCAAATTTATACTAGCACCTAAATCAAGCATTGCTTTAGCAACCTTCCTATCCCCCATAGTTATGTTTATAATAAAACTTCCAGGTCTTTCAACTTAGGGGTAGTTTGGCGAAGATGCGGCGCTAGAAATTTCTCGATACTACTACTGCTCATTCATTCGGTTCATACCTCCTTTTCTTAGTGTTCAACTCTTTGAAAAACTTGGCATATGAGTAAGCACATTCATGATCACTTCTAATAATGGTAAATTGATATTTACTTTAGAGAAATATATTAAAAAGATCATTGAATTGCTTATCTTGTTTGGATTCTTTCAACCTAGGTGGGGAAAAGGTACTTGCATCCGTGTGGTTCTCATTTGTCTTTTGAATTTTGGGAGTGTCGATGACCCCAATGAGTTTTTAAGAAGGCTTTTTAAGTTTAACACTTGTTTCTCCTTTTTGCGAGAGATTAGAATATCGCCTTCTTTGTTACATGAACTACAAGGTAGTTTAGAGATTTCGTGTAAACTGGTATTGACTACCTTACCACCGAAGAGTTCTAACATCTTTGCTTTGTTCTCGTTGACCGGGCAACTTTCCTGGTTCTTTCTTTTGCATTTGTTCAGGGCTTGCCCAACTTTAGATTCAATTCTTTTAACCGAAGCCGCCATGGTGTTCAACCTTTGATTAGTCATCGGTTGGTTGTCACGACTAACTGAATAAAAGCATTCAAGCTATCTTCTAAGGTTGGTTTAAAAGATTGGCTTGGTGGGTAAGCGGTGGTTGTAGGTCAAGTTATTATAGGTGTTTGGATGATACTTTTGAAAATATTGGACTTCCTCTATAAAGATCGACACTAGAATCACAAGTATTTGAACAATTATGAGTACCCACGCCCAATTGAACAACACACTCCATATACCTCTTGATTTGAAATTTGGTGAGACATGAGGAATTTCACTTGTTTAGTCAATTCAAGAAGTTGCAAGGTTATCTCATTATCAAAGCTTCGACTTCATTGACCTTTGCTCTCCTTCTACCACCTCTTTGTGGGGAATTAGAACCCAATTGCTCATGAGATTATAGGTTTCCTCTGCGGTCTTTTCTCCTACAGCACCTCCAAGAAGATTATCAACCAAGTATTGACTCTATAGTGTCAATCCATCGTAAAAGAATTGGTTTTGTAGTCAGAAGTGGAAAGTTATGATTTTGACATTGAATGAAAAGGAGTTTGAATCGTCTCAAGCTTCGTATGAAAGGGCTCTTCATTCATTTGAGAAAATGTTGCTATCTTTGTTCTTAGATCAATGTTTTCACGGGAATAGAACCTACCCATAAAAATTTCAGATCGCCTCTCCCAAGTTTTAAGAGAACCTCGATCGTAGAGTAATGAACCATGACCAAGCTTTATCTTTGAGAGTGTAAGGAAAACACCTCATCCTAAGTTGATCTTCATTAATTGTATGTAGTGGAAAGGTTTGGACAATAGCATAGAATTCTCGAATGAAATGCAAAGTGGTCTTCATTAGGGATACCGTAAAAGGAAGGTAACAAAGAATAATGAATCTTTTCAATTCATAATTCCTACTGACCTCTTGTAATTGGATGCCGGAAATTACATTGCCAATGCTTGGCATTGTATAGTCTTTCATCTTTTTCCTACTATCTTCGCATCTCCCACATGGTTGTTTGTAGAGTTGAAAATGATCCTCCTCCTATTGTGAATCAACATTTTGCTCTTAAAAACAATAGTAGATATCTCTAAAAAAAGTGCAAGGAACCTAAATTTTTATTTTTTTTTTAATTTTAATTTAAACGAAGGGACACAATTTTGAAACAAACAAATTTATTTCATTTAAATTTTTTTTTACACGCAAAACTAAAACAAAGGAAAATACAATAATGGGTGACCTCCCACGTAGGACTAAAATTTATCGCCTTCTAGTAAGACGTTGCTTGGAGATTGCGAGAATGAAAACTCAATGTCTCTCTTCATTGAATTCATTTAAGTTTCAAATTAGTCTTTGCCTTTTGCAAATGTTCAACTAACTGCTTCAACTTGAACTTCCACCTTTTGATAAGCCTACGCAGTCCAACCGTTGATTGGTTTTAGATTGATTATTCCTACAAACTTGAATAAAAGAATTCAAGTTGTCCTCCAGGTTGGTTTATTTGGAATGCTTCTTGGAATAGGTGGGTGGAATCGGCCCCGCTCGGTTTGAGCTGAGGAAAAGCGAGGGTTGTTTTGCCTCCAAGAGAAATTTGGATGACTTCTCCACCTGTGATTATAGGTATTTGAATGGGATCAAACCTTGGTCTCCGTTGATATGCTCCCAACACATTAACCTACTCAGGTCCGGGCTTGTATCTCCTTGATATGGACAAGTTTCCAAGACCATGTCCCACGTTATCAGCATAAAACCATATTGTTCATTATTGGTGTTGGTTTGCGGTAATGCGAAGTGGCAACTTGCTTAGTCGTTGAACAAGTTGTCATGTTGAACTTCATTCTTGGAGTCGATTTCATGAACACCACTTTTCTCACCGGGAGCTTTTCTTGTTGGCAATTAGCACCAACATCTCAGAGGTTATACGTTTCGATGCAATCTTTTCTCCTATTGCTCCTCCGGCAGCGTTGTCGACAATGAACTGAAATTGTTGTGTAAGTCCATCGTAAAAGAATTGGTTCTGCAACCTGCAGGGAAAGCTATGATGGGGGACATTGAGTGAGAAACATTTTGAACCTATCCCAAGCTTCATGGAATGGTTCTTCCTTCCATCCGAGAGAAAGTAGCAATCTTTCCTCTCACTCGATGTTTTTGACGGGAATAGAATTTTCCCATGAATTTATTGTAAATGTTACCCCATGTCATCGGAGAACCTGGGAAGTGACATCAACCAAGCCTTGGCCTTATCTTTAAAGGTATAGGGAAAACATCTTATTCTCAGTTGATCCTCATTTAGAATAATGGCGGGGAATGTTTGGACCGTAAGCATAGAAATCTCTCATAAAGGAAAGAGAATCTTCATTAGTAGCCCATAAAAGGAAGGAAGCATAGAAAAATGAATATTTTTAAGGTCATAATTCGATAGCCTCTCCCAATGGATAATGGCGGTTGCTACGCTAATCACCTGGTCCTTGCAAACTCCTTCATCGCATTGGTTTCCTAACACGTTGGTTTTCCTCCATTTCTTTTTGGTTCTAGTAAAGGATTAAGACTTTGTTCTATGTTTGGCTCAAAATCGGTTGATGGGTAGGATCCAGTGTTGTTGACACTTGTTTAAATTTATGAATATTATTTACATGGTTGTGGTTTCCTAAGGATCTACTACCACGCATGTAGACTATTTTTAAACGTAAATTTAAAACTCGTCAACAAAAATAAAAAAAATTAGAGAAAATTTCCATGGCATTTAATACAAAACACTAGACAAAACTAGTTAATTTTTTTTTTTAAATTTAATTTTTTTTAAATAACATAATCAAGATAACCAAGAAATTGCTCAGGAAAGAACGGTACAATGGCTCCTTAAAAACCATTCTCCTAGCCAGAACAACGTTCCCAAGAAAGACTAGTGGCACAAAGGCTTCAAAGAACTAGTCTCCTAGACATAACTCCTTAGATTTTTACTTTTCATGCCTTTTAGTGTTTTTTTTTACTATTTATTAACGGTAAAAACTTTTTACTTCAAATTTCAAATTTCTAAATTATTTTACTATTTATGCTATAATTAAATTTTATTTATTTTTTATTTATTTATTTTTTTATTTTTATTTTTATTTCTTATGAAATTTGAAATTTGATAAAAAAAAATTTTATTTTTTTATTTATTTTTTTTTTAATTTTTTTAAAAAAATCACAATTATTTACAACACAAAAATATTTTTAAAATTTTGATAAATAAATTAAAAACGCTATTCCTTCCGCAAGAACGCTACAAAACTTGAAGAAATTAAATCGCCAAGATTCTCGCAAATACTTTGGTTTTAATATTTGTAAAACTCTCATGAAGTGCACGAATCATTTCGTAGAAAATGATAAATTATACTCCCAAGGTCGATCTAAGGAAGGAATGTATGTGGTTTTTAATTTATTATTCAAACTTTTAAAAAGCGAAATTAAATCCTAAACATCCTGTCACGATAGTTTGGTTTTTTGTTTCCTAATCTAATAACATAAAATAAACATATATACAGATTAATTAAATATAATCTAAAAAAAAATAAAAATAAACATAGATACAAATTCAATAAATATTTATCTAAAAATAAATATAAATACGTATTCAATAAATATTCATGCAAATTTTATCATTTATATTAAGTGAGTATTTATGGATATAATAACTAAATTAATTATGCTTGCTCATATTATCTAGGTTATTAAAGATATAAATTGATATTTTATTGATTCTCTCTTTGTATGAATACCAATCTTTCGTGGGGTTAGATATTCTTTGTTAACTAAACAAATCAATTAACACCTATGGGTGGGGTTAATAACTAATTTGGTTAATTAAATTAATTCCTTTTTCTAAGAGATTGAAAATGAACCATTTAAATGCCACCTTTGCGGGTTAGACGCTTTAAACTTTATTCAAGGTGTCCAAATTAAACCTAAGAATTTAGTTATCCGAGTACTAACTTTCAAGTTTTAAAACCACTACCGAAAACATGTTGTCAATACATTTTCAGATAATAATTCTTATAAAAACTTTTGAAATGAGTTTCACTCTAACTACCGGGCGATTGTATTCAACAAATAAAAAGTACTCTAAATTAGACCGGATAACTAAACCTTAAAATCTAATTTTCGCATTTAAGTTTGTAATGAAAAATAATATATTTCTCTCTAACATCCTTAATATAAAATCTTGAATAAAAATAAAATCAATTCATTTTAGAAATTTTCACCTATTTAATATTTCGCAAGCATAACAACGTTATTATTATATCATGATTATAAACAAATAGCAATGGAGTTAAATTTAATCACGACATAAATTAAATATAACATGTAAGAATAAAGCATAAAATATAGCGTAAAGAAAATAAAATCCTTACGTAACTTCGACGCTATTCAGTTGCTAGAAAACCTCCAAGCGGAATTTGCACTTCCATTTATTGAATCAAAAATCTAAATTATTACAAAACATTACAAGTTCCTCAAAAAGTTAAAGAACTCTAAACCTAAGAGAATTGAACTAAAAACTAAGAGAAAACTAAGAAAAGCTTAGAAACTAAGAAAGAAAACTAAGAAAAAACTCAAAAACTAAGAAATGATAGAAAGAAAGAAGAGAGTGTGGTTTTCGAGGTGTGCTTTAAAGCGGAAGTGAATGGGGTATTTATAGGTGAGGATGGAGAGAAAAAATGAGTAAAACAATGTTAAAAAATATTAAAAAATTAAAAAACGTGGTATGGACATGCCGAGGTCATCAATGACGTCAAGATGACGTCACTGTGGCCGCCAGACGTGAAAAACGGGGTGAAAACGCTTGGTACGGTATGGGCGTAGGCTGGGCTACCGTTTCGTTGTCGGCACGGCAATTTCGGGCCGCGTGCGGAACCGTCTCATGCCGCTGAACGGGGAGCCAACGCTATCTACAGCGAGCAAATGACGAAGATGACCAGGTACATGAGGCCAAGGGCGATTTTCTGTGTTTTGACATTTTTGACCTTTTCGACCCATTTTGTCCAATTTTTCCATGTTTGTTGACCTTTTCCCACTTATTTATTAATTTATTTGTGATGTATTACTTCAAGTATTCTTCTTTGAGTCTTTAAATTGCGTTTTTAAGCCAAAATACCTGAAAAACAATAAAAGTACCCGTGATTCCGAAAAAGACAAATTTATATAAATATATGATAAAACATATAAATATATATATTTTTAATCAATTAATGTGCATAAAATCATGGTTATTTTAGTGCTTTTTGAGCACTCATCACTTGGCAACAAAAACTCAAGTGGACAAAGTTGGGTACCAAGGACGTAAGCATTGAGTTTGTTTTCTTGAATGATAGGCATGTTCATTGTCTACCATAAGAGATCATTATCTCCATCAAGCTTAATGGAGTTAAATTGAGCACATGAGGTTTTATTTATAATCTGTAGATTAGATAAGGGAGGTTGCTCACATGTGCTTGGTGTGGTTGGAGGTGAAGGCACGAGTATGAATAAGTTGAAACTAGCATTGGCATAATGATGGCTCTGATACGGAAACAAAGTATAAAGACATTTGGAAGAATAGCTCAATTAGCTTGTTGATATTTCATTCATATTTATAGCAATATTAATTATCAAATCTCAACAGAATAATATTAATGAAATGCAAGAGATTACAAAACAGAAATTAGCTACAAATTATGACCACTAAGCTTTATCATGGATTTGACTGAATCGAAAAAAAAAGGAGGAGGAGGAATGTTATACAAAAAGTGGCTTGAGAATAGGTGGAAGTTAATAAATTGTTAAAGGTGATTAACATAATTAGAGAACAATTAACCATGAACTTATTTAAAATGTGTATTGTTGTTTTAATCAAGCTGTTTTAATTGTTGATACGTTACATTCTAGGTCATATTTGATGTAAATAAAAACTATGTATAAACCAATTAAAATAAGTCATATAGGTTGAGATTTTATGTAAATTTGAGATTAAAAAGTCTTTTCCTTTTTTGAATGTATCAAAATATTTAAATATTTAACACTTTTAATAGTTATAAGTAGAGGTATGATTTATCATTGAAAAATTTAAAAAATATATTAATTTTTATTATAATTTAATACATCAATTTATAATTACATCATCTCAAACTTAATATATAATTCAATATTAATACATAACTAGATTGATCTAATATGCATATCACATCACTCCATAAAATAATAAATTATATGAAATTATTTTAATTTCTCTTAGTATGTGTTTGAACTTTGAAAGCTCTCCCAAGTCACTACTTTGTTAAATGAGTAGTGTCATACTACTTTCTTTCTATTTTTATTTTTCTTTGGCCTTTTGTCAATGTAAAAACCACTCAAATGAAAAACAAATTATTATTAAGGATAAATATTATTATTTAATTTTTTTTAATAGCATATTAATCTCAAGTTTAAAATAATATCAATAAAATTTAAAAAATAAGTTTTAAAAAGCCATAAACATAAAGTTAAATTATGATAATATTTATAATTTAGATTAACATATTCATAAAAGATATATTAAATAAAAATAAAAATAATATCAAAATAATATAAACTTTAAATTAAATTCATAAAATAAAATCAAGGAATAAAAGAATTGAGTATCAAAATAGATTTAATAAATCAAAACCTCTCACAGCCTCCATCATCCACCACTTTATTTATAAAACGAAAACGTAGTTTTCTTGCTAATAATAGCGTTGAAGTTTCATTGGTAGAGCTTGATTGTAAACATCATCTTCTTCTTTGAATAGTTGACTAATATAAGTCGATTAAAATTATTATAACAATTAGAATTAATTTTGTCTGGTTGGGAGAGGAATAGAATACTTTCTTCATTTTGTATATTTTTTTTATTGTTAAGTTATTTCTACGTTTAAGGAAATGACTTATATTCTAATTTATTTATTTTGTTTTATTATTATATCATAATATTTGGTTAAGAGTTGGTTTGTTATATTAAGCTCAATTCTAAACAAATGATGTTAACTCTTGAAATATAATTAAATTAGTGTGTATTCTTTGACTCTTTAACACCCTAGTAAACTCAATGAAGTATAAATATAGGGTGATTTTTTTGTTCAAAAGTACTTATTATGTATAAATAAATAGATTAAATATATAATTAAAATGTTATTCTTAATATATTAAAGTTTTTGACTACAAGCAATTACCAACGTATAATTTATCATTTGTAAAAGTTAACAAATCATTTTTATCATTATTTTAACAAATCACATTTTTAACATTTAAGTTAATTCATACGTAATGGCTAAATCCCCATCAACCCAAATTGAGTCCATAATTTGCCCTCATTATGCTTAATATTTCTTTTCTTATATTTTTATATTTTGGTTTTATTAAAAAAGTATTTAGTTACTCCCCAAATAAAGAAATATTATGTAGAGCACTGTTTTTTTTTTATAATATTCCTTTTCTATAAAGAACATGTTCCAGTCAAATAAAAAATAAATAAAAAGAAGAAGAAACATGTTGTGGGATGCATTGGGCCTCTTGTGCATGGGATTTGGTCCATTATAATTTTAACTTAAAGCAGATGGTACAGACTGCACACATGCATGGTTAACACTAAGGGCTAAGAAGTCAAACTAGCTCAGGAAGGAAAGAAATTGCAACCAAGGGTGCAATTGGATTGATGTAGCAAAAATGTGTGCTAATTTAGTCGAAAGTATTATTTCCTAATGCCTAGAGGCATGGATTAAAATTTGGGAAAACTACTGCTAAACACCCCTGAGGTTTTCCAAAATTACAAAAACACATTTCAAGTTCATAAAATAGGCAATAACATATTCTTTATTATTTTTTTATTGAAATACTTTTTCTTGAATTTTTTTTTCTTTTACTAGTTTTCTTCCAAATATCTCCCTTAAAAAGTGGGTGTAATTCTTATTTTTTCAAAATTATAGGGTTTTTTGTTGTTTCAAAGAACTTGCAATATATATTTCTAACATTAAATATTTATAATATTTTCATGTTTACAAGATCATGGATAAAAGAGATTTTCTTCCATGATTATAATATATTTTAAATTATAAAAATTTATAAAAAAAATCATCATGTATAATAATATCTTCAATATTTCTTTAATATTTTTGTAAAAATATCTTTTTTGATATATCCATAAATACCACTATTTTAATCTTTGCATGTAAGCAAAAGTTCTAATTACTTAATTTGTTTCAAATTAATTAGATCATATTCATTTCCTAGCTGTAACCCAAATTTTACCATAACTCAAATGAAACATATTCCCTCGTGACTTTAGTTGCTAATTAGATTCAAATTAGATAGTATTTGATTTATAAATTTAATAGTTGTATTAAATTTAAATTAAAAAGTGTACAATATGTTCGGATTTAAATTAATAAATTTTATAATATTTTTTATCATATTCGAACAAATTATTATTAAATTATAAATAAATATATATATTTTTTATAATGTATTATATATATCATAATTACAATATATAATTATTTGATTTTAAAAATAAAATAAAATATTTATAATAATTTAATAATTATACGTATATTTATTTTTGTAATTGTACCTATAAATAATAAGTTTTTCTATAAATATATTAATTTAAAATTTAAATCTTATATATATTATGTTTTATATATAATAATAATTTATAAATAAATTTAAATATTAATTTAACTTTATTTAATTTTAAAATTTTAATTTAAATTGATTGATAAGATTTAAATTAAAAAATAATAATTTAACTAATGTTACCCGGAGTCCCGGACCCATGCAGAGTGCACACAAGGTACTCACACGTCTCTCAACAATATAACAACTTTAACAAACAATAGATGGGAAATTATCAAGTGCAACGCTACATATTATACGCTAGTTATAGATTTATTATATGTAAGCTTTACTGAGAACTAAAGTCTCTACAAACTACCTTACAGTTTCATTTTAAAACAAGAATAATATATATATTTTTTATATAAAAAGCTATTGAAAATAAATTAAATTTATTTTTAATAAAAAGATTGAATAAATTTTTATGGATAAATTAAAAAATTATATATTCTTAGATTGTATAATTGAATTAGTTTAAAAATAACACATTAATCTATTATATATATTATGAATAATATATGATAGTATTAAATTAACATCTTAACTCATTTAAGTTTAATCTGAAAAAATTTAACTCACCTAACTTACGAAGCTAATAGCTTATTAGTGAAATCATTTGACAAATTATCTTAATTTACGGTAATATTATATAATTATTATAATATCATTGTAGGAAAATATAATTTAAAGATATTATTTTTTTATTTTACGAAAATATAATTAAAAGATAATATTTATATTAATAATTTTATTTTTAAAAAAAATAATAAACATTTTTTATTTTCATTTTTTAGTGATGTAAATAAGTTGATTTATTAGGTGTCTGTATTTCTCATAAAATTAAATAACTTTTATTGAATTATAATTGATTTAAATTAAACATAAACTCAATTCATTCTACATAAATATATATATATATATATATATATATATATATATATATATTAAATAAGACTAACATATTATTTTAATACCTAGATTCCATTAATCTATTATAGAGAAGTTCTTACCGCTATTCCAAGCCAACGATTATACCTGAATTCGTTAATATGACCATAGGACTCAAACAAATGTAGTTAATATGAACTCGTTTATATCATTTTTTATAAGTTTTTTATAATTATAATAGCTATCATAGATAATTATTTATTAAAATAATTAAATTATAATATATGATAAATAGGTTTTTTTATTCATTTAAATATGATTTATGTTTCTAACCTTTTGAATTGATAGTAAAAGTATTATTAATGTTTAATTTTTTTAACATTTACTTAGGTTAATATTTATATCATTTTAATAGTTTTTTAAAAAAATTAATTTTTAAATATCACATTTAACTGTAAATATTCTAACAAAAGTGAATGAAATAACATAAATTTCAATGAAATTAAATTATTTATGAATATATATATTTGATACCCATTCAAAGTGCCAGTAACATAAAATATACCTAAACATTGAGAATTAGTGTGTAGAGAATAAAAATAATTAAGTTAATAATTATAATTATTTTATATTTTATATTAATTTTATAGATATTTAGATAATACCTATTGGTTAATAGTGGTTGCAATTTTTCTACTATTAAATCATATTTTTTATTTTTTAATATTTATTTAAAATTATATTCGGTTAAAAAAGTTAAATTTTAATATAATTATTATTTTATTATATTATTTAAAAAATTAATATTAATTTTTATTTTTTAATTATTTATCAAATATTTTTAAATAAAATAAATAATATAAGAATAAGAATAAATAATTTTATAATAATTATATTTTATTATTAAAATATGTTTTTTTATGTAATTATATTGTAATAATTATCTATATCTTATAACTTATCAATAATTTTTATTAAAAAAAAATTATTTAGTTCGAAGTTTATTTTTCAGTTTTTAAAATAATATGTAAAGAAGTGAAAGTTCGTGGATAAATAAATTTTTATTTTAATCATATTATTAAATTTAAATATAAATATAAATAAATGTTAATAATATTTAAAAATATTTTTTTTTATAATTTTAAATTAATTATGATGTATAGAAAAATATATAGATATTAAAAAGTATATAAAAAAAAATTAAATGATATAGCTGACCAGCCTAAACCAGTGAAATTGACTTAGCCTGACGTAACTAGTAAGAGCATCATGATGAGAAATCAGAGCTCTGCTTTTCAAATTCACGGGTTATATGAATCAGAGTATCAGACCATAAATTAGAGTTAAGGCGATATCGACGTACATTTTAGTAGTGAATTAATAATCGAATTTATAATTAACTTGATGATATAATTGGAATAATAAAATCGCAGCTTACATAATTTTTAAATAAGTAAATTAAATTTATTTTATTTTATTTTATTTTATTTAAAAATATGTATTAAATAAATAATTTTCTTCGTAATATTATCTCAGAAATTAAACCCTCTCTTTTTGCTCTAAAATCTTGCCAAATTTGCTAAGCACTGTCAAAAACCATTTTCATTTTTCACACCACAAGACAAAGCTAATGCTCCTCCAGTCTTTCTTTCTTTCTTTCTTTCTTTCTTTCTTTTAAAAAACAATATCAACCCCACATGCATATATAATAAAAAAAAGCAGGTTGGATTTAATGAGGCATTTAGTGAGAGACCCCTTCTGGGATTGACCTAATAAAGCAGTCTCTCACCAATTCTGAAAGTGCATGGCTACTGGCTATATGAATGAATAATATATATGGTTACATAAAAAAAATAAAAAAAAAACATGAGAATTAGGAATAAATGGGTTTTGTTTTATGTGAATTTAGAGAGGCAAAAGGCACAGTCAATGAAGTATGGTTTTGTTGAACAGACCCAATTGTAGCTAAATAAGCTCCTAGGGCTTTGTTAACGATCTATCTCTTTCTGTATCAGTAATGCAGATGTATTACTATTATGTATATATAGACAGAAAAAAGAGATATTGTTTTCAATTGTATGGCAGAGATTTACCTTTTTTAAAAAAAAAAAGAGAAAGAAAAAGCATCTATATTAATTATTCAGAAACTCAGGATATATAGCGATAACCCAATTCTTCTTGGAGAAGGGGAAATCGTATACAGTTTGAAAAAGTAAATAAATTTTATAGGTTAATTTGATATATTAATTTTTTTATTTATTAAATTAAATACTTATAATTTAATTAATCATGATTAATGAGATTTAAATAGAGAAACTTCAATTTTAATACTATATTTGAGGAGATTTAATCATCAATTCTTTTAAAAACTCAAATAATTAAAAATTAAAATTACTTTTATATTTAGAGTTTAAAAATAATTATTTTATTTTATTAAATGTTTAACAAGAAATAAATTGTAATTATATCTATTTTAAAAAATTAATTTTTTTTTATAAAATAAGAATAATTAATTTTTAATCCTCAAATATTATATAAACAATAAGTTATTTTACTTTCCTACATGTTAATAAATTACTTTTAATTTTTATTAAAATTAAAAAACAATAATATTTATACATTAGCGATAGAAATTAACAACTTATTTTGGATTACACATTGATCTCGGATTAATCCCACCAAATGGCTTCCTCATTGATGTTATTCGATCTAAAATTATGAGTTAAATTTTTATTCGTAGTAAAAATTAGGTGTTAATAATATAATCAATTCGAACCAATATTAATTTGAATATATCATATTATTTGGATTGTATAATATCATATTAATATTGAAATTTATCTATTAATCATTGTAATATATAAACATAACATATATAAATTAAAATTTTAAATTGATGTTTTTGTAACAAATATTATTATATTTAATCACAATTAAAAAAATCAAAAGAATAAGAAATATATATGTATAATTATTAAATTATTACAAATATTTATATTTATTTTTTAAGCTAAACTAATAATCAGATATAATCATGGTATGCATAATATTTAAATATTGTATTATAAAATAAATTATGTATTTGTTTATAATTTAATAATAATTTAGTCTAGATTGGATACATTGATTATAAAATCTATTAATATGAATTAGATCTGATTATAAAATTTATTAATCCAATCTGATCTGAATCTTATAAATTGAATCAAATTTCTCAATTTAAATGGATTGATCCGATTATTTTCTTACGCCTAACAAAAATATATGAATTAAAAATAAGTTGTGTTATTTTTATAGTTATAAATTTTAAAATATGTTTTTTTATGATTATTTGAGTTGTTATAAATTTATCATTTATATATTTATTTGAGTTGTTTTAAACATATTATTAACATATGATGTCATTAAACAAAAATTTATAAAATAATATATAAAAAAATATAATAATTAAACCATACGAACCTAGTTAAAAATAATTTTATACTATAAATAATACAAATTTAATGATTCAAAGTTACTTTTTTAGATTTATCCTCTATATTGAACGTAAATGTTTCATGTAAACTTTCTATATTCATTATTTAAAACTCCTTCGAGTACACGGATAAGCCTGGAATTGGAAATCTACATAGTTCATTGAGAGTAGCCACTCGATATTCCATAAATGTTTATATATAAAAATTAAATTATTTAATAATATAAATTTTAATAAATTTAAATTGATGAATTATTTTTAAAATAAAAAATATTTAATTATAATTATTAATATATACATGTATTGTTAGATTATATTTATTTAAAATCAAATTATTTATAAAAACTATTTATATTATCAACAATAACCAATATATATTCATCTAATCATCTAATGTGGTTGACTCTGCCGGAGAATTTTCCTATGTGGTCGTCAATTACAGAAATATATCATCTAATGTGGTTGACTCTGTGGGAGAACTTTCCAATGTGGTCGTCAATTAAAGAAATATATTTTGAAAGTAAGGAAAACCATACTTCTATATATATAACTATTATATTAAAATGAAATATTTTTTTTATTAATTATAATTACTTAAATCTAATTATAATTATTAATAATATTAATTTTAATTATCATAATAATAAATAATTTATTTTCAAACAATAAAAGAGAACTAAAAAATATAAAATAATTTTTTTAAATAATTAGTTCTTAAAGTCACTTTATTTACGTAACAAGAATGATGGACTTTTATAAATTTCAAGTAGATTCATCACAAAATCAAAGAGAAAATAATTTAAAAAAACATTATATAACCTTATTCAAGAACTAAATCATGATCCAAGAGCATTCCAAAATAGAGCACAAAGAATGGAGTGAACCGATCAATAAAATGAAAACAATTTTGACTTTTGAAGTTGCGCTATGGTATAGTCCAATGTGAGCCGCAACATGACACCCAATGAATCAAATGGAATTCAAGTAGTAGCATGCTTGCTATAGCAAAGGAGAAGAAGCGTTGAGACCATACTCTTTATTATTTCAATAACTTGCCAACTTTCCAGGTCGTGCCACGACATGATTTATTGGCCATTGTGGCCCTCGTGTGATGCCAATCTAACTGGATATTTAATTTCATTTAAGAGTTTCCTTGTATGCTATATATACATATGAGTGCTTTCGGTTGATAAATTTTTAACAAACATTTAATACACTTGGTTTGATATCAAAGTTAAGAGCTTTAATGTTCATCATTCCTCTTTAAACTGATTTATCAAGAGAGTTGTAAAACTTTATGACGTCCTATCATCTTTGTATCTTTGGTTAGTAATATCTATTGAATTAATGTGAATGTTTTAATATGATATTTAGTTTTCTATGATCTATTTTTAGTTTATTATCAAATTTTTGGTCGTCTCTCTCTCTAAAACTATATTGCGTTTATGGGTTGTAAGATTGTGTCTTTGAATTCACATTATTTGATATTAGAATACTAGGTTCTAATTTTTTAGATTTTTATCATTTATTCTCTTTATTTTATCTTAATGTTCTTGATTTGATTTGCTAAAAATATATAGTTATATTAGTTTCATTTTTCATAGAATTTCATGTTCATTTTTTCATATTTATTTTTTTGTTCTTGTTATTTATTGAAATTTTCTATGTTATTTTTATATCGAAAAAATTTTAGATTTTGTTTCCTTGTTCCTTTTAATTTCCTAAATTTTTTATATAATTTTATTCGTATCAAAATTTCCAAATTTGTTTGTGTTTCAATTAATTTTCTAGAAAATATTTGTATTATTTTTGTATTGTAAATTTTCAAATTCGTCTCGTAATTTCTATGCTAGTTTTTGAAAATTTTGTGTTAGTTTTCTTGATTTGTGAACAAATTGTTTAGCTAAAAACGGAAGAAAAAACCTGAAATATAAATAAAGAATGGTTAAAATATCTACAAAAATGAAATCTTATATAATTAAATACTATCATAAATTTATTTGAAGAATTATACTTTATTAATATGATTCATATTTCATGTCCTTAAATCTTTCTTGAATAATTAATACATTTTTATTTTTACTATCCCTTCTTGTTTCAATCTATATCTATTCTTCCTTGAAGAATACTAAACAATTTGAGTTTGTTCTATTCTGCTTTGATTTAATTGGAAATTATGAATTACCATTGGTGATAGTGAATTCTATATGATTTGTGAACGATTTAGTGTGATTAGGAACTAAAAGTGCTTGAGAAATCAAACTTTGTGCTAAACATGAGAAGTAGGTGAAAAGAATTAATTTTTATTATTAACATATTATTATATTAGTTAATCATAATGTCCAATAGTAATAGATTGAATAGTTCAGAAGAAAGATAGGATATAACATTTATGACGAGGGATTTGTAATAATTGATTGAAAGAATGAATGCAATAATGGTAAACATAAATGATAGGATCGAGAGGTAAAAAGTCATAATAGCCAATTTATGACAAATAATTCCAAATGTTAGGGGGCTAGATAGACAAGCCTACATAGAAGAAAAGCCTAAAGATGATAATTAAGAGAATAATGGAGATTTTTAAGAAGAAGAAGAAGAAAGGGTACCTATAGGAGAAAGGTTTGAAAATAGAGGAGGTAGAAACGGTAAGAGAGGTAAGTGGAGATCACCATCTGAGCCACATGATGCGGTTAATAGGAGTTTGGAAAGTATCAATATGAAGATGTCACCTTATAAAGGAAAAAATTATCTTGAATTATACTTGGAATGAGAAAAAAAAGATAGAGCATATCTTTGAATTCCATAATTATGTTGAAGAGCAAAAGGTAAAACTTGGTTCTATTGAATTTATTGATAGAAACAATTAGTGATTAGTAAGAAAAGGAACCATGAAAGATCAATTAATAATTGGGAAGCCATTAAGGCTATCATAAGAAAAAGATTCATTCATAACCATTAAATTGCACCAGAAATAATAAAGGCTTAATCAAGGGTTTAAGACAGTAGATGTAAACTATAAGGAAATGGAGGTGACCACGATAAGAGCTAATATAAAGGAGGATGGGAAAGCCACAATGACTCGATTTTTGAGTAGGTTGAATCAAGATATTTTCAACATTGTGAAACTTCATCATTATGTAGGGTTAGAAGACATGGTCCACATGGCAGTTAAAGTGGTAGGCAACTAAAAAAAATGAGTAACCGATCACTACCACCAAAGACAAACCGTAATACATAGAAACCAAATCCTACTACACCTTGAAAATCTAACTGAAAAAAAGATGAAAAGGTGAGTTCTAAGCTTGGATTCAAACCATTCAAAGCCAAAGAGATGGAGACAAGGAAGGATAAAGGTACTATTGAAACCTCTACTCATAATTGTGATATTAAATATTTTTGTTGACTTGGTAAGGGTTATATAGCCTCACAATGTCCAAATAAGAAAACAATGATAACACAAGCAAAGGGAAAGGTGTGAACTTAGATGAGAGTGAAGATAAAGAAATGCTCCTACTAGAGGAACTTAGTGATGAGAAAATAGGTGTTATAAATAGAGAAGGTTTTTGTGATAAAAAGAACCTTAAGTGTTCAATCAAACCTGATGCCATGGAACATCAAAGAGAAAACATCTTTCATTGCCTATGGTTAAATTCCTTAGACCTTATAAGTTGCAATAGTTAAATGATAACAGAGAAATAAGGGTAAGTAACCAAGTATTAGCGTCCTTCTACATTGACAATACAAAGATAAAGTGTTGTGTGATATGGTACCAATGGAAATTGAGCATACATTGTTAGGTAAGTCATGGCAATATGATAAAAAGGTTACACATGATGGGTATAGAAACAATTACTCTTTTGTGAAATATGTTAAAAATATTACACTTGTACCTCTTACTTTCAAACAAGTCTTTAAAGATCAACTAAAAATGACAAAAGAAATAGAAAAAGAAAATAATGCAAAAGAAAAAGAAAGAGATAAGAGAGACAAAAAAGAAAATAGTGAGAAAAAAAGAGAAAAAAAATGTGAACTTTTATACTAAGTCAAGTCAAATCAATCAAGTTATTTATGCATATCAACCTATACTCGTACTTTTGTACAAGGAAGCTAATTTTTCTACTAATAACCTTAATGCTCATTTGCCTAGTGCTACTGTTTCTTTGTTGCAGTAATTTAAATATGTGTTTCTTGAGAAGATTCCCAATGGTGTGTCACCAATTAGAGGGATTGAGCATCAAATTGACTTCATATTAGAAGCATCCATTCTAAAATGACCAATCTATAGAACCAACCCAGAAGACACCAAGGAGATTCAAATGAGAAGTCCTTGACCAAATATCAAGTTTGGGAAAGCTTGAGCCCATATGCAGTTTCAATACTACTTGTACCTAAGAAGGATAATTCAAGTCGGATATGTGTTGATTGCCAAGCCATCAACAATATTACACATCTTATTCCTAGGTTAGATGACATACTAGATGAATTGCATGGATCTTGCATTTTTACTAAAATTGATCTAAAAAATGGATACCATCAAATTAGGATGAAAGAGGATGATAGGTAAAAAATTACTTTTAAGACTAAACATAGTTTGTATGAATGGTTAGTCATGTCCTTTGGATTAACCAATGGATTATGAGACATAAGAATTATGTTTTATATGCATTTATTGGAAAATTTATGGTTATTTACTTTGATGATATTCTCATTTACAGTAAAAATTTAGAAAAACATATTTCATATTTGTGATATGTTACTGAGGTAAGGAATTTTTGTAATTTAGTTAATTTTTAACATAGATTTGTTAAAGATTTTAGTACATTAGTTACACCTTTAACTGAGATCATTAAAAGATGGTTGGTTTTAAGTAGGGTGAGGAACATAAAATAGCTTTTAACAAGATAAAAGAAAGATTATGTTTTGCACATGTTTTAACTTTATCTGATATTACTAAAATATTTGAGATTGAGTGTGATGCTTCATATGTAGGAATATGAGTTGTTTTGATATAGAAATGGAGGTCTATTATCTATTTAAGTGAAAAACTCAACAAATCAGCCTTTAAATATCCAACATATGACAAAGAGCTTTATGCTTTGGTGAGGACACTTGAGATGTGGCAACATTACCTTTGGCCAAAAGAATTCATCATTCACATGGATCATGAATCCTTAAAACACTTAAGGAGTCAAGGTAATTTAAATAAAAGATATGTTAAATGGATGGAATTCAATGAGACATTCTCTTATGTGATTTAGTACAAGAGAGGTAAGGAAAACATAGTGGTCGATGCACTATCTCAGAGGTATGCTTTGCTTTTCACATTAAATGCTAGGTTGTTAGAATTTGAATATATTAAGGAAATGTATGCCAATAATGATGATTTTTCTACTGTTTAGAATACATATGACAAGACTGGTTTTGGTAAGTTTTACAAGTTAGATGTGCACTTATTTAAAGAAAAATAATTGTGTATACCCAACTATTATATGCATAGATTTTTAGTTAAGAAGGCCCATAGAGAAGGGTTAATGGGACATTTTGGTGTAAAAAATACATTAGAAACTCTAAATGAACATTTTTATTTGACAAAAATGAGGCAAGATGTAGAAAGAATACATCCTAGATGCATTACCTGTAGGCAAGCCAAGTCTAAGGTCTTATCCCAATACCTATATGCACCTTTGCATATACCTAATGCACATTGGATAGATATTTCTATATACTTCATTTTAGGACTGTCTAGGTAAAAGAAAGGCAAAGACTTTATTTTTATGGTTGTAGATAGGTTTTCTAAAATGACACATTTCATAGCATGTCATAAAACGTATAATGCGGCTAATATAGTAGGGTTATTCTTTAGAAAAATTGTTAGGCTACATGGGATACCCAAGAGTATTGTGTCTGATCGGGATGTTAAATCCTATAGTTACTCTTAGAATACTTTATGGGCTAAGTTGGGAACTGAACTTTTATTTTTCACTGTCTCATCTCCAAATTGATGGTCAAATTGAAGTAGTCAATAAAACTTTGTCTACCTTATTAAGAACTGTAATACAAAATAATTTTAAAAACTAATAGAATTATTTGCCTTTTGTTGACTTTACTCATAATAAGAGTATGCATTCAACCACTGACCCTTCATCATTTGAAATTATTTATGGTTTCAACCCACTTGTTCTTATGGACTTGTTACCTTCACTTGTGTCAAATAGAAATGGCATATGGTAAAAGAAAAGTTAAAATGGTGAAGAAGCTACATGGAAGCATTCATGAGTGAATTGAAAAAAAGAACAAGGAATATACTTCCAAAGCCAACAAAGGATGACGAAGAGTCATTTTTGAACCCGATGCGTCATTTTTGAACCTAGTGATTAGGTTTGGGTTTACATGAGGAAAGAAAGATTCTCTAAAAATGACGATCAAAGTTACAACCTATATAAGATTAATCATTTCAAGTACTTGAACGAATTAATGACAATGCCTAGAAGTTAGATCTTCCAAGTGAGTATAACGTTAGCCCTACTTTCAATGTTTCTGGTCTTTCTCCTTTTGATTATGCAAGTGATGTTTTAAGATCGAATTCTTTTGTAGAGAGGGGGAATGATGAGAATGATGGATAGTTACAAATTCTGAGTAGATCCATCACAAGATCTAAGACAAAGCAACTCGAGGAAGCATCGAATGGGCTTATTCAAGAATTAAATCATGATCAAAGAATGGTCCAAATAGATCACAAGGCATATAGAGAGCAAGTCAATGAAATAAAAATAATTCTAGACTTTGAAAGCGCTCTACAACATGGTTCAATGTTAGTCGTGACATGACACCTATTGGATCAAATGGAATTCAAATAATAGCATACGCACTACGTTAGAGGATAAGAGGCGGCATGGTCAGACGTTTTTTGATTTCAATCAATCACTAGCTTTCCAAGTTACATCGTAACATGGTTTATTTACCGTTGAAACTCGTATAGTTTTTGTTGTATTTTTTTTTCGCCTGATGACAATCCAATGTCAATATATATATTAACATACATTTAATATATCTGGTTTAATATCAAAATTTGAGAACTTTAATACTCATTATTCATCTTCAAATTGACTTATTAAGTGAGTTGTAAACATCATGACTTCTTATCACTTTTATATTTTTTGGTGAATAATATCTAATAAGTTAACGTAAGTGTTTTAATTTTATGGAATTTATTTTCGGTTTATTATAGGTTATTTGGTCATGTTTTTTGTGATATTATGATATTTTATTTAAGTAATTTTTAAAAAGAATATATAAATTATATAATTTTTAATTAAAAATTATATAACTAAAATATCTATTTTTTAAAATAAAAAAATAAAAAAATTTAAATAACACAAATAAAATTAGTCTATAATACTTGTTCTCAAAAATGTACATAAGCTGAGAAGGATTTGATTTTGGAATCCCAAGAAAACAAACTCTCTCATTTATTCTTCCTGTCTTTTCCTCCGTAGAAAACGACACATCACCTCAAATTTCTACTAAACGCTCAATTTGGGTCCCCCGTCTTGTATATAAATAGCTATTTCTTGTACCTATTTTTTCATGCACTGTTGTTCCTTCTAAACCCTAGCTAAAAACAGTTCATCTTCTTCTTCGGTAGTCCACCCTCTTTTCTGTTTCTAACCATGGTTCAGTTGTCAAAACTGAAAATGCTCTTTGTTAAGCAAAACGAAAAAAAAGCTCAATAGGAGCTACTATGGCGATATCTCTCCTGAGCTTATTCTTATTATAAGATTTATTTTTTATTTTGAATCACACTTGAGCTGTTCGAATTTTCTTGACCTTGCAAGTCCTGGAGTGATTTGTTATAAGTTGAGATAAATTTCTCCATCTTTATTAAATATTGATTTATTATAGCTTTATTGAAGATTTGTAGAAGTGGTTATTACTATTTATCCCTCCTGAGCTTTCAAATATTATGTATTCACAATTTGGAGTTGTGTTTGGTCCTGTATTTGGTTCGTTTGTAAAATAAGTTTTAGTGCTGTCAGTTATCTGTGAAATTGTGTTTTGTCTTTATTTCAAGGAACTTGCAATTATTTTTCTCCTATATTTTTGTTATCAGATCAGAAAATGTGTGGAATATGCTAATTTTTAGTGAATACTAACATAACTCGCCTCGCTTTTTAAATATATTCCTGCAGTAACTGAATTGGTAGACTTCATATCGAATAGGAAGTCACTCATTTGAAGTAGCTAGTTTTTATTTTGGGTGGTTTTAATTTAGAAAAATTATATGTAAAATAATGATGATAAAATTTATAAAATAAAAATAATATTATTTTATCTTTATTTTATATATTTTATTTTCAATTCTTACATTTTTATCCATCTTACTATCTTAAATTATTTGTTAAAAGACATACCCTAAATCATTCCCTAATAATTTTATAGAAATACCTCAACATTTTTCATTATATTACTTTTAAAGATTTAACCAAATCACTTTTAAATGAGGGCAGCCAAACAGCTCCTTTCTTTATTTCTTTTTACTTCTCTCAGTTGACAAATTTCCTTTTATTTTATAATTTTCTGGTTGGAGAATAAAATTGAGAACCAAATCAAAATTTGTTATATCATTTTCAACGTTAGGTTTTTATAGTTTAAAAATAATATATTTTTTTTTCTTCTTATTTTAAAAAAGTTGAGAAATAATAAAATTAATTTCCAAATATTTTATTAACAAAACTTATCAGATAAATTTCACATAATTTCATAAATAAAAACAAATTATTATTATTATTATTATTATTGAACAACCCAACACTAATGCTTTATTCATTTTCAGTGTTATTTTTTTATTTTAATTATCCTAACTAGAATAATAATATTTAATCATACGTATCAAATATTAATATTTTATTTTAAATTTACTAAAATTTAATTTTGTGGTATTCTATTAAACTTTTTATATTAATATGAACCAAAAAAAAAAAAACTCATCTACTAGTAAAATATTAATTATAAACCTATAATATTTTTTCGAAGCTTTTTCCACAGGCCACTCGGCATCAATTTACATAACGTCACAACCAAAACGCTCTAATTTTTAGTTTTTAATTTTTTTTAAAAGAACCCACTCGTAAAAGTACTTTAATAATAACAACAGGAAAAAAAAACTTCATTTTCTATTAACTAATTGTTGTTTGAGACTTAACTTGATTTTTCAGTATTTAAATGACAGGTCTTTTGGCATCAATTTACATAACGTCATAACCAAAACGCTCTAATTTTTCCAAAAAGGAAAAAAAGAGCAAGAGTATACGAGAAAAAGAGCACAGAGGATAAGAATAATTCATGAAACCAACCGATAATTATATCTCAACACAAGAAACAACTAGTCTTAGGTTCCACTAAAACCATCAACTTTACATTCTATATAACATGTACAATTAAAACAAATAACCCTTCTTTTAAAATTATAGCGAGAACTAAACACTTCTCTTTGTCAACTTTTCCCTTAATGTTTGTTTTTGGAATTTTTTATGTTGATCAGGCTGCGAGAACAAGTACCTTAATTGTTCCCCGGCTGTTAGCAGTTAGCATAGTTGGGCTATCACTCTTCCAGCATACAGCACTGATGAAATACGGGGCTGAATCATCATCCGTGTCGTCCATATCGGGCGAACCAAATCTATGCCAAGTCACAGGTTTTGAAATTTCCTGTAATCACCCCAGAAAATCAGTCAGATTTTAATTTGACATGCATAAATTCGATTTCTTTATATAATGCTAACCTTATGGTAGACGAATGCTTCATTCGTTTCACTTCCACATGCAATGTATTCACTATTTACTGTCAGACCAACAAAGTTCTTTTCGTTTGTGTGACCTCTAAAAGTGCGAACCTGTAACAAACAAAGATAGGAGTTTTAGCAACTTTGTTAAACATTTTAACCATACAAATTTGACAGAATGATAAGAAATAAACAAGCAAAAATAGTAATGTAGATACCTAAAGAGAAATTGGAATAGAAGAATTTACTTATATGGAAAAATCCTAAAAGGGAAAAGTGAGCCCCCAATTTTCGTGGCTCACTTTGGAACAAGTCAGTTTATTAAAAAACTGGTTCAAGAAGAATCTCAACATTGCACTGGTTAGTTCGTTTCTCGCTTCGAGCCCCATCTCACGGTTATCATATTTAGGATTCTTTTATGTTGTCATGTGCATAAGCAAATTCTTGATATAATAGTACCATCACTTCATTTTGGTTTTGCTCCCAGCTTTCAAGGGGACAAAACTTGTACTGTAGAAACATTAAATGAAATTTCCAAAATATATCATAAAAATTATCCATATTTTCTTTTAGCAGCTATTCTAGATGGTACTATAGTTTGTTGACTTTTATGATTAAAAGTATATAACCACTTTGATTTGAAAATACAACACTTACAGGGATATTATCCTTCACATCCCATAACCGTAATGTACTGTCTGTTGAGGCAGAAGCAAGCTCATTGTTCGACAAGAATTTAACATAAGAAACAGTTTTCTTGTGTCCAGTGAACACATGTAGCGGTTGGTGGATATTTCTTAAATCATAATAGTGGATGTGATGGTCTGCCGATCCAACCTGAAAATGGGAGATATCAGCTATGAATTCTTTATTCAAACAAAGGAGAAAAATATTAAATTTTTTAGAGGACATTGGAATATCATGAGACCCAAGTTATGGTCTGTGCGTACTAATAGAATGTGCACAACATAATACTGCTATACCATTTTTTGATAAGATATAATACCACTAGACCATCAAAGTGAAATATGATAAGAGTGATTCTAAGGAGAATAGATGCATCGCAATATATGGAAATATGGAAATATCAAATACTAATCAAGATAAAGCAGACACAGGCATGATGCAAAATACTCTTTATGAATACATCATTGCCAAAATTTTATAAAGAATGATCATACCGCGATATAATTGCCTGATCCTGGATTATATTTGACACAACATATGTTTGCTTTCATGTCAATGTTAAGAACACTTGCTTCCTGATTTGTGCACCAAACTTTAACCTGCTTGTTATACAGATAATAGTAAATAAATAGGTCTGCAATAATTACAAATTAGAAATTGAATGGCAACCGCACATCATGCAAAAGTGCACCCAACTTGGAAATTAACACAGATTCCACCAGGCAACATATACTTGCTTTCTTTAACTTGGTTCCATGTCCCCCTCAACAACACTCGCATGATCGGGTGCTCTCTCTTTTAGCCTTTTTTGAGGTATATGTCAGAAAATTAAAATTCTCTCCTCATATCTATAATAGCTACGTTCAATATGATAATTTAGTTTAGTCAACAATTCAACCATCCAAATTCTTAAGCAAAAAATTAGATATATGTTCATGTCTTAGGATCTTCTTTTGTTTTGACCAAAAAATGAAGGGAAAGAAATAACAGAAAAAGTCCATTGTAACAAAATCATGACAGCCCAACTTAATCAATGTCTTCAAGTTTTTTACTGACATTGACATTTCACAACAGAAGGAAAATCCTCTTTCCGAAAACCATAAGAAAAGGGTACTAGCCAGGGGTGATAATTGAAGCATGTTTAACAGGAAAAGCTTGAATCACCAGTTAAGTCCATGCCAAAGACTTCAAACACACAAACTTATAAGATATCAACATAATATTTTCAATTGCAAATAATGCATATGCTCTATTATCCCAAAGCCTGAGCCAATGAGCAAAAGTCCGTTGTTAAGAGACGTTATAATACCTTACAATCATCGCTGCCAGATACAAGCATTGAGGGTTCCGTTTGAGAAAAGTCAACACTCCATGCACGTTTCTCATGTTCCTCGTATTCCATAACACTCTGCAAAAAAAAGTACTTAAAATTGGAGGCAAAATCAGGGTGCATTACTAAGTACAACATATGAAAGATATGACAACTATTTAGCCCTAAAAACACGTCAGAATCATTAGCAATCATAATTCATTAAAATTTCATAATTCATTAAAATTTTAAACAATACCTGCCGAGTATTCACGTCCCAAACAGTTACTATGCCTTCATAATCGCTACTAGCTATCTGATTCTTGACAAACTTGTTCCAACTCAAGCAACTAAGTTTTGAACGTGTAGGCATCTCCACAACAGGACAGTGCACGTCAGCAGGTTCATTTACAACCTGACAAGTAATAGCAGAAGCAACCATCAGAAAGGTGGCTAAACAATTTTCAAGTTTATGTGGCAAAGACAAATGCCATTTTGACAGCCAGCTAATCAGGAGATTCTCCTTCAACATTGTTTTAGTTAGATGACCACTTGTAAACACTAAAACAGCCAACAATAGACAAACAAACCTAATTATCAGACTACTTGGGATTCCCTCTCATGGCTGACCCTACTATAAGTTATATAGATTCTCCGTTCAGTCTCAATACTTTTTTCAAGGTTTACACAGCAGCAATTTGAATTCAGAAGGCATTCTTCAGTTTACTGATGACAAGTTCTAACATTGGAAACAATGCTAAAAGGCTAAAAGCACCTCTGAATAAGGATCATACCATGGAGAAATCAAACACTTTTATGCGCCGGGACACCCCAGCTGTAGCAAATAACTCATCATCACGATCAAATTCTATGCTGCAAAAAACAAAACTATGAGGTCCAGTGAAACATCAATGACAAAATGACAATGAAAAAGAAGAAGCTCGTAGACATTTTAAGCAGAGACAATAAATGAATCTACAAGAACTAAAATTCAACTCTATCTCCAGTACTAGAAAGGGGAAAGAAAGACATCAGAATAACTTGTGGATGTCACTGTTATACTATTCTACAGCATTTCAATCAGCAGGACTACTACATCAATACATATATGCTAAGTTGAATCGAGAAGTCAAAGAGGAAGATACTCTTTGACTAAGAATAATATATAACTCATAGACCTCATTTCAAATATTGCTATCGCCATTATTTATTTCCTGTCAATTTTATTATCTATGGTTGGCATGTTCTAATGTTACTCATTCTTCTTTTAATGCATAACGGTGTTCCAACCAATAGGGAGGATAATTATTTCAGATAAGATAGGATGAAGATTTGCCGTACAGGACTGTCATTACATTTCAGCTAGACATGAAACCCACTAAAAAGAGTACTAGTGATATGATTTTAAGGGGAAATGCAGCAGAGAGGTGCATGTGGAAAAGATGATTAAGCAACAGAGAAGTTGTAGGTCTTGCTCACTGCTACTATCTTATGCTGCATCCTTTATTGCCCAAGCTTGAAGTCAACAATCTCCACTAGCATGGAATATCTTCTTATAATCTGTAATCTCTCTCTCTCTCTCAGAAGAAAAACTTAATAAGAAATGAAAACCTTTTTAAAGCCCTATCTAATCCCCTAATGCCCCAACCACAATACTGAAGATTGTTCATCCGATAAAATAATGATTGACTTTTTTATCTGCCATATCTCCTAGAAACGAACAAGCCAACTAGAACATGAAAATGTTTTGGTTACCTTGATACAATATTAACCGGATGGAAGAGATCCCCATGCCTTAGTTCAGCAATGACTCTTAATCGGCTGTTACATAGAATAATATAAATCGGTAGATCAAGAACATGAACGTGAAAAGAGGACATGTGGTGACATTTTCATCAGAAGATTACTCTTTTAAGAAAACTATTAGTATCTGTACCTATATTGAGTGAAGGTAGTCAACACAGACTGAAAATTTGCAAGACCTGCATCATAACCCTCCCTGTGCAGCCCCTTTTTATCCTTTTTCTGAGGGTCATATGACTGATTCACCAACTGATGTCTCTTTTGCAGGTAACACTCTTGTAGATCGTTAAACTGCAGACAAACATGGAAAAGAGAGTGAATCTCAATAGAAATCAGTATAAATTTTAGTGTCCAGCTTCCATTAAGTAACTGGAGCCATGTAAACATGTTATAATCATCAGAGATCAAGCTAGCCAAAAGGTTTTGTAAATCTTTTGCAAAAATATAAATGTGTATATATATACAGAAATAACAAAAAAAGAGGTAGGGTAGGAGGGGGAAAGCACTAAAAACATTTCAAGTTTTGTTTAAGAGGAAATAAAGAGGCCAACCTGTGCATGAATCCGCTTTTTCCGAACAATTAGACCTGTTTGACTAATACCCTGTGAGTCAGAGCCACTTAAAGTATCCTTTCTCTGGAGTTCAGAAGGGTTTACATGATCCCTACCATCTCCTTTCTTCGTATGAAGACTCCCAGTAGAAATTCCTCCACTTAAATTAAGAGAACTTGATAGAGGACCACTACTGTGCTTATCTATTGATGGAAACCACAACTTTCTTGCACTAGAATCATCTCCAAGCATTCGCAGCTTCATAGTGTGCCTTTCCTTGGCATGATACAAGCCAATTCTATGTCTCTCTACAGCACTTATGTCTTCTTTAATAAATTGGAGATCCGTTTGAGCCTGTAACAAGTTTAAAATAAAGCTCTATCAATTATTTACCAGTCATTCTAAGTTTTCAATGTTCATTCTCTAAAAAGTCACGGTAAACCAAAATGGCAGAAACTTCCTAAAACCTAAACTGCATATAAAGAGCCAACTCGGCAACTCTTGTATCTTACTAATTATGCTCAGGAGTTGACAATAAATGCTAAGAACATACATGTTAAACTATTCAAGTAAATAGGGGGGGGGAATTATATAGTAAGGTCAGTTATCTAACAAAAAAGCAGACAGACCTCCTTGAGCTCCTCAAGTTTCTGCTTCCTCAAACAATGTAGGAAATCCAACAATATTTGCATATTTCTCTCAGCTTCCTCTTGTTCCATTTTCCTCTTCTTCTCTGCCAAAAGTTTCAATAGCATATCTAGCTCCTTAATTGACACTTCACAGCCCTGTCTAAGCACCGAGTAAAACGTCATCCAGGAAACCAAATTACCCATTTGAGATCAGAAACTCATATTATATTACTAAATAGATGGAGAACCTGTTGTAGTGCCTGACGAAAATGCTCCACAGGAGATGCAGTCTTCGGTTTTTGACGGGCATTAGTTTTCTTCAAAAGCTACATATTCGGCAAACAGAAATCTTAAACAACAACATCAACAATAAGCTGCATTTGCATTTCCAAGTATCTCAATCTCATTTCAAAAGTAAGGTAAAACACAAAGGAAACTAAGAGAAAGTAAACACACAAATAAAAGTGTCAAATCAAAATGTCATTTAACTCGTCCCTTTACCCGTCAATTCGATCAAGTACAACTAAATCAATGAGTCAAAACCCCAAATACTGAACTGGGCATATAAAATTGGAGAAAAATAATGAGGGAAACCTTATCAAGCACGAAGTTGGGGAAGAGTTGATTGGAGGTGAGATAGTGGGAACAGCAAGGGCAATCACTCTTGTTGTGGAGGTGGGTGATGATACACATGTAACAAAAACTATGTCCACAAGCCGTGAGAAAAGCGTCTTTTATGACTTGCATGCAAATTGGGCACAAGAAATCCTTGTCCGGCTCAATAGGCTCCAGCTCTCGTTGGGCTTTGGAATTCTCTGGAGGCGCTTCATCGCCGGTACCAGCTGATATGTTCCGTTCCTGTTTCACAGCCGGGACCAAAGCTCCGGTAGAACTCTGCTCCATTTTGATCTCTATCTCTACCTCTCTCAAAAGGTGCAACTAAGCTCTCAGGCGAAAGTGTTTAAATTCGTTTCTTCTATTCTATCTGAAAGCATTTCGAGAGCAGAGATCGCTGAGAGGGAGAATAAACACCCAAAGAGAGAAGGTAGGGCCTATGATGGAGTTAGTAATATTATGAGGGCAAAAAATGGTACACGTGAGTGACGGCTGAATATTAAATTAAATAAATATATAATAAGTTATGATAAACTATACTTACGATGATATTATTAATAAATGTATTTAATAAAAATATATAATATAATATATAATCATATATTTAAATTTATATAATATTTATTAAAAAATAAACTTGTAAATTGTAACATAAAATATAAATGAGTATATCTCAAAGGTTTTGAATTAATGCAGTCACCATGTATTAATCGTTAACCGCCACACTAAAACAAACCATGAAACGTGGCGTATTTATTTATGAGAGGCATGGTAATTTTTAAGATTATAGATATTACTTAAAAAGTAATATTTTACTCTTTTAATGTTTTTATAAAAATATTTTTGTATTTTATTTTTAAATAGATTATAATTTTTTAAATAAATTAATTAATTAATTAACAAATAAAGTGCTGAATTATAATCTAGCTCCATATATTTTATTATTTTATTTTAATGTTGAATTTTATAAATATATAACATGTATTATTAATTAAATAAAAGTTTAAAATAACAAATTCAAGTATATTTAACACGTATTTAAAAAAATAAAAAAACTATTATATCTTTAATTAATATTGAGCGAACTAATTTGAATTATTTTCGATATAAATTATATAATTCAATATAATTATATTAAATTTAATTTAATTGTTATCAGTATAATTTATTTATATTTAACATGTATTTATTTAGCTATGAAGTATAATTTTTTCAAAACTTAATTATAAAACTTACCAAGAAAAAAAATAGTAAATTTGTTCCTACTTCACAAAAAAAAAAATTGATTGCATTAAGTTATAAGCTCTCGTGGAATATTAATATGTAATTTTAAATAATTATTTAATTTTATAAACGTGAAAATTAATTATTTAATCTAATAAATATGAAAATATAAGGTTTTCTAGTACATTTAATAAAGTATGCATTTTTGTTGAATAATTAACTCTAGAGTTAATTATATTAATAATTTAATTTGTGATTTAATTTTTAATTTAATTTAAGAAAATTAGTTATTTAATTTGTAACCTAACTTTTAACATAATTTAAGAAAAGTGAATTTTGCATCATTTATAAATACGAAGGAGTTTATGCATCGAAAGCATAAGAATCAAAAATTAAAAGAAATAAAAGAGAGCATATTGTCACGTCCCGTCCAAACTGCCCCTAAAAATCCAAATGTTGGCTGCCTAAAGGATCTAAGACACATGAAAAGTTCTAGAGTTGCCTAGAGAAGTCTAGAAAGGGCTAGAGTTGGATGGACTCAACTCAAGCTTGAAGACCCTAGAATGTTCTGCAGATGATAGAGGGTGCTAGAATGGGAATATTCTAGAACGTCCGGATGGTTCGGGAAGGTTGTAGAAGGCTGTGGAAGTCATGAACATCCCGGAAGGTGCATAAAGGAGCTAGACAAACCTAGAAGACTCTAGAGTTGGTGGAAGGTCCTAGAACCTCAGATTATGCATATATAACTCTCTTGTATATTCTAGAGCTAGAAGGATCTAGAGAAATGTGGCATACTCTTAGGCTTGTTGCCACACTATAAATAGACCACTTGGTCTTCATTTGTAATCATCCTTGGGAATTCTTAACAATTGTATTATAAACTCTCTCTAGAGCAATACAAAGCATTCTTTGCAAACTCTCTCTATTCTCTTTGGAGTTCCATTTTCGGATTGAAAGGCAGGCTTAGTGCGACGGACCGAGCTAAGTGCCGCACGATCGCTACTTGAGAAATTTAAGGTCGTGACAATATGCAAACTCAAAGAGAGAAAACACTCAATGAATGTGAAAGTTTTTTGTAAGTTTGGGAAAACACCTAGAAGATATTATTAGTGAGAAAATTTGTATCTATATTATGTATATTTTCTACTTAATTTAATAATATTTGTTATCTCCTATAGATTTAGACAAATTATCGAACCACATAAATTATGTGTCTCTTTTAACCAATTTGATATATTCATATATCGTTATTTTTATTATTTTCATGCACAACAAATTGGTATCAGAGCCAAATGATGACTCTATAAAAGTAGAGTCATTAGCGCACATTTTTACTTAATATTTATTTGTTTTATTCAATAAATAGTATTAAAATATATGTGAATGCTACAAATATTAATATATAATTTTTTTAGTGAAAAAGAATGAAAATATAATTTTTGAGATTCTTTTGGATTTTTTAACGCAAAGCTAATCAAAAGTTGTCATGAAAGCAAAGGAGCTGACTAAGCAAGCCACGTAGATACCATGTAAGCAAGGACAACGAATTGTACATTGCCGCGTGCCAAGTGTCAGCACAACGTTCAATTTGAGTTCGAAGACAATCAAACAACATTGCCATGTGTCGACACACGATTGCTCCCCACGTTCCACATATGCACCACGTTATCCGTTACTGCTAGTCTCCCCTGCCACGCATCGTGCTCTAATCTGTGTGCCATGTGTCGCACTGTGATTGGCTAACATTGTTAATTTTGCTTATTTTGATCTCAACCCTTGATCTGAAGCTGATCCGACGATCTAGATTACACCTGAGCTATATTTAAGCCTCTAATCATCCCATAAACCGTAATGAGCCACCATTAGCCTAATTTTGATCAATTTTTTTAGCTAAAAAGAGATACAATTTTCGTAGAGATTAGCACAACAATTTAAGAGATTGATTGTATTTATTCTTCTACTATAAAATATTTGTTTTACTTTAGAACTTTGGATCTTTTTACGGTTGAAGTGCCTTTATGAGTGGGCTCCAAAATTTCCCACACTTGTTTTGAAGGAAAACAACTCTGAATTCTTCGAAATTCATCTGGGAAAAAAACCTTGGTGATTGCATAGAGTCCCTTGCTATTCCATTCAAATTCCTTACTCTCATATTCAGTTCAATCACTCATAGGTTTAGGAATCACAGTGTTATCAAATAGGGTTTTGGTTGGATACATCTAGCCATTCTTGACAAGGAACCACACACAGTCTCCTTGGGACCACAAAAGACCATCATTTGTAATTTTCAATAAGTATAGTTTAGTCCATTGAAAAGTGAATGTCTACCTAATTACTTGATTCTCCCGAATCCATATGAGAAAAGTGTGTGTGTGTGTGTAAACACGTGAGTTCACAAAATCAACACTGAAGATGTTTAGCCTAAAAGGGTTTACTAGCTTTGATACCAATTGAAAGAGTCCATAATCCAATATACGACCAAGGTAAGGAGATACAAACTTCTAAAAGACTCGACCCTAACTCGCACAAACATGGATATAAATATTTATACAAAACTCGCAGCAAAATAATAGATAATATAATATCAAAAAGTAGATAACTTTAATCTATATCAATAACGTAAAGTAAGTAAACAATAAATGTTTTCTAATAAGATTTTATATACTTCAATATGTTGAGACATATACATAATAAAATTAGATTATACTAGCTTAACAAGTGATCATGCATAATGCTCTATATAACTCGGTAAACTCGTATAGAGACCATATCTATTTGGTAACATTCACAAGTTGCTTGAGCTAACCACTCTGTAGTAAATAATTCAATAAATAATAAAACATGTTACAAAACTTTTAAATAGTAAGATTATTGTTATCTCGATTACTATTACCTCTATTAGTGAAGACCTTTATCCAAATCACCTATTGTTGCTCTTCACTTTATGCTTTTGGAATCGTTTAGTTCAACACTCGAACCCAACTATCATCCACAACCAACACCACTCAATATGGTGTGATTGGTAACCAATGATCAGTAACTTAAAGTGTACCAACTTATACTCTCAAAACACACACAATCTACCACTATAATCAAATCATATATGAGAGATACACAATCAAACCACTTGCACCCGCAGCCTAAGATATGGTTACTTATCTCACTAAGGGACCCACACTCAAATATAATTTCTCCAAAATAATTTCAACAATAGATATAAATCTCATAGTGAATTTTGGCAAAATTTGATTTTTAAACAAGGGATAAGAAATAAGAAAATGAGGAGATATTTATAGTACTTAGATTTTCTACCTTGCCACCATCTCGCTACAACCTATGGCGAGGTATGTAAAATGTGATATTTTTTGTTTCCAAAAATTTCAAGTAAAATCACAAATACCTACACTCGAAACAAGCTAAAAACTATGAGTGTCATGTCGACAAGCGAACATGGCACTCTCAATCTAGCATGTACTCTACGAAAACTAACATTGTGGTATGTGTAAACATACTTGCATATAAAGTATAACTCACTATGTGCACGCATGGATTATTAATCTGTAGTAACCTACCTTACACAGAGAAAGATAAACACGTTTAGTAAAATAAAACAAACATCATTTTTTTGTATACGGCAAGTCAACACATAGATATGAATACAATGGACTTATAAATATAATAATTTTTGTCAAGTTTGGAGTATTTTGTAAGTCTATTCATAAATATATCTATCCTTAATTGGATATATCTTGTTACTAAGGGCTTTATTAAGAGAAAAATATAATTCACTAATATATCTTTAAATATAATATGTTACATCATCTCTATATCTTTATTTGTAATATATTACGTCACTCATATATCATTATATGTAATATGTTAAATCACTTATATATCTTTATATGTAACTTCTTATATCAACTCTACGTTTAGACGTAACATGTTACATCATCTTTGTCTTTAAATGTATTATGTTACATTATCAATGGGTGGTTGGAGTTATAGTAAAATCGCACGTTGTTGGCTATAATGGTAGAGTGAAATCGCATGAATGGGGGATTATGCATTTGAGTTAGCTGAGATTTTAGGATTGAAGGATAGTTTGGTAAAATACAATTTAATGTTAACATTAAAATGTGAGTTTTGATAATTATTTTTGCTAGTTTAAAAAAAATGAACAATAAGACTAAATATGAGATATTTAAGCCATCTAGTATCTATTAGTTTTCTTTTACTTGGTCAGCCAAATAATAAGCTCATGTTTGGACTTTTGCTCTCTCTTTCTATTTAATTGTTAAGTTATATTTGATATTGTAATTCACTTATAATTCACTTGTACTACACTTGTATTATTTCACTTGTACTACATTTCCACTATTTCACTTGTACTACACTTCCACTATTTCACTTGTACTACACTTGTACTACACTTCCACTATTTCACTTGTACTACACTTGTACTACACTTCCACTATTTCACTTGTACTACACTTGTTACAATCCTATAAATAGGGTTCTCTATGTACATTCTAAACACACCAATATAACATTAAATCATTCTTTCTTCTTATCTCTCTATACTCTTCACATGGTATCAGAGCCTCTCATATACCTCTAAAATTTCTATCAAAATTCTGCCTCTCTTCATCACTCTAAACCCAACTCACCTCAAACCGGCTCACTTCAAACCCGGCTCACTCCAAACCTGGCTCACCTCAACCCGGCTCACATCAACTCGGCTCACTCTAAACCCGGCTAACCTCAAATCGGCTCACTCCAACCCGGCTCACCTCCACTCGGCTCACTCCAACTCAGCTCTCCTCAACTCGGCTCACGCCAACCCGGCTCATTCCAACTCGGCTCACCTCAACCCGGTTCCAGGCTTGTTTTCAACTCCTCTTTTCATTTTTAAGGATATCTCCTTTATACTGTTTCTATATATTTACTTTATATTTCCTCCATTATTTTGTTAAAATGGACCGAAATGATATCCCAAAACCAATCTCTACCACCCTTGATGATACTAACTACCTAGCCTGGGCACAAGCAATGAAAAGTTTCTTGAAAGGACGCAAGCTATGGCATTTCATAACTGGTGATATCTCTATACCCATCCAAGAAACCACTGAAAACAACTCATTATTTGCAGATCGCCTTGAAGACTGGGAGAGTAAATATCATCAAATTATTACCTAGTTCCGTAACACCACTTTACCCTCCATTCATGGTGAATTTGGGCATTTTGACACTGCCAAAGAAGTTTGGGAATTTCTTGAGGCTCGCTTTACTACAACAGATTTGGCCAACCAATATCAACTTTTAACAACTCTTCATACCAAACGCCAAAGGGCTGATCAAACCATTAACCAATTTCTCTCTGAAATGCATACTATTTGGGATCAACTCGCTCTCTCTGAACCAACTTGGATGAACAAGATTGATGCTGAGATGTTTGCAACTTACCGTAATCACCAGCGTCTTGTTATTTTTCTCATGGCTCTCCATGATCGATTTGAACCTGTTCGGGCTTCCTTACTGCATCGGAGTCCTTTTCCATCCTTAGATACTGTTGTAACCGAGCTTCGCTCTGAAGAAACTCGGATGTGGGTTTTCAAAGTTCATCATACAGATTCTGTTCTTGCCACCCCCTTTTATCGCCCTAAAGGAGGTTCTAAAGAGGACTTCAAACATCAAGGCTGCACCTACTGTCACAACCTCAATCATGAGCTTCTTACATGTCCCCTTCGGGTATGTATATATTGTCACAAGAAGGGTCTAGGACACTTTAATAGAGATTGATTTCGAAATCCCTCTCAGCATTCCTCACGGAATCCCTCTCAACATTCCTCTCGGAATCCCTCTCAACATGCTTCAGGTAAAAATAGTAACTCATCTATCACTGCTGCTGCTTCTGAGGATAATCATGACAAATTTACTTTCTCTACTCAAGAACTTGAAGGTCTTCTTAAACATGTTCTCTCACAATCTAGTAATGCTTCTCCTACTGTCTTGTCTCTCACATCAGGTAAATCTTTATGGTATTTTGATTCTGCTTGTTGTAACCATATGACTCATGATACTCACATCTTCTCTCCCACACAATCTTCCATCTCCAAACCTTTAATTCAAACTGCCAATGGTTCACATATGCATGTTAATGCTGTAGGACAAGTTTCCACATCTTCTATATCACTTTCTGACACCTTTCATATTCCCAACCTTACTCTAAATCTTATCTCTGTTGGTCAATTATGTGAACTTGGTCTTACTATTACTTTTTCCTCTTCTGGTTGTCATGTGCAGGATCCACAGACAGGACAGATCCTTGGGATAGGCCGTAAGGTTGGACGATTATTTGAACTTATCAACCTTCATCTACCCAATTCTCCTCACACTTCCGTTGCTACTTCTACCACTCCTATCAACCTATGGCATGCTCGTCTAGGCCATACGTCTATAGGACGTCTTCGTCCCTTAGCATCTTCTGGTAAATTAGGATCTGTTTCTATTTTTGATAATGTAAATTGTTTGCCTTTTCAATTGGGAAAACAATCTGCTTTATGTTTTAATAAAAGTGATTCTACTTCTGTCTCCCCTTTTGACTTAATTCATTCTAATGTTTGGGGTCCATCCCCACATCCTACTATAGGGGGATGTGTTTATTTTGTCATTTTTATTGATGATTATTCAAGATTCACATGGATTTTTCTCATGAAACATAAATCTGAATTACCGAAAATTTATTATGATTTTGCCCAAATGATTAAAACCTAATTTTCTCAAAATATCAAAGTGCTTAGAGCTGATAATGCTATGGAATATAAAGAAACAATTTTTTTAAATTTTCTTCGACAAAATGGGACTCTTTCTCAATATTCTTGTCCTGGCACATCTCAACAAAATGAAAGAGCTGAGCGAAAATACAAACATATTCTTAATACTGTTCGTACTCTCCTCATTTCTAGTTCTTATTCTGAACGCTTTTGGGGTGAAGCAGCTCTTACGGCTGTTTATACCATCAATCGTGTTCCCATGCCTATTATTCACAATCAATCCCCTTATGAGCGTCTCTATAGTACTTCTCCATCTTATGAACTACTCAAAGTGTTTGGTTGTGCCTATTTTGTTCTTCTTCATCCTCATGAACACAATAAATTAGAACCTCGTTCTCGTCTTTGTTGTTTCTTAGGGTATGGAATAGAACACAAAGGCTATCGTTGTTGGGACCCTATCTCTAAACGATTGCGCATCTCTCGTCATGTCATCTTTTGGGAACATAAAATGTTTTCCTCTATTTCTTCATTTCATGTCTCATCTCCTACCTCACTCTCATTTTTTAATGACCCAACTATTGATTTATTTCCTCCTAACATTGCTCTATTACCCTCACCATCGTCTATTACAGTTTCTCCTGATGTGTCTACTCCTTCTGTTGATCCTACTATAACAACATCTTCTGAAGACCAACTACCTGATTGTCCAGAGTCATCACTTCGTTGTTCTACTCGTGTAAGTAGTATTCCTTTTCATCTTCGTGATTACCAATGTTTCTCTACTATTTTGTCTCATCATGAACCCCAAAACTATAGAGAAGCTAGTTCTAACCCTCATTGGCAGCAAGCTATGACAGATGAATTACAAGCATTAACAAAAGCACATACATGGGATCTTGTTGATCTTCCATCTAATAAATCTTTGATTGGTTGTAAGTGGATCTTCAAAATCAAAACTCATTCAGATGGGTCTGTGGAACGATATAAAGCTCGTCTGGTTGCAAAGGGTTTTACACTGGAATATGGAATCGACTATGAAGAAACTTTTGCACTGTAGATCGACTCATATCCGTTCAAGTATCATTCTTTATTCTTCTTTGCCCGAAATTGGAACATGTTTCAAATGGATGTCAAAAATGCTTTTCTCAATGGATACATAACTGAGGAAGTTTATATGAAACCTCCTCCTGGATACACTCATTCACCACATCAAGTATGCAGACTTCATCGTGCTCTCTATGGCCTCAAACAAGCTCCTCGAGTTTGGTTTGCCAAATTCAGCTCTACACTTACTGACTTTCGTTTCACTTCCAGTTCTTATGACTCTGGTCTCTTTATTCAGAAGACTCCCACTGATGTAAAACTTCTACTCCTTTATGTAGATGATATGATCATAACCGAGAATGACTCTAATGGAATTATTGATCTCAAGCAGTTTCTGAGCCATCAATTTGAAATGAAAGACCTTGGTCGTCTCCACTACTTCTTGGGCCTAGAAATCTCATCTGATTCTCAAGGATATTATCTCTCTCAAGCAAAGTACTCTTCCGATATTCTTAATCGGGCTGGCCTTACTGATTGCAAAACTGCATCAACACCTCTAGAAACCAATGTCAAACTTACTCCATTAGATGGTACTATTCTCTCAGATGCCACATTATACAGACAACTAGTAGGCAGCCTTGTTTATCTCACAGTCACTCGTCCTGACATTGCCTATGTTGTTCATCTGGTTAGTCAATTCATGTCTGCTCCACGGTCTACCCATTATACTACGGTTCTTCGCATTCTCCGCTACATCAAAGGCACCATGTTTCACGGTCTCCACTTCTCCAACAAGTCTAATCTTCTTCTTTCCGCCTACTCTGATGCTGATTGGGCAGGTGACCCAACTGATCGTCGCTCTACCACTGGATATTGTTTCTTTCTTGGAAACTCTCTTATATCTTGGCGAAGCAAGAAACAATCTCTCACTTCTCGATCCAGCACTGAAGCTGAATATCGTGCTCTTGCTGACACCACTCAAGAACTTCTTTGGCTCCGTTGGTTACTTGCTGATATGGGTGTTCTCCAATCAACTGCAACTATCCTATATTGTGACAATCAGAGTGCTATTCAAATTGCTCACAATAATGTATTTCATGAACGAACAAAACATATCGAGATTGATTGTCATTTTGTTCGTCAACATGTTCTTTAAGACACTGTTTGTCTCAAATCAATATCCTCCACCGATCAAACAACTGACATCTTCACCAAATCTCATCTACCAGGCAGATTTCAAGAATTAGTTTCCAAACTCAAGTTGATTGTTTCTCTTCTTCCTTGAGTTTGAGTGGGGATGTTAAGTTATATTTGATATTGTAATTCACTTATACTTCACTTGTACTACACTTGTATTATTTTACTTGTACTACACTTGTATTATTTTACTTGTACTACACTTCCACTATTTCACTTGTACTACACTTCCACTATTTCACTTGTACTACACTTCCACTATTTCACTTGTACTATACTTCTACTATTTCACTTGTACTACACTTGTTACAATCCTATAAATAGGATTCTCTATGTACATTCTAAACACACCAATATAACATTAAATCATTCTTTCTTCTTATCTCTCTATACTCTTCACATTAGTAATGATATATGTGTTATTTATATTTGAGCGCAAAATAGATAAAAATAGAAAATGAGTAATTAGAAAGCATGTTTTAAACAATAATAAAACTATTAACTTATTGAAAATACTTTTTTATTGATCGTTAAATTCTAAACCTATTAAATTTAAGGTTATTTTCATCTTTTGAAGATATATATTCATTTTTTAAACTGAGTATTTTAATTACTAAACATATTATTTTTATCTTTTTTATTATTAGATGTAAATATCCATTATATTGGATCTCTTATTCTTTAGCTACATATAGGGATGTAAACTTAGTCCAAAAGATCATATTTGTTAATAATGGCCCAAAACAATATTAGGCCTAAAACCCAATATACTCTTAAACCCTCAGCTGCCTTATATATATATATATATATATATATATATATATATGTAAATATGTTTGTTTCTGCATAAGAAAAATTGCAGCCACCAGAGAAAGAAAAGCAATGACGAGGAAGAAGAAAACGTGATAACTAACCAAGAGAAGCGAGAGAAAAATCACCAAGGACAAAGCGTCCATTTGACTTTCATTTGTAGTGTTTCTCTCATTTGTACGGTAATATTTGATTTAATAGCAAGTTTGTTAATTTATCTTGCTATATATATTACCAAGATAAATTAGAGGATATTTTGTGGGTCGATTTTAGAATTTGGTATAATTTGTGAAGGAAATTGGTGTTTGTATCTCCATTTTGATTATTAGTGAATTTTTTCTCGGTGTGCCGTCGTCAGTGGAGTAGACTTTTCATATTGAAAAGTTGAACCACTTAAATCATTGTGTGCCATTTAATTTCTTACTGCTTCATTACTTTTCTTTGTTACACCATTATTATTAATTTGTCTGAACCAAAATTGGGCGCGATCTTCGTTCATGAAGTGCTAATTCGTAACAATATTTGATTCCATTCTACTTGAAGTCCGATTACATTCAAATAAGTTTAGTCTTATCCTACCTAAATAATTTTAAGGTTGAATTTAAGACTAGATATTTATACTACTAGTCATGCTTAAACTTAACTTGAAATACTAGTTAAGTTTAAATTTTATAAAATATATGTACATTTAAATATTATATGTTATTGTTTTATAACATGTTGCATAATTTAAACTCCAACGTTAATTTAAATCAATTAAAAGTTAAAAAAAAAATCAAGCTAAAGCCTACTCAAATGGTTTAGAGACGGACTTTGAACTTGCATTTAATTTAAACACTCCAATCTGACCCAACTCAAAAATATACATAACTTAATGATATCTAGCTCAAGTCCAGCCTTTATTTAAAATTTCGAGCTTGGACCTACTTCACTCGCTTGAAATTTACGTACCTAGTTAAATATTATAACATAATATTACCAAAATGATTAGCACATAAAGAGCAAACACTTATATAGTTATAAGTTTTTTTTATAATATTAAATATATTACTGAAGAATTTGTTGTAAAGTATCATATAATCCATTTGAATATATAAAAATTATGGATTTGAGTTTTAATTATAAATATGTAAATAGTATAGATATTTTCAATTTAACAACTCATTTAGTTATGTTTAGTTATTAGAACGAAAACTTAATAGAAATGATAATAATAATAAAAATAATATTACTATTATTATATTTATTTAAACAGTATAATCAAAATAACGATAAATATTAAAATAAAATTTATAAAATTATAAATGAAGTAAAATTTAAAAATAAGAGTTTTTTAATTTTTAAATGAAATAAAACAAGAAAAATAATAAATGATTATAAAAATTTGGGAGAAAAATATAGGATTCTAGAGAGTGTGGGAGGAATGAGCATTCTTACTACTATTAAAATATTTTACATTTAATTTTAAATTAATAATCAAACTTAATACAAGAATATCATTAATAATCAACCCAAATACAAAAATATCAATGATCATTCACATTAGGATTTTTATTACTATAAATTAAAATAATAATAATTCTAATATAGATGAGCATTATTTTTTGAAACCAGCTAGCAAAAGGCTGAATTGAGGTGCAATAAAATTTGAGAAATTATACAAAAATATCACTCCTATAACTTATAATAATAAAAATAGCACTTTATTAACAATGGATGATGTTTAATATTGAACGAATTTAAATAAGCGTAATTTAATTTAAACGACGTTCATTTGGATGACATTTAAAATAAAATAATATACTAATTTTTTTTAAAGATAACAAAAATAACACATTTAAAACTTGTAACTATAAAAATAACATTCTTTAAATCTATTTCATATATTTTTATTATTGAAAAAAATAAAAAAAAATTACGAAAAAATAATAACCTTAAAATTTATAATAACAAAAAAATTCTTCATATATTTTTTTATTAAAAATATATTATTTTATAATTATAAATTTTAAGAATAATATTTTTATTATTTTCTCACTAATCAATCAATCCCCTTCCTTTTAGTAGTATATTTTCTAATTAAATTTATCATAACATTCGTAATTATAACTTTTAATAACATCTAACGCTACTATGACCTTTGGAGATTTGATTTTTATACAAACTGCCATAAAATATGCCATTCTTGGTTTAAAGATATCGAAAAAGCAAAAAACTGATCCGACCACAATATATTTGTACAATTTATTTTTTATTTTTTATTTTTCTTTGCCTTTATATAGTATTTTATAAAGATTTTACTAATCAAATAAAATTAATACTATCTAATATGAGATGGGATGTCTAGCTGATCTAATTCTTTAGCTAAAAAATAATACGTTATAAATATATTAGAAAATATAAGTTATTTTTAAGAGTATCTTGAAATAAGAATAAAAATTTTAATTTAAGAAGTATCTTAGAGAAAGAATAGTTTTTTTTTTCATATAGTCTTAAACATTACATTTTTTTTTCTGGTGTTCTTAACTTTGAGACACTATTAGGCAGTTCCTAAGAGTAAATCTACCGTTTTAAACAGTCGAAGTTTGCTCTCTCATTTTAAGGTTTTAGCTCGTTTAGCGCCGCCTCTACTCTCGCCCCCAGTTCACTTCCACCGCCTCTGATTCAAAGCCTCCTCGCTTCACTATCTTCCTCAGCCTCTATCCAACCTTGCTTTCTCATCCTCCATCGCTATAAACGAAGCTTAAACTTAGTGTTCCTTGTATAAACGAAGCTTAATTTTCACTAATTTTTTTTTATCAACTTTTAGATATTTATTTGTATTATTTTTAATTTTGAATGATTTTGTTAATTTTTTTTTAACTATTAATCTATAAAATAAACGTAGAAAAGTCAAATAATATATTTTAATTTATCTTTGACTTTTTTTTTATATATATATATATATATATAAGGAATTTTATTTTATATATTTTAAAGTTTTTTCTTCTCCATTATTTACTAATCTGTATGTTTTCGTTTTTTAAATTCATAATTATCATAAAATAAATTTCAAAAAATCTATATACTTTATCTTAAAAAAAATCTATTACTGATAACTCATAGATAATTTATATTATCTTAAATAATATAATAAATAAAATTAATCAATTTTATTTATCTCTAAATTTTATTAATAATATGAAAATTTCGTAATGTTTTTACAAGTTTTTTTTTTATATTTTACGCGTTGTTTTACTATTTTTATTTTTATTTTGTTCATCTTTAATTAGATTCTCTTTTAACAAATTTTTATAACCACTATAATTCTTAAATTTTATAGTGTTGAATAATAATGTAATTCATTTCATTAAATAATTTCATTTTAAAAATTATGTTTGATGATTTTTTTTACTATATGAATATTTGTGATATTTAAAAGTAATTTTTTAAATTTTTTTAAAATTAAAAATTCTATTAAATTAATACAACTTTAACTATTAGTAAAACAATATATAAGTAATAAAAACAAATATTAAAAAAAAAATATTTTTATAATCTATGTAATTGCTGGAAACTAATCTATATAGATATGTATTGTCCGAGTAGGTATATATTTCTGCGTAAGAATTTTTAAAAGTTATTTTTACGAGAATATAATAGTTAATTATATTTTATGTTCACCTGTTATAATTTATAAAAATATTTAAAATGTTTATTTTCTTATAATCATACCAATAACGTATAAATAATAATAAAATTATGTTCAAATTTAAGTATAATCATATCATATTTTGTATATTGTAAACATAATTACAATTTTTAAAATATATATTGTTAGATATATATTTTAGGTATAATTACAATAAAATATATGTTTTTGAGTATTTTTATAAATTATTTGTGACCATAAAACATAATTAACCAAAGTAAAATTAATAATTTTTTTATAAAATTGACTCTTATATTTTTGTTCAAAACAATTATCATAATAATAATAATGTATTTTTATATATTCAAGTGTGGATATATATAAAAAATGATATATTTACTTTTCTCACTGTACATTTAATATTTATTTTGTATCTATTTATTTCTGTTAAGTTAAGACTAGTTATAAAAGTTAAGTACATTTTAGTATAAAAAGATTTTCATCTGCTGTAATTTTGGTTATCTTAGTTTGATTCAAATTAATAATATTTATAATTATATTGATATTTATTATTTTTATGATAAATTTTATTTTATATTATTGCTTATAAAGTTTATAATATGTGAATTCATGTATCATTTTTGTTGTTGATTATTTATTTTACATGGATAAATATATTTATTTTTAAATTAAATGAATTTAGCTTAAATATAATTCTATATTTTAATTTTTATATAATTGAAATAAAAATTAATATAATAAATAGATGCGCATTTTAACATATTTTGTTAGTAGAAACGAGAAAGAAATTGATTTGTTATAATTTTATGTTTGATTGTACTATAAATTAAGAATACAATGAAATCAATTCTTAGAAGAGAATAAATAATAATTCAATCCTCTATATTTAGGAATAATGATTTCATTATCATGTTAATTTTTTATCCCAATTTTATTTTAATTCATAAATATAACTATAAATCTTATAACTAAAATCCCAAAACCTAAAACTCTAAATCTTAAATCCCAAAACTTAAAACTTTATATCATAAACCCTAAACATTATTTAAAAAAAATAATTTTAATAATATATATTATTTTTAAGTATTAAGTATTTAGAAAAATAATTATTTCAATAATATATTTTGTACGACGAAAAAATAACAATCAAATGATATTATTTAAACTTTACTGAATATAAATGTATTAAAATAATATATAATATTTTTCATTTTAATTCAAGGTATAAATTAAATACTATAATACTGATTATTTCTTTCATTCTAGTGGTAAAATAAATAATATAATAATAATATCGTTTTTTTTATTTAATTTCATTCCCATTATTTTTCTATTTTGTTAGCCAAACATCACCTAATAGAAATAAAATTACAGATGAAGTGATTTTTAATAATTAATCTTTAAATATAATAATAATAATATTTAATTTTAGTATGACATCTAATATTATATCAAATAAATTTCGGTCGAATTACAGACACAAACTTATCCCATTTAGTGTGGTTAGGCTGGTCAGTGTCGGCCCAATTGATTATAGGTATGAACGTTTAGGCTCACCCAATCCAAACCCAAAAATTCCACCCCTAATCGGCCAGTACTCCAATAAAAGAATATTTCACGTAATAGTAAAAATGCTAAAATTAATAAATTAAAAGTATAGTTATATATATATATATATATATATATTAAAAAGATTAAAATAATTTTAAATTTAATTAATTTTATTAAAAAAGTTAAAATAATTTTAAATTTAATTAATTTTAAATTTAAGATTTAGAGTTTAATGTTTAGGATAAGATTTAAGATTTAGATTTAGTGTTTATAGTTAATTATTTAGGTTTAAGATTTTGTATTTAGTATTTGGGGATAAAATTTAGGATTTAGAATTTAAGATTTAAGATTTAATAATCAATAAAAAAATATTATTAATCTAATTTAAAATTTATATTCTAATTAATGATTATTATTTTTATATTCTAATTAACGATTTATATTCGAGAGGGAAAATGAATTAGAAATTAGGGTCTTTTCCCTCCAGCTCAAGAGTCCAAGCTCTTACCAGTCACTTCCCTCTCTGTTGAAAGTTGAAACCAGACCACCCCAGACAAAGCGACCCTCTCCCCTGCATTTTCTTTTGATTGCTCAAGTTTCTCAGGCAATCGTTTTTATATCACTTTATTATTCTTTAATTATTTTTACCTGTTATTTCTAATCTCAACATTTTCCTCTTCTTGTTTTTATTTTTCCAAATTTAAATTTTCTCTGGAGAATTTTTCTATCTCTATCGTGGCTTCAAAATGCGGCTTACAGTACTGTATTTTTGCAACAGTTCTGCATTTTCTTTGTTTCTGAGATGCGAAATTTCAGTTGCATGTTCAGAATTTTGTGCTTGTGTTTGTTTATGCTCGTGAAATGGTGGCAATATGAGTTCATTTGTTTTCTTGCCGTCTAAGTTTTCTTCTTTTCTGGGTTAATTTTGTTTTTTCAGTTGATGTATTTTAAGATTATGATTCTGTTAAGCTCTGACGAAATCTTCTCACCATGTTAAATTCAATTGTGAGTCTGTTCTCAGTTTATATCTATTTCGTTATTTTTGGGGATTAAGCTTAAGATGCAATGGGAAATTATATGCGTTTTTCCTAATTAATTTTCATGGATGTTGCTGAAGCCCCCAACAATTACTGGCTTCCACAAGTGTTACGAGTTCCAACCAAAAAGGTCTCGTTGGGAGGCCCAAGCAATTGAAATCCATTTTATCAAATATTGACTATTTTTTGCCTTTACTCTCTTATAACATATGTCATTTAATGTGATAATACACCATATTTTTAGTGTTGGCACTTTTTTTTTTGTTGTTGCTAGAGTTGTGTAGTATGTTGGCAACTTAGTTATTATGTTGGAGCTATCCCATTGACTTCTTAGTTTCTATTCATATTGGTAATTTTCATGGGTTCTGTATTTGCTACCTTCTTTATAACCCCATAATGTACTTGCATTTTTCCATTCATGTGATTTATTATACACCATCTGAGAATCTGAAATTTTGTTTTTCTCCACCTCAATTTCATCAGCTTTTTATTTATCATTACAGATTTTCTCATAATAGCTATAGTAGATGGAAATGGCAGGCACAACTAGCGAAGCAAGTGATACTGCACCTTTGCCTTCAATGTCTACGATCATACCGGCCACTTTGAAGCCACTACAAGAGTCTTCTCAAAACTATTCTATCATCACTAGAAGTGGGACAGGCAGTATTGGGAAACATATATCTTTGCTAGCAAACCTCTTCAAAGTTTCTGTTAATGTTCCAGATGCAGTTTTTTATCAGTACAGTGTATGTTGTTATAGACTTATAGTATGCTTCTTATGTTTTTTTTTGGGTTCATTTGATTCCGCTTTCATTTAAATGTGGATACTACGTTCAGGTTCTTATTACATCAGAAGACAAAAGAGTTATTGATGGCAAGAAAATTGGTAGGAAAGTGATTGATATGCTTTACCAAACTTACTCCTCTGAACTTGGTGATAAAAGGTTTGCATATGATGGAACAAGTATCTTGTATACTGTGGATCCTCTTCCAGGAAACAATCTTGAATTTACAGTGGTGCTGGAGGAGTCTTTTGCAAAGTGGTGTGTTATTCTAGCATTTCTTGAAAATTAGGTCCTTTTTATTTAGTAACTGATGCTTAAACTTTTCTGTTGTTATAGTGAAAGTAAGAGTTCTGATGGTAACGAGAGCCTCACCGGACTCATTAAAAGGTCCAAACATTCATTTTCTTCGAGAACGTTCCAAGTAGAGCTATGCTATACAACCAAAATATCCTTGACGTCCCTTGGTGATGCTTCTAGAAAGGCTGATGTAGATAGCAGTTATCATGATGCATTGAGAGTGCTTGATATTATTTTAAGGCAGCAAGCAGCTAATAGGTACCTTTTATTTCTTTTTGATTCTCTATATATTATTTCTTGTCATGTTGCTAGAAGATTTTAATTTCTTTAGCTGTTGCAACTCGCAGGGGATGTTTGTTAGTAAGACAGTCATTCTTCCGTAATCACTCAAAGGACCTTTTCGATGTGGGTGGTGGTATAGTTGGTGTTCGGGGGTTCCATTCCAGTTTCCATCGTTCTCAGAGTTGTTTGTCTCTTAATATGGGTATGATATTAGGAGTGTGAGTTTAGAAAATTTTCAATTCAAGGTTTAGCTTTTATTTGCTTGATGAGAGTACCACTGTGTAGATGTGTCCACGACAATGATTTTGAAGCCAGGACCTGTGATTGACTTTTTGCTTACTAACCAAAATGTCCCACATCCACGCAACATTGATTGGACAAAGGTATTTTAGTTGCTAAATTCTGCATAAAAAGATTTCAGTTTTATTTTGTACTTAAAATTTGTGGTAACATGCAGGCCAAGAAAATGCTGAAGAACATGAGGATCAAAACAACACACCGTAACATGGAATTTAAAATCATTGGCTTGAGTGAGAAGCCTTGCAATAAACAATTGTATGCACTCAGAGCATTTTTTTCCCTTTATATTTCTTCTCTTTACATTCTTGTTTGGTCTTTCTGTTTCAAAACTTCTAACTCTGGTTATTTATCTAAGTTTTTCTATGAAAGTGAAAAGTAGTAATGGTACAAATGAGATGCAGACCACGGAGGTTACTGTGTCCCAATATTTTGCAAACCACCATGGCTTAGAGCTTAAATATTCTGCATGCCTCCCATGCATTGATGTTGGCAAGCCTAAAAAGCCCAACTATGTTCCTCTCGAGGTATTCAAACTTCTAGTTCCAAACATATTGTTGTATGTGTGCGTGTACAGTGTACTCACATATGCATATATTATTTTCCTGATGTAAGATTAAGATTCACCATTTGTTCATCTTTTTTGGTTTTCCAGCTTTGTTCACTTGTTTCACTTCAACGTTATGGAAAAGCACTTTCACCCATGCAACGAGCATCTTTGTTTGAAAAATCAAGGCAAAAGCCCCAGGATAAACTACAAATTGTGACTGATGTACAATTTCCTACCTAATTCCTTGTGTTTGAGAATGCAATATTTTTTATTCCTGACCAAAAAATTTGTTTTTGCACATTTATATGCATGCAGGCTTTACAAACATATAATTATGATGATGACCCTATGCTGGCTGCATGTTGTGTCTCTATTGAGAAACAACCAGTTGAAGTTGACGGCCGCGTTCTTGAGACGCCAAAGGTGAACTTTAACTCTTGATATTTATGCAGTTGTCTAACATTCTGCATTTGTTTGACTGAGGAGATCAAAATGGAGGGAAAAGAGGAAGAAGGGTGTCTCAAGCATTGTGTTCACTAGCTCTCTTCACTCAAATTACAAGGATGTTTTCTGATTGACATGTTCTAATAATTTACAGTTAAAATTTGGCAACAATAATGACTTTATCCCACAAAATGGACGTTGGAACTTCAACAACAAGGTCTTGCTTCTATACTATTGATATGCAAGTGAAACAACCGATTTGTTTTTGTTCTTTTGAGAGATTCTTTAAATTTCACCTTAGTAATGGTTTTTTCTCCTGTTATTTGTCAGACACTTCTAAAACCTATTCAAATTGACCGTTGGGCCATTGTCAACTTCTCTGGACGCTGTGATACTAGTCATATCTCAAGGGAACTTATTAAATGTGGAAAGAGTAAAGGCATTGTATGTGGCTTGTGTTGATAGTCATGACCTTTCTTTCTTTTATTCATTTTAAGAAAATCAATTATGATGCCCTTTCTTGCTTCTTTCTCACACATAATCCTGCTGACATGCTTGCACAGCATATTCAGCGCCCATTTTCGTTAATTGAGGAGGATGCACGATCTAGAGTAGGGAGCCCTGTTGCTAGAGTTGAAGAGATGTTTAAACAGATTAAAGCAAAGCTTCCTGGACCACCTGAGTTTATTCTTTGTGTCTTGCCAGAGAAGAAAAACTCTGATATTTATGGTTTGTTTTTTAAATCTATCACATTTTACAAATTTTTGCTGTTATCATGTATTTACCTGCTGTTATGTCATCTTCTAGGGCCTTGGAAAAAGAAGTGTCTAAGTGATTTTGGCATTGTCACACAATGCATTTCCCCGAACCCTTCAAAGATTAATGATCATTATCTGACCAATGTACTTCTCAAGATAAACGCGAAGGTTCAAAAAATTAAAGATTGTGATTGTTTTTTATTTATTTTTCTCATTCATACATGAGGCTGATTTTGTTCACTTTTGAAGCTTGGTGGGATAAACTCTTTGCTCGCAGTTGAGTATTTCTCACATGTTCCTATCATCAAAGATACTCCTACAATGATTCTTGGAATGGAGGTTTCGCATGGGTCTCTTGGTCGAGCAGACATTCCTTCTGTGGCTGCGGTATTTCTCACTTTTCAAAATTGATAAATCTGTTGACTTAATTGTATAAATATTAATGTCATGTTTTGTTTTTCAGGTTGTTGGCTCTCTAAACTGGCCTCTCATTTCTAGGTATCGAGCTTCAGTTAGGGCACAATCATCAAAAGTTGAGACAATTGATGCTTTATACAAGCCATTGGCAAATGGGAAAGATGATGGTATGATCAGGTATTAAATATTGAATGTACGTAACACTATCTAGCAATCATCCTAGTTCTATGATTATATCTTGCTCTCTAAAGATATATAGAATGTATGGCTTTTGATATGTTACTATGTTGTCACATGCCCATTGATATTTTAAGTTTTAAAATCTACGAGGAATTTGTTTTTGTAAATTATCATTTAGCATTTTATTACTCACTCACTCCCAAATAAATAAATAAATTAGAGTGGCTTATCTGGATTTGCAATTAGTTAAGAGGATATTTGCATCATATAGAAAATCGACTGACCAACTTGAATCTATCAATTTCACTGCATTGTAAGCTTATCGTAATCCATGATGCAGAGAACTGCTTGAAGACTTTTTTGAGACCAGCAAGGGCCACAAACCAACTCAGATTATTATATTCAGGTACCATTATGGCTAATTTTCTGATATACTGTTCAAAGAAAAATATTTATATAAGAACAGAAACAAAAGATTGTCTTTGATCATTGTTGGTCCTATGAAGTGAGGCAAATGGTAGGAAGCTCTAACTATTTTCAACCTTCAGCCTTTTTAACGTCATTTTTAGATTAAAGTTTATGACTGTTGTTTCTCTCATTCATTTTTCATTTCTAATTCTCTTCATTTTTAGCTCGAAGAATGATGTCTAAGGGAAGTGGCTTTATGTAAGATAGAAGTTTTAAAAAAATACATGTTCTTAAAAAGTGTATCACTTCCTTGCCCTTTTCTTTTAGCAATGTATCTATAAAATCAAAGCAAGTGTCACCAATAAATTTTTTTTTGATAAGAAAGATCATATATTTATATAATAAAAATAGTTACAAATGTACAAAATGTGGACAAGTAATCCACTCAAAAGAAAATTCAAACTATAGGATAGTCTATTCTTTACAAATCCCATTCCTATCACATAATCCTAAAAATGCAAGCTCCCCAATTGTAGCTTATAAAGAAACTACAATCTGGGAGCTTGCATTTCTCAAGATTATGTCAACAATAAATTTGGCCATCTCACTAGGCAGAAATTATATGATGTTTAGGTTGTTGTTAGCATGTTTGTTTATATTGGGTATTTAAGGAAGATGTAGTCACATGTTTTTTCTACTCTTTGAATACATGATATATGGACCCTCCCTCCCTCCATAAAAAAAAAACCTCAAAGAATTTCATGGAATTTGGTATACAGTTATGATACTTTATTTGTTTCTGAGATGACAAGAAATAAGGTTTTGCTTTAGGGTTGTCCACATTTTATCTTTCTGCCAATTGCTGAAATTTCAGATTCTTAACATAATAAGAACTTTAATTTTTGTTGTTAGGGATGGAGTTAGCGAATCACAATTCAATCAAGTACTGAACATTGAGCTGAATCAGATCATAAAGGTACATCTAGGCTACACCGTTCCCAGAGGCAGTAAATTTTGGATTGATGAAACTTAATCCACACTTTACATGATGTTATCTTGTGCTTGCTAATTCGCAGTACCGAGTCAGTTTATTCCTGTCATTATCATTACAGGCTTACCAAAATTTGGGAGAGGATAATGCTGTCCCCAAGTTTACTGTAATTGTGGCACAAAAGAATCATCATACAAAGCTATTTCAAGTTGATTCTCCTAACAACATTCCACCTGGTATCATGTCACTTTGAATTCTAGTAAAATCTATTTACATTATGTTTTTATTCGATTCAATCTGCATTTGACGCATTCTTTCTTTCAGGGACAGTTGTAGACACAAAGATTGTACATCCAAAGAATTATGATTTTTACATGTGTTCTCATTCAGGGATGCTTGTATATCTCTTCCTTGTGAATTATAATATATTTTCATGCATATATAGTTTTATTATTCTTTTTGTTACATGGAATTATGTATTTTTAAGTTGTATTGCATTCTTAAGATATTTCTCCGGAATGTAAGTTCCTATTTTTCTTGCTGACTAGTGGTCATAATTTTTTTTTCCTTCGCTTTTTCAATACCAGGGAACTTCTAGACCAACACACTATCATGTTTTGCTGGATGAGATTGGGTTCTCTTCTGATGAATTGCAAAACCTTATCCACTCCCTATGCTATGTGTAAGAATTTAGTCCAAAATCACTTTCCATGTGACCAAATGTTATGTCCTTTGTTTTAGCACTCCTTGCAATTGATACTATTTATGTTATTAAATTTGGTGTTTTATTTCAGCTACCAAAGGGGTACGGCTGCAACTTCTACAGGTAACTTTAAATGTTAAATGCCATTGTTATGTTTTTTTTGGGGTAGTGCACGTGTTAATTTCCATTGGAAAAAAAAAGAGAAGAAAGAAACTAACATCTTTTCCATCTGATTATGAAAATGACTTAATTTGCAGTGGCACCAATATATTATGCTCACTTAGCTGCACAACAGATGGGGCAGATGATTAATTTTGAGAGTTTGATAGAAACCTCCTTGGCACATGGTAGCTTCTCGTCATCAGGTAGTGTCCCCATTCCCGAGCTTCCCAGGTTGCACGAGAATGTCAAGCGTTCCATGTTCTTTTGTTGAAATGCTGCTAGTGTTTTTTATTTTGGTTTTCTCAAATATTTTTCATTTTTTTGTTGACTTTTGAGTACATGAGAAAAAGTACAAGTTAAACTTCTAGGAAATTTGAAAGGGGGTGAAGTTGTACATTTTCTATTTTGACTTTTTAACAGTCAATCAAGCTTGTTCATTGTTCCAAAATAAATAAATTATAACAAGCAGTACATGTTCTAAATAGGATTTTCCTCTCTTTTTAAATAGATGTGTTTTGGAAGTGACTCAAAAGTGTTACGAAATCTCAATGGGTTGCATATACAATTGTATGTTGCAAAAAATTGGCAGTAAGACTAGGTCTCTCATCCTCACTTCCTTTTTAGGCCATTTCATGCTTGAGAATAGGGATTCAATCTCTTCATTAGGAAGGACATCGGGGTGTCAAATTAGGTGGGTTGGACTGTGGCTTGTAGTACATGGGTTGTGTTGGCAGTTTTGTCATGGGCTTGTACTTTTGCCTCATGGGCTTTAATGTGATGTCATGCTTGGTTTGTTTTGTCGTGCTACTTGTGTCCCATGTGACCCATTATTTTATTATATATATATATATATATTATTTTATATATTTATTTTGTTAAATAACAAATTTTGAACAAAGTTATGGTACCCTAGAGGTAAAATCCCAACCAATTCGACTGCCCAACTTTGATTATGTATCAACAAATTTATATATTCATTATTGTTTACTATGCTAATTTTTATTGAATTTTGCATGCCAGGCCGGCCTGGCCCATTATGGTTCATGGGTCATGTCGTGTTGGTCTTTTATGCTTATGAGCTGTGTCATGTTGATCTAATGGACCAACAAGTTGATTGGTTAATGGGTTGTGTTGTTTCATGCGTGCCTGCTTGACACCGCTAGTTGGAGTTTGATTCTTTACCACCTCAACTAGAAAAGGACCCCCGTAAAATATGGGATTGGTATACTCATTTTATTTTTAAGATCAATCATTATCAGGTCTCTTACGAGTCCTCAAAACCATCATCAATGAATTAGGCAAGGAAACAAAGAAAGGGAACAATAATTAGGCAAGAGAATCTTCAATAAAGCATTTGAGGGTATATATTCTACCCAACTTTATACACACTTAGCTATGTACACTTGCGTTATAGGTGATCAGTGTTGTTTTTATATTATTCTATTTTTGAACTTTTTTATGATTTGGTGTAATTTTTTTAAAATATTTTGTCTACATTTTACAAGAAAACAAAAAAGAAAGGCCCCTCACTAATTCATGCAATAGTAGTGTTGCTTACTAACAAGAGGAGCGACATTTTCAGAATACAAATTGTTAATTCTACTAGAATATTTTATTAAAAATAATTTTATTGTATTAATAAGTTATAATTAATATTATAAATAAAATTGATATTTTATGTATTTTTATTACTATAATAACAAAAATTATCGTGTTAATATCATTATTTTAAATAAATATTACTTTTTTGACCCATTGATTTCAGCAATTTATCATGGCTTTAACTGCCTCTACCAACTGCAACTGCCTGTATTATTATATTGTATTAGAAAGTGAGACAGATAAAGAAAGTGTATCACGTTTTGCGACCAATTTTCTTTGCAAATTGGCTAAAAGGGGTTTTTCTTAGTTGTTCACTTGACTTTCAAATCAAAGCCACTACCTTCCAACACAAATTGCTTAATTTCAACATCTTATGGCTCTCTTTGACATCATTTTGCCATTTTATTGTATATTATGATACTTTTCAATTGCAAATTATGGAACAAAGCATGCATATGCCACCCTCTTTAGTTTTATTTGTCATTATTATAAAAAAAATTATTCTCCAAAGATTTACATAGATATTGTCCGATGATCTTTTTACAAGAATACAAGAACTTAATTCCTTTTTTACTTTATTCCATACTCTGGACTAGATAATAGCTTCTATTTTAGCTTCTTAATAAAAAAATAAATTTAATTGAAATTTTGTGTGAATATCGGGGGATTACCAACATTGAACCCAATTTGGACTACTATTTCATCACTTACGAACAACTTTGGCAAACATGTGATTCATCTTGTCGTATAATAAGATAAATTATTTTTTATTTTCAGGTATATGATCGCGTAATATTTTAGATCAATTGAATCCAAAATTAGCGTAATTTCTTTTTAAAAATAAATATTTAATAGAAGGTTTAGAGAAAAAAGAATCTGATTAACGCTAAATATATTTTAAGAGAAATGAATAATATCTCGATCTAGTAGATGTATCAAATGAGATGAGATATTCTATTAGCCTATAACACAACCAATGAATTTTGTGAGTTTATTTTATTGTGTCAACTTATTTTATAGTGGGTTGAGATGATAATATCATGATACATAATGAGATATTTAATTTATCTTAAATAAACTTAAATAATACAAGTAAAATTACAAAATAAATAGAAAAATAAAATATGATTATCTATAATAAACATTAAACTATTAAGAAAAGCTTTAAATCTACTTTGATGATATTTAAATAAAATGAAATAACTTTAACCCATGAATTAATTAGAAATATTTAATGTGTTATGTGATAAGATATGATAACTATTTTACATCTCTATGATCTAGTGGTAAAATTTATTATATTCTTATTTCAAGTTATATGTTCAAATATAACTAAAAGTATTATTTTATATAAAAAAACATTTATGAGCAAACATACTTTAAAAACAATTCAAGCATATATAAAAATTCTGAAACAGGTTGTATAACTACAATGACAGTGGATATTAAAATGCACTTTGAGTTAGGGACATCAGACATAAACGGTGGCCAGTCACGGATTATTATATGGAATCTAAGACCATGCAGATATCTTAATTGTCGACTTTTTATAATAGAAGTTATATCATATTAATTATGTTTTATTGTCTAGAATATATAGTTAGTATTTTTTTTTTGTTAAAAAATAGAGTTAGTAATTTTTTGTTAAAAAATAGGAAGTTGATCCAGTGAACACGGTTGCTCACCTTAGAGTGGAACCACAATAACAAATTGATATCATAGCATAAAAATTATACAATAATTTTATGCTCTATATGAAAAATATCAATCTTAATTTGAAAATTCAACCTAAAATTGCATATTAATAAAATAAATTATACAATAATGTTGAACTTCGTTATTTTATTTGTATAAATGATTATAAAAAATGTAAATGTCAAATTCAAAATGATGGTAAAGTTTCTGGTTTCATTATTCTTTATGCGTGGTTCTTGGTTGACTCAAAATGTTAGGAGAGTCTGACTTACTCTAAACTATTAATTGATGAAATATCTCGAATTATACATATTTATTTCATATGTAAATTGAATCAAATTTATGTTTATATCAATTCAAAAACTTATAAATATTGGTAATGTTTTTTTGTCAACGTAGAATTAGAGTAATTTTTTTAGAACCTGCAAAGAAAGCTACACTCTGATGCTTAAGAGGTAGATATAGATCAATACAAATAAGATTCTTAGAAAGTAAAATGATAATTAAAAAAAAATAGAAAAAAAAGAGTAAAAGTAGGATGTGTATGTGAGAGTTTTTGTATGCACTGATTAAAATATATATTTAAGTATTGGTAAATCTAATATTATAAAATCCTTATTACAACGCCATTTTTGAGAGAATAAAAAAAGAGACTGAGAGAAAAGAAGGAAGAGAGATAAAAAAAAGCTTAAAAGAACTCAAAAAATTTTGGTTGTGAATATTATAATTCTTTTTCTCAATTAAAATAATTGTATTAAAATTTTATTTGTTATTTTATTTATATTTATTTCATAATCTCGTAAATTAGATTGCTTAGAAAATTGTCATTTTTTTGACGGTTGGTATCATAAACTTGCTAAAAGATTACGATTCAAAGGTGACTATATTCAAGTGTGAGTGATAAAAGCAGATGAAGTAAATATGAAACTTGAAAAGCTTTAGAGTACAAATTTTGGATTCTAAAAAATACAAATAAAGGACCATTTGTATCAGAAAAAATTGTATTAACCTTTCTAGAGAGAAAAGTCAAAAGAAATGAATATCACACAATGATGCTTTTAAAATAGCAAAGTAAAAGACCATGACATGTCTTATGGAAACTCTCTCTAGTATGTATAAGAAGTCATTAGCCTTAAATAAGATACATCTTATGAGGTGGTTGTTTTATTTATAGATGATGGAAGGTGCATCGATGGCTTAATAAATCAACTCAATATAATCACAACCAATTTGAGTTTAATGGAAATTGAATTCAACGAGGAAGTTTGAGCTTTGATTCTTTTATTATCTCTACTTGATAGTTGTAATACTACAGTAATAGCAGTGAGTAGCTCAACAAGAAGTAATAAGTTAAAATTTGATAATGTTTAGGATCTTATCCTTAATGAAGAAATCCGACGGAGAAAGATGAGTGAAGCATCAACTTCTTCAATTTTGCATACAGAGTATCGAGGAAGAACTAGAGAAAATGGATGTGGTACATCAAGTTATCAATGTAGATCAAAGGATAGAAGGTCTAAATTTATAAATCTCCACAATTCTTATAATTCTAGGACTATCGAGTGTTGGAATTGCATGAAGATTGAATATTATAAAAATCAATGCAATAATGCACCGAAGAATCAGGTGGTGAAGATAGAATCAAATGTTATTTCCACCTCAAGAGGAGACGATGCACTGATATGCTTTTTCAATAATAAACAAGAGTCTTAGGTGTTAAACTATAAAGCATCATTCTATGCTATTTCGTAAAAAGAACTCTTCAAGAACTATTTGTCTAAAAATCTTAGTAAGATATGCCTCGGTGATGACCAAATTTGTGATATTGTTGGTAAATGTGTAGTGACTATTAAATTGAATGAGTTCGTGTGGGATTTAAAGTATGTTAGACATATTCCCAATTTAAGGAAAAACTTAATCTCAATGAGACAATTAGCCAATGAAGGTTATTCCACGACTTTTCATTATGACGATTGGAAGATTTCAAAGGTACAATGGCGATTGCACGTGGCTAGAAGAGTAGTGCTCTTTAATATGACAATAAAAACATGTTGTTCAATTGCAGTTGTAGTAGACAACAATAATCCTAACTTGTGGCACCAGAGACTCGACCATATGAGTAAAAACGAGCTTAAAATTATGCACTCAAACAGAAGATTACCAAGTCTTCAATCAATTGAAAGTGACATATGTGAAGACTGTATACTTGGAAAGTAGAAAAGAGTTAGCTTTAAGATAAGTTTTAGAGCCCCAAAGAAAGAGAGATTAGAGCTTGTTTATTATAATGTTTGGATACCAATGACTATCTTATCTATTGGTGGTAAAACTACTTCATGATTTTCATTAACGATCATTCTAAGAAGGTATAGGTTTGTTTTTTGAAGCATAAGTCCAAAGTGTTTGAGGCTTTTAGAATATGGAAAGTCATGGTTGATAATGAAACAAGTTTAAACATAAAAAAGCTCGGAACTAACAATGGTGGTGAATATGAAGACACTAGATTCAATACATTTTTCTATGAGCATATGATCATAATAGGGAGAACGGTGTAGTTGAGCATATGAATCGCACTTTAATTAAGAGAGCTAAAAAATGTGTATGGAATCAGGCTTACCAAAGAAATTCTGGGAAAAAGTAATTAACATAATATCTTACTTGATCAACCGAAGCTCATTAGTTCTATTGAAGAATAGAATACCAAAAGAAGCAAGAGTCTCACATCTAAAAGTTTTGTTGGGTTTTTCTCTTATTTGGAGGAGCCCAAATGAAACCCTTGTGGCTTAAAATCCCATTGAGTAAGAAGGGGGCAATTATGTCATTACATTGATTTATTAATAAACCCATTTAGGGTTTGATGAGATAGGATTCTGCAGAGAATATCAGAATTGCAGCAGCAAAGGCAGAAAAGAGAGCAGTTTTCCCTCTCCATACAGTCTTCATCAAGTGCTCCGATCTATGACCGTTTGTGGTCCGATTAAGTTGAAATTTTGCATAAAGCTTCACGACTCAAGACTCTTTAATCTGTGCGGTGGGATTTGGATTTAGCTCACCGGTTTGAGAAATTCTGAGCAGTGAACAGTGACTACGAATTGGGTTAGATTTCTACATTCTTCTTGAAATAATTGTTAGTTTCCAAGAAGTGTATTCTTGATGATGTTGTTGATTGTTTGCCTCTAGTTTTACCTAGAGAGAACTTTTGTACAATTGTTTCTTGATGGTAGAAGTTTTGGAGAAGAGTGACGTGGTTGTTTACTTCCTACACTGGGAATGTTTTTCCACGTAAATTACTTGTGTTGATTTTGTGCATGTTTCATTTTAAGCTCTATTTATTTGTTTCCTAAAAGATTCACACAAAGAAGGAGAATAGGTTTAATTCCGCTGTTTAGAGCTTGATTAAGTTCGAATCGAAATTGTGATTCTCCTAACAAGTTTTAGGTTGTGTAGCATATGTGTATATTAGTGACACGGTAGGGATGAGCTTGATTCAAAGGAATAATCAATCAGCTAGCTGGAATGGGTATCAACTTTGATGATGAGATTGAGGGGTTGTGTTTATTGGGTACGTTGCTGGACTCTTGGGAAACATTTAGAATGTCATTAAGTAACTCAACTCCAAATGGTGTAATCAACATGGATTTGGATAAGAGTAGTGTTTTGAATCAAGAAATGAGAAGAAAATCACATGGGTCTTCTCAGCAGTCAGAGATTTTGGTTACAGAAAGAAGAAGGAGGAGTAAAAACAGAGGTTTCAAGAACAAAGAAAAAGGAAGAAGCAAGTCTAGGTTTTCTAATATTGAGTGTCATCACTGTGGCATGAAAGGGCACATCAAGAAATATTGTAGACAACTGAAGCGGGATAACAAGAATAAAGACAAAGAACAAGAGGGTGATGTTAGTAAAGAAAATGATCGCGTTGCCACAGCTAGTTCAGAAGACTTTCTTGTTGTTTATAATGAAGATGTTGTCAATGTTGCATATCACGAGGTCAGTTAGGTTATTGATAGTGGAACCTCCATTCATGCTACGTCTCGAGAGGACTTCTTTACATCCTATATAGCAGGTGACTTTGGGACAGTGAAATTGGGTAATGATGGCTTGGTTAAAGTCATTGGTATTGGAGATGTGTGTTTGGAGATGAATAATGGAACAAGGCTACTTCTTAGAGGGGTAAAGCATATTCTTGAAATTCGTTTGAACTTGATCTCTACAGGTAAACTTGATGATGAAGTATATTGCAATACCTTTAGTAATGGTAAATGGAAACTTACTAAAGGTGTTATGGTTGTTGCTCGTGGGAACAAGCATTCCAGTTTGTATATACTGCAGGCGAGACTCTTCAATTGCGTTATTAATACTGTGACAGATGAGCTCACATCAGAATTGTGGAATAAGAGACTTTCTCACATGAGTGAGAAAGGCTTGGCAATATTGACTAAAAAGAATATTCTTTCTGGAACGAATGCTGTTTGTTTAAGAAGATGTACTCATTGTTTGGCAGGGAAGCAAAATAGAGTTTCTTTCAAGAGTTTCCCTCCTTCAAGAAAACAATACATACTTGATTTGGTACATTCAGATGTATGTGGTCCTATGAAGACAAAAACTTTGGGTGGTGCCAGTTATTTTGTGACCTTTATAGATGATTGTTCAAGAAAGTTATGGGTGTACACTTTGAAGAGAAAAGATCAAGTATTAGATGTGTTTAAACAATTTCAAGCCTTAGTGGAGAGACAAACTGGGAAGAAATTGCGGTGCATCAGAACAGATAATGAGGGAGAGTATTCAGGTCCTTTTGATGAGTATTGTAGGCATCAGGGCATTCGACATCAAAAGACACCTCCCAAGACTCCTCAGTTAAATGGGTTGGCTGAGAGAATGAACATGACATTGGTTGAAAGAGTAAGATGTCTTCTTTCACAGGCTCAGTTGCCAAGATCTTTCTGGGGTGAGGCTTTGAATACAGTTGTACATGTTCTTAATCTCACACCATGTGTTCCTCTTCAGTTTGATGTACCAAACAGAGTTTGGACTGGCAAAGATGTTTCTTATGATCATCTTCGCGTTTTTGGTTGCAAGGCATTTGTGCATATACCAAAAGATGAGAGATCTAAGCTCGATGTGAAGACACGACAGTGTATCTTTGTTGGTTATGGTCTGGATGAATTTGGCTACATATTTTATGATCCAGTTGAGAAGAAACTGGTAAAGAGTCACGATGTTGTGTTTATAGAAGATCAAACTATACAAGATGTTGAGAAGATAGAAAAATGAGTCCATCAGTATAGCTATGATTTGATTGACCTAGATCCGGTTCCTTTATCAGTACAGATGGAACAAAATGTTCAAGATGATCAACAAGGTTCAGATGATGCAGATATGCAAGGTGAAATAGTTCACCAGACTTCTGATCAGTTACCAGAACTAGAAATTCCACCCAGGAGGTCTACGAGAGACCGATGTCCTTCCACACGGTATGATACAGATGAGTATGTGTTATTGACAGATGAGGGAGAACCTCAATGTTGTGCAGAAGAGATGGAAGATGGAAACAGAGCACACTGGGTTGGTGCTATGGAAGATGAGATGCAGTCACTGTATGACAATCACACCTTTGAGTTGGTAAATTTGCCTAAGGGTAAGAGAGCTTTGAAGAATAAGTGGGTCTACAGGGTGAAGCAAGAAGAACAAAATTCACAACCACGATACAAAGCTAGACTAGTCGTCAAGGGATTCAGTTAGAGAAAAGGTATTGATTTTGATGATATTTTCTCTCCTGTTGTGAAGATGTCATCCATACGTGTTGTTCTAGGTCTAGCAGCAAGCTTGGATTTAGAAATTGAGCAAATGGATGTGAAAACTTCCTTTCTTCATGGTTAGTTGGAGGAAGATATTTATATGGAGCAGCCAGAGGGTTTTGAGGTTAAAGGAAAAAAAGATTATGTATGGCGGTTAAAGAAAAGCCTCTACGGGTTGAAGCAAGCACCTAGACAATGGTATAAGAAGTTTGAGTCAGTTATGGGGGAGCATGGTTACAAGAAGACTACTTCTGATCATTGTGTTTTTTGTGCAAAAATTCTCTAATGATGATTTTATCATTTTATTGCTCTATGTTGATGACATGTTGATTATTGGCAGAAATTCTTCAAGAATTGATAATTTGAAGAAATAGTTGAGTAAGTCCTTTGCCATGAAGGACTTGGGGCCATCAAAACAAATTCTTGATATTCAAATTTGTCGAGACAAGAAAAGAAAGAAGTTGTACATGTCACAGGAATGGTACATCAATAAAGTACTTGAAAGGTTTCATATGGATAAAGCTAAAGTGGTTTCTTCTCCTTTATCTAACTACTTTAAGTTGAGATCGAGTCAAGGCCCTTCAATATATAAAGAGAAGGAAGATATGGAAAATGTTCCATATGCCTCAGCACTAGGAAGCTTAATATATGCAATGGTGTGTACGAGGCCATATTTAGCTCATACAGTTGAAGTTGTTAGTCATTTTGTTTCGAATCCAGGAAGAGAGCATTGGGATGCAGTAAAGTGGATTATGAGATATCTTCGAGGTACTTCCAAGTTAACACTTAGCTTTGGAAGTGGAAAACCAGTGTTAGTTGGATACACTGATTCAGATTTGGCAAGAGATGAAGATTCTCGTAAGTCTACTTCAGGTTATCTAATTACTTTCTCTGGTGGAGCAGTTTCTTGGCAATCAAGATTGCAAAAGTGTGTTGCACTTTCTACAGCAGAGGCGGAGTTTATTGCAGCAACGGAAGCTTGTAAGGAGTTGTTGTGGATGAAACAGTTCTTGAGAGAACTTGGTTTCAAGCAGCAGAAATATGTGTTATTCTGCGATAATCAGAGTTCCATTCACCTAGCGAAGAACTCGGCATTTCACTCAAGATCAAAGCATATTGATGTGAGGTATCATTGGATAAGGGATACTCTTAATAATAAGTTGCTTGAACTTGAGAAAATCCATACTGATGAGAATGGATCTGACATGCTGACAAAAGCAGTGTCAAGAGAAAAACTTGAAGTTTGTTGTTCAATTGTCGGGATGGCGGATCCCTTCATCTAATCGGAAAAGGGAGAGATTTGTTGGGTTTTCCTCTTATTTGGAGGAGCCCAAATGAAGCCCTTGTGGCTTAAAAGCCCATGGAGTAAGGATGGGGCAATTATGTCATTACATTGCTTCATTAATAAACCCATTTAGGGTTTGATGAGATAAGATTCTGCAGAGAATATCAAAATTGCAGCAGCAAAGGGAGAAAAGAGAGCAGTTTCCCTCTCCAGCCAGTCTTCATATGTGCGGTGGGATTTGGATTTGGCTCACCGGTTTGAGAAATTCTGAGCAGTGAACAATGACTATGAATTGGGTTAGATTTCTCCATTCTTCTTGAAATATTTGTTAGTTTCCAAGAAGTCTATTCTTAATGATGTTGTTGATTGTTTGTCTCTAGTTTTACCTAGAGAGAACCATTGTACAATTGTTTCTTGATAGTGGAAGTTTTGGAGAGGAGTGCCGTGGTTGTTTCCTTCCTACACCGGGAAGTTTTTTCCACGTAAATTGCTTGTTTCAATTTTGTGCATGTTTCATTTTAAGCTCTATTTATTTGTTTCTTAAAAGATTCACACAAAGAAGGAGAATAGGTTTAATTTCGCTGTTTAGAGCTTGATTAAGTTTGAATTGAAATTGTGATTCTCCTAACAAGTTTTAGGTTGTGTAGCATATGTGTATATTAGTGACACGGTAGGGATGAGCTTGATCCAAAGTCAATAATGAGGATGAGTTTGGTTATTGTATATGGGATGACAAAAACTCAAAGATAATTTGCGATAGTGTGGTGATCTTTAATGAAAAAGTGATACATAAGGATAGACATATTGCAATTGCTAACAATTTAGAACATAGTGAGCCAATGTATGTAGATGTGGATAATGTCTTAAATAGTTCTTTGGCAAAAGAGATAGTTGAGAGTTCTCAATTAGAGAAACCAATTGGACATAACAGTCCAATATAACCCAACTTCCTAGTCCAATTCCTATGCTTAAGGGGTCATCTAGGCCCTATTTATTTGATAGGAGATACATGAACTATCTATTATTGACTAATGGATGAGAACTTAAATGCTATGATGAAGCATGTCATACACGAAATTCCAACAAATGGGAACCAGACATGAGAACTAACAAAATTACTTATAAGAAATAAAGACCTTCACAACAAATTGGTGCACTGGGTGAAAGATGAGTATGATGGCTCCAAGAGATACAAAGTTCGGCTAGTTGTCAAAGGATTCCTAAAAAGGAAGGAATTGACTACACTGATATTTTTGCTCATGTTGTAAAGATCAATACTATTCGAATAGTCTTGAGCATTGTTGCTAGTAAAGATCTCTATCTTGAGTAATTGTATATGAAGATTTTATTTCTTCATATAGACTTAGAAGAGGAGATATACATGTACCAACTATAGTGTTTCTTAGAAAACAACAAAAAGAGTTTGGTATCCAGACTGAAGAAGAGCTTGTATGGATTGAAACAAGCTCCAAGATAGTGGTCTAGGAAGTTCGATGGCTTCATTCACTTGGAAGGTTTCTAGAAGTGTAACGTTAACCATTGTTGCTACTTTAAGAGATGTATGTCTAGTTATATGACCTTACTCCATTATGTCGATGATATATTAGTAACCGAACCATATATGGAGTAGATAAAAGATTTAAGCAACAATTGTCAAAAGAATTTGACATGAAAAACCTTGGACTATTAAAGAAGATTCTTGGGATGCAAATTACTAGAGATAAACAAAGAGAGACTTTGAAGTTATCTCGAGAGGAGTACATTAGATGTATTTTTCAGAGATTTAACATGGGCGATGTTAAGGCAATTAGAACACCCTTAGCCAATCACTTTTGCCTATCCAAGTATTAGAGTCCTCAAGTAGAGGAAGAGAAAAGTTTCATAACTAAAATTTCTTACGCCTTAACCATTGGAAGTTTGATTTATACAATGGTCTATATAGGGCTAGACATTGGTCATGTAGTGGGAGCTAGCAAGTACAAGTCAAATCCAAGAAAGATTCATTGAAAAGTAGTAAAGTGGATCTTGAGGTATCGACGACGCACCATAGATAAGTGTTTGTACTTTTCTAAATGTGAGTTAAAAGTATGGGGGTATGTAGATGTAGAATTTGTAGGGAAAGTCGATTATCAGTGGAGTACTATTGGTTATGTGTTCACTGTGGGTGCTATAGCTATTAGTTGGATGCCATAGTTACATAAAATTATTGCATTATCTACTATAGAGGCTAAGTACTTAGCAGTGACAAAAGCCAATAAATAGATTATCTAGTTTCAAGAATTGTTAATTGAGCTAAAATTCAAGCAGAAGAAGAATGTTTTCTACAATGAATTAGAATATGGTACATTTAGCAAATAATTCAGCATTTTATCCAAGAACCAAGCATATTGGACTTCGTTATCACTTTAGCATGTCTTTATTAAAAGATAAGATGTTAAAACTTGAGAAGATCCATGGTAGCAAAATCTAGCTGTTTAACTTCAATGGCCCTATAAGAGTGACAAGACTAGAAAAAATAACTGCATTGATTAAGGTGTGAAGATAAATTAAAATTAATCTTCAAATGCGAGATTGTTAAAAAGTCAAATGCTAATTACAAACTAATGAGAAAAGAGGGAAAAGAGTAATAATATGAAGCTTATTGGTAGAGGTGACATGTTTTGTCAATTATATTGACCCATTTGATAAATAGGTCACGTCGAGTCAACCTATCAATAAAAATATTTTAATTATGTTGAGTCATTTCGGGTTTGAGTTGTATCAAGTTGGGTTATCATATTGTTGACTCAAAAAAAGTTAATAAAAATATATTATTTCAGCCAAATATAACTTAATAAATTTATTTGGGCGGATTCGATTTGTATTCGTGTTTAATTTAATGAATAAAATAATATTATTAATTTAGATGGTTAATTTTGGATTATCGTGTCGTGTCGTGTTTATCTCATTTAACAAATAGGTTAAAATAGGTCGTATCATGTCCATTTAAATTACTTCATGTTTGAGTCGACATTGTGTTGTGTTAAAAATTGACAATCTTATACATGTGATAATTTTTATTGATATAAATTATAATATAATATTTTAATATTAGTAATTTAATATTATTAAAGTTTTCCTACTATATAACTTTTTGAAGAAGAGAAAAAAGGAAAGATAGGGAAAAATAAGTTTAAAGAAAAAGTTGGAAAGAATTTATAATTTTTATGTTGTGAATATTATAATTTATATTTTAATTAATATAATTATAATAAAATTTTATTTATTGTTTTTATAATTTTAATTGCGAAAAAATTATTATTTTCTTAACAAAGAAAAGTGCGGAATAAGATTCTGTTCTCATTTCATAGTGAAATGAGTTTGGTGAATATATAGTGTTTAGGTTTTACTATTTAAATTAATTTTTATAATATAATAATAATTTATTTATTTATAATTATCTCTTATTTGAAAAATATCGGTTGTTTTTATCTCTTACAAAAATTATACAAGAAACATGCATCATTTGGTGCGTGAGTTATCTGTCTTGACTAAGACTAACATATCGCGCGTGTTTATCTACACAAACAACATAAAATAATTAAAATATCACAATTACTTCTCGTTTTTATTAATATTTAATTAAGTTCTGTTTGAATTTTATTTGAGATTAGGTGTATAGAGTCAGAGAGACTGATTATTCTAATAAAATACATCAGTTGTCAGATGAAAAGAATTTGTAGGTTTAGAAAAATTAAGGAATTGACCAAGAAAGACAAGGAAAAAAGCATTAGTCAAAGTGTCAGAATTAGAATACTGCTTTTGAAAAAAATGTTTGAAGTTTGAAAGGTTAATGGAAGATAAATTAGTTATAAAAAAATGGAAGATAAATTCATATTTAAATTTTAATTTGTACTAATTGTTGTAAATTTTGTATAGACGAAATATTTATCCTTAGAAAATTAACTTTTAATTCTTATATTAATTATAAATATTATATTAATATTTTTAATTAATATATGGTAGTTTCTATACTATATAATGTATCATATTATAAAATAATTTTATTTTGGAATAAAGATAATCTTTGATAAAAAAAACTTACTTAATAGTAACATACAAACATTTATGTTGTATCATTAAGAATTAAAGATAGATATACAAAAGCGTACATAAATCTATAATAATTATTTTATTATGTAACTGAGTAGTTAATCTTACAAATCTACGTATATTTCTTAAAAAACTCTTTAATTTTCTTTTTATTCTCTCTGACAATGTGATATCAGATAAGAAAATTAAAATACATGTGATTTGGAAACCATAATCATTATATATATAGTTAATACATATATATTTACTTTAATATATTATTAAAATAGACATTATCCTTAAGTTTATACACATTAAATGCTCACATCTTATTAGATACATTAAAACTCAAATTACCTAAATTTTAGCATATCACTTTTAAATGTACTTAATCTTATATGACAATCTAAAATACATAATTATTCACATATAAACCTAATGTTAGATTAATGATCCAATAATCTCTCATTTAGTCTATATGTATAACCTTATAATTATATATTGGAAAAATATCTATATGAGTTCAACTTTTTTGTCATTATTGAAATGAATCTTTAACAAATATATTCCATCAATTATACCAACATAGGATTAAAGCGATTTTTGTTACATTTTTCGTAACTCGACTTATCAATGGTCGCGTATGTCGATACAATTGAATGACATGGATCATAATGTGTATATGTAGCATGAAAATTTTATACAATGTGATCTTAACATACCTATTTCCAATTGGTCTAATCTTAAATCTTAGTGAGATTAAATCATATCAAAATCAAAGTGTAAATAAACCAAAACTATATTTTTGTAGAAAATAACCTTAAAATATCCATAAATTGAAATAACTGAAAGTGTGTCTATCAAATAAACATTTAAAATTACAAAGTCCCACTAAAATTGAATATCCTCAAATGAAATGACACCCATAAGAGCAGTGTGTTCTTGAAACATTTTGTGTGACAATCTCTTAGTAAGTGGATTCGAAATCATAAAGTTTGTACCAATTTGTTCTATAGATACTTGTATACTTTGAACTCTTTTGTTGACAATCAAGAACTTGAATATATGCTTCGTCTTCTTTGAGCTCTTGTTGTTAGTGGAATATAACATGCTAACTTATTGTCATAAAATAATTTAAGTGGCATTTCAATAACATCTACTGTACACAACCAAGTGACAACATTTTGCAGCCATATTTTGTGATTGGATGCCTTATAATATGCTATGAATTCTTCCATCATGGTATAAGTGGCTATAATAAGAGATTGTTTAGCATTCTTCCAAGAGATAACACTCCCAACTAGCAAGTGAACATATCCCAATATAGATTTCATACTATCTTGGCGTCCAACAATATCGAAGTCAATAAACACATTAATTTCAAGCTAATTTGACTTTCGATACCTAAACATGTAGTTATTTGTTCTCTGTAAGTATCGCAAGACTCATTTGGTTGCTTTCCAATGATCCAATCCTGGATTGCTTAAATATCTACTCAATATCCCAACAATGTATGCAATGTTTGGATACATACATACTTGAGCATACATCAAACTTCCTAATATTGCCGCATAAGGAATCCTGTGCATTTCCTTTTTCTCAAAATCATTCTTAAGGCACTGATTAAGACTAAATATGTGTCTTTTAGTAACATGGGTGTCACTTGGTTTGTAATTATACATGCTATATCTCTTGAGAACCATTTGGATATAGCTTTTTATGATAATACTAAAATATTATGAGTGATCTTGGAATATCTATATGCCTAATACAAAAGACGCATCACCAAGATCTTTCATCTCAAAATTCTTAGCTAGAATTCTCTTGGTTTTATGCAATAAGCCTATATCGTTGCCAGCAAGAAAAATATCATCGACATATAAAACCAAAAAGATATCCTTGCTCTCATAGAACTTATGGTATATGCAATCATCAACCAAACTAATTTCAAAATCGAATGAGATGATCACTTGATGAAACTTAAAATACCATTGTCAAGATGCTTGCTTGAGCACACGGATGAATTTCTTAAGTTTGTAAACCATATTCTTTAGGTCTCTCAACACAAAATTTTCTAGTTGCATCATGTAGATCATCTCATCAGTGTTACCATTGAGAAATGACGTCTTTACATCCATTTGATGTAAATCAAGATTGAAATGCACTACTACTGCCATTATAATCCTAAAAGAGTCTTTCAAAGAAATCAGAGAGAAAGTTTCTTTATAATGCCTTCTTTCTATGCAAAACTCTGTGTGATAAGACGAGCTTTGTATCTCTCCATATCATCTTTTGAATCCCTCTTGGTTTTAAATATCCATCTACAAACAATGGGTTTTTCACCTTTTGGTAATGGAATAAGATCCCACATGCTATTGTTCTTCATGGAATTATTCTCTTCATTCATGGTATCAATCCACTTTTGAGAGTTAAGACTTTCTATGACTTGATGAAAGTTGATCGGATCTTCTTCCCTCACTTCAATATCAAACTCATATTATTGGAGAAATACAATGTAATCATTTTACATTGCACTTCTCTTTTCCATGGTGGATTTTCTCAATGGCATGAGTTCTTGAGGTGGTAGAGTTGTTCTTCTCTAACAATTTGTTAAATATGAGTTTTCCAAGATTGTATTGATTTGTTGTGTCATGATCAAAGTCATGAGTGTGATCTTGATTAATCCCAACAACACATATGAGAATATCAACATATTCCTCTTCAAAGACAAAATCACTAATTATATCTCCCCCTGCAAACTCGACATCCTCAAAGAATGAAGCATTTCCTGACTTGAAAACTGACTTAGATATGAGATCATAAAATTTATACCCCTTGAATTTTTTAAAATATCCTATAAAATAGAAACTCACCATCCTTAAGTCTAGTTTCTTTTCATTAAGCTTGTAAGGTTTTTCCTCAGTTGGACATCCCCAGGTATGCAATCATGACTCAAAAAATAACTTAGATATGGGATCATAAAACTTGTATCCCCTAGATTTTTTTAGAATATCCTATAAAATAGAAAATAATCGTCCTTGAGTCTAGTTTCTTTTAATTAGGCCTATAAGGCTTTGCCTCAATTAGACATCCCCAGATATGCAAATGCTTTAAATTAGGCTTATTGCCCATCCAAAGTTCATAAAGGGTTTTGACTGTTCCTTTAGTTAGAACCCTATTAAGGATATATACTATAGTATAAAACACTTCTCACCAAAATGATTTTGGTAAGGTAAAATGACAAATAATAATCCTCATTATATCCTTAAATGTTCTATTTTGTTTTTTAGTAACACCATTCATAGTGGGCAAACATGGTATAGTGCAATGTGTAACAATATCGTATTTCTCTAGGAACTTAGCAAACGGTCTTGGACGTTGTTCACCTGAATCTTCATAACTGTCGTAATAATCATCTCTATAGTTAGATATGACTCTTTTGATCTTTTTGTTGAGTTGGTTTTCAACTTCAGTTTTATAATTTTTGAACACATCCAATGACTATGATTTTTCATAAATAAGAAATAAATAATCATGTCTAGAAAAATCATCTATGAACGTTATAAAACATTGTTGACTATTCCAAAAAACTGTAAGGAATGTCCCACAAATATCTGTATGTATAAGTTTTAAGACTTTTAAAATCATGTGGCTTCAAATTTCCTTTTATTAATTTGTTTTCCCTGTATACAATTAACATAAACATCAAAATCTATAAAATCTAGGGGTTTAAAAATTTTTCATATACAAATTGTTCAATTTTTCATCTAGAGATATGACTTGAACTTTTGTGTCATAACATAAACGAATTTTCACTTATTAATTTTCCTTTTATACCATGTGTACTTAATTGTAGGTTCATTATCTTTTTTTACTTTTCTTTCTCTTGTCCTTGTACTTAGAGATGGAAACCATGTGATCACTCTTTACCTTATCTTGCTTTAGCCTTCCTTTTTCTGGACACAATGTGAGAATATATCATCCAGAGAACAAGTCTCTTTATAACAATTGTAGTTCACCTTAAGCTAACAAAATTATGTCGAAAGGGATATCAAAACTAAATGCACCAACAAGTCTTCAGAGAGTTTTAAGTGTTCTTAATTTGGAAGCAAAATGAGACATCTCTGTAATGTACTTTATGATATTACCTTAACCTCTATATCTCATTGAAATTAGAATTGTTAAGAGCGTATTTATTTCAATCTTTTCGTTCTCGATAAATTTCTTTTCAATATTCGTAAGAATGTCCTTAGTAGTAGTTGTCTTTTCAGACATTGTACCCCTAAATGCATCCAAAATAGACTTCTTCATGATCATCATATACATGTGATTTGATCTCTCCCATATTTTTTTCCTTTTTTCATTACAAGTACTCTTATTCGTAAGATTGTAGGTGAATAAGCTTTTTTCGCAAGGTCTAAATTCATGACTCCGATAACTATCGAGTGGTTCTATTGCCATGAGTTAAAGTTAGTACCATTTAGCATATGAATATATTTGATGTTGGCATTTAATATTAACATGATTATTTATAGTTGAATAAGAAAATAATAAATAAATAAAACAAGCTCACATAACTCTTTAAACCAAAATAACAAATTCAAATCAAAGTAAATCTTATTTCAAGATATTGGACACTCCATTAATATTTTATTTTTAGACAATAATATTAACTTTTAAGTGATATCTTGATGTAGTATCATTTGGATCCAATTGTTATTCATATGCAAAAAATGAATAATAATCACACGTTTATTACTACAAGTATACATGCAATCCCTTAAATATTAACTTTCTTTTGAGCTGATCGATATTCATATAATAAGTTATATACACAAAACTATTTATATTTCAATATATATATAATGCATACCAATATTAGAATTTTTATTTGTATTGAAATTTTTTTTTATCAAAGTTAATGGTTAACTCCAAATCAACGTCAATTAATATAAGTCAATTATGATCAATTTTTGTTAGGTTAAAGTTTATTTGATCATAATACTTATATCTATATTTTAACATATTAATATAAATACATATATTTAAATTCGTTAAAGTTTTCTTTAAATCTATAAAATATATATGGAATTTTTTTAGAAAAATATTTATTAGCTTTAGAAAAATTAATTACTTTTGAGTTTCAATCCATTACATTAGGTAAGGTAAGAATCATAAATGAAATCCTAGTTATAACTAATGATTAGTGACATTATAATTAGTTTTAAAGAAAAATATTTATAGATTTTTTTTATTATACAATAATTAAAATCTTAATTACAATATAAAAAACCTTAATTATAATACTAAAATAACCTTAATTATAATATTAAAATAAAACTTTAATATAATGTTGATTCAAAGATGAGCAAATTATTCATTTTTGTACATATAAAAAGAAACATAAGCAATAATAGGTTCATAATATATATATAAAACGCATGAGTTATTTTCTCCAATTTTTAATAATCATGATAAATAGTAAAAATGAAAAAATGATAAACTTTATCAAATTTGAATTTGTTTGTAAACATTAATATCGAAAATAATTTTTTCTTTTAAATTTCTTTAATGGTAGAAAAATTTGTAGGCGATTCGTTTGTTCTCCATTTTCAATTTTCATTTTTATTTAACAGATCATTTAATGGTACAAAAATTTATGTTATTTAAGAGTTCGTCGGTTATGATTGAAGTTGGTAATGGATGTCAATGCTTTGATCGGAAACACGGCTATAAAAGGGGCATTATGTTCCCTACGCTCAATACACAATTTCAACGTAATACACCATCCAATTTGAGTATTGTTGAAAGCTTAGAAGTTCTAAACATAGAGAGAACTTAAGTTCTGATCATTTTTGGAGCTTTAAGAATAATTCAATGGTTGAAGGTAAGAACTTTACTTTACTTGTTTTCGATCCCTTTAATTTTTGAAATTGTGTGTTGAGCTTAGTGACCATAAAATCCCTTTTATAGTCGTGCTTCTCATCAAAGTATTGACATCTGTTACCAACTTCAGACATAACCGACGAACTCTTTAATGATAGAAACATTTAGACCACTAAATGATCTGTTAAAGAAAAATGAAAATAAAAATTGAAAATGAAAAACAAACGAATCAGCTACAATTTTTTCTACCATTAAAGAAATTTTAAAAGAAAAAATTTATTTTCAAGCCGATATTACCTCTATCTTGATTAGTTTAAAATGATCTATATTTTGCCGAGCACCTTGAAATTGACTTTTTTTTTAAATGATGGGTTTTTATGCATATGGCAATTATAAATTATTTTCATTATTGATATTCTAATAATATTAACAATAATGATATTAATTAACTTTTTATTTAAAATAATGTTTTGATCCAAACTGAGACCATGAATCACTTGAAAATTCAATTTTAAATTTTTTGATAAAAAGAACGTTGATTTTTTCATCAAAATTGTGAGATATGATCGAGGCTCTAATCGAGTTGAAACCGAGTCATTTTGACCCAATTAGAGGTTGGAGGTGAAGTTAGAAAAAAAATTGTTGTTTGTGTGACTTGAACATGGGTCTCCTAGGTGAGAGCAAAGCATCTAAACCACTAATGGGTTATTTTGTATACATAACTTCTTCTTATTATATATATTTAGAATTTGGTTTTCAATTTTGGATAATATTAATACTGAATTAAAAATACAATTTTAATGCGATTAATTTATTTAACTTAGGTTTGTCATATGTATAATATTTATTATACATGTGAAATTTATTTAAATAGTTTTGGCACATTAACATTTATTTATGATTAAATACATTATGTTTAAATTATTTGTTTAGGTATTTGTATGTATAAACTACACATATGAAATTTGGTTAAAATAATTTATGTATAATGGAATTAATTGTTAATGGCTCTTTATGAAGTGAGGATTTATAATCCACAAGAGAAGAAGCTAGACCCAAGAACCATTAGTGGGTATTTCGTTGGATATGTCGAATGGTATAAGAGCTATAGATTTTATTGTCCATTTCATGGCACCAAGTTTGTTAAATCCAGAAATGCAAAGTTTTTTTGAGTATGACATGATTAGTAGGAGCAATCAAATCAGGAACATAGTTTTTGATATTGATCATTTAGGGTCTCAACCTTCTACTTCAAGAGATTGATTGTTGTTCACAACACCCCTCAAGTACAAGCTAGTGTTGAACAATTAATCATTGAAATTCCATAAGTTGTTGACAACATTCCATTAGATCAGATTATTCAAGAGGTTCTTGAAACTTCTAAATAACAAGTTGAACCTCATACTTTCCAAGAAAATGATGGTGCAATATTAAGAAGATCTACTAGAACTAAAAGGTCAACAATTTCTAGTGATTATGTTGTATATCTACAAGAATATGACTGTAACTTTGGAGTTGAGAATGATCCCAAATCCTTTTCACAAGCCTTGAGTTGCAAAGAATCTAAATTGTGGTACAATGCTATAAAGAATGATATGAGTTCCATGAAGAGTAATTGAGTCTGAAGTCTTGTTGAGTTGCCTAATGGTGTAAAATCTATTAGATGTAAATGGGTCTTTAAGACAAAGAAAGACTCGTTGATTATACAGAGACTTCCTCTCCTATATCTAAGAAATATTTTTTGCACATTATATTGGCATTAGTAGCCTATTTTGACCTTGAGATGTAACAAATAGATGTGAAAACAAATTTTCTCAATGGAGATTTAGAAGAAGAGGTTTATATGAAACAACCTGAATGATTTATTTCTAGTGATGGTGATCATTTGGTTTGTAAGTTTAATAAATCCATATAAGGATTAAAAGAAGCATTTCGCTAATGGTATTATAAATTCCACTAAGTAATTTCTTCATTCAGATTTGTTAAAAACCCTATGGATCAATGTATATATTAGAAGGTTAGTGGGAGTAAGATATGTTTTTCTGATTTTATATGTGGATCACATTTTGCTTGCAACCAATGATAAGGGTTTGCTATTGAGGTCAAGCAAATCCTCTCTAAAAAGTTTGATATGAAAGATATGGGTGAGACATCTTATGTCATTGGCATTAAGATCCATAGAGACAAACTTCGAGACGTCTTGGGTTTATCCCAAGAAACCTATATCTCTAAAGTTTTAGAAAGATTTTAAATGAACGATTGTTCACCAAGTGTTGCTCCTATTATAAAGGACGATAAGTTCAATTTGGATCAATGCCTAATGAAAGATTTTAAAACAGAAAAAATGAAGAACATTCCATATGCTTCTACTGTCAGAAGCCTTATGTATGCTCATGTTTGCACAAAACCTGACATTACATTTGCTGTTAGAATATTGGGATAATATCAGAGCAATCCAGGTTTAGACTATTGGACTGCTAAGAAAGCGATGAGGTACCTTCAAGGAACCAAGGACTATATACTAATGTATAGACAAATTGATGACTTGAAAATAATTGACTACTCCGATGCAGACTTCGCTAGTTGTGTTGATTCATGTAAATCAACATCTGGTTACATTTTCATGATTGATGGTGGAGCCATGTCTTGGAGAAGTGTGAAGCATTCCTTGACTGCTACTTCCATTATTGAGGCCAAGTTTGTGTCATGTTTTGAGGCCATATCACATGGTGTATGGTTGAAAAGTTTTATTTCTGTACTTAGAGTAATCGACTCTATTTCTAGGCCATTGAGATTGTACTGTGATAACTCATATGCTGTGTTTATAGCTAAGAACAACAGGAGTGGTAGTCGTAGTAAGCATATCGACATCAAATACTTGATAATAAGAAAATGTGTTAAATAAAAGGAAGTGGTCATTGAGCACATTAGCATTGAGTTGATGATTGCTGATCCTTTAATCAAGGGCATGCTACCACTAAAAATTAAGGATTATGTAGAGAAATTAGGAATTGGTTCCATTTTGTAAAGTTATATATACTTTTTATTACTGAAAATCTTATATATTATGATATTTTCTTATATTTATGTGCACCTTAATTTTTTTGAGAAAATATATTTTGTATAGGATCAAGAATAAATATAGGAGTTATTCATTAAGTTTTGTTACCACATAAATTGTAATACTTCAGAAACAAAATACATTGTAATTGTAATACATGGAAGATAATTGAATTACGTGTGATATAGGAACTATAATTAATAATTGTATATCTATTTTAATTTATTATTATAAAAACATTATCTTTATGTTTCTACACATTAAAAACTCACACCTTATTAGATACATTAAAATAAAAATTATTTAAACTTTAACAAATCATTTTTAAATTAATTTAAATATATAATTATTTATATATTATATTTAATGTAGGATTAAAGATTCATTAATTTAATTAAAGGATATAAATTATTTAAAACTTAACCAATCATTTTTAAATGAAATTAAATATATAATTATTTATATATTATATTTAACGTTGGATAAAGATTCATTAATTTAATTAAAGGATATTAAAAATAGAAATTCATACATAATAAATTATAATTAATGGGATCACTTATTTTACACTTTTGGTTATAACATTGACTTAGTTGCCTCAATACAATTTTCATCTGCTATCGCTCTTCCACGTGTCATATTATAAGTCGAAACTCTTATCCAATTACAACTCGTAGTTTCAGAGAAAATCTATCCATACATTTTTGACATTTGTGTTTCTCTTTATCAGTAATCGTATGTAAAATGTCTTATCTTTTAATTATCTATTAAATATAATTTAATTATTAAAAGTTTATAAACTCTTTTTCTTTATTATATTACATTTATTTTATATTTTAATTATATATTTAAGTGTAAAAATATACATATTAATATTATATAGCACATACTCCAAATCATATATATTGAAATTCTTAATGCAATTAGTGCTTGAAGTATTTTACCTTACCATACGAAATTACGAATGGCAAATACACTTGGTTTTTCCTCTTCGCATTCAATGTAAATGACAATGATGCCCTACCCTCGTAAAAATTCTTCTGGATGGTTTTGTCATTACCTGATAGCCTGATATTTACGTATACGTGCGTGCCCTCCGAGAAATTTCCGACGCGTTCCACTATCAAACCACAAGTATTTTAAAAATGGTTGTTTATTTTCATTAATTATCTTTTAAAAATTAATATATTTTTTAATAATTTAATTATTTTTAAGTTTTATATTTATCATTACCATCTAATTAAATCTTATTAACAATATGTTTGAATATGAAAATAATAAAAATTTGTCTAATAATATTAAAATACTATAAATATAATAATAAATTGATTAAAATAAAATATCCATACAATTTTTTTTATATTTTAAGAATAGTATATAGGTTTAGTATTTTTACAATACCCATATTTCAACCAAAATTTCAATTATGAACTATGTTTTAAAATGATATTTTTAATACCGATAATATTAAAAAAAACTTATATTTAATACCTATATTTTTCAAAAATTTATACTTTAATTATTTTTGAACAATTAGGGATAAAAAATTCTTGTTGGGTTTTTTTGGATATAAATAACATGGAGTTTATCACCCTTTTTCTTCCTTTAGCAACGGAGATGATTGGACATATATGGTAACGAAAATTTTGATTATTTTCTGGCTCTATATGTTAAAGTAGCAAGTTGGGGAGCTTATTTATTGAAAAATGACATCCTAATAACAATGTCCTTTGCTCCAAAGTATACACATGAGGTTCAAATCTGGTTTGATTTCAAGCGTGGAGTTCGTGGAATGATAAGTATTATGGCTTCACATAGAATCTTTATCCAACAAAAGCTTTCAATACAGCTCATTGTTCTCGTTGTTTGATTCCTTGGCATAAATATGGTTAGCATTTTCTATATCCATTCTAGTATTTCTTTTTGACATTATTGAAATTTAAAAAGCACTACATAGAAAAAAACTAATCTTGGTGGTTTTACTGCAACATTGGTAAAATATCATGTGTGGGTCAAAAATGGCACCGGGAGTTGTAATGGTATTAAAATGATAGGAAAATGTCTAGTGATGAATTTTCATTTTATCCTAACACAAAATGTCCCATCATAGTTTTTGTCCATTACTGTTAAAAAAGGATTAAGGTTTTTTATTTATTTTTAAATATGGGTATTAAATGTGAGTTTATTACGTATCATGATATCAACAAATAACACTTTTAAAACACGATGAATACTTGAAACTGCCTATATTATCTATTATTTACCGGCAAGGTAACATATATATATATTTGTAGTTCATTAATATTATAATTTTTTTAATATACTTAAATATAAGGTTAATAATATATTTACGGGTGAATGAATTCTATAATATATTTTAAAAAACATTATTTTGTAATATTCCATTGGCTATCTATTATTTATTTTAAGAATAATTGTACATTTGTTACAAAAAAAATTCACATATTAGTGGGTTGCTTTTTCAAATTTAATATGTTTGGGATAAATTTAAAAATAATTAGTTAAATCATATTTTATAACTATCATAAATGTGTAAGTTTGTATTTTTATATGAAAACGATCATTATAATTCTATAAACACTACTACAAAATATGACATTTAAGTCGATTTTTGAAAAAAAAAATGACTTATAATAAATTTAAAGTAGATTCGGTGTAAAATTGATGCTACACGTAGTATCGGTTGACATGTCAAACCGATGCTATGTCGAACCGATGCTACACATAGACATAACATCGGTTCTACGTGTCAACCGACCTTACACACTTAGATAGCGTCGGTTCACCACGTCAACCGACGCTACGTCCACATGTAGCGTCGATTCGACACGTCAACCAACGCTACAAACTACATGAATAGCGTCGGTTGACACGTAGAATCGACTCTATACACATGGATATTTCTTTTTTTCTTCTTTCTTCACAGACAGAAATTATTCCAAGTGCTGCATAACTCTCAAAAACCCAAAACCTCTTACGCTTCTCCTCCACTCTTTCTCATTTTCAGCCACCTACGACCACCAATTCCAGCGCCAATTTGTGGGTTTTTTTCTCTTTAACTTATCTTTTAGATCCCCTATTTTTTTAACAAAATACTCAAAAAAATTATACATATTTCTCACTTACAAAACGCCATTTTTTCTTCATTTCCTTCATTTTGTCACTTCATTTACTTTTGTAAGTGTTTCTATTAATCCTACACAATTATTATTCATATTTCTCTATTATTATATATGTAGGTTTTGTATTATAATATCAGGAGAAAAATATGATGATCTTGAATAACATAAGACAACACCATGTTAATTTTTTTGCTATTAATTAATATTTAATTTTTCAATTATTTGTATTATTTAAACTATTTGTTAAACACATTTTTATTTTTTTTATATTATGTAGTGATCGAATACATATTTTAATTTGAATATAATAGAAAATGAGTAAATTTTGTAAAAAATTAACCATTTTATAGTAGTGAAATGACATTTTTCATATTTTGATTGATAGTGTGCACTATAAATATCAACGTCTTTTCTTTTATAATATAATCTAACAATAATTTAATTTAATTTATTTTTAAATTATATTTAAAATAAAAATAATTGATTATATATATTAATTATTTTTATTCAATGAATTCAAAGAAAAAAAAACAAATGAATCATACATAATTAATTTTATATTAAAAAATTTAAATTTTATACATTATCTTTTAGTGTAAATTTGAAAAGGAAAAATCAAAATATTATTATAATAATATTTGTCTATTATTATAGAATTAAAAGAAAAAATATAATTTTCCTAAAAATGTAATAAGTTTTAATTTATTTTTAAATTATATTTAGTGTAAAAATAAATAATTTATGTATTAATAATTATCTTTATTGGAAGAATAAAAAGAAAAGTCAAAAGATTCATAAAAAATATTTGATTTTTTTATAAAATATGTTATTTTATGTGAAATATTTAATGAAATTGACAACTAAAAAAATGAAAAATACTTACGAGCATTATAATAATTATATAATATTGCATTACTAAAAGAGAAAATCATTTTTTATTAAATATGTGCTAAATAAGTATACTTAAAAAAATATATGATAAACATCAATGTATTTTATCATATAACATAGTTCAATTATCATTTAATTTTATATAATTTATTTTCTAATTATATTTAAATGTAAAAAACAATTGATTATATGTATTAATTATATTTTACTAGATGAACTAAAATAAAAATCAAATAGACTCATAAAATAATTGATTTTATGTGAATGAAATTAAAATTTATAAATTCATTACTAGTGACAATTTAAAAAGAAAAATCAAAAGACTTATGTTCAATATAATAATTGTTTATTATTACAAAATAAAAAAACTAAAAGTCTTATAAATATATGTTAAATTTTAATTTATTTTCTAAATTATATTTAGTGTAAAAATATTTAATTATATGTATTAATAATAATTTTTACTCATAGAATAAAATAAAAAATCAAAATACTTCTAAAATATTTTATTTTTGTTTATGGAACATATTTGATTATATGTGAAATAATTGAAATTGGTAATTAAAAGAAAATGAAAAATACTCTTGAATATTATAATAATTTTCTATTATTATAAAATTAAAAGAAAAAAATCAAAATTATCCAAAATATGTGCTCAATTTATATATTTAAAAAAGTGTACCATAAGTATGAAATTATTTTCTCATATAAAATAATCCAAATATAATATAATATAATTTATTTATTTATTAAATTATAATTATAGTAAAAAATAATTAATTATATGTATTAATTATGTTTTAGTGAGGAAATTAATATAAAAAACTAAAAGGATTCTAAAATAATTAATTCTATGTGAATAAATTTAAAATTTATAAATTCACACTTAGTGAAAATTTAAAAATAAAAAATAAAAAACTTGTGATTATTATAATAATTGTATACTTTTACGAAATTAAATGAGAAAACCAAAAGTCTCATAAATATCTATTAAACTTTTATTTATTTTTTAAATTATATTTAGTGTAAAAATAATTATCTTTTACTATAAAAATAAAATGAAAAATCAAAAGACTCTTAAAATATTTGATTATACATGAAAGAGTTAATGAAATTGACAATTAAAAAGAAAAAAAAATGAAAAATATATGAAAAAAGACTCATAAAATTAAAATAATTATCTATAATTATATAATTAAAAGATAAAATAAAATCTATACTAAATATATGTTAAATTAATACATTTATAAAATGTATACTGTAAGTATAAATGTATTATTTTATATAACATAATCTAACTATAATTTAATTTAAATAATTTATTTTTAAATTATATTTAATGTAAAAATAATTGATTTTACATGAATAAATTTAAAATTTATAAATTTTCTATTGATGAAAAATTAAAAAAAATCAAAACACTCATGATTATTATAATAATTGTTTATTATTACGAAATTAAAATAAAAAGTTAAAATTCTTCTAAATATGTGCTAAATTTTAACTTATATTTTAAATTATATGTAATGTAAAACTAATTTATTATATGTATTAATAATTATCTTTTAGTATAAGAATTAAAAGAAAAACTAAACGACTCCAAAAGTATTTGATTTTACGTGAAAGAATTAATAAAATTGATAATTATATATAAAAAAGGAGAGACTCGTGAATATTATAATAAAATTAAAAAAAATCATAATTCTTATAAATTTAAGCTAAACTAGTATAATTAAAAAAATTATAATCCATAAAATATGAGTAAAAAATTATTAAAAGAGACTATTTTTAAGATTCTCCTAAATATGTGTTAAGTTTTAATTTATTTTTTAAATTATATTTAGTGTAAAATTAATTTATTATGTGTATTTATAATTATCTTTTAGTGGATGAATTAAAAGAAAAACAAAAAGATCCAAAATATTTAATTCTATGTAAAAAAGTTAATAAAATTGATAATTATAAAGAAAATCAAAAGACTCATTAATATTATAATAATTATGTATTATTACAAAATAAATAGAAAAATTAAAATTTTAAATTTTTTCTAGATAAATATACTTAAAAAATTAGAATCTTTAAAATGTGACTAAAAGAATTATTAAAAGAGATACTCTTTTATTTGCTTCTATAAGTTATAATGTATTGAATATTTTAAGAATTTCAATACTTTTAAGATATTTTTCTTCTAATTTTGAATATAAATTAAAATAAAAAATCAAAATTGTGTTAAATATGTTTTGAATTTTAATTTATCTTTAAATTATATTTAGTATAAAACTAATTTACTATATGTATTAATAATTATATTTTAATAAAAGAATTAAAAATAAAATCAAAAGATTCTAAAAATATTTGATTTCATGTGAAATATTTAATGAAACTCGCTATTATAAATAAAATCAAAAGACTCATTATGTGTTAAATTAATATATTTTAAAAAATTATTAAAAGAGATATTTTTATTTTTATTTTTATTTTTTTCTATAAGATATAATGAATGTAATATTATGATGATTTTATTACTTTGCAGATATTCCTTTTCTAATTTTTAATGTAACGTGTTGAATTATTAATATACATATTGCATAAAATATAAAATGATATTAGGATAATTTTATATTTTATGTTTTAGTTTGAAATATATTGTGTAGTTATGCATTTAAATACACGATCATTTTAATAAATATGAAATTTAAGTATTTTAAACGATAAATAGAGTTTAATTTAATTAATAAAATTTAAATTTGTAAAAATAATTGAATGTTAATGTTATTGTTTGTGATTTTTTTTAATTCATCACTTTGATTTTGATTTTAAATTTTTTAAATTTATGTATTTTTGACTTTTTAAGTTAATAATATCATAAAATTAAGATAAATAAAATCTGAAAAATAAAAAATAAAAAAATTAAACTATAATATTGATTTTTTTTACTACATGTTCTATTAGTTGCTGTACTAAAATGTTAAGTTAAACAATTAAATGATTAAAATAAAGTCATTTTGGTATAGCGTAATTTAATTTAATTAAATTTAAAATGAATGTGTTTATTTTAGTATAATATTACTATAAAAATTGATATATTAAAGTTTAAAATTGAACAAAATTTAAAGATTAATATGCAGTTAAGCTTTTCCGCCCTTTCCCTTTTTTTTTTTCTCTCCGGAAGATATTTCCTTACCTTAAACATAAAAAGGTGAAATGAGGTAAATTGCGTAACATAATCATTAAAGTAATTATATATATATATACATATATTAATCCAAAAGATAAAATATATTTTCTTTTCCAATTAGCTGTTCTTTTGGTTTTTGTCAAAAGAAGAGATGTCTAAACATTAGTTTGAATCGTAAGGTAGAAGCTCAAATTAATTTTAATTTATAATGCAAAATTAGCTTATGATATTAATGGTTTTTATTTTATTTTTATTTTTTTATAAATAAAATGATAATTCGGTTTGAAGGATTCGAACACATTGTTTTTTCAAGGCACGAGGCTTTACTTTTAGTAATATTCACGCAACAACTTTTTGTATTGATATTTATATTTAACAATTATGACATCATATCATTATTTATTAAAAGTTATGATTCTTAACATATTTTAATTTTTGTAAATATAAATATTTAAAGACACGCAATACGTGGGGATAGACAAATTCCTTCGTATTCGGAGCCGGTCTTTTAGGTTTTTAGTAGAGATTATTGTTTCGTGAAATTTACATTACTTCATATTCATTTATTTATAGGTTATATTATTAAATTTGTTATTGTGTTTTTAGAATTATAATTTTATTAAAATTATTAAAATAATTTTTTAATTATTAATCAAAATAAAATTTTAATATTATTTTTTAAAGATAAAGCGTATGTAATCTACTTACTTTTAAACTAGTATACTCTATTTACGTAATCTTATAATACACTTGATGCCATTATCCTAATAAAAGTCGTTATAAACGTAATTTCCCTTCTACATAGAAGCTTATAAGGGCGATATTGTCATTTCATTAACAGCATTAATTAATTAATTTATCATTAGTGTCGTACGCGAGGACTAGCAAACTTTTTACGTTTATTCAGCACATTCGTATCTGGCTGATTATAATAATAAAAATATTGATATATATATATATAATGTTATTTTATGTATTTATTTATTTATTAATTAAATATAAAATAATAAAATAATTATGATACTATTTATTAATACGTACGAGTGGTATTTTTTTTTCTTCTCAAAGTCAGATGTGGCACTTTGTATGAATATAAAAAGCATTTTTGAAAAATAAAAGTTGTATCTGCCTGATTATTTGTATTTTTTAGAGATATATGGTAACATATTCAGTTTTATCTTTTTCTCCCTATTTTTGCTTCAGTTTCATAGGCTTTGATCACACCTTTCTTTGATAATTTTTCTTTTAGAGAGAGATCTGAGTGTTTAGCGCTGATTTGCCTGAAGAAATCTATAACTTATTTTGGGGTTGATTGCTGATACTGAAGAGAGGAAGTGTGAGGAAATACTATCTCGTTTTGCTACCGATGCCAGACAGTCGACAACCTCTGAAGAATGCATTTCCAAATCAATCTGATGGCAATATTGGAGGTATATTCGAATTTTAATGCACTGTAGAGATCTGATGATGGTTTTTTTAGAAATATAATCTGGTATAATGCTTCTTCAATTTGGTGATTATAGTTTTCTTCTTTTACCAATAGTCAAATGCTTGTTGTCTGTGTTCTAAATTTGAAATCGTTGATTTTTTTAGTTCACTGCTCTCATCTTTATCTTTAATGTCTGATGACTGATGTTACGTACATTTTTGTACTTTGGTGATGGATTCAATGCATATTGAGACTTAGCTTATGATTTTAGAACTTGTTTGAAAGTTGTTTTTAGGTTTAGGTTTGGATATTTGGGAATATGAGGATTTTAGAGAAATGTTAAATGTACGAACATGTATAAATTATGATATGACATATGTGTAAATTTTTTTAAAAAATAAATGAATATTTCTATTTTTACACATATTTTTATTTGTATTATACCATCATTAATACGAGGAGAAATGTTAATATTACTTAAATTTGTAACCACTTTTGTACTCATATTTTTTTATATTATGTGTCAAAATTATTTTTTGAAAATTGAAAAATATTCATTTTCTTAAATAACACTAACACGTATCACAACAATATGAAGAATGTGGGTGCAAATTTTTGTATCCTTAACATTCTTTTTAATATATGTGGAGGAATTATGAGCTTGTTCCGGGGATTCTACACAAAACACAAATGCAAAATGATACAAGAACAAGCACAATACACAAATTAACATGGTCTAATCCAATATTTGTAAATTTACTCCACGGGAGGGGCCACTCCTACCAAATCCGCTATCTTCTTGAGCAATGTTTACACCCTCAAGCAATCCTTTCCAAGAATTACCTCTAACTCACATTACACAAATAAGACTGACTTTTTATTCTTGAAATTCTTGAAGGGACTCTCTCAAGTTCTTAGAAGACTCACCAAATGGAATCTCTCACAGAAAAAAAAACCCACTAAGCATAGCATATCAATACTATTTATAGACCATAGCACGACAACCTTACATAAGAGCATTATTCCCTATGGCAGCCTTATACTAAGCTTGTATGCTTTTCGATGTATATGTAGCTCCACTGCTTGCATTCGTAAAGTGTTTGTCCTTACTTTTTAGGGTGTATATTAATCATTCTGTTATAGTGTCATTCTTGCTGTCTTATGCCTTTCTATCCCATGATTTTTAAAAAACTCATTAAAGCCATGATGGCAAAATTCTTACCCATTATCTATTCTAAGTGTTTTAATTTTCTTCCTAGTCTCCACCAAAGATTTGCACTGTTTGACTCTTTTAAAAACATCATTCTTGGACCTAAGAACTATTACCAAATTCTTTCTTGAAAAGTCATCTCTAAAGGTGAGAAAGTACTTATTACCTCCAACTGTCGAGGTTGAAGCTGGTCCCTATAGGTCTGAATGGACATAGTCTAATATATCTCTGGTTGCGTGTTTACTAGTAGAGAAACTGACTCTCTTTTGCTTCCAAACAATACAGTGCTCACAAAGCTTCACTCCAATAAATTTGTCTCTACGTATCAACCCTCTCTTAGATAACATCAAGAATCTTTTGTCACTTATATTCCCCAAAAGTTGGTGACTTATGAGTGTCTTATCTTCAAGTTTTTTTGCCATTGTAGTTGTATTAGGAGATGGACAGCCTTCTAGAATGTACAACCCATTTTGCTTCATTGCTTTCAAAACCACCGATGAACCTTTTGATCCTTTTATTTTCCCATTTTCCACCCTAATTGCATACCTTGAAGAATCTAACATTTCCATTGGGATTTGACTCTTCTCGATATCATGAACAAATCTCACATTTGATAAAAATCTCTTAGAGCCATCATGTAGTTTCAACTTCACACTTTCAATGTCCTTTACGGTGCAATCAAAGTTATCATCCAGTAACACACGACCAAGATCCAATTCCTTCAAGTCAAGAAAGCACCTTTATATCGGGACATATATGAAAAGAACATCTAGAGTCAATTATCCATTCCTTATCAGACTTATTGGTTGAGATGGCCAAAGCTGTAGGACTGTCATAACCTTCAAATGCAACATCCATCTCTTCATCACTAACATTTTCCATTCCTTTTTTCAATATAGGACAATCTTTTTCGTTAATGAACCTCTTTTTGACATGCCCAAGACTTCCTCATTCTTGTGATTTGGATCTGCCTTTTGATTGAAACCTTCCTTTTTCTTAAATCCATCGTCCTTCTTACTTGATCTTCCCCTAACATACAATGGGTCACCATTATGATCATCCTTCTTATCACTTCTACCAAGTTCCTTCTTGTCTTGTTTTAATTCTACATCCCTTGTTGTAAGGGTTGATACCACTATATCAAACTTCAAGCCATTTCTTTCATATTGAAGTGCATTCTTCTCTTTCCTATACACTCTAGGGATAGAATTCAAGAGAATGATTGCCTAGTTCTCATTAGTCAGATCTTTACCAGAGTCAGCAAGCTTTATAGTTATCTTTTTCAACTCATCAAAGTTGCTTTTAAGACTTCTTGAAGCATCCATCTTGAAGCCAAATAACTGCACCTTCAAACTAATTTTTCTCGAAAGAGATTTGACAAGATAGAGCTCATCTAATTTCTTCCATGCCTCTAAGGCAGTCCTTTCTTTGTTCACCTGCCTAATGACATTGTTTGCAAGGTTCAAAATGATAATCGTGTATGCTTTTTGTAGAAGTTTCTGCTTGCTCAATGCTGAAAAATCATCAGGATATTAAGGTGTGTCTACTATACCGTCTGCAACATCTTGTCGTACCAACACCAAGTACATCTTTTGTTTCTATAGGCCAAAGTCTCCAGTTCCATTGAATATCTTAATCTCGTACCCCATGATCTTCTTGATCATATAATTGCTCAGTCAAGAACTGCTTCATGATTGCTATACCAATGTCTTGAGTTGATCATGCTCTGCACTAGATAACAAATTGGATCCAATCTTTCACACACCCGAGCTTTGATACTAGAATTGTGGAGGAATTATGAGATTGTTCTAGGGATTATACAAAATACCTATACAAAATGATACAAGAACCAGTGCAACTCACGAATTAACATGGTTCAATCCACAATCTATGAACTTACTCCATAGGAGGGGCCAACCATACCAACCCCACTATCTTCTTGAACAATGTTTACACCCCCGAGTAATCCTTGCCAAGAATTGCCTCTAACTCGCATTACACAATTGTGACTCACTTTCTATTCTTTAAGGGACTCTCGTAAGTTCTTTAGAAGGCTCACCAAATGGAATCTCTCATGGAAGAAACCAACTCACTAAGCATAGCATATCTATACTATTTATAGAACATAGCATGACAGCCTAACATAAGAGCATTATTCCCTACGGCAGCCTTATAGTAAGCTTGTATGCTTTTCAATGCATATGGAGCTCCACTGATTATATTTGTAACGTGTTTGTCTTTGTTTTATAGGGTGTATATTAATCATTTGAGTCACACCACACAATAGGAGTGCGAATATACATGCAAGTTTGTGTCTTTATCATTCATTTATCGTGGATTTTATGTTTCTGATAAGTAAAAAGTTTAATGGATGTTTTAGTGTATATTTGAGGTTTTTGAAGGAATTTAGCTCTTACAGAAGTTAGGTTGCAGATGCTAAGCCCATTCTAAATGCTGCTGTGATACATACATCCCTCTCTCTTTAGTTCCTTTCTTTTTTATTGTTTTGAAATCTTGGTACTGGTTCCAAATGCTTTAACCTCTGAAGACTTTTTATAGTGATTTTGTTATTTCTAATGCTTGTATGCAATGTAGAAGCAATGCTACGGTTGAAAATCAATGACAAACAGGATGGTGGCAGTGTGGCCCAATCAAACACATACCCTGATCGACCTGGAGAACCTGACTGCATATATTATTTAAGAACTGGTTTGTGTGGCTATGGAAATAATTGTCGTTTCAATCACCCTGGTTTTGTTTCACAGGTAACTATTGTGAGAAAGTCTTCTATACAATGGTTCTATGTCACATTAATTCTCAACGGTTGATTTCCAATTAATTAATAAATTAAAATTGTCAGTTTGGGTAATATGACAACACGATGGAGGGAGGGGCATACAGCCCATTGTATTTAAGAATGTGTCTTCAGTTGTAAGAATAGTGTTTAGATAAGGGACGTCTTGGTTAGGGAATCCCGTATAATGTCTAGTTTGTCAGTTAATTGCTTTTTGTAATCACAAACTTTCTAACGTTCTCAAGTGAATCAATTAATTGAAACCATGAGCTATGTTGATGTTTATGCAGGGTTCTCATTACAGTGAAGAACTCCCCGAGAGAGTTGGGCAACCTGACTGTGTGGTAAGAAGATCTTCATTTGTTATACTGCACGGCTGATGAAATCTTCCCCTTCTTTCTTTATAGTATGCTTTCTATATTTTCCATTATATACAAGGACCGGATATTAGGAAAGCGAATGATAGTTGATTGGATATGGTTTCTTAGTTTACTCATTTTTACCCAAAATATTTGATAGAAATGTTGTTGAGAAGAATCTCCAATAAATAAAAGCTACGTGCATTTAGCTGTAACCTCTCCACATTATTCTGGGTGGCAATTTTGTACCTGGCATATGATGGCATATGATAAGATAAATATATGTGCAGTGCAAAGTGCTACTAGTTATATATGAATTATGTTAAGAGTCATCAACAAATATAACATGAATTGCATCTAGTAAGAACCCGCTTATGTTGTTATGCCATTATAATCAAATACATTCAAATGGCATACGGCAACTGTATGTGCACTGCACAGTACTATTTGCTTGTGACTAAGGCTTTTGAATGTCAGGTTAGTGTCTCTGTTTTTTCTCCTCCTCTTTATGATTTTTTTTTTGTAAGTTAGTCATTTGTTACTGGTACATTTCCTTATCTTCATTATACAAAAGGCCTTCTTTTAAGGAAACAAAAAATCATGAATTCATTGTGTTACCTGCTGTTAAGAAAGAACATATTAAATTTGCTTTTTCTTGTTATGATTTTCCTATTTTGGATATCATTATGGTTTATCAGGATTTCTGCTCATTAATGGCATGTGCTTGAGATTTATTTTTTTATTTCCCAATTTACAGTTGTGGATCTAAGATTTCATCTCTATAGGGGCACTATGAAAACAATTAAAAATAGTAATTTTCGGCCACTACTTGTTTATCATTAAATAAAGATGATATATACAATATCATTTGTGTAAATATATTCAAATTATTGAATTTGTAGTAAGTTTTTGATTAATAAAAGCCATAAATTTAAAATCAGAGGAGGTACAGTTCTATTTTATAAATGAATTTATTTATAATTTTTTAAATATTACACTTAAAAATTTCTTTGTCAACAAGTGTCCCTCCTGGTATCTGCCCCGGCCAACTTAGCCTTCTTTGATGTCTCTTCCCATCCTTTTAGTGTTGTTCAAAGCAGTCATTCATAAGATTCCTTTCAATGTCTTTTAAGAATGTTTTTCTGTTACTTTTATTTATTTTGCCAAGTCAAGTTTTTCTAGCATGTTGACAATTTTTTTGGGTGATTGTCCACTCCCAAACATGTCTTCCAGTATTTTCTTAAGACAGGGACTTGCAAATATGGAGCAACTTGTAAATTTCACCATCCAAGGGATAGACACGGTGCTGGACCAGTTTCTTTCAACATTTTAGGTCTTCCCATGCGCGAGGTCCTTTCATCTCTTTCTCTTCAGTTTTGATTGTATTTTTGTTTTACCCTTTGATAAGATTAAAGTGCTATTCTTCTAACACTTATGATCGGTTTTTCTCAGGAAGAAAAATCATGTCCTTATTATATGCGAACTGGATCTTGCAAATATGGACCAGCATGCAAGTTTCATCATCCACAGCCTGCAGCCGTTGGACCTATGTTGCCTGTTACTGGGTCCACTGCTTTGGGATCACTCGGTGCAACAATGCTTGTTTCTTCAACTTATTCTGGTGGACTATCTGCGTGGTCATTGCCAAGAGCACCATATGTATCTGGTCCACATGTACAGGGTCCTCAACCTTATATGCCAATTGTTCTTTCTCCTTCTCAAGGCTTTGCATCTGCCCCAGGGTGGAACACCTACATTTCAGTAAGTGATCTCCTAAAATCAACAAAATGGTTATTTACTGCTTATACCCCACCCCATATCAATAGATTTAAGGACTTGTTCTTTAATTTACATGTCACTGGTGATATGTGTTCAAACTGAACTTTTTTATTGTTTGTTTCAACTTTTGCTTTATGTAGTTTAGTAGTTGCAGAGGTTTAGGTGATCAAGGCATTATTTCTGCTTGGTTTTATAGCTTCACTTGTAGAATGGGTTCTAGATCCATAATAGGTTACAGATTTTAGGAATGTAGGTTTTCACCGGAGATACTTTGATTGGTTATTGTATGAACTATAGAAAGTAGTCCTTTTATTTTTAAAATGTGGTAGCAAATATACTATGGAAGTAAGGTCAGTTTTGTCAGAAATAAATCAAAAATACTGTATGAAAATGACCAAATAATTAACCTTGTGATTTTTATCCATTATATAGATTGTACAAAATGATTTTATACATAGAAACAAATCCCGAAATAAATGAAATAAATATGGACATATATGGACATCAAAGCTCTCTATGGATAGTTAAACTGTCTATACACATTTATGGACAACAAAACTGTCTATGGATAACTATGGACAATTAAATGAATATGGACAGTAAAACTGTTAGTTGACAACCTCCCTCAAATTGATGCGGGTTGATTAACAAGCATCAATTTGCGACTTAAAAAGTAATGTCGATGACAAGTGAGAGCCTTGGTGAAGGTATCAACAATTTGTAGTTTAGTGAAAATGTGTGGAATAGTGATAATACAAGCTTCAAAGGCTTCACAGATAGAGTGACAGTCGATTTCAATATGCTTTGTGCGCTTATGATAGATAGGATTGATCGTGATCTGAATAGCACTTGTATTATCGGCGTGTAAAGATGTAGGATCGGTATCAGAGAAGTCTATCTCAGCAAGCAAACCTCAAAGCCAAATAATTTCGGTACAAGGAAGAGACATTGCTTGGTACTCAGATTCTGTAGATGACTTAAAAACTGTCTTACTTTTTACTCTTCTAGGAGATCAATGCATCATCTAAAACACACACCAACTAGTGAAAGATCGATGTTTATCAGCACAACCAGCCCAATCAACATCGCTATACCTATAAGTAACAAGACGAAGAGAATTGCCTGAAGGAAAGAATAAGCCATAGGCAAAAGTGCCCTGAACATCTACGGATAATAGCCAAATGAAGATGACTAGGAGTTTGAAGAAATGGCTGACTTGTTGTACAGCAAAATAAATATCTGGTATAATGATTGTGAGATAGACAAGGTTACCCACCAATTTCTGATATAAACTAGGATTAACAAGTAAGTCACCCTCCTCTTTGTGAAGCTTGACATTTAATTCCATAGGAGTATCGATAGAGGTAACTTCCTACGGTCCAATTGTAGCCACCAAATCACTAGCATACTTATGTTGATTTAGTGAAATACCATAGGGATTACAATGCATCTCAAGACCAAGAAAATACGTAAGAGACCCAAGATCTTTCATATGAAAGGATTTTGAGAGGTGAGTCTTGAGGTGGACAAGTAAAATAAAATCAAAACCAGTGAATACAATATCATCAACATAAACTAAAAAGACAACAATACTCATGTCTGATTTATGAAGAAACAATGAAGTCTCATGCTTGCTTTGCTTGAAGGAAAATTGTAATAAAGTGGTTCAAAAATTTTCAAACTAGGCCCATGGAGCTTGTTTGAGACCATAAAAAGAGCGACGAAGTTTGCACACATTGGTGGTCGAAGAGGAAAATAATTCTGGAGGTGACTTCATATAAATACATTCTTTAAGATCTCCATGAAGGAAAACATTGTTAACATTGATTTGATATAGTGGCCAATCATTGGAAGCAGTAAGAGTTAGAATCATTTGAACAGTAGTCATCTTAGCCACAAGAGCAAGGGTTTCCTCATAATTAACACCATATTCCTGATTGTTTCTAAGGATAACAAGCCGAGCTTTATAACGATCCAAACGTCTATGAGAGTGAACCTTGATTGAGTAAATCTATTTGAAACCCAGAGGAACTATAGTGGAAGGACAAGACTCAATGTCCCAGATGTGATTGGCCTCTAGAGCAGCAATTTTTTACTACATACCTTGTCGCCAACAATCATGCTTGACAATATGTGAATAGCACGTGGGAATATCAAAATTGGACAATGTAGTAGTAAGATTTGAAATAGAATCGTTAGAAGAAAAACCATACCTATTCAGGGGTACAAACACTCGAGAAAAACGACGTATCAAAGACTCTGGAGGTGCTGCAACTGACTGATTCTAATGCATGTTAGGATCAGATATCGGGTGAGTCATCGGAAGAGATCGTGAGCGGGATTGTCTCGTATACACTATACCTGCTTTAAAGCGAGAACTGTTTTGAGAAAAAATTGAGAACTGTTGCTTAAAGGAGGGGAGGACCACAGTAGAAGAACGGGGCACATATAACATAGGAAGAAAATGTTGATCTTTAAAGAAATAACATTCCTAAAAATGCGTGTATAATGTAATGTCGGATTATAGCAAACAAATTCCTTTTGACGCACATATATCCTAAGAATGCACATCTAATAGATTAAATAGATAATTTATGTCGCTCATGAAGAGGTAAATGAACAAAACATACACAACCAAAGATACGAAGATTATCGTAACTAGGTTGTTTAGCAAACAAGCGAAAATAGGGAGATTCTATGTGTAAAACTTGGGAAGAAATAATTAATTAAGCGAGTAACAGTCTTTAGAGCCTTAACCCAGAACATGGATGGAATAGAAGATTTTAACAAGAAAGTACATACCATATCAAGAAGATGATGATTTTTGCGTTTGGTTACTCTATTTTGTTAGTGAGTAGCAGAACATAAGCGTTGATGGATAATCTTTTAGAAGCCAAGAATGTTTGAAATTCAGTAGATAAATATTCATTACCAGAATATGTGCATAATGTCTTAATATTTGTAGAAAATTGATTTTAAACATATGCTAAAAACTCAGGGAAAATACGAAAAATCTCAGATTTAGAGCAAAAAAAATAAACTCAAGTGAATCTGCTATGATTATCAATGAAAATCATATTGTATTTAAATTTTTCATATGAACTAACCGGTGAAGGCCCCTAAACATTACTATGGATAAGATAAAGCAGTGAGAAACTATACTAGCATGCAAAGGAAATGGAAGAGTTTGGCTTGTACCAAGTTTACAAGAATCACACTCAAGAGATAAAGAAGAAAGTTTTTTATTACCAAGAGAGCCCTAGTTCAATGCATGAAATAAGATTTGAGTATTGAGATGGCCTAAACGATGATGCCACACCATACTCATATCAGGAACATTATTACAAGCAAAAGACTTAATAGAAGAAATTGGATAAAGTGCTAAAACATGTAAAAATAGTAGAAACAAGTACCCCATCTTAGGTCTCTTCGCGATTGGCTCCCTTATTACCTAGTCCTGTATAACATAACCATCACCATAAAAATTAACAGCACAATTGTTATCAACTAATTGACCAACATAAATGAGATTCGGGGAAAGTTGAGAAGAAACATGTTGATAAATGTAAAAGAGGTATTTCCAACTGTAGCGATTTTCAAAGAATTGTAGTCTGAATGGCAGATTGGCCAACATAGGGCCAAACATGAGACAAAGTTATGATTCGTCATATGATTAGAAGCCCCCGAGTCTACATACCAAAGTGTAGTAGAATTTTTATCTTGAAATCCCATCGTAGATAATGCTGAAATTAGCATTTGTTGTACCATTTCAGGAGTACAGTAAGTTGTTACAGGAGGTGCAAGATCAGAAGAAGCACTTGAGGAAGACCCATGTGCTACATAAGTCGTTGCCGGAGGAAAAAGCAATAGAAGTTTGAAATGCTTGGGCCTGACGATTTTGGGGGCAGATACGACGTTCTGTGATAATATGACCCTTTTTCTTGCAATAAAAATAATATTTTTTAGGACAATTGGCAACAATATGCCCATATTCTTTGCAGCAGAAATATTGCTGAGCTTGGAAGTCACCGGTGATCCACTTCCTTGGGCACCATAAGCCGTAGTTCCGTCGTGGAATTGCCATGAGATTGTTCCAGAATAGTTTGTATTAAGACGTTCTTTGTGAAGTAACTCACTAAAACAAATATCAAAAGAGGGAACATGAGATATGTTCAGTAGAAAAGAGCGAACCAATTCATATTCCGGGTGTAGTTTCATAAGAAATTGATCACGTTGACTTGTCTTGTGAGGATTTTGAATAGTTAAAAGAGTAGTTGCAAGAATATCTGCTGTAACCAAATCAGTATATTCATGTCAAAGAGTAAAAAATGTCGAGCATTAGTCTTGGATGGAAAGACTACCATGTTGAAACATGACAGTCGCATGTTCCAATTGAAAGCAACTAGCATCATTATCTTGATGATAAATTTTATTCAAATAATGTCACATGGATTGAGCAAAGTGATGAGCCCGCAAGTTGGTAACTATATGTGGCTCCACAGAACCAAGAAGCCAAGACATGATTTGTGCATCAAGCATAGCCCAAGAAGGAGAAGAGATGACTTCCTTAGATTTGTCAGTGTCGGATGTTGGTGCAACATTTGTGCCATCAATATGACCCCAAAAGTCTTTTTCCTAGAGGAAAAATTCAAACTGAAAAGTTCAGGTAGAGTAATTTTTGTCAGTAAACTTGACTTACACTGGTGTTGTGTCTATTGTAAATAAATAGAACCTAAGACAAAGTTAAAGAAATATTCAAAAAAAAAATTAAAGGAATTGAGATGACCTTAAACAGAGATTGCTGAAGAACACCATTTCAGCAGAAAATGTCAGAAAATATCAATGAAGATTTCCTCATAAATAGAATACCAAAAAAAATTTCAACCTTGTTCTAATACCATGTTAAAAATAAATCAAAAATGCTGTATGAAAATGACCGAATAATTAGCCTTGCAATTTCTCTCAATTATATAAATTGTACAAAAATAATTCTATACATAGAAACAAATCCCGAAATAAATGAAGCAAATATGGACAATGAATACGGACAGTAAAACTGTATATGGATAGCAAAGATGTTTATGGACAACTATGAACAACTAAGCAAAGTTGTCTATGTTCAATTAAATGAATATGGATAGCAAAGCTGTCTATGCGACAGCTAAGTTGTTCGTTGACACGTTTTAGGTGTGCTAAACTTCAAGACTATAGCGTTAAGAAAGTCGAGTGATCGTTAGAACTATACTCTCTTTTCCATTATCGGTTTTTCCTATTTCACCCCATTTTGTTTTCAGCCACAGGGATAGCTCAGAAATATTTTCTCATGCATACAGTATTTTTAGGTTTCTTTTGAGTTCTGAATGGTTTGAGAACAGGAAATGATTATTATGTTGGACCTTTTCTTTTCCATGTTTTCTTTAATTAGGGAAACATGAGCCCTGTCTCTTCAACTAGTGTTCTTGGATCAAATCATATGTACAACTCTAATAATCGCGGAGATTTAGGTTCCAGTGGACAGATTTCCTTGTTATCAAACTCAAGTTTGAGTCTACCTGAGAGACCTAATCAGCCAGAATGCCGGTACTTTCTGAACAATGGGACTTGCAAATATGGAGCAGACTGCAAGTATCATCACCCAAGAGAAAAGGTTGCACATTCAGCAGGAAATGCACTTGGGCTTCCATCACGGCCTGTAAGATATTTCTCTGTTATATGTTGTATTAACACCATACATGCATGTTTTTTTATGTAGTCTGGGGAAAATTCTAACTTACAGTTTCAGTAAGCTACTTAAATAATAATAATTTTTTTTTTAAAAAAAGTGAATGGTTAAGATTAATTTAACTAAATCTAAATGTTCGTATAAGTTGCATGTACATTACATAATATGTATGTTAGAATGACCTGTAGTTTGGCCACAGTTTTTACAAATCAACATGTAAATACAGGTCTTTTTCTGTAAGTTATTATCTTCCAAATGGATGAACTCTTTACTTGGTTACATGCAGGGACAAGTTGTATGTTCATACTTTAGTATGTATGGACTATGCAAATATGGCCCAACTTGTAGATTTGATCATCCCGTTGTTGCACATCCTTATAACTACAGTTTGAGCAGCTTGCCTGCCAATTATGATGCATCCCTTCTAAGTTATGCAAGAAGCTTTCCTACAACAGGCCATGGTTATGAGATGTCTCATTCCTTATCATCGAAATCTGTTGACGTGGTTCAGAAAACTACAACCGACAAACATCAGAAATCAGATACAAGGACTTTTGAAAAACAAGCTGGGTCTTTGCCTCATTCGGCTTCTTCCTCAGAAACTTTAGAAGATAAAGATAATTCTGGTTGAAGTCCTCCTTATAAATTTTTATTGCACTTGTTCTATTTTTTGTATTTTGACGGATAAAATATTTATTACACGTACCTCCTGCCCCACTTTTCACCTGCGATTACGAGGTTTGGGTATCTATTTGATGGGATGAGCATCTTTTGGGGTTATGGAAGGCATTTTTTGTCGAGGTGAATAAAATGTAGGTGAAATGTTTGAGGGAGAATACCCATCAGCTCCAAGTACCCTTTCATCTATATAAAAAAAAAAATACCCGCATTGCTCTTGGAAATGATTTTTTTAGTGTTTTTATAACGATTTTTATTCATAATTTTTAATTTTTGAATAATTTTTAATTAAGTATTTAATAATGATTTTAATATTCATATTTTTAAAGGATTCATTAGTAAAATGTGAGGTGATGTATAAATTTTTTAAAAGAAGTTTTTTTAATTTGATTTATGATTTATTATGTTTTATTTTATTTTTACCAAACATTTTACTTTTATAAAGAGATGTTGGAAGAAAATGATTAAAAAATAATAACTTAAATTTTTTTAAATAGGATATTGAAAAAATAAGAAAATAGTAAATGTATTAAACGGCTTGTAGGTGACTTTGGAGATAATTTGTAGGTGATTTATGAATTTATTTTTCATGAAAATCATGAAGTAGAAATTTTTATCGATCAATACATTAATGATTATTTTATTTTATAAAAAAGTCAAAATTCAAAAGTTAAAAATTATAAATCATAAATTAAAATCTGTATATCTTAATTTTTGTAAGCACCGTTTCAAATATTGAAGAAATATTAAAAATGTTACTGGTATTAATTGGATCTATTTAAAAATTTTAAATTTAAAAACAATTACTTAAAGTATCAGTGTACATTATAGATTACATATGTATGAATCTGTATAAAGTTTTATGTAGGGGTGAATATTAAGGGCATAAAAAAAATAGAGAGCTCAAATACACATTATATAAATTATTTTTTAATTAAAATTAATTACTATTTTTTTTTGCATTTTAAAATATATTAGATCTTCTTATCGTTATAAATAATACATTGTTTATAAATAATTTTATTTTTCATTATATTAAAAAATGTGTAAATTTAAATAAGATAATATGAACATACATGATATAAATAGACATAAATATGTATAACTTGTATAAATTATCACATGATATCTTTTTAATCTTGCTAAGGAATAAGTACATACAAAATTTCATTTTTGAAGTAACATTTTTAGTGTTCCACTTTGTTAACATTGGTTTTGTCCCATTGTTTAACGTTAGTACAAACTACTTAAAAATGGTGAGACAATCAGATCATTGGAGTATCAACGATAATTCTATCCTAAAAGAAGGAGTCAATTTTCTTTAAAAATGAAGGAAAAATAATAGAATTATAAGATTTGTAAGAAGTCTTCTTAAAGAGGAAAGCCACTTACGAATAATTGGAGAGACATATACCATGGAAACTTATTAAGTTATTAGAAATGTTATGATATTAATGCCATGTTGAAGGAATGCTTACTATTTGTAATTGTCAATGTTTACATTAAATATATTGGATAGAAAAATCATCAGGTATGTGTGGTATCATTTGATTGATACACGAGAACATTATAAAGTTAAATGAGTATAATCATCGCACAATCAAATATACTTTTTATTATTTAAATTTAAAAATCAATAATAATGATATCATCTAAAAGGTCATTAATATCATAAATAATTATATATTAATTAATTTAATATTTAAATATTAATTAATCAATATTAATTATTTATGATTATGTCATCTCTCAAAACCTTCAAATAGGTCATCACAATCTCACAATGTAAGCATAAACTCATACTATAAGCTTTCTCAAATTTCCTCTAATTTTAATCTTTTTCCTCAGAAATTGATGCAAACATCGGAGTAGATACCACACCCTTTAGTGTCATACCTTCGGACGTGATTTTGTAATGATTAAAATGTTTACATGTTTAAAGAATGCAACCAAACAGAAATCGACTTCAACATCTGGTGTCGTCTATAGGAGTTGAAACCACGACCACATGATTGGGGTCTCGCTTAAAGAGGTTGAGAATAGAGTTATTTATTTCTTTGTGCTCATATTTCATTTTCATGTAAAGTGCTAGGTGAGGTCCTACATGACCATGTCAACACTAGCCCTAAAAAAATATAATAAAAAGGTCAAGAATAAATAAAAAGTCTAGCCAACTTGGCATTTACGTAATTTTGTAACTCAACTCTTTGAGTACTCAACACATCCTTGGTATCCATAAATGCCATATCATCAGAATGAGAATCAACCATTCATTTGCAATAACACTAGCTTCGTACCAAGGCAGGATTACTATTGTGCCCTACTATGACTTGGGAGATATCATACTCTTCCCTTGAACTTAATAACCACATCAGGTCAAAGAAAAGAGTCAAACTTATCCTACACTGGATTGGAAAGGCCATTCCTTCTACCAAACCATGTAGCAACCATCCCCCTTGTGATTTAGCCAATGTCTTAATGGACAAAGTATTGTGTGAAAAGTGAAGCGGGATTACACCCTTTCCACCCACAGTCTAAGATCCAAACAAGCTCTACAAGACTATTGTATTAATGGATCACATCTTGTGGGAAAGGAAAAGGGGCTAAACACTCATTTCACACCCACAACGACCAAGATCTAGGATCAAGATAGTGGCAATCATTACCTTAATGACTTGTTTTTTGTGTGAGAAAGGAAATAGGGCTTAACGTCAATTCCATACCCACAGTGATAATAACAATAGATCAAGGATCTAGGATGAGGTAGGGTTGAATGCCTATTTTACACCCATAGCGACTAGGATCTAGGATCACGACTGGCTACCACTATTTCAATGGATTACTTCCTATGTAGAAAAGAAAATAGGGCCTAATTCTCATTCCATACTTGCAGCGACAGTAATCCAGGATCAAGGTAGTGGCATATTTACCATTAAACCATTCTTAATAGATCACATCATATAGGAAAAAAGGGCTCAACACCTATTTCATACCCATAACGATTATGATCTAGGATCAAGATAATGACACTAACCTATTGTCTTAATAAACTTAGTCTTGTGTAAAATATGAGCCAAGACATAACCACTTAAACACCCATAGTTTAAGATCTAGTCAAATAGAGACAAGCAAAGGTATGCTATTGAACGAAGTGAGGGACAACCTCTTTTAGACCTATGAAACTTCTTCCCAAAGTTAAACAACCTTTGAAGAACTTCCAAGGAAAATGTGGAGGCCATACCTTCATAAAAATAGGGGTCCAGAGAATAGTCATTACTTACTACACTCAAGAGGCCTGTCGAGCAAGGGGTTGGAAAAGTGGCAATCCAGACCACCCATTTTAAAAAATTTCCTAAGGTACTTGGGAGAACCATAAAAAACTCTTAAGAACTTAAGGAGTCTAGAGGAAAGTGGGAGTCCATATCACCCACTTTCAAACAATTTCCTAAGGCACTTGGAAGAACCAAAGAAACCTCCTAGGAACTTAGGAATTCCAGAAAAGATGGAGTCTAAAGATGATGGAGACTAAGACACCTAATTTCAAATAACTTCCTAAGGAATTTGGGAGAATCAAAAAAACCTTCCAAGGACTTAGGAAGTTCAAGAAAAAGTGAGAGTCCAAAAAAGATGAGTCCAGACTATCCATTTTCAAATAATTTTCTATGGCATTTGGGAGAACCAAAAAAGCCTCCCAAAAACTTAAGAAGTTCAAGAGAAAAGTGGGAGTCCATAGAAGATGGAACCCTGATCACTTAATTTCGGAAATTTTTCTAAGACACTTGGGAGGATAAAAAAAACTTCCTAGGAACTTGGAGAGTCTAAGAAAAAGTGAGAGTCTAGCGAAAAATATTAGTTCAGAAAAAGTAGATTTAGATAAAGTGGATTTAGAGAAAAAGATGGATTTAGAAAGAGTGGAGTTAGGAAATTTTGGGAATTGGTAGGAAAATGTTGAGATTTTAAAGTTTGGGTAAGTCATGCTAGGAAACATCGCAGTGTTGATGGGATTCTACCTTAGGATCCCTGAATAGTTGGAAACTACTCACCATGGTTACAGGCAACCAGACCTAATCAACCTCATAATCGTTAGAGTTTGATTTCCGTGTGTCAGATTGTCGGTGGGTTACCCAATCGGTTAACGATCCTACAATTTCTATTTGTAAGTTTGGACCTCATGTGTACACCACACTCATTCTCATGCCAACAAGACAACACTATCTAACCACCTAATTACTTGGTCGTTTAGTCGTCTAGCCATCGATGGTCGCATAGTGGTCCATGATCTACCTTGCATTGCCTATGCTTGATCATATCTTCGATGTGCTTTGTCTTGCCAAATTTTGTTTGGGATTCTTCAAGATTTGTGTTGGGTGTTGATACCAAACTCATTCTAAAAATGTGGGACTGACTCACTTCAGTTTCACTTGCAACTTCAAAAAAAATTAATGAAAAAATGATTAAGTGTTACCCTAATGCAAGTGTTCCGTGCCCCATACCAACCAAAAGTTGCATGCCCCTACACAACCAATTTCAAGTGTGATATCCCAAGGTCACAAAAATAAACAATTGTGATCTCCCAAGGTTACAAAAAATTAATCAATTGCGGCCACAAGGTCTCTAAAGGTATAAGTATGTACAAGTTCCGCATTTAACAAGCAAGCTAATAATTGCAAAGTAAAGTATGGAGTACAAGCAAAAATATCAAAAGTGAAGTGTTGATCTCATTCAAAATTTCAAATGCTTTTGGAGCAACAAAGTAAAGCCAAATACCAACACTCTAGCTTATACAAAAAAAAAATAATACAAAGTAAAATATGTATCCTAACTCTTAAGTTCTACGATGGTTACCCTTATTAGCATCATTTGACAGAATAGCAATAATGGGTACTACATCTATTACTTTTTATGTTCTAGTGACTCACTACGGTTGTGCCTCATTCCCAGCATCAATAGAAACCTACATTATCACTTAAGATAGGTCTTATCCCTCTTAATGTTTGAGCTATCATCATCCTCGTCATACTCAAATGTAACACTGGTGTAGTCTGGTAAGTTAAATGGAGGAAGAGCTAAGTCGTGAGACCAAGCCATTCCATTTTCAACTTTGAAGTCTTCTAAATCAAGATAGTCATTTACTACTTCAACACTAGATTTCCTCGAAATTGACCATAAGCTTTCCCAAGAGATTTCTCTACAACCACACGAGCTTCCTCTGAAGCTACAAGAGCCTCTTCTTCAACTTCCTAGGCTTGCCTTGCTCCCCTCAAAGTATTGGCATCATGCTAGCTGTCATCTTGAGCCCACTTAATTGAAGTTAATGCTCGATCTCTCTCAAGAATGGCACCATGAGCAAAGAATCTTAGGCCTTAGAATTGAATTCTTGAACAATAGCTTGCATCTTCTTAGATTCATCAAACAACCTCACAGCTCTAAGTCTAGTTGCCTCAGTAACCCTTACTCTTGAGGACTCATAAAAAGTGTTTGGAGATGGAGCGTGAAAGGGACTTTTCTATGGAGCCTCATCCTTCATGGAAAAGTCCTTCAATTGGCACCTCAACCTTTACGGTTACCTTGACCTAGAAAGTAGTAGCTTAGCTTGCTTTTTTCTTCCTAAGTATGTTCCCACTTCCTATCTGACCTTTGTTACCTAAAAGTTGACCTATCTGACCTTTGATCCCTAAAAATCGATTCATGAATTAAAAGACATTGATAGCTGTACCTTTATTTGAAGAAATGTGATGTGAATTCATCTTTGTAAAGTAGAATGAAAAGCAAGTAAGTAATAAAGTCATAATTTAAGTAAAAAAAATGAGACTTAGAGAACTTACCTTTGGGAGGAGGATTGTTAAAAGTATCAAGAATGGTTAAATTGAGCTATAGCTCCCAATATGAAATTCTCTTAACAATTAGCAACCTTTCATAGCTTTTTTCTCTATGAGGTAGAGAAAATAATTGATAAAAGAAATTCTACCCCTTATTGTCAAATTTAACTCTTTTTCAACGTACTGTACAAAAAGAGGAAAAGTTAGCAAAATAAAACAAAATAGTAAAGTGAACTCATAAGTGTAAGTTGTATTGATATGGACAACTTACCACTAGGAACAAATTTTCTGGAAGTAGCACCAAGTTTAGGACATGTAACATCATAAGTATCATGCACAATGAACCACAGAAGATATAGCCTTTATTGGACTCGAAAAATTCATTAATAAACCTACAATGAACAATTCTCCACTCACAAAATAGAGATAGTATAAAGAACAGAACTCAACCATGATAAACTCCCTACCATTTTCCTTCCACATAATGTAACATAATAGAAGAATTCTCAAGAATTTAAGAAAAAACAGTCCTGGAAGAGCCTTAACTATACAAAGGAACTCCACTACCAATGGAGAAAATGGGAGCCTAAGACCAACAAAGAGTTGATCAATAAAAATGGTGATCCTTCTCGATGGGGGATTACACCTTACCTAGGAAGAATGGTTCCAATGTTATCAGGAATTTCAAACATCTCCCTCAGCTTATCCACCACGAGTTTACTAGTGATTGTAACTATTGAATCAACTTCATATTCAACTTTACACTTGTGTTCATAATTCAGTGAGTCCTCAAAAATATCTTCATTAGAAAAAGAGTCGGAAATGTCAACAAGATCGACAGGGTTACGCCAAAAAGGGGAGTCATAATGGAGTCTAAAGTAGAAATTGTCATCAGAAGCACTACTGAAGCCGCACCGTCATTGGAAAAGGAAGGATTGATCGACTCCACACCATTTTTTCGACCGATCTTACCTCTCGATTATCGGTCATGGTGGGGGCATGGTTCATTGATCTCGTCTCTTCTTGATCATTAGTATGGCCAGTCCTCCTGATCGGTCTACTGTCCCAACCCACACTAGTTTCATTATTCTATCTCATCTCAACTTACCTACATATCCCTCTTGTCCCTCTTTGCACCATGCGAGTTATTTTGCCTAGTTGTCTACTCTCGATTTTGGATTTATTTGCATCTTGGTTCTTCTTCTTGGATCACTTTTTATGGTGGTGTTTATAGGTCTTGTTACCAAACATTGTATTCTAAGATGTAGATTTATCAAAACTAAAGTAGCAAGACATAAACTCCTACCTTCTAAAAAAACAAACTCTTCAAAAAACTTCTCATCTATCATTTTGGATCTACAGAAAAAGAAGGAAAAACCTATGTTCTTCAAGTTCTTAGGGTTTATGCAAATGTAAGGAAAATTGAAGAAAAAAAATTAGAGAAATAAAGGTATCGATCCACTTACTTAAAGTTGGGTGAAGTTGAAACTATTCTCTAATCTTTCTCTTCAGAATTTTGACCTTGATTCTCGATTGAGTGTTGAAAGTGAGGTTGATGGCGACCAAGTCTTTATATATATTGCTAGGCCCAATCTTAACCTCCTATTAACCCATAATTCAAGGGCCTAGATGGAGAGAAAATCAAGTAGAATCATGTTATAAAGATATTAAATTTGAAAAAGTCAAACCTATGGATTCGTACTTGATAAGTTTTTTTGCCAAACTTTGACTGACCACATCTTTCCAACGAGACTCCTATTGAGCCATGAAAACATCCATTAAAAAGCTTATGATCTTATAGTCATAATGACATAAAGATACATGAGGTATTAGTTGCACAATTTAGTTAAAACATTTCAAAATCAATTGTTACTGTGTTATCGTACATGAGCGAGATAACTAGACTACTTACCCTGATAAAGGAGGCTTCGGTAACCTAGGGGACTTGTGTTGGATAGAAAAATTATTAGTTATGCATAACTCCATTTAATTGGTTTACATTGACATTGAAAAATCAAATAAATACAGTTAATATATAGTTAGATATATATTTTATTATTTAAATTCAAAAATTAATATTAATGATACCATATTATTATAAAATGTCATTAATATTATAAATAATTATATAATAATTAATTTAATATTTAAATATTAATTTTCCATATTAGTTATTTATTATTATAAAATTTGTACAGGTTTTTAAATAAATCATTTTAAGTTTAAACCATTTACCTTAAAATTTATTTTAATTTTAATATTTTTTTATAAATTGATTTTATTTTCGAACCTAAATGTTATATTTTTTTACGTAATTTTTTTAATAATTTATGGATTTATGTTTAAGTGTATATTATAGAAATCAACTTTAATAATAATTATATAGTATTATTCTTTAAAAATAATAATAATAATAATAATAATAATAATAATAATAATAATAATAATAATAATAATAATAATAAAAAAGCACTTTCAAACGTATCCTCCACAACTTGGGATGGATTTTTTTCTATTTATTAAAAACATATTAAATTATATTGGTTTTAGCGTTTATTTAAAATTGAATAAACTCTAACTCTGTACACCTAACTCCTATCTCCTATTATCCAGAGAGAGAGAGAGAGAGAAGAGAAGAGAAGAGAGAGACAGAGAAGAGATGGAGAGCCAAGGGCAACAAGATTAAAGTCCTAGAAAAAGGAGGTTGGAGTATATGACCCAATAATTTGAAAACCCCCTGATAATCTTGGATTCTCAACCCTCTTTTCCTCTCCAATTTCTCTCAGGTCTCATCATCCCTCTCCATGCGTCAAGGAGGCAAACCCACCATAGATCTACCATCATCAACCCCTCGAACTACTCGAATCAGCAACGTAAAACCTGATTCCAAATCTCTGGTTCAAGAAACCCGATTCAGAGGCGTCCGTAAACGTCCTTGGGGCCGATTCGCTGCCGAAATCAGAGACCCTTGGAAGAAAACCCGTGTTTGGCTCGGAACCTTCGACTCTGCTGAGGACGCCGCTCGAGCCTACGACGCTGCCGCTCGTAGCCTCCGTGGTCCCAAAGCAAAAACTAACTTCCATTTGCCCGATTACCCGACCCATGATTCTCTTCACACACACGAGTTTCAAGACGAAAGGGTCTCTTCTAAGATTGGTGTTATTCAGGCGTGTCGCCCCACCTCCAGTAGTCATAGTAGCACCGTCGAGTCCTTTAGTGGGCCTCGGCCCAGTCCCATGGTGTCCATCACGACCCAACCAAAGAGCCGCCGCCGCAACGACAACCGTCGGCCCATCTGCAACCAGCCTTTCCATTTGCCTGTTGATTGCCACAGCGATTGTGATTCTTCGTCGTCGGTTGTTGATGATAGTGATGATTGTGTACTTACGTCTTCGGTCTGTAGAATTTTCCCGTTCGATCTCAACCTGCCGCCTTCGATAGACGGTGACGATTTAGCCGGTGATGTTGATGACAGTTTTCTAGCCACTGATTTGTGCCTTTAATATTTATGCTTAGTTTTTTTTTTTTTTTGGGGGGGGGGGTCTTTAATAATGATCCCTGGCCACATCTTTTACCTTTCAATTTTCGACCATTTTTCTATCTTATTTTCTCAGGAAAATGATAAGATTTCGTACTCTTCTTTTTTTTTGGGTATTCCCTGTTTTTTAAATCACTCAAGTCTCTTAGATTGTTATGATGTAGAATACCATCTGGGTTTATTATACTGTTGATGGGTTTATGAGTATTTGTCTGTAACGTTGAAACTAATAGATCTTGTTATCTGAAAGTGGATCTGATATGGGATTTTGCCCTCGTATTCCGTTTTCCTTTGTACAAAAAACAATATCTTATTAGAGAAATTAAATAACAGTTGTAGCTTCTTTTAGCATTTTTTTTTGTCTTGTATCTGAGTTTTCTATCTATTCCTTTTCTGCAGAAGTTTGAATGCATGCATCACCTGCTTTTATCCTTGATGAAGGTGGATTTTATCGCATTTATAGTTTGAATTTTTGGGTTTTTGATATGATTAGTTTGCAAAATTATGTTTTTGCTAGTTGTTGGCAGAATTATTTATATTCTTTTGGCAGCCGCAGTTCTTGTCTTTGGGATAAGAACAGGGTGGTTCAGCTTTGGGAAGAGTTGGCATAAATGTCAAAACTAGACGTGCTTTTGCAAGAATGAGAAAAGAAGAGAGGAAGATAATCTCTGATTATGAGTTGTTATTCGTCACTTTCATAATATACTTTTCATCCATCATAATATAATTTTATACTTTTCATCAATAAGAATGCATAAGATTACATTATTCTTTTATTTCGTATTAGATTTATTTATCACTTCACAAAATGAATGAATACTATTTCTATTCATCTAGTAAATCTTTTTAGGGTTTTAGATAAGAACCATTAATTGCACATGATGTGAAGTTGATTCTCGAACACAACTTGTTTTGCGAGCATCAATTATCCATAATTACCCAAAGCTTTTTTGGGGGACAATTTATGATTTAATTGTCCCGAACATATATAGCTGCTTCTTCGAAGTTGCCAAGAAAACTAGAGCAGTTTAGGGACAGGTACGAAAATAAATATATGCATGAAAATGCTGAGGCTAACAACAAATTATATTATCTGTCTAATTATTTCCTTCCCTAGATTATCTTAGTTAACGAGTTGCTAAAATGTTAGCTATTAATGAAACTTTATTTGAACAAAAGATAAATAAGCTCTTTTTTCATTGTACAAAATATATATTCAATTATTGCCCTGCTTAACACAGTGATGATTATGCTATAAAAAGAATCACACAGATCTGCAGCAGGCCTTGCTTTGAAATAAATATGATTTGTTTTACTTTAAATGCTGATTATTATCAGTGTCAAGTAATAATTCGGTAGGAATAATCATTGTCAAGTAAAATTGCTATTTTCCTTGGATTCTGTTTGTTTTTTTTGGTTTGTGGTATCCTTCCATTTACAATTTGGTTGTTGATTTCTTGGTGGGTATGTGCGTACTGATGTTTGAATTTTTATGTTTGGAGTCTGGAGAGACGTGGCTTTTGTGTTCAAATAATGCTCAACTCTGAACAGTAATGTCTTCCATTTCTTTTACCTTTTTTTCTTCTTCATTTGCTGAAGAGATTTTTATTTTTTTGGAAAATTGGTTTTTTTTGGTGTTATAAAAGTTACTTTCTGTATATATTTTTTTGTTCAAAAGAAAAATGTAAAAAAATAGAATTTTTATAATAAAATATATTAACTAAACTTGTTACTATAAAAATAACATCATTTAGTTAATATATTTTATTATAAAAATTCTATGGTTCATAAATTAATTCACAACGAAATCCTCCAGAGGAACCAGCACCAACATTTGAAAACCAAAAAAAACACCAAACAACATAACTCTACATGATTTATGTATACTGTTATCGCTTAATAAAATATAAATTAGATAACTGTTACTTATATATCGTATTGTATCATATTCTACAAAATATTTCCTTGATGCCCAAAAAAAAACTCTGCAATGAGTACTACACAAACAAACAAAGGCTTAACCATGAAAAACAACAGTAAAAGAAACTAACATATTTTAAAAAACTAAAGATAAAAGTTGGAGATGGAGTCTTGTTATTTTACAAACCAATTTTATTTTGAAAATTTTAGAAAAACTAAAACCTTAATAGAAAAATACGAAACCCTAGCAAAAATCGTATATCTTAGTGTGTGAGGTTTTTTTTAGAGTCCATAAGCATATATAATGGCTGTCAAATGTGAAAAGGCTAATTGAATAGTATGAATTTCAGGCATTATCTTTAAGCAATATGAAATTTATCATTTTATCACTAACATATTCTAGGAAATGCGGATTTTATCTGTTAAAATTAATATGTTTTGTATTTTTAATTTATTTTTTATACTATCACTTGTCCTTATTACATGTCTAAATTTTGTAATAAGAGAAGTCCACGTGTTTTGGATTAATGAACTAACTAAAATTTTAATATGGTATAATTTTTTTTGTAAAATTCATATGCATCGATTCCAAAAAAAATTAATTTAATGAATTGGAATTTTTTACAAATTCTAACACAATATTATTTTAAAGAATATGAAATTTATCATTTTTTCAATATTTTTTAAGGATAGACCCCAATATTTATTCCCATAGAGATTAAACTACTTGAGACATGGTTTATTTGATTAAAATTTGCTATACTTGTGTATATATATATATATATAAATCAATTTGATTTTAACTACAATTTTGATGTTAAATTTTGTATTATTTTTTTAACCAAAATAATTAACATGTGAGATAGGAGTGGGTGTTTTTTTTCTGTCAAAAACTACGTAACCGACCAAATTTATGACTCAATCAAATTTACATTTTTATATAGATTGATTGATCACTATTCTAAAATTTAAAAAACTAATCTAGTTGTGTCTATTAAAAGCTTTTATTTTATGAAATGCATAAAAAATTGAATTAGCCTACTTATATTATAAATAGATTTTAATTTTATTATATTTATACATGTTAATTAATATATTTATTATTATTTTTTATAAATTTTGAAATTAAATCTTTTTACGGTAGGAGAAACATATTTTAGCAAAATTGTTTTACTAGTTATGCTTGATGTTTATTTTTATTTATTTCTAAATTTAAATCACTTTAACAATTTTATTGTCATGCATCACTTATTATTGATTTAGAGTATCATGTATCTTTTAAAACCTTTCTTAAATATTTTTAATTTTGAACAAAATTGCACATTTTTAAATACCAATATTTGAAGAAGCTAGATAGTAAGGGTGTGCAAAATGCATTGGAATCAACCCAATCCAATAGAACCAAACAAACACAATTTAATAATTTTGATTCTAAAATTTTATTGATTTGTGTTGAGTTTTCATTTTATTCAACCAATTAATATTAGGTTGGTTTGATTTTCACTTTTTTAAACTAATAAAAATTGAACCACCCAAATTCATTTATTATTATTATTATTATTATTATTATTATTATTATTATTATTATATTCTTATTTAAAGTTTATAAAGTTTATAAATTAATTTTTTAATCCTTATTTTCTTAGGTTTTAGTTTTCTTCCTCTACCTCTTTACTCTTTTCTTCCTTGGTTCTCAATTTTATCGCCCAAGAGCTGTTTCATTCTAACACCAACAACATCCTTACTTCTCACCCATAAATACAAGACCTAATGATAGTCTCCTCAATTCTCCCTACTTTGTGAAAGGTGTTCTCTGTTCTTCTCTGTAGAGATGTGAGCTTGAAACATGGTTGGAATTTTGTTTTTGTATGTTTTTCTTATAGATAATTTAAATATTTTGTTCAGATTCTCCATTTTATAATAGAAAGTGTGTACTAGATATTTGAATTTCTATGGCTTACTTTATTGTTTATTATTATGTTTTTAATTCCATTTAAGAGAACAATTTTTTTTTTCATTTTAAATAATATTTTAGAAATAGATTTTGTCTTCTAGCTTGTTAGTGTGAGATAAACATTTATTGGTTATACATTTTCTTATATTTTTGAAAATTTTGTTTATTAAATTTATATCTTTTAAATTTTTTTATTTTTATACTTTTGTTTGTAAGATTTTATGTTACATCCATATTTTTTTGATATTCTAAAATCTCTTGTATAACAACAAATTTTATTATTTTCTCTTATTTATTTATATTCTTATTTTTTTTTACATTTATTGATTATCCAGTTCTTAAGTGTTCTATTCTTACTCTTAAGGTGTTTAGTATATTTTTTATTCCTTTTATTATGTTACATTTTTATGTAATATTTAAGGTAATCTTTGGAAAAAATATTTCCTCATAAAAGGATGGTAACTTGTAATAATACATTTTAATTAACAAGTAAAGGAATATATATAACACAAATTACATATCGTTATATTTGTTAAATACTATATGACTTCCTCAATTTCATAATTACTGGATTCAATGATATGTCTATTTTTATTTTCTCAAATGAATTATTTATATATCTTATTTGCAACAATATCTAGGTATTGCTTACTTATGAGAACATTTTCTTACATTTATAAATGTTGTTATTTTGTTAAATTTATAAACCAAAATTTAATATTTATTGTTATTTTGTGAGCTATTAATACTCTACAAATTAAATGATTTGATTATATGGTTGGAGAAATTTGTATAAATATACTCATTCCGCTAGATCATTATTTTTATGAATATACTCATTCCACTATACCTAAATATCTAACGTTTTTTTCCTATCCCTTATTCAATCTAAATTTAAAAGATTTGATTTATAATTTTTATGAATTTTGAATTCTGGTGGAATACTCACTCTAGTCTCCTAATGTAATCATTCTTCTATTTTATGTTGTTTTTTTCTTTCTAAAAGGAATGTTAGGTTTGTCTAGCCTTTACCTATTTCTTTTTTACTTATGTGGATCAAATGTTTTTTCTTGATGAGTGATTGGTAATGTAATAAGTTATATTTGAGTTTTTGGGATTATATTTTCTCATTTAGAATCAATTTCACTAACTATTATCATATCTTCTTTTTTATTTGTACAAAATTTTTTGTCATAATGTTTTCCTAGTTCTTCATTTATTAGGATTAACAAACTAACTAATATTTCTAAGTCCCAAATTTCAATGTTCATAAATTATTTTTCTAATCCTTTTATACATTCAATTAAACTATAATTATATCTTATTCTTTATCTTTGAATTTGTCCTCGTTATTTCTTTTTTTATTCATAAGTATCAATGTATCTTATTTTATAGATGATTTTTTTCAATTATATAAATAGATCAAACTTTGTTGATGATTTCATTGTCTATAGGTATGTTATTTACGTACCTTTTTAGTTTTGTAAATTTTTTATATATATCTTATTTTAATTTATTTTTATAACTATATTCTCTTTTTTTAATAAGTTCTTTTGTGTTTCGTTATGTTGTGTAAGGATTTGATGTTTGATTCTTGTATTATATTTATTTTTTTACTAAAACAATCAAAACTTTTTTTGATATGCTTGTTAAGCTTCGATTATAATTTAATTCTATATCATGTAATTTATTTTTGAATCTTATTGAGATAATTGTGGTATTATTCTCTTCCTAATATTACTTCAAAGACTAATTATTTTATTTTATTAACTTCTTATTTTAGTTTTTTATATCTATTTCTCCTTTAGAGGTTTTTTCTTGAAAATCTATAAACTTAAACTTTGATACGTTATTTTTTCTTCTTAATATAGTAGATTTTTCTTTAACATATAAGTTATATTCTTCAGGTACTTTAAAATCTATTAATATTTTTGATTTTATTATTTATCAAATTTCTTAATTTTTTTTATCTATTTTTATGAATCTACGTTGCCAATATATTAAACTATTATGAATATTTATTAATAAATATCCTACAATGTAGTGTATTGAAAATAATTATTTTTTTTAGTAAATCTCATATTTTAAACTCATAAGTTAAACTTAATACTTGATTTAAGTTTTTATCATTAATATTAATGAAAAACCTAAAGTATGATGTTAATTTTAATTTCTTGTATCTTTTCATTCTTCAGGTATTTCAAAATCTGTTAATATTTTTAGTTTTACTATTTATCAATTGTTTTGGAAAATTTTATCTATTTTTATAAATTTATGTTGTCCATATGTGAAACTATTATGAATGTTTGTTAATAAATATCATACTATATAGTGTATTGAAAATTATTATTTTATTATTTAATTAAATCTTTTATTTTAAACTCATAGATTAAAATTAATAATTGATTTAAGTTTTTATCGTTAATATTAGAATATATTGTGAATTTTAATTTCTTATATCTTAAATTTACATGGATCATTCATAAGAAAATATTTTTCATATTTATTATTCTATTATTAAACAAAGCTAGTTTTATCGGTGGATTAATTCATTTTCTAAAATATGATTTTATTAATTTTTAGATTATTCTTAAATAGATTGATCTAATTTTTCTTTTATCATTATGAAATTGTTTTTGATAGTTTATCCACTGTGGTTTCTTTATTTTATATTTATAATATTAATACTCATTTTTTATTAATTATTTCATAATAAATTATATATTTTCTCAAAAATATTTTTAATGTTAATAAGAATATGAAAATTTGAATCTATTTTATCCTTTAAGATTTAAATTTTTAAATTTTTTTTATTAATAATTATTTATAGTAAACAAATCTTAAAATCTTAAAATATTTTGTATTTTGTATTTTTATTATTTATCAATTTTTTTATTTTTTATTTTTTATTAGTTATTTCATTTTTAAGTTTAATATAAATACAATTATTTTGTTATTTCTCAATATATATATATATATATTTGTTGTACTTCGTAAGTGCTTAAATTAAATACATAGAGTAGATTTGTTATTTTATAAAGGTTATCAATGGGCTTGCTTTTTGAGCTAAAACGAGAGTACCCCTTCTTTTCCCTCCTTGAATTTGATTGCAAAATGTACCGAGTTAGAGCCTCAGCGACTTCAGGTTGGGGCTCTCAAGCTGTCGCAAGGTTCAGAAGGAAAGCTCTGAATTCATGGGCCGCCATTCAAGATACTTTTTTCTCTACCAAGGTTCTTTCTTTCACTATCAATTGCCTTGTTTGTTTAATTAATTTAATGGGTTTCAATTAATTTTGATGGATTTATTCCACGAGCTGTTCAATTTATGCAAGTGTCTTTTAGGGTTTTGCGGGGTTTGTTTTCCTCGGATCTTTGACTTTTTAGTTAATATTATTATTTTTTATATTGATTATGTAGGATATATTTGAAAGGCATCGGGTGGTGTTTACAATTGGAACCTCTATAGCATCAGTTGCGACGGCATGGTTTGGTGAGTTCTGATTTATTTACTCTTTTGTTTTACATTTTTTTTTTTGTCTTTGCGAATTTGTCTTCCTTTTGATAATCGGTTTGGTAAAGGGTGTTAATGAAAGATCAAAATTTGAAAGGTAACTCAGTGCCACTTTTATATTTTGCCTTGCCCTTTGTGAGTGATGCTGACATAGTAATCGAATCAGGGGATATAATTTATTAACTTTGAGCCTTAAAGAATAAATAGTTTATTGATTGTAAACCTTATTCAAATTTGTTAATTTCAGAAATGTTAGAATGTGTAACCTCTAAGCTTTTCTTAAACAGAAAATTGCATATTTTACTAACCATCTAATCTACACCTTCTTAAGTTATTGGCTGCTATGTTTCTTGGACTCTTCATATTCCATGAAATATCCGTGTTTAAGTGACATGAACATGGGTGTGGTTACTTGGACACTCAAATTTGGTGTAAATTTGCAAAACAAATTAGAAAAATTGGCATGTCCGACACCCAAATATGTATCTATAATTTACAACTTTTGGTGTCCTAAAAGAGTTTGAGTAACATGGATTGGGTGTATGAAAAAAATAGTCAATTTTGTTTATTTTCTCGAAAAGTTTCACATTTCTCAGTTCTCTGCTGGCAGCACATGACCTATCTCATGCATATTGGTAAATGTTGAGCGGGACCAATTGAAGGTTTTCTGTAAATCTTATGTTAGTTATCCACTTCATACAAATGTCAGTTTTTCATGGAAACAGAAGGATGTGTCAAAAAGAAACTCGTTCTACTTTTCTGGCTATGCTGCTGGAAAATGATGGCACAGTTAACTGAGTCAATATCTAATAGATGATTTTAAGAAAATAGATTATAAACTTATATCAAAAAGTAAGAAGATGGAAGTAGATTCTTCTTTAACTCCCTTGTAGCTTAGAATACAAGGGGAGGTTAGTATAAAAGTTTGAGCACAAAGAGAAAGTAAATATTTGGTATATGTAAGTCATGGGACTCAGGGTGGTCATGAGAATTCATTGTTCCATACATGTAGCAATGTATTCAGATGAAACTGTTGCCTTGAACCCTCTTGACTATTCAGTTTTCCAACATTGTGTTTGACTGCTGCAGGTTATTCTTTGCGCCATTTACACGAAACAAAAGTCGATCAAAGGCTTGAATCAATTGAAAAATCTGTAAGTAAAATATTATATTTCAGTTTTTGTCAACTCAATTGTTGCTTGCAGTTGTTATATACCTCATATTAATGTGCTGAGTAGTGTGTAGTATTGCCAATCTTATTTAAAATATTCAACCTGCAAGTATTTTCCCCATGGCTTCATAACAAAAAGGAACTTCTGTACATATGCTGTATTATGTTTTACAGTTTCTATATTCTGGTTAGTTTGTATCATGTGTTATTTAGTTGGTAACCCAACTTTAAAACATTTCCTACCTGCAAAGTTTTGCGTCTTCAACCCAACTTAAAGCAATAGGAAAAACTTTTTCATTTTGGTTTCATGTGATCCTTTCCTTATGTTTCCTACGAATTTAATTTAATTTATCATTATTATTATTATTTTCTGGGTCTGCCTTAATTTGATTAAAGTTGTTCTTCTTTTACAAGTGGGAAGTTAGAAACATGCTGTTATTTTGTATGGAAATGTTATGGCTACTTATGAAGCTTTTCTTTGCTCCTCCCTAACATTATCTATCTTTAGCATTGTCTTAATGTTCTGTTTCTTTTTGTGGCAGATGAAAAACCATAATTATATTGAACAGTCAGAAATTAAAAGGATTGTTAATTCTGGTAATATAAGCACTCCTGCATGTATAGCAACCGCTGGGACCACGTTAATTATTGGGTTTGTTCCTAAACCTTTTTTCTTTCTTGAAATATAGTTCTTTTCATTATCCAATTATAAAATCAACTTGTTCACTGCTTTCCTGTTTCTTGTATTTTATGTAAACTATACAGTCTTTGGTTCATGAGTTCAAAGGCAATATCGTCAGATACACAAGAGTGATCCAATGAGTTTTATACCTTACAGTTGAATTGAGATGAAACTATGGTATAATTTTTTGAAAGTTCTTTTTAATTTGTTATGTTTTCATTTTGATTGCAGGTATGGCTTCGGTTGGCGAGGTGGTAAATGGTATGCAAATAGGCAGTTCAGAAAGGAGCAGATGAAATTGCTAGGGCAAATAAAACCCAAAAGGTTGCAGTTGCTTGGACCGATAAATTCTAGAGGGTGGCAGCTCAAGTTCCTTAAAAGACCATCAACCAAATCCAAAGAACCAGACACCACTTCGAAGGCATCTGAAAGGGCTGGAGATTCTCCTACTACCCTCAATTCTGGAGCAACAAAACAATCTTGTTAAAACTTAAAGCAGTAGAGTGAGCGAGCATTCACATGATTGCTGATATATTGTTATTTGGGATGGGAGTGATCATTCATATGATTTACATCCTAATTGTTTTTTTTAATATATTATTAATCGACGAATACGAGGATTGTAAATCTTCAGATGTCCCCAAAGGAATACGTTTATGTCAAATTTTGATACCTTTACTTCTAACTCAACATATAGTTAAACAAATTGTAATTTTATCCTAGATCTCTACTAAGATGATGTTGGGTTTGATTTAGTATGTCCTTTTTACTTTTATGTTTCGGAAGCATGCTGTTATGTGGTCCTTATGATGCATCAACACAAACTCACTTTCCGGATGTCAAATTAAATGTAAAACATACTCTTCTTAAAAGAAACTTAATGAAAGAGGCCAAAATAGGTATTTGATTATAGCTCCCAAATGTTCTAGGTGGTGTTTGGTTTACGGAATGGAGCGAGAATGGGACGAGAATGAAAAAGAAACAGTTTTGTTTAGTTTGATCATTGGAATCAAAGAAGGAATCAGTATTATATTATTTGGTTTACAACTGAAATGAAAAACAATATATATTACCTTAATACCTTTATATTTAGTAAAGTTTAAATAATATAATTTAATTATTATTTTTCGTCAAACAAAATAAATTATTGAAATCATTATTTTTCTAAATAAGGATTACTTAAAAAATATATTATTTTTTAAATAGGGTTTTGAGGTTTGGGATTTAGGATTTAAGGATTTAGGGTTTAGGGATTTAGGGTTTAGAGTTATATTTATAGGTTAAGGTTTAGGGTTAAAATTATTATTTTTCAAATAGGGTTTAGGGTTTCATGATTTGGGATTTGAGATTTATGATTATATTTATGGATTAAGGTTTAGGGTTAAAATTATTATTTTTCTAAATAGGGTTTATGGTTTATGTTTTTGGGATTTGTGCTTTATTATTATATTTGTGGGTTAAGGTTTAGGATTAAAATTATTATTTTTTTAAATATGGTTTTGGGTTTTGGGTTATATTTGTTGGTTAACGTTTACGGTTAAAATTATTATTTTTCTAAATAGGGTTTAGAGTTATGGGATTTGAGATTTAGGGTTTTGAGTTTTGAGATTTAGGGTTTAGAGTTTTGGGATTTAGGGTTTAGAGTTTTGGGATTTGGGTTTAGAATTATATTTGGAGTTGGGGTAAAATTGAAATGGAAATGGAATCATGATTCCTTAAGGGGGAATAAGGAATTCTAATTCCTTCTCCTATAGGAATCGATTCCATTCCATTCCCATTCCGCCCAACCAAACACAAAAATGGAAAAAATCAATTCTAATTCCATTCCATTCCATTCTATCTAACCAAACATATCATGCAAATTAAATGTAAAACATAATCTTTCTTATAAGAAACTTAATAAAAGAGGCAAAAATAGGTCTTTGATTACAACTCCCAAAAGTTCTATAGTATTGTTTTCATCATAACAGTTGAGTTTGTTGTTAAAAAAGCGATTACTCTGTGTATTATATGGGTGAAGATTCTCGAGTCACATAGCTTAGGTCATTTAGGTGGAGTTTGGTTCATAGAATGAAATCAGAATCAGAATGAAATCTAATGGGAAGGAAACAATGTTGTTTGGTTTGAAAAAAGGAATTAGTATTACATTTTTTGGTTTTCCACTGGAATGGAATGGAAAAAAATGTAAATTACCTTAATACTCTTATATTCACTAAAGTTTAAATAATATCATTTAATTATTATTTTTTCGTCACACAAAATATATTATTAAAATCATTATTTATCTAAATAATTATTACTTAAAAATAAAATATATTATTAAAATTATTAATTTTCTAAATAGGGTTTAGGGTTTTGAGGTTTAGGATTTGAGATTTTGGGATTTGAGATTTGGGATTTGGGGTTTAGGGTTAAAATTTTTATTTTTCTAAATAGGGTTTATGGTTTTAGGATTTGGGATTTAGGATTTGAGGTTTATGGTTTAAGGTTTAGAGATTTGGGATTTATGATTTAGGGTTTTAGGATTTGGGGTTTAGGATTTTAGGATTTGGGGTTTTAGGGTTTAGGATTTTGGAGTTTAAGGTTTCAGGATTTATGTTTTAGGGTTTAGAGTTTTGGGATTTAGGATTTAGGGTTTAGGGTTTTGACTTTTGGGATTTGAGTTTAGGGTTATACTTGGGGTGTGGGTAAAGTTGAAAAAAAAATTGAGATGAGAATGAAATCATGATTCCAAAAATGGGAGAATAAATTGTGATACTTTATGAATCGATTTCATTCCTGACTCTTTTTTCAGCCCAACTAAACACACAAATGAAAGGAATCAATTTTGATTCCTTTCTATTACTTACAACCAAATACAACATTAGATAATTGGTTTTGTAGGTAAAAATTGAGTTTTTGTCTTATTGCTTGTAAGAAAATGTTCATGAAAAAACAAAATTAATATTTCAATATTATTTTAATAAAATTGATTAGATTGTAATCATATACTTCGTTAAAGGATTTTTATTTATCTTTTACATATATTTTTTGCCATTGAAGAACCCCTCTCTTAGATTTGTTTCATTTGTGTTCTTTCAATTAACAACATATATAGTAATTATATCTCCTCTTCCTTGTTCTTTTGTCCACCTTTGTTAGCACTAATTATCATTGTGTCACACTTTTCGCCTCTTAGAATAAATTCTTTTGTCGTTTCAACCTCTTTTGTCTACCTCGAGTCAATTTAACTTTAACAACCAATAGATTTAATAGAAAGTAACGAAGAAACTTAGAACATAGTGCTCATTTAGAGTGATAAATTATATGAGATTTAGGGATTCGATGGGATTTAGAGATTGTATTAAGTTTACAATTTATTTCTTGTTGAAACTTCTCTATCTATTTCTTCCATTTTTTTCTATTATTTCGTTGAAAAATTAATATTTATATTTTATCCTATCATAGATAATATTATTTTAAATAATAGTTTCAAATATTATTATTTTATTACAGAAAGTTAATATTTTTTTATTCACTTTTTTTTATCATTTTATGATCTTTATTAAAATAATGGAAAAAAAACCATCTTAAAGATTAATGATGACTTGAGACCTATCTTATAATCATTTTCCCAATATTATATACATATTATTGCTTTCCCAGTACGTTGTCATTTAGGCCTGCCTATACATGACAATTTTGAATTAAAATAAAAAATAAAAAATTCAGTGAATTAGTTTAAACGGTAAGGCACAACATTATTAGGAAATTTATACACTTGATGGATATTGGTTTTTAATTTTATAAAATGAAGCTATATGGTATATAAAGGAAGTATAAATCTAAATTCCCAAATGGGTAATATATCAAAAACAATCCTGTTACTAGTGGCTTTTATTCACATTTCAGCAATTGGGTCAGCAAGAAATAAACTGTACCCAAATACCAATGATAGTATCTGCAAGTCCATGGTGGAGACACAAGGCTATATTTGCCAAGACCATAAAGTAAGTAGCAATTAGTGTATAATAGTAAACTTGGTGATATATTGGCTTAGAAAGCTATGCCACTTTATGACATTAATAAATTAATTCTCTTTAAAAATGAAATTGAATGGTTCTCAGGTGACAACAAGAGATGGATACATACTTGGCCTGCAGAGGATTCCAGTTGGTCGTAATGGTAATTATAAAGCAGACAAACTACCTGTTTTGTTACAACATGGGCTAATGATGGTCGGTGTCTATTTTCTACCTTTCTTTCCTACGTACCCTTTATTATTATTCGCCTGTTATTAGGCAACCAATTATCCCATAAACTTCATCTATTTAACAATATTATTTTTATACATCCATTATTTCATAATACTTATTGACTCAATATAAAATATAGACTAAATAATTACAATTCAATAGTTAGAGTTATTGAATTTTTAACACAAGATCTAAAACTTTAATAACATGTTATAAGTTAACCAATTCAATCTAAAAATTTAAACAATTACAAAAATGATTAATATTATTGTTAAGAAATTTGTATAAAATAGTATAATCACAAATTCTCCCCTCCAAGATCTTCCTTTGAAGAATATCAAATAACAGAGAAATATATAATACACAACACAAGAATTATAGGGAAAAACCACTTTCGTTGTCACACAAGACAAACTTAAAAAAAATTCACCATACGTAAAATTTGCTAACCACACTCGCAATTTTTCACACGCCCAAAAGACAAAGAGCAATTACAAGCCCAGAAGAGAATTTTCCCACAAAATTCTCTCACTCAAGAAACTTATCATACAAGCTTTTCTATTTTTGGGATGATTATCAATGAAGAAATGAAGCCCATATTTATAAACCTTCAAGTTCTCATTTCATATGCTAAACATTTCTTCATTCAACAAAATTGTGCCACCTAATTTTCCTATTCTTTATTCAAACACAGGTGACCTCCATCTTCGACAATACTGGTAAGCTCAACTTCCATGAATTTTCTTCAAATTAGGCACCTCCTATTTCACTAACAAACTTAATATTATTTTTAATCAATAATAACAATCTCCACCTTGATTAAAAATAAACATTACATACTACTGACAACACTGCCTATTCTTCCAACGCTCATAATTTCTTACACCGAGAATTATCATACTCCACCATAAAGAGTACACCCACTTAGAATTAATCACCAATTCTAAGAATTTCACATCGGCTCATGTCAAAAAAAAAAAAAACTTGCTGAAATTTATGGTGCAACTCTCACACTTGGTTTTCCCGAGAGTTCATCAGCCATCGACATCCTTTCCACCACACACCTTGCATCTATACCAAGCCAATGAGGATGTACACGCTACCAGTGGGTCGGAATTTTATAAATCTATCACCTTTTATTAAGATTTTGACACATGGGTCGGAATTTTTGACACATGGGTCGGAATTTTTGACAAATGGGTCGGAATGGAAGGATATCTTTATAGGGTTTAATAAAAAAAATATTGTGTTATAACAGGATGCTGCAACATGGTTATTCAATTCACCAGAAGAATCATTGGCCTTCATCTTAGCCGACAAAGGTTTTGATGTGTGGCTAGCCAATACGAGAGGAACAGTATCAAGCAGGGCCCACAAATCACTTCGTTCTAATGACCCGGTGCATTCCATATTTTTCCTTAATTCCTCGACAAATACTTTTCTCAGTTCATGTCATATTAATATTATAGAACATTTATATATATATATATATATAAATATTTCTTGTGTATTATATATTATAGACTTACTGGAACTGGTCCTGGGATGAATTGGTTGAATACGATCTTTCTACTTCAGTTCAGTACGTGTACGATTACACTGGTCAAAAACTACACTATGTTGGTCATTCTTTGGTTCGTATATATATATTTGTTGATCATCCCTAAGTTTTTGATGTGTTGTTAAACTAGAAATTTATCACTAAGAATTGGAACATTAATTTAATGAATGGGAACTTTGATTGGTTTGGCTTCCTTCTCTGAAAACAAGTTGTTAAACATGATAAGATCAGCTGCTTTCCTTAGCCCAATTACTTATCTCAGTCACATCTCCTCTCAGATCTCAAAAGTTGTTGCTGATACTTTTCTAGCCGAAGTAAGACAGACAACTTAAGTAAAGTAAATTTTTTTTTTATAGAAAGTAATTGATTAAAGTGCTGCCAATATGTTGATTTTGGTTTATTCTTTAATAGGACTTGTATTGGTTGGGTCTCAGCAAACTTGTTCCAAAGGGGTAAGAATATTTGTAACTTTCAATATGACTCATCCAAAATTTTCTTTCTCATCCAATTAAATTTGGACTGCCAACAACAGGCAGAGGTAGCCAAACTTGTAGGAAATTTGTGCAACCAACCAGGCATCGATTGTTCCAACTTAATGAATGCTTTCACAGGTTGTTTAGCTGTTGTATATAACTAGTTCTGTTTTTTTTTTCGATGGAGCACTTCTATATTGTTTTTATTTTCAGAATTTTTTCATGTAGGCTCTGTTTATGCAAAATGGATATATCACTTAGGGTTTCAATCGTGTGATAGTATACGTATTTATATCATCTTTATTCATATCGTATATGTTCGTATTTTTAAACCCAAATTCACATATTTTATTATGTAAAATATTCAATTGTTTTGAAATTTATTTTTATTATTTTGCACATAACAATTCCCTTTTAGTTAAAAAAAAATAAAATTATTTTAATGAATTTATTTATAATGATAAGAAAATTTAATATATTTACCAATACAAAATAATTAATATTTAATTTAATTAAAAATAATTTGTGTAACAATAGATAGTATTTATGTCCTGAATAACATCCCGAATTGCCACACTTAACAACAATGTAAAGTAAAATCCCCCCTGTTAGGACACTATTGGTTCCCTAATGCACAAAAATGTGCGATTAATAATACATAGAAGTGTCACCATTAAATTATAACAGGGAATATATTTTTACTTCATTAAAGGATTAATATGATAAGCGAAGAATTTACTTTTTTTTATACTAAATCTAAGGGTGATTGTTTAAAAATGTGCAATAATAGGCTAGAAGTGTACCAACTAAATTATGAGACTTACGTGAATATATTTTTACTCTATTACTAAATTGTCTATCGTTTAAAAATAGTAGTCAAGAATTAAATAGTTTATGAAATAGGTCCAAATTGTTGCCTCAATGCTTCAAAAACAAGTGTATTTCTTGATCATGAACCCTGCAACAAAAAATATGATTCATCTAGCTCAGAGTAAGTTATATTCTTCATAAACTAATTTGTTTTGTTTTTAAAATGATAATTTCTTCAAAAATGTAACGAGGGTTTGATCTGGTATTGATTGATATATATGAGCAGTGATAAGAGAAGGAACTATACAGAAGTACGATTATGGTAATCCAAACGATAATAACAAACATTATGGGCAACCTACACCTCCAATCTACAACATGACTAGCATTTCTAAGAAGCTTCCTTTGTTCCTTAGCTATGGAGGAAAGGATGAACTTTCTGATGTAAATGACGTGAAGATATTGTTAGACAATCTTAAAGATCACAATGGAGACAAATTGGTGGTACAGTATAGAGAGAACTATGCTCATGTTGATTTTGTTATGGCTGTTAATGCTAATAAACTTGTATATGACTTGTTACTAGCTTTCTTCGACCTTCATTCACTTTGATCTTCTTTATTAATTTAGGCTACAAACTCTATTATTGATTTTTACTTAAGTATGTAATAATAAGATAAGAATAATGTTACCGATATACTGAAATATATTACTTAGGTTGAGTTGTGGACTAGGTCATTGTCTTTAGCGTTTCGCAGCTCTGTCCAAATTTATGCAAGCAAACACAACCTCGTCATCCTCACGATAAAATAACACATAATTTTTTTTTGTCTCGGAGTTTCACTGCACTGATGAAATTCGGAATGCTACACCTCTAAAAATTTAGGTTATTTGGAAATCTAAGAAAACAATTATGAATTTTCTTTTCTTTAATTTTGTTACGAAGAACCGTATAACTATTTTTGAGTTATTAAGTTGTCTCTCAAAAAATGAGAACTATTACCCTCTATTTATAGTTGAAAAAAGATGTGCAAAGTTAATATAATTATGAAAATAATTGTCACATTTTTGAGTAGATACATAACGGTCATATCTATTGGATGAAAAAATAATAGTCACATTTTTAGGTGGATACATAACGATCATAAAATAACAATCATGTCTATTGGATGGATAAATAACGATCATGTCTGTTGAGTGAAAAAATAACGGTTATGTTTGTTGAAAAAAATAATTTTAATAATGAATTTGTTTTTATTTAAATTTATTTACAACATTGCTTAATCATTACTAATCAAAATACATAATATACAACTTGTATAATACAAGTATCAGTTTTTAAATTCTGATTTGAACATTAAGCTCTTTGGTTTGCACACTATTAAGAAGTCGACCTATACGTGTCATAAACGTATAGAGAATTGGTTCAAAAAGTGAGCAAAACGACTTTAAAAGTGTGGATTCTTGTAAGCTTATTTATCACTTATTAATAACACATATAATTTACACATAAAAAATGCATAAAAGATTTGAAGTCATCACCAAGTGTTTCATTAGATGAAATGAACACATAATATTTTTTAATAAAAAAACCTAATAAAGTGATTAATTTACATTGATGGTATAAACGAGCATTAGATTGGAAAAATATTACGTATATAGTTAAAATAATTTATTTTTTTATTATATTAATTTTTTAGGTTGGAACCCTAAACTTAACAAGTAATATCACATTTTACATTGTATGGGTTAGGGGTGTCCAAAAACGGATCAAACTGGATGAAACTGAAAAACATAATCGGACCAAACTGAATTGAACCATTTTATAAATCAAATAGTTTGGTTCGATTATATTAATTTTTAAACTTGTTAGATAAGACAAAACTAGTTTAATAATATATTAAACTTTTCATATTATTTCTTACAAACCTTTGATTAAATTTTTCATATTTTAATCAAAGGTATATCATTAGATGTATTATTGACCGAACCAAACCGTTAACCAAACCGTTCGATTTAATATTTTTAATAATCAAATGGTCTAGTCCGATTTAGTTAACTTTTTTTTATCCAAAACCAGACTGAATCAGACCATGAACATCCCTAATATAAGCGTATGCAAGATAGCTTAAGTTAAAAATATATTCGTGTAAACAACACACGTGGCTCAAGTTTGAACAAATGGTAATCTTCGTGTTGGATACTGATGCAAGTTTTATGACAATGTTCTAAATTTATATAAACTCTCGAGATATAATTAAATTAGTGTAAATTTTTTAGTCCTTCCTTATCATGCGAATGAACTCTATGTAAGAAAATGTCTACCTTTAAGAAGAATAGATATGTTTTTAAGAATAGGTATATTTGTTATCATTGTTAGGTTTACAAAATACTTAACATAAAAAAATAGGAAAAAATAAACTCTATGTAAGAAAATGTATACCTTTAAGAAGAATAGATATGTTTTTAAGAATAGGTATATTTGTTATTGTTAGGTTTACAAAATACTTAACATAAAAAAATAGGAAAAAATAAATCGGATATACTATTATTCCTAATAAATTAACTTTTTTTTTGTGTTAAAAGCTCGTGCAAGATCATATATTGCATTTTTTTAAAAAAATAATGGGATCATTAATTCAAATTACCAATTCTTTTTACTTTTTCCTTCCCTTGCTATATAGATTTGCTCATGAATCTCTACTCAAATGATCATTTCTCGAGCTTTATTTAGGCTTATCTATGATTTCAATACAGGACAAATGAAACAGCTAAAGCAAAGAAGACCAACACTATTTGGCCTTCCACTTTTTTATTCATATTATTTTTGACAGGGGAGTCTATTATTTATATAGAAGCAAAAAACTCAAGGTAAGGTACAAACACGGACACTATATAGTGTGTCATTTAATTCTAGTTTTGAGGTTTGGTCTCATACTGTGCATCAACAGCCTCACCAGCATAAGAACAACATCTAGCACAACCTCTCCTGTTGTAGTTGGACCTGCAACAACCATGGTAGCAACCACCGCCAGGATATCCACCACCACCACTGCCTCCTCGTCCAGGATATCCACCACCACCACTGCCTCCTCGGCCAGGATATCCACCACCACCACCGCCTCCTCGGCCAGGATATCCACCACCACCACCTCCATGGCCAGGATATCCGCCTCCGCCGCCTCCATGGCCAGGATATCCGCCTCCGCCGCCTCCATGGCCAGGATATCCGCCTCCGCCGCCTCCATGACCTCCGTGGCCTGGATGTTCACTATATTTTGCATCATCTATCCCAGTAGTAGTAGTAGTGGCATCCTCTGCAAGTATATACATTGTCAAGCTATATATGCATATATCAAACTATATATATATATATATATATATATATATAAATAATGGAATACATGTATTACTATAAATGGTGGCAATAATTCAATTAAAAAAATCTCACCATTTGCATTGGCAATGGAAGCTGCGAACTCTGAAGAGAGGAGAAGAACACAAGCCAATAAAAGAGCAAGGAAAAGGAAAGCCTTGGAGCCCATTTTGAGTAATTTCGAGTTCGTATACTAATTGGAGATGGATTATAGATTCAGTACAATTTTTACTCTATTTATAGGCTGATCTTTATGAAAGACATATATTTGACCCCACTAAATAGTAGTTGGAGGTTGAACAATTAATTATTTTCCGTGTCGAATATTTTTTGATCTTATCTTGTTCATCAACGACCGACTTCGATTACTTAATCCTATCTTATGATATGTCTGCACCAATTTTTTCCGATTCAAATGCATGTCTCAATGAAATTCAATAATTTTCTTAGAACTTATCGGGATAAATCACGTAGCAGTTCACTCACTATTTTAATTATAGCATTTAGTTATCAACTTCTTTTTCTTTTATAATTTCAAAATTGAAAATTTATACATGTTATATCACTTTTTTAAATAAATAAATTTTAAATATTTAATTTCAAAAAGTTAGTGTAATGAATAGCTCGAGTTATATATATAATGTTACTATTTGTTTTTTCCATTCTACAAAGGAAAAATTGTCACAAAAATTGTCACAAAGATTCCTTTGTTTAAGTATTTAGGTGGCGTTTGGTTCGTGGAATGGAATCAGAATCGGAATGGAAAGAAAACAATTTTGTTTGTTTTAACTACTGGAATCAAGCTCAGAATCGGGATTATAGTGTTTGGTTTACCACTAGAATGGAATGAAAAAAGCTGTAAATGACCTTAATACCCCTACATGCTGTAAAGTTCAAATAATGTCATTTAATTACTATTTTTTCGTCAGACAAAATACATTATTGAAATCATTATTTTTCTAAATAAGTATTACATTATTGGGGTTTAGGGTTTAGGGTTTAGGGATTTGGGGTTTAAGGTTTTAGAATTTGGAATTTAGGGTTTAGGGTTTAGGGTTTTGGGATTTATGTTTTAAGGTTTAGGGTTTTGTGGTTTAGTGGTTTAGGGATTTGGGATTTGGGGTTTATGGTTTAAGGATTTAGTGGTTTAGTGGATTTGGGGATTTGGAGTTTAGGATTTGGAATTGGGATTTAGGGTTTAGTGATTTGGGATTTATGTGTTTAGGGTTTTGGGATTTATGTTTTAAGGTTTAGGGTTTTAGGTTTAGGGTTTAGGGATTTGAGGTTTAGGGTTTAGGGTTTTAGGATTTGGATTTAGGGTTTTGAAATTTGGGGTTTAGGGTTTTGGGTTTTCGAATTTTGGGTTTGAGAATTTGAGATTTGAATTTAAGGTTATATTTTAGGTGAGGGTAAAATTGGAAAAAAATGTTTAGATGAGAATGGAATAATGATTACCAAAGGTGGGAGAAGGAATTGTGATTCCTTCTCTTTTAGTAATCAGATTCCATTCCGTCCTCCATTCCGTCCAACCAAATACACAAAATAGAAGGAATCGATTTTGATTCCATTCCATTCCATTCCCTCCAACCAAACGTGGGGTAAGGATCGAATAATCATGTTGTTTAGAAATGTGTTTTTAATTTTATTTATTTGTAAAAAGGTGTTAGATAATAATAAAATTAATTTTTGTTAGATATAATAAAATAATACACTTGACATATACATGTTTTTATTTAAAGATATATATATATATTTAATTAAGTAATTATAATTAAAAAAAATCAATTTTTTACTTGAATTTAAATTTAAATTTTATTGATTAATATGTGATTTTAGAAATTAGAGGATAAATTTTTTGTTCAATTTTAAAAGAATTTTTTTAAAACAATTTGAGTAATTGTTTTATGTATATAACTATAAAAAAATATAAATATACATATGACATGTGATATTCTATTATATTTAACGAAAAATAGGACAAAAATTTAATTTTATCTTTATTTGATATTTTTTTTACAAACAAAAAGACTTCAATGGCATATTTTTCACAAACAAAGAGATTTAAAATTATCTTTTTAAATAAAAAGATTAAATAACACATTTTACCTAAATAAATAAATTATTTAGACATTTCACCCTTTTATAAATATATATATTTTTAGTGTGATTCAAATTTATCATTTAAAAATTAAAAGATGAAAAGAAAATATATAAATTTATATTTGCTTCTAACATATCGATATAAATTTACCTAATAAAATTTGTTAGGTTCGAATTTTATATTATTTTATAATTTTATTTAAATTGTGAGAATTTTATAATTAAAATTTAATAAAGTGGTAAGAATTATACATTATGTGCGAAAAAAAAATCAATTTATGTGAGTATAAAATTTATATATATATATATATATTAAAATATTTATATGGAAATATAATTAAAAAAATGTGAATAGTACATTAAAATATATTATAAAAAGGGATAAACTTAAACCATATTGTAAAGTTCATTTCAAAATAACTTGCTCGAAATGTACCGATTATTGTTTAATAAATAATTATTACTTTAATATTAGTTATAATATTGATTTTATTAGGAAAATTTATTTTAATTTTTCGATTTTTCAGTATTTAGATAATGAGAATATTCAAAGCTCTTCTTTCAAGGATAGGTCGGCCATTAAATGAGGTATTGATAATTTTGTGTAATTTTATTTTATTTTTTGATATTTTTTTATTTTTATTGTCATTTATTACATTTGAATTATTAATATTTATGTTGTTAAGATTTATTTTGGTTAATTTTAATAATAATAATATTTTTTAAATATCTTAATTTATTAAAATTGATTAAAATGTAAATCAGCAAATTAATTTAAATAGGGGTGATTTAAAAGTATTAATAAAAAATATCAAAATATTAATATAAATACTTTAAAAGTATCGACTCTTTCAAACAATCAGTATAGTTTATAGCTAGGAAGAGCTATATTTGACATGAAACAGGCAAAACAAAAAAAAAAATATTGGGTGACACACATTCGTATAATTTATTTAATTTGAAAATATATTATCATATTCATAGCATCTTGTCAAAAATGGCAACTTTGATAACTGTTCGGTTTTGTTACCCTTTGATTAGGGAACTTGATTTTCTTTTTCTTATATTTGGCATATTTTGGACTAGCTTTTTTCTTCCCCTTAATAATATTTATATACTTATAGATACAGAAACACGTATACACAGATGGAATTTAGACTCACATCCCAAAAAAGAAGCATATAAGATTACACAGCAATTTATTTATATTTTAATTTATAAAATTAAGGCTAAATATTAAAATAGTTGAATATACTAAAAATATATTTACAATTTAAATACCATGAATGATAATACAAATATAAATACAGAAAATAAGAACATGTTTTTTAAGAAAAAGTGCTTTAAGAAAGATATATTAGTTGCGTACAACTAATATAGAGCTGATAAAGTATATCAGTTGTATCCAACTAATATATCACTAATGATGATTTATTAACATTTTCACTATAGTTGTTACATAAATATCGATTATATCTAACTTGCTTAATCAGTCATATAATGTCTTCTTCGAAACTCCTTTGGTAAGCATATATGCAAGCTGCTCTTCAGTGGAAACAAAAGAAAAGCTAATAAGTTTGACATCTAGTTTCTCTTTTATAAAGTGACGATCAATCTCAACATGCTTAGTGCAATCATGTTGTACTGGATTTTGTGATATATCAATGGCTGCCCGATTGTCGCAATACAACTACATAGTATTTTTGAGTTCGAAACCCAAATCAAATAACATAGTTCTTATCCACAGTAATTTACAAACCCCATGAGCCATACCTCTATACTCAACCTCAACACTGGATCGCGCCACCACTTTTTGCTTCTTACTTTTCCATGTAACCAAATTACCTCTCACAAAGGTGAAATAACCTGATGTTGACTTTCTATCTGTAATACTTCCTGCCCAATCTGCATCTGTAAAGCCACAAACTTCAAGAGGATTGTTGTGTTTGGAGAACATTACTCCTTTTCCTGGAGTCGATTTCAAATACCTTAAAATTCTCAAAATTACATTCATGTGGTTCTCACTTGGATTATGCATGAACTCACTCACCACACTTACTACATATGCAACATCTGGTCTAGTATGAGCCAAGTAAATCAAACGCCTAACCAATCTCTAATAGCAAGCTCAATCAGTTGGTATCGGATCTAGATACTCTGCTAAACAATGGTTTTGCTCAATATGAGTGTCAATAGGTTTGTATTCTAACATACATGTCTCTGTTAGCAGATCAATAATGTACTTCCTCTGACACAGATATATTCCTTCTCTTCCCTTGGCTACCTCAATTCCTAAGAAGTACTTTAGTTCACCTAAGTCCTTCATCTCGAATTCAGAGGCTAGTTTTCTTTGTAATTTATCCATCTCAACAGTATCATCACCAGTGATTACCATATCATCAACATAAATGATTAGGGCTGTTACCTTCCCTCGTTGATGTTTGAGAAATCTCGTTGATGTTTGAGAAATAGAATGTGGTCTAAATTACTCTGTCTGTAACCAACCTTCTGCATGAACTGTGAAAACCTTCCAAACCAAGCTCGAGTGGATTGCTTGAGACCATACAAAGACTTCCTTAATTTGCACAAAAAATTGCCAGGAGAATCAACTACATACCCAAGTGGAAGACTCATGTACACCTCCTCGGCTAATTCTCCATGAAGAAACACATTCTTGACATCAAACTACCAAAGTGGCCAATTTAGGTTAGCGGCAAGTGAGAGCAGAACCCGAATAGTGTTCATTTTGGCAACATGATCAAAAGTCTCATCGTAGTCTACACCATACGTTTGAGTAAACCCTTTTGCTATAAGGCGAGCTTTATATCGATTTACAGATCCATCACCATTATGTTTTATAGTAAACACCTATCGATAACCAACTGCCTTTTTTCCTTATGGTAGTGGCACAAGTTTCCAAGTATCATTCTTCTGTAACGCCTTCATCTCTTCAGCCATTGCTTTTCTCCATATTGGATATCCCAACGCATCCTACACTTTGTTAGGTACTGATACACCAGATATTTGATTCACAAATGATTTATATGACTTAGATAATCTTTTAGTGGACATGTAATTGGCTACTGGGTATTTTGATTTTGTATGAATATTTGGTTCATACCTTTTTGCTGGTTGACCTTGAGTAGACCTATTTGGTAACACATACTGTCCAACATTAGACTCAATGCTATTAGTATCAGTGGGTGTGGGTGTACATACCTCAGATGAGTGACCTTCAGTACTAGGGAGTTGTTGATCAGAGGTAGGAGTAATGCCTGAGGGAACAGTTGTGTCTTCAACTTCATTTGTTGTAAGTGAATTTGGTGCTTGAATACTTGGAGCGCATATGCTTCTTCGATGAATGGATTCAATGGATTAAGAATCTCATATGGTCTCATTGAAACATCAGTTGGTGATTCTTCTAATTCCTCCCCTTCACCATGATATAGTTCTTTGAAATATGTATTCTCCCCGTGACGAGAAATATCAGGTGAGGAAAAATAACTTATGTCCTCAAAGAAGGTAACATCTATAGTGATATAACACTTTCTGGTCAGTGGATGGAAGCATTTGTACCCTTTCTGATAACCTCCATAACCAACAAACACACATTTAATTTCCCGAGCATCTTTAACACCTAATACACACACTCATAGATATTAATCATGCCCAACTTGTTACAAAGATAATCAACCCGAACCCCACTTAAGGCAACACAACCAAATACAAGGGCAGGAAGATTATGGAAGGATGACAAGGGGACATAAGATGCGAGAATCTGAAAAGGGATTTTTCCGTTAAGGACACTAGACGGGAGACGATTGATGATATGGGTGGAAGCTTGTACAACATCTCCCTAAAGATATTTTGGCATATAAGCACTAAATAAGAGTGCACGAGTCATATCAAGTAACTAACGATTTTTTCTTTCAGACACTCCATTTTGTTCCGGTGTTTGCAGACAAGTAGTTTGGTGAATAATCCTATGTATTTTGAAAAAATCTTGAAAAACATGATTAACATATTCTCCCCCATTGTGAGAACGGAGGATCCAAATGATGCCATTGTATTGTGTTTGAACGAAGGTATGAAAAGTTTGAAAAATTGAAAAGACTTCATCTTTTGTTATAAGAAGAGAAATCCACGATAACCTTGTACAATCATCGATAAACGAAACAAAATATCTCATACTCGATATAGTGGGCTCTTTAGATGGTCCCCAAACATCAGAATGAATTAATTCAAAAGAAATAGTACTTTTATTAGAAATACTAGGAGAATAAGTAATACGATGGATCTTGGCCAAAACACAAGTCTCACAATATAAAACAGTCTCACTAACACCAATAAATAAAGTGGGCATGGATTTTTTCATAAGACTAAAAGACGGATGCCCTAAGTGGCGATGCCACAACCAAATTTCACTTAGCTTATCAGAACTAGAAGTTAGTGCAGTGCGTGCTCGTGCTCCTGGTTTCTCCCCTATGTAGTTCTGATCCAAACAGAACAATCTTCCCCTTAGATACCCTCAACCAATTATTTTCCTGGTAAGAAGATCCTGAAAAATCACATACATAGGATAAAAGGTTACATAACATTTAGACTCTCAATATTTAACTATGGGACAGATATTAAGTGATGAGATTAGCCAGGTATATATAAAACATTATGGAGCTATAAAGATGGAGTGATATGAACTGACCCCTTTCCTAAGATAGGAAATGCCTCACCGTTAGCGTTCGTAACATAAGATACTGGTGGGAAAGATAACTCATTAAAATAAGATTTATCATAAGTCATATGATCAGATTCACTAGAATCAATAATCCAAGTATTAGACCCAACAGAGTGAGAAATGTTTAAGGTCATACCAATCTTACCACGACCAGCTATTGAAGCTGTAGGGATACCTCCACATTCCATAGGTAGATCCTGTCCAGTTACTCTATAGTAGTCTGGTTCTTGGATAATTTTCACTACAACTGATTTTGCTTTAGAACGATGATGTTGTCGTTTTGCTCCATAATAGTCTGCTTTTGATTGCAAGTATGGATACAGTTTCCAACAAGTCTCACAAAGATGCCCCTATTCATTGCAATAAGAGTAGTGAGAACGAGGGCGATTGGTAAAGCCTGGTGGAAGTCCCTACTGATGAAGTGGAATTTAATTTTGCTACTGGAGGAAAGGTGCCTTTGATTTGGCTTGAATGGCTAGGCTTGATACCTCAACTTGTGCATGATGAAGACTTTCCTGCTAAGATTCGTCTTTACAGATGTATGTAAAGGCGGTAGTCAAGCTCGCAGGGTCTGACATTCGAAGCAATTCTCCTTTAGCACTATTATGTTTTGTATCAAGGCCTCTTAAAAAAGCATGTACTCATTCAAGCTCCTTCTCATTCTGGTACTATAAAAGGTCTTCTTGATTTTTAATTATGCACGGGAATTTTTGGTCAATTTCAGCCCATACATTCTTCAGCTTGGTAAAAAACAGAGATACTGGTTGCCTATTTTACTGCATACTAGCAGCTTTGCACATAAGTTCATGAACTTGAATAAAGTCAGACTCATTTGTATAAAGATCACTTAAGGTATTCCATATGGCCTCAACAGTTTCACATTCCTCCACCATTTGTAATATATCATTAGTGATGACTCTAAATAGAATTGACATTACAAAACCATCATCATCTTCCCACCTAGTATAGGCTTCTACATCATCTTGACTAGGAGCCTTGATTGATCCAGATACATGTCCCATCTTATGCATCCCACGAAGATAAAACAAACATAACTTTTTTCAATGTTCAAAAATTGGTACCATTAAGTTTAGTACCCCCGAAAGAACTAATTTCTGAACTCTTAACAAAAACTTCAAATTTTGGAACTTCATTAATTCTGGAAACCTGATGTTGTCTTGAATCTTCCATTGAAATAAAAAAATATTGTGCAGCGGAATAAAAATTTTGGATTTTTTTTGGCTGGACTGGACTGTGGATTGGGCTGGTAAGTAGGCTGTCTAATTATTGAGTAGGTTGATGGATTGGGCTGATGAGTAAGTGGGCTGATGGGTTGATGGGCTTGGACTATGGCAGAGCTGAAAACTTGAAAGCTGAAAAAAAGGCACCGTAGTGAAAGTTGAGTAAATATTACTCACAAAAGAACACAGAGCAGTGCGGGAGCTGGTTCACGGACGGCGCAGGGTTGGAGTTGGTGCGCGAATGACGCGGGGTTGGAGCTGGTGTGCGGACTGCATAGGGCTGGAGCTGGTGCGCGGGAGCTTATGCGTGAGATGGACGGCGCAAGCTAGACGACGCGTGCTAAATGGTGCGCGCTGGACGGCCCGGGATGGACAGTGCGAACTAGACGGTGAGGGCTGGATGATGGATCTACAATGGATGGATAGATTTGCAATTACGGTGCGAACTGGACAGTGTGAGAAGATTAACGGCACTGCATAAAAATACCGACGGAGGCGCTTATGCTATTGGCGACGCTACTGCTCTACGACATCGCAACTATTGATGGCGACGCTACTACTGACGGCAACGCTACTGCTAATGGCGGTGTTGCTGCTCGAGAACTGGTAAAAATAATTTTTTCTTTCTTTTCTTTCGTGCTCTGATACCAAGTTGAATATACTAAAAATATATTTACAGTTTAAATACCATGAATGATAATACAAGTACAAATACATAAAATGAGAATCTACTTTTTAAGAAAAAGTGATTTTAAGAAAGATATATTAGTTACATACAACTAATATACAACTAATAAAGTATATTAGTCGCATACAACTAATATACAACTAATAAAGTATATTAGTTGCATATAACTAATATACCACTAATGATGATTTATTAACAAAAATAACGTGAAAGTCTACTACAATGAGATATTTTCACTTCAAATTCTCCTCTATCATAACGGCATATTTTCCATGTTGTCTGGGACAAAAATGTGAGATATAATAAACCAGTTAAATTATATATATATATATATATATATATATAAATTCAATTCAATCTAAATTAAATTAAATTTTTTTTAATATAAATTCGTTGCGATTACATAATCAATCCAAATTCAATCTAATTATGTAATGAATCTTAATCCAAAAAGATCAAATTCTTTCAAATATAATAAGATCAAATTGATGATATAATTTATTTATGAATTATTTTCATATATAAAACAAGATATACATAATATTTAAATTTTAAATTAATGTATTTGTAACAAAATTTATTATTTATAAATTAAAAAATAATTTAAAGTAATTATGATATGTATAATATTTAAATATTACACATTATAAAATAAAATATGTATTAATTTATAATTTAATAGCAATTCGATTCGAATCAGATATAACATAAATCTATTAATTTGAATCTAATATGAATTCAAACTTATTATATATATTTTCCAATTCGAATTCGATCTAAATCTAAAATTGATAAATAAAATTTAATTCTATCCGATTCTTACTTATCAAATTGTATTTACGCATTCCTATATGTAAGTACATATCAATTACATAATCTATAGGAATCAACAATATCAAGTAGGATAAATATATAAATTACAAAACATTAAAAAAAAATACTAAAGAACGGTTCGAGATGCAAAATTAATTACACAAGTTATTTTATATATTTTTATTAGTTAAGTTTAATCTTATTTTTATAATTAAATATGGACTATTTTCTATTTATTTATTTAAGAATGTTAAAATAGGTTGTTTAGTCTAAAGGTCTTTCGTAATGTTTTGGGTCTAGTATAATTAATAGGCTTAATAAAAAATAAAAAAATTATATACAGAATCAGCTTTGACAACCGGTGGCCATCATCTTTAAATATCTTTGGCCAACGCATGACCATCACCCTCTTACAAGGCCATTCGGTGATTAACTAATTAAGGTGGATAATAAAAACAAAAACAAGCACGAAAGTAAATTCGTAGGTTATTGATGAATTTATAAAATTAGAATCATTAGTGTATTTTTTATTTAATTATTTTATTTAATAAATAATATTTTTGGAGGTTAAAAATATTAAAATATAAACTTTTTAATTAAAAAAAGTAAAAATATAATTTCTAATTTTTTTTGTGATTTTTATAAATTTTTAACACAAGATTGATCAAAAGTTGTCACATATAAGCACGAAGTTCATTTTGAGTTTAAGCACGGTCAAACCTTCATGTAACGTGTCACCAATCTACTCGTCCAATCGTTCCAAGCGTGGTATTGACTCAGCATGCGTTGACTCAGATCGGTCTCCACTCTCCACTGTCGAGCTCTGATTCATCTAGTAAATTCCATGTACCATGTGTAGCATTGTAATTAGATGACACTGTTAATTTTTCTTCTTTTGATCTCAGCTCTTGATCTAAAGTTGATCTAATGGGCCAGATTGCACCTGAGTTATATTATTAATTGATATATATGAGCACTGATAAAAGAAGGAACCATACAGAAGTATGATTATGGTAATCCAAATGATAATAACAAACATTATGGGAAACCTATACCTCCAATCTACAACATGACTAGCATTTCTAAGGAGCTTCCTTTGTTCCTTAGCTATGGAGGAAATGATGAAATTTTTGATGTAAATGATGTGAACATATTGTTAGACGATCTTAAAGATCATAATGGAGACAAATTGGTTGTATAGTTGAATATCATAACCTTTCTCTAACAGTTGTCCTAAACTCAAGATTTTACTTTTCATATTGGACACATAGTAGACATTGGAAATAAATTGATGTCTCCTATCTTTTTCCCTTTCATTACTATTGTGGAATCATCTCTAAATGAAACATTTTCGCTTACTAACTCGTTTAACTCCACAAACATGTCTTTCCTTCCACACATGTGATTGCTTGCACCACTCTCAAGATACCAGGAATTTGTTTGACCACCATCAGTTTCTTTTTGTGCTAGAAGAAGAGTTTTTTTTTCATCTGTCCTCTCTTCCACATAGTTGGCCTTCTCTTATTTTTTGTTGTTAAAAGCTCTACATTCTGAAGCATAATGCCTAAACTTCTAACAATTATAACATCAAACTTGAGATTTATCATACCTCGAGTTCAGATTAATACTTCCATGGCCTCGTGTTAAGCTTTGTCTTTTCTTATAGTTGTTGTCAGAATTTCTTTTGTTGTAATTCCAGCCGCATCCACGACCGCGATTTCCATCTTATCCATGGCCTTCACCTCTGCCTCGACTACATTGGTTTCTAACATTGCCTTGGCTTTAATGTATATCCTTGAGTTGCAGCTTGAGTAGTTGCTCAGTAAACCTTTGCTTTTTCTTATGTTTCTCTTCGTATGCTTGAAATGATCCTTAGAGTTTCTCGATCGTCATTTCTTCCAAGTCTTTACTTTCTTCAATTGTCATAACTATGTGCTCAAATTTGGGATTCAAAGAACGAAGTATCTTCTCTATTACCCTCACATCGTCTAAATTTTCACCATTTCTTTTTAATTGATTAGAAATAACTACTACTCTTGAGAAATAATCTGAAATAAACTCAGATAATTTCATGTGTAAGGATTCAAATTCACCTCTTAATGTTTGGAAACAAACCTTCTTCACCTTTTCGACTCCTTTGTATGAGGTTTGCAACTTCTCCCATGCTTCCTTGGAAGAGCTTGCACTCGAAATATTTTCAAAGCCATCATCATCTAATGCTTGGTAGATGAGGTAGAGAGCCTTCTTGTCTCTCTTTCTTGAATCCTTCAAAGCTATGTTTTGATAAAGTGTAAGAGCAGTAAGAGCAACATCATCCGTAGGCTTGTTATAGCCTTTCTCTATGATATCCCACACATTTTGTGATCCAAGAAGTGCCTTCATTTTAATACTCCAATTATCATAGTTATTGTTGTTGTTAAGTGTCGGGACTTGAAATGGTGCCATACCATTTTTCATAACTCTCAATATGATGAGAATTTGCAAAATTTGTTCACACGGATGAATCCAGAACGCCGAAAAACCTTGGAAGGAACTCTAAAAAAAATCCAATTTTTTTCTGTCAATGGCACCAACACGGCTCAACTTGGTGCATGAGTCAACTCGGTTTCTGGTAGCACGTGGTGGTGTGTCTGAACTCTAATAGGGGAGATTATTGTAGTGTCAGATTCCTCTCGTCGAGACCTTCGATTTGATATCCAATAGTGTATACTTTCCAACTCAACTCTGGTACCACTTTGTTGGAAATGAAACTCTCACACAAACAACTTTTATTTAATCTCAAAGAAATATTACAAGAGCACTCTTACTCAAAATACAAGATAAAACTCACTCTTATTTAGGCTTTGCTTCTTCACTCTCCTAGAAGCTCTTAATTTTTTCTTGTTTTCAAATGGTCCTAGAGAAGTTCTATTTATAGGCTTCCAAAAACATTTCTCAACACCTCACAACCACTTATTAAATTACTTCTTTAACTAATTACATTAATTACTTTCACACCTACAAAATACTAACCATACCTACTTGCATTTATTAGTCTCACTCATACTATTTCTCCAACTACTTAAATTAATTAGCTTACACCTACAAAATAGTAAGATAATCTAAAAGTAATAATAAGTAACTTGTAGAAAATAATAAATCAAGTTTATGATCAACACCTTTTCTATGATATTGATCTTTTAGGTTGGAACCTTATACTTAACAAGTGAAATCTCATTTTACTTTGTATGAGCGCACACAAGATAGACACTTAAGTTAAAAGTATATTCGTGTAAACAACGCACGAGACTCAAGTCCGAACAAATGGTAGTCTTCATGTTGGATCTTGATAAAAGTTCTTTGATAGTGTTTTAGATTCATATAGACTCTCGAGATATAATTAAATTGGTGCGAATTTTTTTGTCATTTATTACCACGCAAATAATGAACTTGATGGCGAATGCACTCGATGTAAAACAAGGTCTACATTTAAGAATAGTTATATGTATTCTCATTGTTAGGTGTGCAAAATACTTACATGTTTAAAAAATATGAAAAATAAATTGGATATATAGTCGAGATAAAGTATTATTCCTAATAAATTAACTTTCTTGGGTTAGAAGCTCATGTAAGACAATATATTGCATTTAAAAAAATAATAATGGGATCACTAATTCAAATTATCAATTTTTTTCACTACTGCAAAATGGACTATTAAAGTCGATAAAAAATCAACTTTAAATTGATTAAATTAAATTTTAAAGTCAGTTCAACGCGTGAAGTTAGTTAAACACTTGAATTAACGCTACGCTGTATTGATTTTTTTTATTTTTATTCTCATTTTTCACTCTACTAACTAGTATTCAATATAGCATAAATAACCAAAATATAAATAATAATACAAATAATTAAAAATTTAAATATAATTAATTATTTGATAATTAAATTTATTACAAAAGCAAATAAAGTATATACAATATATATATATAGTTAACTTAAATTACAAATAAAATAATGTCGTCAAAGTGTAATTAGATTATGTGAGCAAGCTTGGTTGGCTTAGAATCTGCAGCATAATGACAAGAAAATTGGGCTAAAAGCAGCTGGTTCATATAAAAATTCATTCCCCTACATACATGAACACCTAAACATATATCAAACAAGCAGTCTAAGCTTAAGAAACATACGAATGGAGAAATTGAATCATTATAAATATTACTATGGTGTTGTCCTATGTTATTCAAGATTATATTCTTCTCCTGATGTTTGAACAAAGAGATCTGTCCATTCTTCTTGTAAATCATCAAAAAGAGATTACCACAGCAACATCCGAGTAATATAATAATATCCTTATCCCTTTGAACTCATATTAGCACTTTATTAATTTTTTTTCTATAAATATGAAGCTATCAGGAATCAAGTTGGTATTTTTAATGCTATGATGAGCTCTAAATATGAAATCAAGTGTAACTCTGATTTGTTACTTGGATTGTATGAGTGTTGGTGCCCTTAAACGTATGAATCAATTTTGTAATACATTTATGGGCACCAAAACTCATACACGCCAAGTAATAAAATAGGAATTACACCAGACTTCATATTTAGAGTTCATTATAGCAATAAAAATACCAATAGAGATTCCAGATAGCTTCATATTTATAGACAAATGATTAATAAAGTGATACTATGATGTTGTCATAAGGAAAGTAGGCAAGAAAGATGAGATGAAGTCTGGGCAAAAAACAAGTCCATAAAACAATGCATTCTCCTAAATACATGAACACATAACCATCCATCAAACAAAACATCCATCAAACAAGGGACTTCAAACACAAGAATAGAGAAATTAAATCATTATAAAAATTACCGTTATGTTGTCATATGCTATTCAAGATCATCAGAATCTTCTCCTGATTCTTCTTATGATGATACAATTTGAACCATGTGTTATGTCCATTCCTATCGTAAATCATCAAAAATTTACTGGTCATAGTTTGTCTTGTTCCAACCAAAGAACCAAAGAACTACATGTATTTAAAATCAAAATAAGAATGTAATTTCATGAATTCACAAAAAATAACTCATATGTACATAAAAAAATCTCACCATTTGTATTGGCAATGGAAGCTGCGAACTCTGAAGAGAGGAGAAGAACACAAGCCAATAAAAGAACAAGGAAAAGGAAAGCCTTGGAGCCCATTTTGAGTATTTTTAAATTTAAATAACTAGATTTCGAGTTCGTATACTAATTGGAGATGAATTATAGATTCAGTACAATTTTTACTCTATTTATAGGCTGATCTTTATGAAAGACACATATCTGACCCCACTAAATAGTAATTGGGGGTCGAATACTTTCTAATCTTATCTTGTTCATTAACCATCAACTTCGATTACTTAGTCCTATCTTGTGATATGTCTGCACCAACATGTCTCATTTTTAACTATCTTAATTTATTAAAATTATTATTAAAATGAATTAAAATAAAAATCAGTAAATTAATTTAAATAGGAGTGATTTAAAAGTATTAATAAAAAAATCACTACTACAAAATAGGGTATTTAACTCGCTGTGTAAAGTCAGTTTTTGAAAAAAAACCGATTTATAATAAATTTAAAATCGGTTCGGTGTAGAACCGACGCTATCCATGTTAGACATAGCGTCGGTTGACGTGAAGAACCAACGCTACACACGTGGATAGCGTCGGTTCGCGTGGCGAATCCACGCTACGTCTTATTTTTTAAATTAAATATAATTAAAATTAATTATTATTTTATTTGACTCTTTAAAATTTTAGTTTGATAAAAATAATATCATTTTTCCTTTTTTTAGAGAATTAGTTTTAAAAATTATATAATTTTGTTTATTTGTTTGGATATTTAAATTTATATATGTACCTATAATATATTTTTATTTAATTGTGTATATATTTTAATTAAATATTATTCTAAAGTAATTATTTTTTGTATCTCTATGTATATACGATATTGTCTAAATAAAATAATAATTGAAAAAAATAATTTTAAATTGCGTAGATAGCGTCGGTTCACGTGAAGAACCGACGCTATCCGTGTGTGTAGAACCTAATTTTCTTCCTCTCTCTCCTCCATTTTCTCTCAAAAGCTACATCGTGCGCTACCTTCTTTCTACATTTTTAGCCACCTTCGACCACCATTTGCAACGTCGTTTTGTAAGTTATATTTTTCTTCTCATTATCTTTCAGATCTATTTTTTTTTGTGCGAAATATAAAAAAAATTATACCTATTTTCTGTATAAATTTTTGATTTAAGTATGTTTTTTATTTTGTTTGTTATTATGTTTGACTTATTTTATGTGGAAATAATATCTGAAATATTGTGGGTTTGATAGATTATAAATATTTACTGTGCGTAGATAAATTTATTTATATATTATAAATAATTATATTTGATTAAGTAGAATTTTGCAACTTATTATTCAGTTTGTTATATATATGTGTTGTATAAATGTTTGATTTAGGTATGTTTTTTATTTTACTTGTTATTATGTTTGACTTATTTTATGTGTAAATAATATCTGAAATGTTGTGGGATTGATGGATTATATATATTTATCATGTATGTGGATAAATTTATTTATAATAAATAATTATAATTTATTAAGTAGAATTTTGCAGCTTATTATTCAGTTTGTTTTATATTTTGTATAAATTTTTGATTTAGGTATGTTTTTTATTTTACTTGTTATTATGTTTGACTTATTTTATGTGGAAATAATATTTGAAATGTTGTGGGTTTACTGTGCGTGGATAAATTTATTTATCCATAAATAATTATATTTTATCAAATAGTGAATATAGGAAAAATAAGATGTTTTTTTTTTAATTTGTATGAAATTATATTGGTATAAAAGTTATATCTGCTATCTAGTCTCTTAAAAACATTATAAATATATATTTATAAACTCAATAATTTAAATATTATATATATATATATATATATTAATAAAAATAAAATAATAACTAAAAAGTAAGTAGTATTATTATTTTTATTTATATATGCTACTTATGTTTTAAAATGTTAAATATGTTATTATAGTAGTCCCTGTATATTTCTATAGAATGTTATATACGTATAATTAATATTATTTTTTAATTATGATATAGTAACATGCTTAGAAATTAGAATCAACTAAAGTGATTGGTTTTTATATATTCATGCTAACATGTTGCTTATTTTTTTAATTTGTATAGAAATGGTTTTGTAAAATAATTAAATGATAGATGTTTTGTATTATGTATGTTTTGATATATATTCTAATAATTAGGAAATTTATATATAATAATACTTGAAATATATTTATTGTATACATAATTAATTAATACGTTTAATTAATGTCATTAATAGAAAATGGATAAATCTTGGATGTCAAAGAGTAGAATTGAGCAAGACTATATTTCTGGAGTTGAAAGCTTCATGGAATTTTCTTGTAGAAATAATAATATTGGAACTAGTATGATTTGATGACCATGTGTTAAATGTAAAAATGAGCGATTTCATGAATTTGATGAGGTTAAGTATCACCTTATCCATAATGGTATTCTATTGAGCTATAAATGTTGGTATTATCATAGAGAAAATATTGATAATACTCATGGAGAAAAAGATAAATAAGAATGTGAGTGGATTACATACATCTTATCATAATATACAGATAGAAAATATGTTTCATGGTATTGAAGATGAATTACGCGAGGATGATCCCGAAACCTTTAAAAAAGTTATAGAAGATGCTGAAAAACCGTTGTATCCAAATTGCAAAAAATACACTAAAATGTCAGGATTGTTTCATTTGTACAATGTGAAGGCAAAACATGGTTTTTCTGACAAGGGATTCACAGAATTACTAAATCTACTAGTCGATATGTTTCCTGACGGTATTGAATTGCCATCTTCAATGTATGAAGTGAAGAAATCTCTTAGTCGATTTGGCATAGAATATCATAAGATTCATGCTTGTCCTAATGATTGCATTCTTTATAGAAAAGAATACGAGACATTACATGATTTTCCTATGTGTAAAGAATCGAGATGGAAGCATGGTACAAATGAGAGTACAACACATAAGAAAGGCGTTCCTGCAAAGGTTCTTTGGTACTTTCCTCTGATTCCTCGCTTTTAAAGGTTGTTCAATAGTAAATATACATCAAAGATGTTGACTTGGCATTCAGATAATCGATCTGATGATGGGGTGCTACGTCATTAGAATGTACAAATGCATAATATTCTTCCTAACCGTACTGGGAGGTCTTTAAATACTGAAGTTAGATATAAAATGGTATTATTAATTTGTCTTAATTTATAAATTTTTTTATATTTATTTTCCTCAATTTAATTTCATGTCATTGTTAGGGGAGGTAACCAATATGATGGTTCTATGGAGTATTTTAACATTCCAAAACAAAAGCCTGAGACGGTAAGTAAGGAGAAGTACACTAAAATTGAAGAAGAATTCAACTCCTTTAAGGCCCCAATGATAAGTGAGATTGCCACTCTAAAAGAACATCAATCACAACAAATGTCAGCCATGGCATAAGCTACAACCAGGGCATGCCATATTGGCCAAGCATACCACCATCCATGCCAGGCATACCACCATCCATGCTAGGCATGCCACAATCCATGCCAGGCATGCCACCCACGCAATCTCATTACGCTCAAACTACATCCAGTATGAGATATAGCCATCCTATTGGTCCTCACTATATGCCATGAATGCATATGCAATCAAGTAGTGGTTCATTTTCTCCAATGCAATATGCACATTCTTACCATAAATCAAACCACAATGAACGTTTTGGTGAGAATATACATCCAATAGTTGCCCTACATGAGAGTCTTCTTCTATTTGAGGAATAATATGTGGTAAGATTTTAATTTCTGGTGTATATAATGTATTATTTTTAAATTCTTATATTATATGTTTTGTTTTTTATATATAACACTTAAATTTTTTACAGAATATGAAATGTTTGTTGAAACATCCTTCGTCAACGAACTATATTGCTATTGGAATGGTACAAAAATTGAGCGATGATCGGATGATTCATAATCAATATTTGCCTAATCATTGGCGAATAGTAATTGATTAATCATTGTTTCATGATTGTCCACTACTGTGCCTCGATGCTACCACGGTCAAGAAAGCGGTTGGACAGTATGTAGCTTGGCCGTCAATTCAAGTTGTTCTAAATTTTGACGTGCTACTATTTTTTAACTTAAAAGATAACACTTGTTTACTACTTTTATTTTATTATATCTTATATTGTTACTAAAGAATACATATATAATACTTTTTTTGTAGTCTATTATACCAGAACTCTTAAATGCAGCACATTTAAGAGATACGAAGCAAGTATCTCGTGCTATATCTATGTCTAGTGGCCAATCATCACGCACCAAGTCATTCAAGAAGAAGCCTTGGAAAAAGTATAATCATAAATATGTGTTAAACTTCACCAGAAATCTTGGCACTTTGATGACTATTGTTGGGAGGGCATCTATCATAAATGATGGATGGATTGTGCCACTTCCTATAGAAATTTTTGGTGTAGACCTCGGCCAAACTTATATATCGATCGAGTGCTTATTGCAACTATTTGAATTTCAAATGATCTATTTAAGTATAATTCAAGTGTGGACAATGTGAGTCCTCAATCTATTTATTTTTCTTTTATATATGTAGAACATATATAATTATATTTATATTATCTAATTATATATATATATATCTTTTATATAGGGCGTACTATTATCGACTTCAACATAATCACTCATCACATTTAGCAATGTTCTATGATTCTTCATATGTCAATCAATATCAAGAGAAAGATGTTAACATCAGAGCTAAACAATTATATGATAGAGCATTAACGCTTAACAAAAATCAAAAGTTGATAATCCCTTGGCCATTAAGGTTTGAACAAAGCCAAGATCATTGGATGTTAGTAATCATTGATCTGATTAATAAAATGCTAATATGAGTTCGTCGAATGTCGCTGTACGTGATAATCTCTTTTTGATGGTAATATTTATAATGATTTTATTTCTTCATTCGTATGTTTGAAGTTTAGACTGCTTGTTTTATGGATGTTTTACGAGTTCGTATGAATTGTTATTTTTTTGTCTAGTTTTCTTGTCTTAATGCTTGTGAACGCCAATCAAGATTCTAAGCCAACCAAGCTTACTCGATCGCATCTAATTACACTTTGACGACATTATTTTATTTGTAATTTAAGTGAACTATATGTATTATATATATATTATTTGGTTTTGTAATAAATTTAATTATCGAGTAATTAAATATATTTAAATTTTTAATTATTTGTATTATTATTTATATTTTAATTTTTTAATGCTATATATATATATATATATTAAATAATACAAAAAATGAGAATAAAAAAAATCATAAAATGTATGGGTAAAATCGGTTAAAAACTAACTTTAATGCTTATTTTTATAGTAATGAATAAAGATAAAAAATATGAAAATATAAATATAAATACTTTTAGTATATACTCTCTCACATGAAACAGGAAAAAAAACAAAATTGGGTGATACACATTCGTATAATTTATTTAATTCGAAAATATATTACAAGACAGATAAATTATTTATCATGCTTGTTATCATATTCATAGCATCTTGTTAAAAAAGGCAACTTTGATAACTGTTCGATTTTGTTACCCTTTGACCAGGGAACTTGATTTTCTTTTTCTTATATTTGACATATTTTGGACTAGCTTATTTTTTTTCCCTTAATAATATTTATATACTTACAGATACAGAAACACGTATACACAGATGGAATTTAGACTCACATCCCAAAAAAAAAAGCATATAAGATTACAGAGCAATTTATTTATATTTTAAATCATTTTAAATTATAAAATTAAGGCTAAATATTAAAATAGCCCAAACTAGCTATGACGTGAAAGTCCCATTGCTATAAGATATCTTTCAATTCAAATCCTCCTCTATCATAGTTGCATATTTTCCATGTTATCCGGCATAAAAATGTGAGATATAATAGACTAGGTAAATTGTGTGGTTATATATGTAGGGTGTGACAAACCGAGAATCAAAATTATCTATTTTTGATAAATTTAAATTCAATTCGATATAAATTAAATTTGAAGATTTTTAATACAAATTTATCTCAATTATGTAATTAATCTAAATTCGATCAAATTATGTAATCAATCCGAATCTTAAAAGATCAAATTCTTTTAAAATAATACAATTTATTTATTAATTATTTTCACATATAAAACAAGATATACATAATATTTAAATTTTAAATTAATATATTTGTAGCAAAATTTATTATTTATAGTTACAATTAAAAAAATCAAAAGAAGAAGTATATATATATATACAATCATTAAATTAATATAAATATTGATATTTATTTTTAAATTAAAAAATAGTCTAATCTAATTATTATATGTATAATATTTAAATATTACATATTATAAAATAAAATATGTATTTATTTAATATTCAATAATAATTCGGTCCAAATCAAATATAACATATTATAAAATCTATAAATTTGAATCCAATATGAATTCAAACGAATTATAAATTTTTAAATTCGAATATGATCCAAATTTAAAATTTATCAATTGAATTAAATTTGATCTTATTTGTATTTACTACTTCTTATATATAATTACATATCAATAACATAAACTATAAGCTTCAACAATATAAATTAGGATAAACATATAAATTACAAAACATTAAAAAAATAATACATAACGGTCCGAGATGCAAAATTAATTACACAATTATTTTATATATTTTTATTAGTTAGGTTTTATCTTATCTTTATAATTAAATATGGACTATTTTATTTATTTATTTAAGAATGTTAAAATAGGTTGTTTAGTCTTAAGGTCTTTTGTAATTTTTTGGGTCTAGTATAATTAATAGGCTTAATAAAAAATAAAAAAACTTATATACAGACTCAGCTTTGACAACCGGTGGCCATCATCTTTAAATATCTTTGGCCAACGCATGACCATCATCCTCTTACAAGGCCATTCGGTGATTAAGGTGGATAATAGAAACAAAAACAAGCACGAAAGTAAATTCGTAGGTTATTGATGAATTTATAAAATCAGAATCATTAATGTATTTTTTATTTTTTATTTAATTATTTTATTTAATGAATAATATTTTTAGAATCTAAAAATATTAAAATACAAACTTTTTAATAAAAAAAGGTAAAAATATAATTTTTAATTTTTTTGTAATTTTTATAAACTTTTAACATAGGATTAATCAAAAGTTGTCACATATAAGCATGAAGTTCTTTTCGAGTTTAAGCCCAGTCAAACCTTCATGTCACGTGTCACCAATCTACTCGTCCAACCGTTCCAAATGTGGTGTTGACTCAACATGTGTTGACTCAGATCGGTCTCTACTCTCCACTCTCAAGATCTGATTCACCTAGTAAATTCCATGTAACATGTGTAGTGTTGTAATTGGATGACATTGTTAATTTTGCTTCTTTTGATCTCAATTCTTAATCTGAAACTGATCTAATGGGTCAGATTACACTTGAGTTATATTATTAATTGATATATATGAGCATTGATAAGAGAAGGAACCATACATAAGTACGATTATGGTAATCTAAATGATAATAACAAACATTATGGGCAACCTACACCTCCAATCTACAACATGACTAGCATTTCTAAGGAGCTTCCTTTGTTCCTTAGCTACGGAGGAAAAATGAACTTTTTGATGTAAATGATGTGAAGATATTATTAGATGATCTTAAAGATCACGATGGAGACAAATTGGTGGTACAGTATAGAGAGAACTATGCTCATGTTGATTTTGTTATGGCTATTAATGCTAATAAACTTGTATATGACTCTTTACTAGCTTTCTTTGACCTTCATTCACTTTCATCTTCTCTAGTAATTTAGGCTACAAACTCTACCTAAGTTTTTCTTCAAAAATCATCAATAAAGAGAAGAAAATAATTACTATTATCCAAAGAGCATGGATTGATCGGACCACACACGTCGGTATGGATGAGCTCGAGGGGCTTCTTGGCTCTTGAATCTAACTCTTTTGGAAAGTTTTTCCTTAATTACTTCTTGACTAGACACCTTTCACAAAGCTGGTCAGGATGATTGATGCAAAGTAGTCTCTTCACCATCTCCTTTTTAGATACCAGTTCTAGACCTCTAAAGCCATGATGCATCTTTTTAGCAAGCGTTTAGGCACTTTGCAACATCATTTTGTATATTGATCAAAACCATTCTATTTTTGACATAGGAATTTTAACATTGAAGTTATTCTTATCATCTTTTATAGAAAGATTATAATCCTTCATATGAATATCATAACCTTTTTCTAACAGTTGTCCTAAACTCAAGATGTTACTTTTCATAATGGACACATAGTATACATTGGAAATAAATTGATGTCTCCCATCTTTCAAACAGATAAGGATGTTACCTTTCCCTTTCACTACTATTGTGGAATCATCTCTAAACGAAACATTTTCACTTACTGACTCGTCTATCTCCACGAACATGTCTTTCCTTCCACACATGTGATTTCTTGCACCACTGTTAAGATACCAGGAATTTGCTTGACCACCATCAGTTTCCTTTTGTGCTAGAAGAAGATTTTTTTGCCATCTGTCCTCTCTTCCACGTAGTTGGCCTTCTCCCCAATTTTGTTGTTAAGAGCTCTACATTCTGAAGCATAATAGCTAAACTTCTGACAATTATAACATCGAACTTGAGATTTGTCATACCTTGAGTTAAGATTAATTCTTCCACGACCTCGTGTTAAGCTTTCTCCTTTCTCATAGTTATTGTTAGAATTTCTTTTGTTGTAATTCCAACCTCATCCACGACTGCAACTTCCACCTCATCGATGGCCTCCACCTCTACCTCGGCCACATTGGTTTCTAACATTGCCTTGGCTTTCATGTATATCCTTGAGTTGCAGCTTGAGTAGTTGCTCAATAAACCTTTGCTTCTCTTCGTATGCTTGCAATGATCCTTGGAGTTTCTCGATCGTCATTTCTTCCAAGTCTTTACTTTCTTCATTTGTCACAACTGTGTGCTCAAATTTGAGATCCAAAGAACGAAGTATCTTCTCTATTACCCTCACATCGTCTAAATTTTTACCATTTCTTTTTAATTGATTAGAAATAACTACTACTCTTGAGAAATAATCTGAAATCAACTCAGATAATTTCATGTGTAAGGATTCAAATTCACCTCTTAATGTTTGGAAACAGACCTTCTTCACCTTTTCCACTCCTTTGTATGAGGTTTGCAACTTCTCCCATGCTTCCTTGGAAGAGCTTGCACTCGACATCTTTTCAAAGCCATCCTTATCTAATGCATGGTAGATGAGGTAGAGAGCCTTCTTATCTCTCTTTCTTGAATCCTTCAAAGCTATCTTTTGATAAAGTGTAAGAGCAGTAAGAGCAACATCATCCGTAGGCTTGTTATAGCCTTTCTCTATGATATCCTACACATCTTGTGATCCAAGAATTGCCTTCATTTTGATACTCCAATTATCATAGTTATTGTTGTTGTTAAGTGTCAGGACTTGGAATGGTTTCATACCATTTGCCATAACTCTCAATATGATGAGAATTTGCAAAATTCGATCACATGGATGAATCTGGAACGCCGAAAAACCTTGGAAAGAACTCTAAAAAAAACCAAATTTTTTTTCGATCAATGGCACCAACTCGGCTCAACTTGGTGCATGAGTCAACTCAGTTTCTGGTAGCACTCTTTTGGCAGCACGTGGTGGTGCGTCTGAACTCTAATTGGGGAGATTCTTGTAGTGTCAAATTCCTCTCGTCGAGACCTTCGATTTAATATCCAATAGTGTATACTTTTCAACTCAACTCTCATACCACTTTGTTGGAAATGAAACACTCACACAAACAACTTTTATTTAAACTCAAAGAAATATTACAAGAGCACTCTTATTTAGGCTTTGCTTCTTCACTCTCTTAGAAGCTCTTATTTTTTTCTTGTTTTCAAATGGTCCTAGAGAAGTTCTATTTATAGGCTTCCAAAAACACTTCTCAACACCTCACAACCACTTATTAAATTACTTCTCCAACTACTTACATTAATTAGTTTCACACTTACAAAATACTAACCATACCTACTTGCATTTATTAGTCTCACTCTTACTACTTCTCCAAGTACTTACATTGATTAGTCTTATACCTACAAAATACTAAAATAATCTAAAAGTAATAATAAGTGACTTGTAGAAAATAATAAATCAAGTTTATGATAACACCTTTTCTATTATATTAATCTTTTAGGTTGGAGCCTTATACTTAACAAGTGATATCTCATTTTACATTGTATGGGCGAGCACAAGGTAGACTTAAGTTAAAAGTATATTCGTGTAAACAACATACATGACTCAATTCCGAACAAGTGGTAGTCTTTATGTTGGATCTTGATAAAATTTCTTTGATAGTGTTTTAGATTAATAGACTCTCGAGATATAATTAAATTGGTGCGGATTTTTTAGTCATTTATTACCACGCAAATAATGAACTCGATGGCGAATGAACTCGATGTAAAACAAGGTCTATGTTTAAGAGTAATTATATGTATTCTCATTGTTAGGTGTGCAAAATACTTACATGTTAAAAAAATATGAAAAATAAATTGGATATATAGTCGAGATAAAGTATTATTCCTAATAAATTAACTTTCTTGGGTTAGAAGCTCATGTAAGACAATATATTGCATTTTAAAAAATAATAATGGGATTACTAATTCAAATTATCAATTCTTTTCACTACTACAAAATGGACTATTAACGTTGGTTAAAAATTGACTTTTAATTGACTGAATTAAACTTTAAAGTTGGTTCAACGCGTGAAGTCGGTTTAACGCATGAATCAACGCTACGCTGTATTGATTTTTTTATATTTTTATTCTCATTTTTTGCTCTACTAACTTGTATTCAATATAGCATGAAAAATCCAAAATATAAATAATAATACAAATAATTAAAAATTTAAATATAATTAATTACTTGATAATTAAATTTATTACAAAAGCAAATAAAGTGTATACAATATATATAGTTAACTTAAATTACAAATAAAATAATGTCATCAAAGTGTAATTGGATTGTGCGAGCAAGCTTGGTTGGCCTAAAATCACCAGTATAATGACAAGAAAATTGGTCAAAAAGCAACTGGTCTATATAACAATTCATTCCCCTACATACATGAGCACGTAAACATACATCAAACAAGCAATCTAAACTTAAGAGACATACGAATGGAAAAATTGAATCATTATAAATATTACCATGGTATTGTTTTATGTTATTCAAGATTATATTCTTCTCCTGATGTTTGAACAAAGTGTTTTGTCCATTCTTCTTGTAAATCATGAAAAAGAGATTACCACAGCGACATCCGAGTAATATAATAATAGCCTTATCCCTTTGAACTCATATTAGCATTTTATTAATCTTTTGTCTATAAATATGAAGCTATCTGGAATCTCTGTTGGTATTTTTAATGTTATAATGAGCTCTAAATATGAAGTCAGGTATAACTCCTATTTTATTACTTGGCTTGTATGAGTTTTGGTGCCCATAAACGTATGAAACAATTTTGTAATACGTTTATGGGCACCAAAACTCATACAAGCCAAGTAATAAAATAGGAGTTACACCGGACTTCATATTTAGAGCTCATTATAACATTAAAAATACCAACAGAGAATCCAGATAGCTTCATATTTATAGACAAATGATTAATAAAGTGCTACCATGATGTTGTCATAAGGAAAGTAGGTAAGAAAGATGAGATGAAGTTTGGGCAAAAAATAGGTCCATAAAACAATGCATTCGCCTAAATACATGAGTACATAACCATCCATAAAAAAACATCCATCAAACAAGGGACTTCAAACACAAGAATATAGAAATTAGATCATTATAAAAATTACCATTATTTGTCATATGCTATTCAAGATGATCTGAATCTTCTCCTGATTCTTCTTGTGATGATATAATTTGAACCATGTGTTCTGTCCATTCCTCTCGTATATCATCAAAAATTTGCTGGTCATAGCTTGTCTTGTTCCAACCAAAGAACCAAAGAACTACATGTATTTAAAATCAAAATAAGAATGTAATCTCATGAATTCACAAAAAATAACTCATATATGTTAAATCCCTTATCAGTATATGAGTAAAAGATATTACTATATCATCAATTGAAATTTTGATATTTGTGATGATTTTGCTCATAAACTTTATAACATAATAACCACACATGACTCCATTATTTTGTCTTGAAACCTACAAAAAACAAGTATACATGATTTTCCATATTCGAATATCTTTATTATTCAATAGTAAAATTAATAAAATTATTAATATTCGCTTATACATACCATAAATATTTTTCATATAAACGTTTGAGATTTTTTAAGGGCAATGCCCCTAAACTTATTACACACCTTTCATGCCGTATCAAGATTTAAAATGGTTAGTTTCTTTATTAAATATTACAAAAAACAATAGAAGAAACCAATAGCTAGTTATAACTCTTACATTTCAACAACTGTTTTTGTATGTTTAGTCAGTTCTATGGAAGCTGAGTCATAGTACGAAGCATGATTATTGAACAAATCAAGGATTACCAACATCCAATGATCTTGGCCTTCTTAAAACCTTAGTGGCCAAAGGATTATCAACTTTTGATTTTTGTTAAGAGTTAATGCCCTATCACATAATTGTTTAGTTTTGATGCTAACATCCTTCTCTTTATATTGATTGATATATGAATAATCATAGAAATTGCTAAATGTGATGAGTGATTATGAACATCCTTACGTAGTTCATCTTCAACACCATGAAACATATTTTATGTCTGTACATTATGATAAGATGTATGTAATCCACTCACATTCTTATTTATCTCTTCCCCATGAGTATTATTAATATTTTCTTCGTGATAATACCAACATTTATAGCTCAAAAGAATACCACTACTGATAAGGTGATACTTAACCTCGTCAACTTCATGAAATCACTCATTTTTACATTTAACATATAGGTATCAAATCATACTAATTCCATTATTACTATTTTTATAAGCAAATTCCATGAAACTTTCAACTCCAAAAATATAGTTATGTTCAATTCTATACTTTGACATCCAAGATTTGTCCATTTTCTATTAATGACATTAATTAAGCATATTAATTATGTATCCAATCAATATATTTCAAGTATTATTATATATAAATTTCCTAATTATTAAAATATATACCAAAACATACATAATACAAAAAATTATCATTTTAGTCATTTTACAATTGTATTACTTTTATTTAATAAAATATAATTATTTATATGTAAATAAATTTATCCACGTACGATAAATATTATAGTCTCTCAAACCCACAACATCCAAATATTATTTCCACAAAAAATAAGCCAAACATATAATAACAAGCATAATACAAAACATACATAAAGCAAAAATTTATACCAAAAATAAAGCAAACTTAATAATAAATGCGTAGGATTAATACAAATACTTACAAGAGTAAATGAAGTGACTAAATGAAGGAAATAAAGAAAAAATGGGTATTGTGTAAGTGAGAAAATGAGTATAAAAAATTTGAGTATTTCGCTCAAAAAAATAGATAATCTGAAAGATAAAAAGGAGAGGAATATAACTGATGAGTGCTCAAAAAGCACTAAAATAACCATGATTTTATGTATATTAATTGATTAAATATATATATATTTATATGTTTTATCATATATTTATATAAATTTGTCTTTTTCGGAATCACGGGTATTTTTATTGTATTTCACGTATTTTGGCTTACAAATGCAATTTAAAGACTCAAAGAGGGTCGAAAAGGTCAACAAATATGGAAAAATTGGACAAAATGGGTCGAAAAGGTCAAAAATGTCAAAAATGAGAAAATCGGTGGCCTGAGCAGCCTCATCCCGCGCGCTAGCCGCTTTCAACCACGCCCGAGCTCATACGGTTAATGCTCATCCGCAGGTACAACTGCGCGTGCGGGTACTGTTCATCCGTGCGCGCGCAGCGCCCCAACAGCCCCCCTCCGTGCGCCCAACGCGTTTTTGCCCCATTTTCCACGTGCAGCCGCCCCCATGACATCATGCTGACGTCATTGATGACCTTAGCATTTCCATTACACGTTTTTTCATTTTTTAACATTTTTTTTAACATTTTTTCTCTCCATCCTCACCTATAAATACCCCCCTTCCCTTCACTTCAAAAACACACCTCAAAACACACTTCTTTCTTCTTTCTTTCTCTCCATTTCTTAGTTTTTAGTTTTTCTTATGTTTTAGCTAGTTTTTCTTATGTTTTAGAGTTCTTCCCTCTTTGGGAAGAACTAGTTATGTTTCGTTTGTAATAATTTAGTTTTTTGATTCAATAAATGGGAGTGCAAATTCCGCTTGGAGGTTTTCTAGCAACGGGAATGGCATCGAAGTACTGTAAGGATTTTATTTTCTTTGTAGTTATTTTTTATGCTTTATTCTTACATGTTATATTTAATTTGTCTCTGTGATTAAATTTAACTGCGTATAGCTGCTTGTAAAAATGATATAATAATAACGTTGTTATGTCCAAGTAAATATTAAATAGGTAAAAATCTCTAAAATGAATTGATTTTTATTTTTATTCAAGATTTTATATTAAGAATGTTGTAGAAATATATTATTTTTCATTACAAACTTAAATCAAAATTAGATTTTAAGGTTTAGTTATCCTTCGATTTGTAGTAATGGCTTTTATTCGTTGGCATACAATCGCCTCAGTAGCTAGAGCTGCTCTATTTCAAAAGTTTTTATAAGAATTATTATCTAAAATGTATTGACAACATGTTTTTAGTGGGGTTTTAAAAACTTGAAAGTTAGTACGGATAACTAAATTCTTAGATTTAATTTGGACACTTTGAATAAAGTTTAAATCGTTTCCAATCCCCACCAAAGGTGGCATTTAAATGGTTCATTTTCAATCTCTTAGAAAAAGGAATTAATTTAATTAACCAAATTAGTTATCAACCCCACCCATAAAAGTGTTAATTGGATTTGTTTAGTTAACAAAGTTAATATCTAACCTCACCAAAGTGTATTCATACAAAAAGGTAGACCAATAAATATCAATTTATATCTTTAATAACCTAAATAATACGAAAGCAAGCATAATTAACTTAGTTATTATATCCATAAATACTCCACTATTTATAAAAGATAAAATTTGCATGAATGTTTATCAATCTATGTTTAATTTTCTTTAATTAGAGTAAAAACACAAAACCCAAAATATCGGACAGATGTTTAGATTTAATTTCGTTTTTAAAAGTTTGAATAATAAATTAAAAACCACATACATTACATCCTTAGATCGACCCAGGAGTATACTCTATCATTTTCTACTTAAATGATTCGTGCAATCGCTTTATGGGCCACTTTGAGCTGCTACAAGACGCACGATGAACAAGACTCCGCCGTTAGCAAGTCAGGCGCGGATGAACAAGATCCGCTACGCAGCTCGCTGGATGAACAGTACTTCGCTGCCAAGCAGCTCGGCGCATACTGGCGCCACGGGACGGGTCGTCCCGGCGCGATTTTCTCTCCTTTTTGACATTTTTGACATTTTCGACCCATTTTGTCCAATTTTTCCTTATTTGTCGACCTTTTCCCACTTATTTATTAATATATTTGTGATGTATTTTCAGTATTCCTCTTGAGTCTTTTAAATCATGCTTTTAAGCCAAAATACTCGAAAAACAATAAAAATACCCGTGATTCCGAAAAAGACAAATTTATATAAATATATGATAAAACATATAAATATATATATTTTTAATCAATTAATGTACATAAAATCATGGTTATTTTAGTGCTTTTTGAGCACTCATCAATAACCCACAAACGACGTTGAAAATAGTGGTGAGAGGTGACCAAAAAATGAGAAAGAGTGGAGGAGGTGAACTCGGTTTTGAAGTTTATTATTGGTGCACAAATTGAAATGGACGTTCTGATGAAGAAAAGATAAGAGAAATGGATTAATACTTGTGGATAACGTCAGTTGACGTGGTGAACCGATGTTACACACGTGGATAGGTCGGTTGACTCATAGAATCGATGCTATCCACCTATGTAGCGTTAGTTCACCACATCAACCGACGCTACATATGTGGATAGCGTCGGTTCATCACGTCAACCGATCCTATATTCTACGTGTATTTTTTTATTTAAAAAATACATTTTAAAATTAAAATTAAATACTACAATGTTTTTGTGGGTCAATTGTTATTTTATTTGATTTTAACTATAAACATGTATGTACGTACATAAATTTAAATATCCAAACAAATACACAAAATTATATAATTTTAAAAATCAATTGTCTTAAAAAATAGAAAATATTATACTATATACATATATCCAAATTAAATTTTAAATAGTTCAAATAAAATAATAATTGACCAAAAAAGAAAATTGTACTATATAATTTCAATCATAAACTACATTTTTTAAATAAAGAAATACACGTAGGACGTAGCGTTAGTTGACGTGGTGAATCGACGCTACACACGTGGATAGCGTCGGTTCATTACGTCAACAGACATTATGTGTAACGTCGATTCTACACCGAACTGACTTTACATATCTACTTAAATACATCTTTTTGTAGTAGTGTTTTACTTTTTTTTTCTTCCCTTACTATATAGATTTTCTCATGAATCACAACTCAAATTATCATTTCTCAAGCTTTATTTAGGCTAATCTATGATTTCAATACAGGAAATATGAAGCAACTAAAGCAAAGAAGACCAGAACTATTTGGCCTTCCACTTTTTTATTCATATTATTTTTGACATGGGAGTCTATTATTTATATAGAAGCATAAAACTCAAGGTAAGGTACAAACACTAACATTATATTGTGTGTCATGTAATTCTAGTTTTGAGGTTTGGTCTCATATTGTGCATCAGCAGCCTCACCAACATAAGAACAACATTTAATACAAAATTTCAGCACCGTTGCCTTCTCCCTGGTTGATGTGGGACTTATTTCCTCAACACTTTCCCTCATATCGACTGTGTCGACGGACGGTGGTGGTCTTATTGTTTCCACATGTGGTAGTGCAGGGTGGCTCCTCCACTGCCAAGGGTCCTACTCTGATACGAATCTTATTTGACAGGGCCCTTCTCTTAACCCAAAAGCCAGCTTATAGGTTAAGGGGTGTCCTGGTCTTATAAGCATCATTGTTGCCTTCTCCCTGGTCGATGTGGGACTTATTTCCTCAACACTCCCCCTCACATCGAATGTGTCAACGTACGATGGTGGTCTTATTGTTGCCACGGGTGGTAATGCAAGGTGTCTCCTCCACCACTAGGAGTCATGCTCTGATAGCAATCTTATTTCACCGGGCCCTTCTCTTAACCAAAAGGCCAGCTTTGAGTTAAGGGGTACCCTGGTCTTATAAGTAGCACTGCTGCCTTCTCCCCGGTCGAGGTTGGACTTATTTCCTCAACACTCTCCCTCACATTGACTATGTCGACGGACGGTGGTGGTCTTATTGTTGCCACGGGTGGTAGTGTAGGGTGGCTCCTCCACTGCCAGAGGTCCTGCTATGATACCAATCTTATTTGACCGGGCCCTTCTCTTAACCCAAAAGGTAGCTTGTGAGTTAAAGGGTGCCCTGGTCTTATAAGTAGCACTTCTGACTTCTCCTTGGTCAATGTGGGACTTATTTCCTCAACACTCCCCCTCACATCGACTGTGTCGACAAACGGTGGTGGTCTTATTATTACCACGGGTGGTAGTGCAAGGTGGGTCCTCCACTGCCCGGGGTCCTACTCTAATACCAATCTTATTTCATCGGGCCCTTCTCTTAACCAAAAAGCCAGCTTGTGAGTTAAGGGGTATCCTGGTCTTATAAATAACACTGATGCCTTCTCCCTGGTCGATGTGGGACTTATTTCCTCAACAAGCAACAACCATGGCGACAACCACCACCCCTGTCTCCTTTACCTCCGTGGCCTCGATGACCTCCGTGACTACCACCGGGTTTCCCATCATATTTTGCATCATCTATCCCATTAGTAGTAATAGTAGTAGTTGTGGCATCCTCTGCAAGTATATACATAGTCAAGCTATATATGAACATATCAAACTATATATATATAATGGAATACATATATTACTATAAATGGTCGCAATTTTAATCAATAATTCAATTAAAAAAATCTCACCATTTGTATTGGCGAAGCTGCGAACTCTGAAGAGAGCAGAAGAAACCAAGCAAATAAAAGACCAAGGAAAAGGAAAGCCTTGGAGCCCATTTTGAGTATTTTTAAATTTAAATAACTAGATTTCGAGTTCGTATACTATTGGAGATGAATTATAGATTCAGTACAATTTTTACTCTATAGGCTGATCTTTATGAAAGACATATATCTGACCCCACTAAATAGTAGTTGGAGGTCGAATACTTTCTAATCTTATCTTGTTCATCAACCATCAACTTCGATTACTTAATCCTATCTTGTGATATGTCTGCACCAACATGTCTCATTTTTAAGTATCTTAATTTATTAAAATTATTATTAAAATGAATTAAAATAAAAATCAAATATTTAAAATCCGATCCTATCAAAATTACGTAATCAATCCGAATCTCAAAAGATAAAATATTTTTAAAATGATATAATTTATTTATTAATTATTTTTATATATAAAATAAGATATACATAACATTTAAATTTTAAATTGATGTATTTGTAGTAAAATTTATTATTTATAGTTACAATTAAAAAATCAAAAGAAAAAGTATATATATATATAATCTTTAAATTAATATAAATATTTATATTTATTTTTAAATTAAAAATAATCTAATCTAATTATGATATATATAATATTTAAATATTAAATATTATAAAATAAAATATGTATTTATTTAATATTTAATAATAATTTAATCTAGATCGAATATAATAGATTATAAAATCTATCAATTTGAATACAATATAAATTAAAACGAATTATATATTTTTAAATATGAATTCGATACAAATCTAGAATTTATCAATTAAATCTAATTAGATCCGATTCCGACATATAAAATTATATTTACTCATTCATATATATAATTACATATCAATTACATGAAATATAAGCATTAACAATATCAAGTAAGATAAATATATAAATTACAAAACAATAAAAAAAAATACTAAAGAACTGTCCGAGATGCAAAATTAATTACACAATTATTTTATATATTTTTATTAGTTAGGTTTTATCTTATTTTTATAATTAAATATGGACTATTTTTTATTTATTTAAGAATGTTAAAATAGGTTGTTTAGTCTTAAGGTCTTTTGTAATTTTTTGGGTCTAGTATAATTAATTGGCTTAATAAAAAATAAAAAATTTATATACAGAATCAGCTTTGACAACCCGTGGCCATCATCTTTAAATATCTTTGGTCAACGCATGGCCAAGGCCATTCGGTGATGAAGGTGGATAAGAAAAGGAGAAACAAGCAGGAGATTCAATTCGCGGGTTATTGAACACTTTATTAAAAATAGACTTATTAACATATTTTTTATTTAATATTTATTTATTTTATTTTATAAATAATATTTTTTTTTGTTAAAAATGACTGAAAATATAATTTATGAATTTTTTTGAAATTTTTACAAATTTTAATACAAGACTAATTAAAAGCTTTCATGTGAGTTACCACGGAAACATGCACAACAAATCATAGATTGCTGCGTGTGAGGAGCGACGAATTATATATCACGTGTCAACGTGACGTTCATTCCGAATTTAAGTACCATCAAACCTTTATGTCACGTGTCTCCAATTTACTCGTCAACCCATTCCATCCATGTGTCACATCATTTGTTATCGTGAATCATGTTGTATTGCGTGACATATTTTGCGCTATGATTGGTTGACATTTTTTATTTTGCTTGTTTTGATCTCTGTCCTTGATCTGATAGCCTATATAGCACCTGAGTTATATTGAAGTCACTAATCACCCCATAAACCCTAAGAAGTTACCATTAACATAATTTTAATCGAATTTTGGAGCTAAAGAGAGAGAAAAATACAAAAAATTTAAAAAGAGATACAATTTTGGTGGAGATTTAAGAGAAAATTAGTACTACAATTAAAATGATTGATTGTATTTCTTCTTTATTCTTTTCTTTATGAAAAATATAAGTTTTATGGACAAAATTATATCTAGTTAATTTATTAATCTATGGATCTTATGAATTTAATTTTCAACATGTGATGATATAATATTTTACCCCAATTATAATTTAAGTATATTACTTAATCTTATTTTTATGTTATTAATTGTTTGGCCATCAATGTATCTATAGAGTCAATTAAATAGATTTGAGAGAATTATTTAATTGTTTGTTTTAATTAGATAACATGCATGGTTTCTAGACATAAATATGTGATTTTTATGTATGTGATCCATAATTGATGAACTTAATGAGTAGTATGTAATTTAATTGACATAAGAATGGAATTAAATTAATTACTATATGATGTGTAGTTTACTTGAGAGATGAATATATGGTAAGTTAAATTCAATTGATCATGTAATTAATTGATAATTATATTGGAGGATTTTAGTTATTCACATGTTTAGAAAATTAGGAGATTAAATATTCCTAGATATTTTCTTATATATTATTTATCAAATCTCATTTAATAATTATTGGTATTTATTTTTAGTTATTTCAATTTTTCTTCCTTAAAATATAAAAACACAAAAAATTGATTTTTATTTTTTTAGTTTTAAAAATTAGTTTATAATAAAATAATATCTATGAGAATAATATTTTATTATCATTATATTAATTGTTGCGATACGTATACTTGCGTATTCATTATACACACAAATTACGTGATGATCAATTATCTCATAAATCTTTCAAAATTTTGCTAATTATACTACATTTGAGTTATTAAATTAAAATTTTTTTTTAGCTTCTATTATTTATAATGTTTCATTTCTAGTAATCAATAGTTTAAATGTCTTTGAATTAAATGGTTTTTTAAAACTCTAATTACAATACCTTATTAGATAGTACTAATTAATAAATAATATTAAATTTGATTTCTTTTCGGTATATTATATGATTACTAGTAAGTTATTTAACATATAAATCTTTTTTCAGTGATAACATGAACTTAACAAATACACATTTTTTAACGATTTTACAATATATGGGTAGATTTTGATTAGAATATAGAATTTTATGTATAGCCTTTAGTAGTAATATATCAAGACATTATATAGACTTTAATTATAGCTTTTAACAATAATATTTTTGAATATTATATATATTATTACGCATTATTTTTTTAAATGATCAAACAAGCACCACCCCTAATTCTAACACTAGCATAAAAATAAATAATTAATTAATGGGCATCGTTTTTGTGCATATGACCAACACATAAACTAATACTTTTTTCACTTGGGTGTGCAATGAGCTCTATACACATATGATCAAAAAAAAATTCTTGGTGCAAGTTTGATAAAATTTTTCTTTTTATTATAATTTATTTCATGTAAGTTATTTATAATTATTTTATCTACACAAATGTATATACAATTATTTTTATTTTCTTCAAATTACCAATAAAACTTGCGAATATTTTCATGTAGTGATTCGTATCAGTTCTCCGGTTGAAGAGTTTTAATAAATGTGTTAAATTATTATTATTTTAATAAACTTGTCCATTCATTGAATTTTTTTTACTCATCTTATTTTTGTTTCTTCTAATTTTTTTCTCTTAGATAACATTATTTTTTTTATTAAAGATTTGAATATTATATTTGAAGAAGACTTAAACCATTTCATCGATATTATCTTCTATGATTTCTCATTTTTTGAAATTACTAGGATCTTATTTCAGTTTCTTAGTGACCTAATTGTGTTACATATTATTTTATAACTTTTTAAAAAATATAGACTATATCATAGACCAATACTACTTATTAATTAATATTATTTTGTTTTTATTATTGGTTATACGAACGATAAGTTTTGAATACGGTAAACACGTAGATATCATGTTGGTTTAAAGTTAAAAAAACATGGAATATTATGCCAAATTTTTTGTCAAATTCTAAAGTGTAATAAGACTTTCTTAAATAATAAAGGATTTAGGATGAGTTCTCAGAATTTTATTTATACGTGTATTTAACATTTTTAATTATTTTAATAATTAATAATTAAATTATTATTCAAAATGGTTGAAAGTTTATCAAATATTAATAGATGAAATCATTGATGACGTATTTCAAAATAAAGGTCCTAATTTGTATAAGTTCCTTAAACAATGAGGGGAATTTCTCGTATAGGGTAAATAGGTATATTGAAAGTTTAAAGTTATGGATTTAATTAGCTTAGAAAAGGATGAATACATAATTTTTCTAAATATATCTAATTAAAAATCACCAAGCGACTTGATATGTAATTGTGTGTAAATAATATAAAGCAAAAACAAGAATAAACTTGACACATGATATTTTAGGTGGAAACATTCAAGACCATAATAATGACCTAAGAGGAAAACCATCGGTACACTAGACTACCTAACTATCCACTATGAAAATCAATTTAATTACAAAGCCAAGTTTTAAACTACCATTCACAGATAAAGCCCCCAAAATAATCTACTCACGATCTTTCGCTTTTTCATAGTCTCTATAAGTTAGGTTTATGAATTAGGACCAACGTTCCGATTTCTTAAGCCACATGAGGAATCGAATCCATTCAATAAGCACATGAAATATTAACACAAATAGCACAAGTGCAAAGTTTGACCTAGAGTAGATTCAATAAGAAAAACCCTAACTAGAAGATTCAAGAATTAAATGAGTCAATTTAAGTTATCAAGTAAAAACTAGAACAAATGTTTAAATCACAGTATCATAAAAATAAATAGGCTCATGAATAAATCAAACATAATCAAACAATGTTTGATAGATTAAATCAATAATAAGCCAAACAAAATATCATTTAGATTTTATAAAACTTTTTGAAAAAGAAAGCACTAAACAATTAGATAAATAGAATAAGTGTGGTTATTTAAAACAAGAAGCATTAAGTTGTTTATATATGATAGTTGAAACTCTAATGCTAGGTTGATATGCAGGGACCATTTTATTCATTTAATATTTTATTATGCAATAATAAATAGGGAAAATTTATATTTTGGCTCGAGTAAACAAAAATATTTTATGTTGAAAACTTATGTGTTCGATCAGTCCAATTCAGGCTCGATTGATCAATCGAAACACTTTTTGATCTATCCAACAACAATTAATAAAAACTTGAGATCAAGTAGATTGAACATGATCGATCAAACCCAAGTTTGATCGATTTATTTCAATTTGAAATCCAACCCAAAAGGACATAGATCATGCACGATCTATCCTCGATCGATCTACCACTTCAATTGATCAACATACTACTCCATTGTTCAATCAATATGTATATCCAATGATCCTAAGTGTATAATATAAACTCTAACGTGTTTAAGTAAGAGTGTATACCTAAAACATATTAACATAAAGCTTGAAAGTTTCTTCATCTTGAATAGAAGACATGAAAACACGCCTAGAAAATAGTTTATACTTAAACATTTTGATTACCAATATCACCAACACTTATATACCTTACAATCTCCCCCTGAAAGAGTCTGCGACCCTGAACATGACTAAGGTAAGAAGACATAGATTCTTTAAGGACTCGACCTTAACTCGCACAAATAGAATTGTAAACACTTAACCAGCAAACACACCAAAAGCACAAAGAATGTAATATTAAAAAAATAGATAACTTTGAAAAATAGATATTAAATATATTCCACAAAAAGCAAGTAAGAATATAAAACCTTTATAATCATAGTTTAAGCTATTAAAATGTTGTAATATACATACCTTAAACTTGAATTATAATAGCATAATAGTAGATTATGCATAACAAGCGATATAATGAGGCAAACCCACATAGAGATAATATCTATGTGGTAATATTCTCGAGTTGCTTAAGGCAACCATTAAGTAGCAAATAATTCATTAATCAATAAAATAGTTACAAATTTAAAATCAATAAAATCACTATTATCTCTATAAGCTGAGACCTTTATCTAAGTTGCCTATTGTTGCTTCCATAACAAACTAGTTCTACACACAAACACAGTTCCCTTTTACAGCCAACACCACCCAATGTGGTGTGATTGGTAACCACTTATCAATAACAATAAGTATAACTATTTACAACCCTGTGGGGCACATAGTCTATCACAAATGTCAAATCATATTTGGGAGATACATAATTAAACCATGTACGTACACAATCTACGATTTGATCACTAAGCTTAATAATTGACCCATACTTAAATGTATACTCTTCAAAATGATTTAAGAAACAAATATAATTCTCAGTACGAATTTTGATAGAGTTTTGGTATTAAAATCAATGAGTAAATAAAAGAGAGAAGTAGGAGTATTTATAGAAATCGATTGGCCACTTTGCTAGCCACCTCGCCATGAAACTAGCCAACCACCTCGCCAAGGGTAGTGGTGAGGGGTGGCAGGTGCTAAAAAAAATCATATTTTTGGTTTTCAAAATTTTTGAGTTATTTCCACAAATGCTTGTACTCATAATGAAACAAAAAAACATGAGCGACAACGTTAACCATAATATTGAACCTAGTATGCATACTACGAAAATCAAATATATGGTGTGTGCAAATATGCTCACATATAAAGTGTATCTAACTATGTACGTGTGTACCTTACTGATCCGTAGTAACCAATCTTATACCAAGGAAGACATAACACTGAGTAAAATCAACAAACACCATGTTTTGTACACAAAATCCAACACATTGACACTAAGAACAATAAGACTTACATTATATCCCTTTGGCTTTTGTGTCAAAACACTGCACAACTGCATATAGACACACATATGTCTTGAAATGATCATGAAGATGACCTAAAGATGTTTGTTTCCATGAAAAAATATCGAAACACGCTCAAGCCTGAGAAACACACTTAAACCAAGTGCATCCATCTTCATGTATCAACTCATCCAACCTCTGTCACTTTTGAAACATGAGGAAATCAGTACCACTACATATAGCATATATGAAGCTCGAAGACTTTAATCTACATCTATAACCTATATATATGAAACAAACACATATCTCATGAATGTATCATGCTAAAATAGGGTGTAGTCTATCAGTTACTCTCGAGTTATCCCTACACAGGTTCACACTGATAAGCTAAGCACAATAAACATGTAGTTCAAACAAACACAATCTACATGTAACCCAAGTATGTAGACTCCACCTAAATATATGTATATCAGATTAACATGATGTAGTGCAAATTACACTCACCATCCCATGTAGCAAATAACATGTTAACAAAACAAATATAATGCATAAAAAAACACACGATGTGCACAATTCTCCCCATTTTGATAAGAACAATGAAAGAAAGCACATACACACACAATAAGAAATATACCAAACCTTTATATGAATGAGATAATTCAAATAAAAATTCAACAACTCTTACTAATAGTAAGAAAATAGCAAGGTAAAAGCATGCAATAGATCATACTAATAGTCCTATATATGCATGGTTCATTTAAAAAGATGTCAAAAAGGAAGAAAGCACTACAACATAGTAGCATAAAATAAACTCATAAACAGGACAAACAACATAGATGCAAAACAAACATAGCACTCTCTTTACCAATATACATTTTACACATTATCCCCCTAAAAGTATGCATGAGACAATAAACATGTTATGCATTTTACACTCTCATAACTCTTCCAAGACAAAAGCATATACATAGAGAAGAACATAAGAATACAAAAATAGGGAAGCACACTAAGCATGTTCAAAGAACTAGAGGGTCCTCACTCAACATAAATATCCACATGGCCATTAATTCAAGATGCATTTATATAAGAGTATGACTGAATATTTGATTACATTCTTAATGTGTGTTGTGCTAAACTTTTTATACTATATGCCATCAAGATATACTTATGTGAACCAAGCAAATAGAATTATTGACTCAAATTGTACCAAACTTCATAATTTCATGTTTACTCTCTCTTTCTCTCTCTCTATACATCAATGTAAGTGCCAACTTTGAAGAAATCAATAGGTATTTAAAAGCTTATAATGATAGGCTTAGGTAAGGGTAGAAGAGAAATGATATTTTTAGGCTCAAACACATCTTTGATAAACAAAGCGCAAACCTATGGGTTCAGGTCCACAAAAAATATACCATCAAACATGGGTTCTTTTCTCTTCACTTCTTAAAAATCATTAACAAACAATGTTGTTGTGAGAACAGTATATAAAATTTAATAATTTATGCACCCCTTCATTTTCATATTTCTCATCATTTCATTTTTATTTTATTTTCTTTCCCTATTTTTTTTTAAATTTCTCAATACTTCATTTTCATTTTCTTTTCCCCATCTCCTTTTTTTCTATATATTATAACCTAAGAAGATAAAAAAAAGTTCTAATAACAAATAGGTTCAACAAAGAATGTACAAGGTAAGTAGGATAATCATTAGACTCAGATAATAAGTAGGTACAAAGAAAAGAAGGATTAACATAAAGGCTCAAAATGGGGTAAAGAAAAATAAGTAAATATTGGTGGCTTAGAAGGTTCAAATGATCTAAATACAACCTAAATCCTATCAATATCCAAGCAGTACCTAGGAATTTTCCTCAAGAGACACTAAATTCTAGTGCTTGTTAGAGACATACAAATCATCAAAGTAGAAATACATACATACCTCTCCAAATAACTATACAAATTCACAAAGTTATGTTATGTATGAGAAAAAGTTCATTACAAATAGAATACAAAAATTTAGCCATATATACATTCAAGGAATGTACAAGAAAAAAAATTATATTTCAATTTATATCAAAATCATGCCAACCATAAAACATCAATGGTTTCTCAAATAAGTTAATCTCATACACAAAAATTTAGCTCGGTAGAAAAACTTGTAGGAAAAGAGAGAAAGGAAAAAATGAGAGTGCTAAAATGCCAAACATAAGTAATTTTGAAATTTTAAGTCAATAAGATTAATTGAAACACATAATTCAATAACACATAGACAATAACCAAAACAACACAAAATTTACATACAAAAGAACCACAAACAAAGGGAGAAGAGAAATAGAAAAACAACCCCAACAGATCACCCAAAAATAGTGATCAAATAGTATCCCTCGGTGTAAAAAAATGGTGAGGGGGAATAGAGCTAGATGTAGTTTCTAAATCATATAAGCATAAGGAGTATATGAAACTTTAAGTTTGTTTTGTTTATAATTTTTAGAAAATCTAATCAAGTCATTCATATAAATAGGGCAAGGAAAAATTTTTAAAGATGTTTTATATCTTTTCGCACTGTGCTTAAGTTGTATAATGAAACCATCTTGAAGATGCTCGAATGAGCCGTAATAACTATATCCAGGCAAAAAATATGGGGGGGAGCAAGTAGGAGAACTCTTAAATGTACTTCACACATATCTAGGACACTATATAGAAATATGACCAACAGTGCCACATAGATAACAAACACAAACAATAGAGTTAGAGAATTAGGGTCTATGACTCTAAGGAGTAGAACGAGGAAGAGAAGAAAAATAAGTACTCATATTGATTTCCATACGAGAATGAGAAGTTAATTTCCTTCATTGTGGTCTCAAATGCCCAAGTTTACCACAATGGTGAGATATAGAAGTGAAGTAGGTAGAGGCAACAAACCATCACTAGCTAAGGGAAGAATTGGCCTTAGGTGAAGCATTCACCTTGCTAGAGAAAACTGGTTGAAACGACACAACCGACTTACCTTTTTGAATGGTGGTAGTTGTCCTCAACTTTGGACCTTTTGTGGTTGATTTAACAAACTTGGGAGCATCAGTAGAAGATGTAGAAACTCCTTTATTATAGCCAATGCCACATTTTCCCCAAACATCTTAGTATTGTTGAGTATTTCATTCAAATTTTTAGAGTCAGTCATCATCTTGTTAATAGTAGAGGAAGAAGAGCCAATTTCTTTACACTAACACTAAGTTTGTCTTTCAATGCTTTAACCAAATCTTCCTTTTCCTTAAGAAGTGATTCAAGATATACTATAGAATTTTTAAAAATCTCAACTTTCTTGTGCATTTGTTCAACCTCATTTTTCTTTTTCCATAAGCGAGTAAGACAAATATTCCTTTATACTCTCAAGGAAAATAAAATGTTTTTTAGTTGTTCAACTTAAACCTTTTAATAAGAAGTGGGTTTAGGATTGACAAATGATTCAATAATTTTACCTGGAGTATAAACCTTCAATTATTCCTCAAACTTGTTTAATTTCTTATCATTTACATTAAACTTTTTAAGTAAATTAGAATATCTTTTTTGGATGACCTCACATCTATTGGTAAGGTCTTATTGTTGATTGTCAAGGGATGACTTCTTTTCCTTTACCTTAAGGTATTTTTTATGTAGGTTTTCCAAAGCCTTTTTCTTGGCCTTTTCTAACTTGATGTACTCCAACAGAAGGTCATTATAAGAATCAAGCCACTCATCTTGCTCATCATCATCTTCAGCTATAACCTCTTGAACATTTGAGGTAGTAGTTAGAGGATCGATGGAGTTTCTTGAAGCAATGAAAGCAAGAAAATTTGCACCATCCTCATCATCATTGTTAGTATTGTCTGAAAAAAACCTCGATCTTTATGACATGCATATTCATACATTTTTGTATCTAAAACCAATCTATTGTAATGTGACTAAGCTTCACACATTTGAAGCATTTTATCTTGTTTAAGTTATTTTTGCTTGGTTTCTTAGATTCATTTCCTAATTCATCATTAATTTTTACAAATTTTGAGACTTTAGAGCTCGAACTACCTTTTTCAATACCCTCGGATGAGGGTTTCTTCTTTCTGAAGAATCTTGTGAATTTTATAGCAAGTAGAGCCATTTCTTCCTCATCAGGGTCAGAATCACCACAAATAGTAGTGACTTTGGCTTCTTCACTGGGACCACTACTCTTAATGGTCTTGAGAGCTAAGTTTTTTCTCTTTTTAGTAGTAATTTGATCTTGCTTGGGCAACAGGTGATGAAATTCAAAAAGTTGTAGATCACCAACTAAATCATTAATAATAAGTTCACCATGATTGTAAATGGACTTAAGCATGGTAACTTTGGCATAAAATTGATAGGGTAGGCTAGTGACGATTTTCTCAATTGACTTTTCTTGGCTAATAAGTCTACCAAGTTGTAGGAATAGTTGCAATGTTGAAAAAGCCCGCATATATGATTTGTTAAAGGTTTCATCCTCTTATATGATATAGAGATCAAAATATCTTTTCAACTTTAGAATTATGGATCTTTTTATAGTAGAAGTACCTTCATAGATAGTCTCCAGAATGTCTTATGCTTGTTTTGAAGAAGTACAATTTTGAACTTTTTGATATTCATATGACGTAACAGCCATGACGATTACATAAAGTCCCTTGCTATTCCTTACTTTCATCTTTACTCGACTCAATCATAGGTTTAGTAATTACAATATTATCAAGAAGGGTTTAAGTTGGGTATGTCTAGCCATTTTCAACTAGAAACTAAACAAAATTTCCAAAGGACTACAAAAAGGCCCTTATTTAAGATTTCCTATAGTCATAATTCAGCCTATTGAAAAGTCGAAGTCTACCTATATTATCTCCTTCTCCTTAATCCATTAAAGAGAAAGTGCATGTGTGGAATGCGAGTTAAAAGAATTAATACTGGAGTTGTTAAGCCCTAAATGGGTGCACCAGCTCTAGAATTGAAAGAGTTCATGATCCAAAACACAACTAGGGTAAGGAGATACAAACTCATTTAGGACGTGACACTAACGCTCACAAATATAATAGTAAAAACTTAACCAAAACTTTAGTAGAAGAACAAATAATATAGTATAAGAAAAGTAGATAACTTTAAACAAAAAATATTAAATATATTCAACAAAAAGCAAGAAAGAATGTAAAAGCTTTTTAATCATACCTTAAGCTTTTAGTATGTTGTAATATACACACCTTAAACTTAGATTATACTAGCACAACAGTAGATCATGCATAATAAGTGATATAACGAGGTAAACCCACATAAAGACCATATCTATATGGTAACATCCTCAGGTTTCTTAAGGAAACCATTTTGTAATAAATAATTCACTAATCAATAAAAAAGTTACAACTTTGAAAGAAATAAAACTATTATTATCTCTATCAGTCGGGACCTCTATCCAAACTACCTATTACTTATTTTGCATGATGCTTTCGTAATGGCATGGTTCTACAGGAAAATTCGGCTCTCATTCATAGCCAAAATCACCCCTTGTGGTGTGATTGGTAATTGTTGATCAATAACAATAAGTATAAGAACTCATAACCTTGAGGGACACACAGTCTATCACAAATCTCATATCGTGTAAGGGAGACACATAGTGAAACCATATGCGCACATAGTCTATGATTTGATCACTAAACTTAATAATTAACCCACACTTAATGTTTACTCTCCAAAATGAATTAAGAAATATAGATAATTCTCAGTGCAAATTTTGACAAAGTTTTGATACTAAAATTAATGGGTAAATAAAGGAGGAAAGTAGGGAATATTTATAGAAATAGGCTAACCACCTCGCCATGACCTTGCCAACCACCTAAAGGTAATGGTGAGGGTGGTGGCAAGGTGCTAAAAAAATCATATTTTTTGTTTCCAAAAATGCCATTATTTTCACAAATACCTACACCCAAAACGAAGCAAAAAACACATGGTGTGTGCACACTACAAAAACAAATCTCGTGGTATGTGTTAACATACTCATATACAAACTGTACCTAACTACATGTATGTGTACATTACTAATCTGTAGTAACCAACTTTACACAGAGGAAGACATAACACTAAGTAAAATCAATAGACATCGTGTTTTATACACACAAAGCCAACATAAAGACATTGAGAATAACATGAATTACACCCCCTTTTGGCATATTCGTGCGAAAAAATATTTCTTGTACTACACAATACCCATAGGAAAAATAAATTTACATAGTGGTACTATCCTATGATCCAATGAAATCATTTTTACTTGAATCTTGACAGCTCATATGTATATTGAAAAAAGACAATAAATAAGCACATAACATGTCTCAAAAGACTTATTGTTTATTAGTTCAGTATACACAATTATAAAGCAAAGTAAAACATAATAAGTGAGTAATAACAAATAGAATATTTAAATATTAAAAATTCTTTCCGTCTGTTACATACCAAATTGAACACTTAATTATTAAGAGTTCTCTCCTTATATGCAAAGTCTCTCCCATTATTGACCATTCTCTCCCTTTTTGGCATACGAAAAAATAATTTAACTTTTAAGCATATATAAGCGGTATGAGAAATCAAGTAATGTATGCAATGAATTAACTCTCCCTAAGTTCTATGACTCCTGATAACTGTATTTTATACAGTTATTTTCACCAATTTTAGTAATGATAATTGCTATTTTCTTTTAATAATCATTGAATTTTTGTTAAATAAATTAATATTTTCCTTTTATGTGCAAAAAATACATTTTTAATAAAATTGTATAATTTGTATCGAAAATGTACTTAATTTCATATTTTTGTCCACAAATATAATTTCAAATATTATATTGCTTAATTACAATTTATAAGAATTGAGAATATAATTTAAATTAAAATTTGGGCTTAATTATAATTATTAAAAGTTTAAAAATTTAATTTAAAATTAGAAAAGGGTTAAACTGTAATTTAAGAAAGTTGAAAATGTAATTTGAAATATATTTGTGGGTGAAAATATAATTAACAAAAGTTTAGTTTTCGCCAGGAAGATGAAGACCACGCCTTGAGCCAGATCGCCGAACGTGGGCCGTCCGATCAAAGGATCAACGGCCGATGTAGCGCGTGTGGATCAAGCCCGACAGCGATTGGGGTCCGAGATATTTCCTTCCACGCGGCTCGGCGTGTCGGTGGGACCACGCGTGTCGCCAGTCGGCGCGTCAGTGGGCCACCATGTCGGTGCCGCGAGATTCCCCGAGGCGCGATCTCGACCGCCGGATTGGATCAATCCGGTCCCGAGTTGAAGCGTCCATCAGCCGTCGCGCACCGAGCCGCTCGTGTTACAATCCCGTGTGACGCTGGCCCATACAAGCGGCGTGCATCTTCATTTTTCACGAGAATAAGAATGCGCCACGTGTCCATCGAATATTGCAGCCTAATCAAAGTCCGACACGTGGATATTTACAACGTGCGCTACCGCTGGATCACGCCCGTTTCCGCCCGTTGTCTCACTTTTTCTAGCCCCCGAATCCTGCGCGGATTCTGCCGTGTGGCCAGGTTTGTAAGCCACGATCAACGACGTGCTGCCACGTGGCCTTAGGAAATCTTTCAGCGAATCAGATGCTGACACGTGGCATGCACTTTGAATTTAAAAAAATCAGAACGGCGGCCCTGTTTCACGCGTAAATTAAATAAGATTTTCGATACAAAAATCGATACGCGTGATTTTAATATTTCGATAAAAAAATTGTTACGCGTTTTCGATAAAAAAATAAAATAAAAATGTAATATTTTAGATGTATTTTTTAGCTATAAATAGGAGATAGTTTTTAGTTGTAAAAAAAAGTTTTTTTCCTGTTTTTTGGAGTTTTTCCAGTTTAGAGTTTTTTTTGAGTTTTTAGTTAAGAGTTTTTTTTGGGTTGGAGAAGAGTTTTTGTGAAGTTTAGAAATTTTGTATTGTTCGGTTTTGGACAGCAGGACACGCAGAAGCCATTTTTTGGCTTTTGTTGTGTTCTGGCATTATTATAAATATTTCGTTTCGTAATGTTTTAATTTTCCTTCGTTGTTCTTCTAATTTTTTCGAATTTGTTGTAATTTTAATTTTAATTTTATGAAGTAATTTAATTTTTCTAGTGGTTGCATTTTATTCAAATTTATGAAGCTTTGATTTTAATTATTTTTGATAGATTTATAAGACGTTCGATTTGTTCGTTTTATCTTGCGCTTAATGCTTTTTGATTATTTACGAATTTTATCAAAATGATTTGTGGCATAAAAAATAAACTTGAGAAAGGCATTTTGTGTATATTGCTCGTAGATAAAATGACATGTATGGTGAAGGATAGGAATATACCACTAATTGTATGTGTGGCCTTTGAAAACTTAGAACTTAATGAATCTTATTGAATTTAATTCATGAGATATAGTGAATTAATTTAACGGAGGTGTGTTTGTACGAGCTCGGAAGAGATGTATGAATAAAAAGAAGTTTTCATTGACAAATTAAATGTACTAAAAAATATAAATCCAAAGGAAATAATATGATTGGAGTGGATTAGTTTGGTGAAAAATTGCAATCCTAGAGTTCTTTTATTTTCTTATTACCTTTTTTCTTAAATCAACGATTATTTTGGATAAAATCAGAGAGAAATAATTTTTAGTACTCAACAAACTATAGTAACAATCCTCGTGGGATCGATACTCTACTTATAAATGTTATTACTTGCGACTGTATACTTGCACGAAGTTCGTGTGTTGAAAAACACGCAACAAGTTTTTAGGCGCGTTCTGGATTTGTTTTACTATTTTCATTGTTGATATTAATACCAATCAATTTGATTTTAATTCAAAAAAAAAAAAACAAAGAAAAATGTATTGTTATTTGTTCAATTTATTTTTCAATTTTCTCGTGGGTTGAGATTTTGTTTGACACACAAATCTTACCTCACATAAAGAAAAATAAATTTCTTTTTTTTATATATCGTTTTGTTGTTTTTTTTTTAAATTTCACGTGGGTTGAGATTTTGTTTGACACGCAAATCTTAATTCACAAAAGAAAATAAACAAAAAATAAAAAAAATTATGTTTATTGTTTCTTAATTTAGTTTTCAATTTTCACGTAAGTTGAGATTTTGTTTGACACACAAATCTTAACTTACACACAGAAAAACAAATTGAGAAGTCAAGCTGAAGACTATAAAACAAGCGGCTGTAGGAGGCAACCCATGTGTTTTATTTTTATTTTTCGTATGTGTTGTTTTTTTTATATATTTTGTTATATTGTTATTTTTTTTTTGTCGTTTCGTAGGTGCAAATTGGAGGTAATGAAGCTATTTTGGCTTAACCAATCAAACAAACCAGGAAGTCTCTTTAACCCATCTCAAGTGTTCTTTAATTTTCACACATTGAGGACAATGTGTATATTAAGTTTGGGGGTGGTGTATATACTTAATCAAGTTGAAATACTTTCTGGATGTGATTGCTTGTGAAATTTTTTTTTTGTTTGCTTGGTTGATTGAAGATAATATGCTATGAATAGTGATATATTTTTGTTTCTTCGATTTAAATGATGCATATCTCCTTGAAACATTTGAATATTGTCTAAGCGATGAATAATTTTTACGTATGTTTCATTTTTACAAGAATTAATATTCATGAGCACTAGTCTTGACTTTTGAATTGCTATGCTAATTTAGAGAATGTTTATGTGAGTATGAAATTCCATTGATTTTTGTGATGTCACACTTCTTAGAATTTGTTTGATGTTCTCTCGAGGCGAAATTATAGATAACATTTAACTAAGAAAATGATTTAGGCCATCTTTGGATCGTTTGAGCCTTTCTATCTACCTTTTCATGCATTATCCATAGTATACCCCTTTTGAGCTTAAAAGTTTATATATATATATATTTCTCATTTCAAAAGCCTATCTAAAAAGTATATATATATATATATGTGTGTAGATATACCTATTGTTCTTATTCCACTAACATGTTACAATTGTTAGTAAATGTTGAAGGATATATCGGAAAAAGGGCTTAATGAAAAAAAAAGCAGAAAAAAAAAAGATTCTGAAAAAAAAAAGAAAGAAAGAAAAGAAAGAAAGAAAAGAAAAAAAAAGCAGAAATAAAAAAACAAACAAATATGGTGTATGTGATGATAAACCCCAAATTGGGTTGCGATTATTGCGATGATAGAATTATCTTTATCAATCCTGAAATGTTATGCTCGGGAAAAGTGTTAAGCTAAATTTTATCCTTCATTCCTACCTTTGCCTAAGCTATACATTTCAAGCTTATTGAAGTCCTACTGATTTAGTGTTTTGTGTTTGTCTACATTAGTGGAGAGAGAAATGAAAAATAGACTATGAGATTTGTGATTTCATGATAATTTGTTTGAGTCGATATTTGTATAAATCGATCAGGATTGCATGTGATGAAATTTGAAAAGACTTCACACACACACTTTAAAGTTCATTGTAAAAAGGTTATATATTTTTAAATTGATTTTGATGCTTAGATAAAATTCTTTTATTTCTTTGAGTTATGTTATTTGTAATGTATAAAAGAAATATTTTGAAAATCACTATTTTAAATGCTGTTTATTTTTGTTTTATTTCTTCCTTTTGCTCGAGGACTAGCAAAAACTTAAGTTTGGGGCTGTTGATAAGCGTATTTTATACGCTTATTTTCCTGATTTTAGTAATGATAATTGCTATTTTCTTTTAATAATCATTGAATTTTTGTTAAATAAATTATTATTTTCCTTTTATGTGCAAAAAATACATTTTTAATAAAATTGTATAATTTGTATCGAAAATGTACTTAATTTCATAATTTTTTGTCCACAAATATAATTTCAAATATTATATTGCTTAATTACAATTTATAAGAATTGAGAATATAATTTAAATTAAAATTTGGGCTTAATTATAATTATTAAAAGTTTAAAAATTTAATTTAAAATTAGAAAAGGGTTAAACTGTAATTTAAGAAAGTTGAAAATGTAATTTGAAATATATTTTTGGGTGAAAATATAATTAACAAAAAGTTTAGTTTTGAGCAGGGGAAAGATGAAGACCGCAGCAGCAGGCCGCAATCGCAAACGTGGACCGTCCGGATCAAAGGATTAACGGCTCGGAAATACGTGTGGATCAAGCACCAAAGCGATTGGTCCGAGATATTTCTTCCTTCACGCGGCTCGGCGATGTCACGTGACTCCACGCGTCGGCGCAGGCCGGCCACGCTGGCCAGCGTCAGCGCGAATTCCCGAGGCGATCTCGGATCAGTTGGATCGATCAACTGGTCAGATTGAAGCCCATCCAAGCCGCCGCTACCGGCCGCTTCGTGTTACAATCCTGTGCGACGCGGTCCGGCTGCAGCGTGCATCTTCATTTTTCCGCAGAATAAGAATGCGCACGTGTCCATCGAATATTGCGCTAATCAAAGTCCGACACGTGGATATTTACAACACGCGCATACCGCGCGCTGGATCACGCCCCGTTTCCACTGGCGTTGTCGCACTTGCGGCGCCGTTCTCGTCCTACGTGTGGCCGGTTGTGCACCCAATGACGTCTTGCCGCCACGTGGCCTTAGGAAATCTTTCAAGAATCGGATGTCGACACGTGGTACGCTTTGAATTTAAAAAATCGTAACTGGCGTCTCCTGTTTCACGTAAATTAAATAAGATTTTTCGATACAAAAATCGTCTGGCGTGATTTTAATATTTCGATAAAAAAAAAAAAAATTGTTACGCGTTTTCGATAAAAAATAAAATAAAAATGTAATATTTTAGATGTATTTTTTAGCTATAAATAGGAGATAGTTTTTAGTTGTAAAAAAAGTTTTTTCCGTTTTTGGAGTTTTTCCGAGTTTTAGAGTTTTTTTGAGTTTTTAGTTAAGAGTTTTTTTTGGGTTGGAGAAGAGTTTTTGTGAAGTTTAGAAATTTTGTATTGTTCGGTTTTGGACAACCTGTAAAGCCATTTTTTGGCTTTTGTTCGCTATTGCGTGTGCAAATATTTCGCTTTCGTAATGTTTAATTTTCCTTCTTGTTCTTCAATTTTTTCCTAATTTGTTGTAATTTTAATTTTAATTTTATGAAGTAATTTAATTTTTCTAGGTTGCATTTTATTCAAATTTATGAAGCTTTGATTTTAATTATTTTTGATGATTTATAAGGCGTTCGATTTGTTCGTTTTATCTTCTTAATGCTTTTTGATTATTTACGAATATTATCAAAAAGATTTGTGGCATAAAAATAAACTTGAGAAAGGCAGTTTTGGGTATATTGCTCGTAGAGAAAATGACATGCATGGTGAAGGAGAGGAGTATACCCTAATTGGATGTGTGGCCTTTGAAAACTTAGAACTTAATGAATCTTATTGAATTTAATTCATGAGAGATATAGTGAATTAATTTAACGAGTGTGTTTGTACGGAGCTCGGAAGAGATGTATGAATAAAAAAGAAGTTTTCGGTTGACAAATTAAATGTACTAAAAAAATATAAATCCAAAGGAAATAATATGATTGGAGTGGATTAGTTTGGTGAAAAATTGCAATCCTAGAGTTCTTTTATTTTCTTATTACCTTTTTCTTAAATCAACGATTATTTTGGATAAAATCAGAGAGAAATAATTTTAGTACTCAACAAACTATAGTAACAAATCCTCGTGGGATCGATACTCTACTTATAAATGTTATTACTTGCGACCGTGTATACTTGCACGAGTTCGTGTGTTGAAAAACACGCAACAACTCCCCAAAATAATAAGTGAGGGTAATAGACTTATTTAAATATGACTAGGATAAAATACTCAATTGAGAAATTAATCTTGTTTAAATTTTGGATATCCATTGAAAACATAACTACATGAACAAGACACATAGATATATAACACATATAGTGACATATTGACAATCACTCAAAGTAAGATACATGTTTGAACTTCAAAAGTATGTCAATTAATTCATTTATGATTAGTCATGAAAAATCCAAAGGAAGAAGCATCTCCTATTACTGAAAAACTATAATTGAATCCTTAATTTCATAAAATAAAAAAATAACTACTTAGAGATAACTTAAAATTTTTATTCCCCTTTTATTGTATAAAGGGATTGGTTATTTATTTATTTAATTTCTTTTTTAATAACTACTTTGGCCCTTTCTTTTTGTGCATGCAAAGCTTTTGCTTTTTTTTCCTTTCTTTTATTTAATGAAACATGCACAAGCTAAAAACCTAGTATGATGACTTTCACATTAGTTGTGAGGTATCCCTTTTTACTTAATGCAATAACTTCACACATTACAGAAGATATCCCTTTCAAACCTAGGTGTCTTTTCATAGTAAAATTTTAAAAGGTAAAACAAAGAGCTTAAACATAATTTTTTAGTTAAGATTAGCTCAAACCTTAGAATTTTACAAGAGAAATCATAAACTTTAAGCATGACATACATATGTGTTAAGTGTGTGTGATTAAGTTCTTATCAACATTGATCACTACATGTAAAAAGTACGAAAATGCATAAATCAAAATATTCATTTAAACAAAGAAGAGTTAATCAGAATAAGTCAAGTCACACTAATAAGTTTGTAAGAGTGATTAATTTGTGAAGTCTATTTCATTGTCAAAAGAAATCTACTCACTTTTTTTAATTAAAAAAATAACAAAACAAAAAATATAGAAAACAAAAAATCCTAACAAAAATTCTCACCTAGGGTTAATCAAGCACTCAAACAAAAATACCTAGGTGAAAAATAAAGGATGGTTAGGTGACTAAAAAATACAATCTTTCTCAACCCAAATTTTCTTAAATTTTGGTTTTTTCTATTTCTTTGAGTTAGAAATCAACTAACTTAGTTGTTATTGAATGTTCTTGGACTTACCTTTAGATTATGTATTCATCTTAAATGAAGAAGCAACATGCATGATATGATGATGATATTATTCCTAGAATTAAATTTCTTGAATTTTACTTTCCTCTTTGAACCAACAACTTCATGTTTTCTAGTAGATTATTGGACATAATATTCATAGATGGATGATAATAATGAGTCCTATAACTAGAAGTGTGGAAAGAATTATCAACATGGGCAGCATTTAATAAAAAATCTATACTTGGGCTTAATATGACCTTTCATATCACAATGATGATATTTGAGCACAAACTTAATAGTTTTTTCTATTATATGTGCAATGATATTTTGTGCATAATTAGTTATTGTAAGAGTAGAGTTAGATGGCCTTATAAATGTGATTTTCGATGTTGAAGGTGTGGAGCTCTCATCTTGGTAACCAAGTCCATGTGTATCACCATGTGATTTTCCATAGCTTAAAATTTTATAAAATATTTCAGTGCCAATTGTTATACTCTTCCCAACTTCCTTTAATTGTTCAAGTTCATGCAGTATCTTCTTGTTCTCCTATTTAAGATCTACAAGACTTCAATTTAAAGCATTAACAAGTTCAGATAACTCAATTTGGTTACTTTAGTAAGTAGCTTATTTTTCTCTCTCTTAGAACTCACTAAGTCTATTAATAGTTCATCAAGGTCATTAACTTTAAATTTAGTAAGCAAAAATTCAAAATCACTTCTCTTACTATCTAAGGGAATGTCATAATCACTAGAGTATCCACAAGAGTTGCAATAAATGCTAAGTAATTGGTGTCACAATTTTCTGAGTCATTAGAACTTACATCGTCATTTTCTAAATCACTGAGAGTAGCATTAAAGATCTTCCGATTCTTTTTTTTTGTTAGCACTTGTAGCTACAAAATCACCCATCTCATTGCTTTCAAAACATTTTGGTCCAATGAGTTTAGTTTTCTTACATTTTGAACTCATAATTTGAGTTCTATTGATTTCTATTTTTTGCCATGGCTTGATTTTTACTTAGACAATGAGTTATTTTGGTTGGAGATTTTCTTGAGTGCTTTGACTAAGAGTTTTAATTCTTCATCATTATATTAAAATAATTCCACATTTCATACTCATTAATCAAATCAATTACAAAAATTGCATATGATCGCTTAGGAAAATAGGCTTAAAAGGCCGCCTTAGTCTTACAATTTGAGTATGGTCTCATATTCTCAAAGAAGATCTGATTGTAGGTTGCCATATGAGACAATCAATTAAAATCCTTCTTGCTTCAATAATTCTCCTTCAATCCCAAAAAGAATTTACCCCTACTTTTGCTTCCAAAAAGTTCAATTTCTACATATGTAATAAACTATTATAGCTCTAGGTGCAAAGTAAAGATGGCAACAATTTGGTTTGGATCTAAGCAGGGCAGTTTGGAATTAACTATTTGAGGTCATTTAGGTTCGGTTCTATTTGGGTAAAACTTGACCATTTGACTTTTTTTTTTCACTTTTCAAATAAAATGCAATACTATGATCAATAATATATATATATATATATATTATAAAATCAAAACACACCAAATACCATTATACCTGTAACAAAATTATTAAATCTTATAATTGATTAAGTGATTAACTTAAAAAAAAAATTAGTAGTAATAAAAAAGGTAAGTATTCAAACGGTTAATAAAACCTATGCTCAAATTATTTATAATAAAACTGATAATATCCTGGCCCATATATGCCTATCCACTGCACCACAAGCTAAACAGAATAGGTCTAGTACCCGTAGAACCTAGACCCGTTAGATCAAATTGCCTTCTCTAGTGTAAAGTTATACATCTAGGTATAAAGTGGATATATGGGAAATTTTTTTTTTTTTTTTTAAATTTCATAATTACTCATATTATGCAAGTCAATTACATATTAATTACCATGGACAAATATCGTAGTAGTTCGCTAAGGGGCATACTTATTTGGCTGCTAGGAGGGACATGTGCCTCAGTTGGATTTCTTATTTTCTCTTTAAATTATTGTAGTTTTAAGATTTTTTATTTTTAATAAATAGAAGGAATGCCCCATCTGACTTTTTGAATTTTCAGTTACTTTTTTATTTTTTTACAGTAACTTTTCAGCTTCTTTTTGATAGTATAACTTACCACTTTCTTTCTTTTTTTAAATCATAAAAGCAAATAAATTAATAAAAAAGCCTTCATCTAATTGCAAACAAGACAGGCCTTAACTTTCTATGTCTCTGTGATTCTTCAAAACAAACATATAAGCCTAAAATGATTATGAAGTAAAATAAGCACTATAAGATTGAAGATTCTTTAGGAACTTAGCAAAATGTATTTTTTTCCTACGTCTTTTTCTTGTTTGTCATCAAATTTATAATTTTTGTATCATTTGGCTGAAAGAGAGAGGGGTTGAGGATTGGTAAAGTGGTTACAAGCCTGTAGATTTGTTGTATGTTTGTGTATTGTCTTCATATTAACTTGATGTACCTTATTATTAGGATTAAAATTATAGTTAAATGTTGAACTTTAGATTAGTTATCATATTTTATTTTAAAAAATAGAGATATAGAATAAGGAAATTAGGAGAAAGTTGAGTTTGAATTTTTTTTTTTTTGTAATATTGCTGTTGTTTTTATTAGTTAATAGTTTAAAAAATATTATATTTAGATTTGATCACTTAATCTTCTGATTTTTCATTTCATGGCATGGATTATGATATAAAAGACGTAGGATAACACATGATTATTCATGTTGTCTGCTTCATCACCATTCATTGCCATTCATTACAACATAACATTTTTTTAACATACCACAACATAACATTTTTTTAACATATCACAACATAACTTTTTTTTTAGCAGACAACATAATTTAGTAGTTGGCAATTCTTTCTTATTTTCTTTTTGATAATGTTCTTTTTTTATTTATTTATAATTTTTGGTAATAATTTTTTTAAAGTAAATTATGATACTCTCTTAAGTTTAATTTAAAATTAAAGATTTTTTTAGTGTTTGAATGTAAATTTCAAGTAATTTGAAAATCCCAACTATGCTTGATTTGATTTCAATTTAAAAGATCCGTGATTAAATAATTATAAATTAAATAATTTTGTTGGATTGCATTGAGTATATGTGTTTTAACTTAACATGCATTATAAAATAATGCTTTATGCTTATGGTTATGGTAATGTCATAGAGTTGAAATGTAGTATTTTTTTTTATTTTTAAAATCAAGTATTTAATTGATAACTTTATTTTTAAGCAAATATTTTAAAAGAACAATAGTTTTTAAGAACTTGAATTGAAGACTATGATCCTAATATAAAACAAAAGCTAAAATAGTCTACTTACAAAAGGGTCCTTGTCAACCCCGAAACTATGATTTTTTGACTAGCCAATTTGGGGAAAAATATAGACGATTTAATAGTGTATGGTTTGACGAATATCCTAACTAGTTAGACCATAACATATCAAATAATGTTGTATAGTGTTTGTGTTGTTATTGCTTTAAACCAAAACATTGGAGAACAAAGAGATGATAACTCATTTGTGGGTAAATGATTCTCAAATTGGAAAGAGAGTGAACCCTTTGATGTTCATGTTAGAGGTCCTAATAGCCATCATAACCAGGCTTGGAAAAAATATGAAGCTTTAATGAATCAAAAACAAAAATTGATGTAATTATTTACAAGAAAAATGATCAAGCTCGCATTGATTATTATTGTTCATTTGGTTGCATCAATTGATTGTATTCGATTTCTTTTGAGACAAGGCTTAAATTTATGTAGACACGATGAATATGAAAGTTCAAGTAATCAAATAAATTTTATTCGACTATTACTGTGGTTATGTTACCATAATGAAGGCATAAATCTATTTCTTTGAAAAATGCTCTTGAAAATCACAAACCAACATCACCTGCAATTCAAAAGGACATTGTGAATGCAATTTCAATTGACATCACAAATTTTATTTTTACAGATATTGAAAACACTCAATTTTCTATTCTTATTAATGAGTCTCGTGATATAGCTTCAAAGGAACAAATGACAATTTTTATTTTTTATGTTGACAAAAAAGGTTGTATGATTGAGCGCTTCATGGGTATTGAGTATGTTATTGATACCACATCTCATTTTTTAAAGAAGGCTCACTCTTTAAAGAATTCTATTGATATTGTAAGTCATGTTGTACTCGTGTCTATGGGTTGGCTTCCCATATACAAAACATTATATTTATTTTATTTTACTTAGTGTATTTGTCTTCCTTTGTATAAGATTGATTACTATAGATTAGTAATTTACACAGATACATAGTTAAGTATACTTTGTATACAACCATATTTACACAAATTACAGGGTTAGTTTTCATAGTGTGCATGTGAGGTTGAGAGTGTTGGTTTTCGATGAGTGAGCTTGTAAGCAAGTCAATGTTTTCACTTGTGTTTTTGATTTGTTTCAAATGCAAATATTTATGGATTTTACTCAACAATTTTTGGAACGAAAAAATGTGATCTTTTAGCACCTTGCCAATAAGCTCGCTGTGGACCTTGCCACCACCCTTACTACCACCCTTGGTGAAGTGGCTGGTGAGGTGGCATTTCTAAGTGCTATAAATACCCCCTCATTTCTTTTTTCTCTCACCCTTTGTTTATACTCTCGAAACTCTCCAAAAATTCAAATCGAGATTTATAATTATTTTTTAATCATTTTGGAGAGATTATATTTGAGTATGAGTCATTTAGTGAGTTTAGTAATCAAATCATGGAGTATGGACGATGTGATTGCATGTCTCTCATACACAATTTGATATTAGTGGTGGACTATTGTCCTTTGAGAGTGCTAGCAATTACATTTCTTGTTATTGATACGAGTTCATCAATCATACTATATTAAGTGGTGTTGAGTGTAAAAGACAATCAGGTTCAAGTGTCGAACTAACTTCATTGTGAAAGGAGCAAGTAAAGAGTATTAGTTGACAGTTTGGACAAAGGTCCTAGCTGATAGAGATAATAGTGATCTTATTGTCTATCAGAGTTGTAATTGTTTTATTGTTTAGTGAATTATTTGCTAATGAGTAATTATTTTAAGCAATTTGAGAATGTTACCACATAGATACGGTCTCTATGTGGGTTTACCTTATTACATCATTTGTGATGTAGGATCCTTTGTTAAGCTAGTATAATCTGAGTTTATAGTTTGTATGTTACAACATACTGAATCTTAAGCTCTGATTAGAAAGTATTCATTATTTACATGTTTTATGATGATTATTTAATACATGTTGTTGATATACTTATGCTTACAATTAGATATATATATATATATATATATATATATATATATATATATATATATATTGAGTTTTCTGTTCTATCTATTTGCGTTTGTGATTTATTTTTTTTATGCTGCTTGAGAAGACAAGTCCTTTAAGAGTTTGTATCTCCTTTATCTGGTTGAAATCTAGTCTGTGGACTTTTTCAGATGCTTTTTTTCTAGACATAATCTAATCTTATTTTAATGAAGGGACAAGGTTATGAGAGGCTAGCGATATGCGAGAAGAGTTTAATGGTCTCAAAAAATTCATATTAGATGATAATAAACATACATTACATCCATTATTTTGCTCACCAACTTCCATTAGCTCTTATTTCTGTTGTTGAAAATCATACAAACATAGAAATTCTATTCACTTATGTTTCAAATGTGGTAAATTTTACTAGAGGATCAACTAAATGTTGTGATATTCTTTGAGAAAAATATCCTACCACAATATTTGAAGAACTTGACAATGTTCTTAAATGGTCAAGGATTAAATTAAGAAATTTCTCTAAGAAGGCTTTGTGATACATGTTGGAATTCACATTATAATGTTTTATTGAACTTGATTGTTATGTTCTCATCTACCATTGAACTGCTTAAGATTATAATAGAAAGTAATGGGTCAAGCTTTATTCAAAAACATGGAGTAATGGTTATATTAGATGTCATTCATTCATTTAATTTTATTTTATGTTTGCATTTGATGAAAGCTATATTAAAGATCTCAAATGAATTATCTCAATCTTTGCAAAGAAAAGATCAAGATATTATCAATGCTATGAAGTGTGTAAAAATATGCAAGGAAAGATTACAATCTATGAGGGATGGTGGTTGGGATTCTTTACTTGACGAGGTTTCTAGCTTTTCTAACATGCATCACATTATTGTCCCTAATATGAGTGACATCTATATAAATCGTGAAAAGTCACAATGTAAATTTCAAGAGGTAAAAATTTTTCATAATTATTGTGTTGGATTATTTTATGCAGTTATAGACATGCAACTTTAAGAGATGAAGAACTATTTTAATGAGACAAATATTGAGCTTCTTCTTTGTATGATTTTTCTAAATTCAAAAGATCATTTTTAGCTTTTAATAAGCAAAAAATGGCTTATCTTGGGCAAATTTATAACAGAGTTTGTTGAAGTTGAGTTAATGTAACTTGAAGATTACATTATGATTGTCAAATCTAGCATCGAAATTTCAAGTTTGAGACCAAGAAATATCAAGTCTATCTTTTGATTTATTTGCTCATGAAATTGGCTCTTATTTTACCAGTTATAATCGCTACGGTTTTTCTACTATGAAATTGCCAGGTTACAAAATCGGATAGAAGATCAATGGTTCAGTGATAATTTAATTACATGTATTGAGAAAGATGTATTTGATAATATTGACAATGATGTTATTATGTATTGATTTTAAAATATGAAAACTCTCTAGAGTTATTATAGTATAATTTATTTAAAGAAATGAGGTAACATTTTCTTTTGATTTTACATAGTGCCCCTATTAGAATTTCTAGACCCGTTACTGATTTCATTACTTATTATACTTAGAGTATTTAGGTTTATTAGTTTTTTTAAACAGCTTATTCTACTAGTTTTGAAAAAGCTACAGAGAAGTTTATTAGTTCATTTTTTTTCATTGTATTTAAAAAATAAGGTTTTACCATAAATAATTGATGAAACAACTTTTTATATAAAAATTTAATTATTAAAAAAGAACTAATAAACTTGTTTGGTCAATTTTTTAAAATTAATGTACTAAATATTCATACAAAACATTAATATATCTAAATATCATTTTAAAAAGATAACAAGACACTATTATTTCAACCTTTCTATGACTTAAACACTAATAGTCACTTGATAGAAAGTTGTGTATACATTAATTACTATGAGCAGGGACGGACTTAGAGGGGTATGTGCTTCCTCAACTTTTCTATAGAAATTTTTTTATTGTATTTATAAATATATTTATATATTTTACAAAAAACAATATATGAAAATATCCCTTTTTATGTAAATATTATTTTTCTTTTCTTTTGTTTTACTATGTATTCATTTACACCTCCCATATATTTTAATTTTTATTCTATTATTGTACAATTGTTATGATTGAACTCTAATAGAGTGATAAATGTTTAATATCCTTTCATTAATTTTAAAAAAATCACATCAAGTATCACATAAAATTTATCTATAATAATAAAAATAATATCCAATAATATATAATTAAACAAAATTTAATATTGAAAGAGTTTAAATAGTTATAGTTCAATTTGAATGACGTTTAATTAAATGATATTCAATGTGAAATGATAGGTCAAATTTTTTTAATAATAAAAATATATAAATGAGACATAAAAAGTGTTGTTTTTGTGGTTATAAGTTTTAAATTTGTAATTTTTTTGTTTTTCTTAAGTTTTACTAATTTAGTTTTCCTAACATTTTCTTAAAAAATAATGTATTTTATTTCACATACAATTTTTATGTTATAACATATATAATTATACAAATATTTATTGTTATTTATACTATGTATTATTGATCTTATCCATTTTTTGCACATACTCGAATTTTTTTACATATTTATTCTAATTTATGTTTTATAATTTCTTTCATTTTTTGGCATGTCTACATATATATTAAGTTATGTTATTTAGTCTTATTATAATTTATTTTACGTAGTTTTAATTTTTTATTTTAATTGAATAAAAATACATATTTAAGATTCGACATTTTTAGTGTAATATTCAAAAAGATTATAAACTTTTTGGAACGTCAACTATGAATTTTTAGCATATTATTTTATAATAATTTAATTGAAAAATTTATCTATTTTACTATAATTATTCATTATTCAAGTGATATTGAAATTATTCATTTTTACGCAATTTTGTTGTCTCTTAATAATATGAATTAATAAGATAATTCTGAGAATTTACCGAAATGTGAATTTTCTTGCAAAAACCAAGTTTCGTAGTATGTATAACAAACAACTAAATGTAAAACAAATAGTCTATAATGAACAATATACATAGTAGTCTGTGTACTAGTACATAGTAAAAATGGTTTCTTTAATATACAGATATTTATCTAAAATGGTTCGAGAGTTTAACATATTTTTATTTATGTAATTGAGATTTATAAAAAATGTTATAATTTCTATAGAATTTATAATTAATAACATTGATGTCTTTAAATTTAATGGTGTTAACTTTTTCATCAATGTTATGTTAATGTTAGTTATTAAGTTGGTTAATGTTAGCTATTAATTTATATAATTTTTATAATTCTTGTATATTATCTTACTAATTTCTATAATTTTTGTAATTTTTATATATTATTAATTAAATATAATTTTTCATATCATAATATTTTTTATTTCTATCTTCATCTTCTTGTTTATCAATATAATAAATGAATATAAGCAAATATTTATACATTCAAGATCCTTAGTTTAGTTAAAAATTATAAATATTATACCTCGATTTAATGAGTCCACCACGATCTTTCCTTTTGTTCGTCTTCTTTTGTTACACTGGTTATGCCTCAACTTTACTCAAACTCTAATACCCTCTTGATAATGGTTAACCTATTGCATTTGTATATAGAAGATGTCCAATTTTAACTTATTAAAAAAGAGTAACTGAACTCTATTTTATTCATAATATAATAATTATTACAATCTTAAGGTCAATTAAAAATTTTGAAGAGATTCTTAAATACTTATACTTGTTGAACCTTGTAAATGTGAATTGCGTGAAAGTAGGATACTCCAAATTCGGGAGTCCAAGAGTTTTATAAAGCGTTCTTGATGGAAAAAAATGTGAATGAAAGATCCCACTGAATTGAATTGGGTCCATGAATCTAAGAAATAGTGAGAATTCTTGATCTCTCTCAATTCAAAAATCCAGGATTTGAATTGATGTCCTTTCATTGAGTCCTCCTAAATTGCATTGATTTATCCTAAAGATTTCATTTCAATTGGAATTTGGTTATTCACCATGTACGAGGATCCTCGTTAAGCATCCATGGCTGAATGGTTAAAGCGCCCAACTCATAATTGGAGAATTCGTAGGTTCAATTCCTACTGGATTCACGCCAATGGGACCCTCCAATAAGTCTATTGGAATTGGCTCTGTATTACTAGGTACATAATTACTAGTTTAGATTTCTGGATAGAGAGAGTTATAATGCTAAAAGTTGTGCATTTTATGAGTTGTGTTTTTTTTAATGTCCTCTTAAATAAAAATAATGGTTCTTTTTATAGCATAAGAAATCTCTGTTTACAAGATAAAAATTATTATTTTATTCTTACTTTAATAATTCATTTCCTTTACTCTTTAAATATCAACCAATGCTTTTTTCATTGGCATATGCTACTGACTAAAAATATAGGTCTATATCTTTATTTTTCTTTGTTGTTTTCTACTGACAGTTCCTCCTCTTTATTCTTCCTTGTCATTTTCTATTGATAGTCCTTTGGATTACGTTGATGATGACACATCATCGTCTTCTCGGTCTTTGATACAATAAATGTATCTGTGATCTTTGATGGCTTTTTTGGCAGAATATCTTCCTTGTTTCTTGACCAATTTCCAAGTTATTGTTGCAAAATTTGTCTCATATTTAGTGATTTTCTCACCACCCTCTTCGAAGAAAGCTATGCTACTATGAGCAGTGATGATGACTTTACTAGTTGATTAATTTACTTTAATCTCAGTAGTTCCTAAGTTCATAATAAATTTGGCTTAACATTTAACCTTTTAATACACAACGTTCTTCTATGTTGAATTATTTTTCTAGAAGTGCCCTTAGTTTGGGAACTTCTCTTTTTATGTTGGGAATCCATAGCTTGATGAAGTGGTACGGACTAATACATCCTTCCTCATTCTAGTCCATTATTGAATTGAAAAATCTATGATAAACAGGCTTGTCACTTGCTCTTATCTTCTTCCTGAAGTTTTTGATTTCTTTTTTGAAATTTTTTGAGAAATAATATAATTTACTTAAATTAATTCTTAGATATATGTTTTCTATTAATCTCACATGGGAAGCTTTGTAAACAAATATTAGATTAGCTCATTCCAAAATATTGAATTTATTTCTCGCAAGGAATTCATTTTCTATAGTGTAGAACTTCATATCTTCTATGTGTTACTAGGTAGATTTTATAGCCAAGTTGTAGAGGCTTAACCATTGTGGTTTGTTGAGATTTCTCTATTGGTCATTTTTATCTCCAATGACTAAAGAATTTATGGGAGATGTTTCCCTAGATAACACTAAATGTCTTACTGTCTTTGATGTCTCTAGGAGAGACGCTTTTCTAAATAGTACTAAAGGGCTTATTATTTTTCCTAGAGTTGTCAACCTACTTGGTGTTGTTGGTTGTTATTGTAGTGCTACCGAGTAATTCCTTACTATCTCTTATATAGTTATTAGTTTTGGTACTTTGTAGTTGACATAATTGCCTTCAACCTCTATTCTATTGGTGAAGGCTCTATGTGTTGCTCCACTAAACCCTAGAATAGATTTACTAGCTTTCATCCATTTGTTATAGATACCTGGTTTTGGGCCATCATAAACCACATAAAGTCTTTTCATGTTTCTATTTTCTACTTCTTCAGCCCAATTAAGCTTTCTTATTTCAGATAAATTACTCTCTTTTGAAATATTAGGCTTTTCATTTTCATCTTGAATTCTTTCTTTAGAATTTTTATCTTCTTTAGATTCAATTTTTGATGAAGATTGATCTTTATAGTTTTTGGACTCTAAGAGTTGTTTTGAATAATTAAGTTTTTTCCTTTTTATTTCCTACCTATATAAGAGACTTCTTGAGGTATAGCACCTTGAGTTGTTCCTGTAGAATTTTTATCTTCTTTTTTTCTTTATCTTGATTTTGATATCAGGACGTTCCATTCTTATAAGCGTAAAAATAGCTAGAGGTGATAATTTTCTGGTAAGAGCATCTACTAAACTATTTTTATTTCTTGGGAGATGTTCGATATCAAAATTATAGTGGTTGAACCACCATTGTCATCTCACTAATCTTCTTTGTTTATAATCACTTATAACATTAGTTCTCAAAAAATAACCAAAATTTTTATTATCAGCTTTAACAATGAATCTGAAACTTATGACATATATTGTAAATTTTTTTATAGTTTTTTTAACAACTAGATATTCTTTTTCATTATTGTGATAATTTAATTATGGACCATGGAAAGATCTTGATGTATATCTACAAAGATATTTATCTTTGTCTTTCTTTCAAAACTACTCCCTAATATCCTTGTGAAGCATCTATTTCAATTATCATTTTATCATTTGGCCCTGGATGGTACAAAGTTGGTAAGTTTTTTACATGTGCTTTTATTTTATCCATATACAAAGTATCTTGTTCTGTCCATTTTCAAATGTGGTCTTTTTTCAATTTTACTTGTAAAGGGGTTCGCATTTATGAAAGTTTCTTGTTATATACTTTAACATATGTCAAACATCCTAGAAATCAGTATAATTGATTTTTGTCTTTTAATTCACTAGAAAAACCTTAAATGTTATTTAGTATATGTGATTGTAGATTATGTTTTTCATCTTCAATTTTTAACCCTAAATACTTAATTTTCTACTAATTAAGTATTGCTTTCCTTTTAGAGAGTACAATACTTTCTTTCTTACATTCTTGTAGAATATTAATAATATCCAAATAATATTATTTTAATTCAATATTGAAAACCAAAATATTTTGTAATTTTTGAAAGATGTTATCCATATATCTTTGAAAGATATATGGAACTTGTTTAACCCAAGTGGTACAACAGTTCATTGGAATTGTCTTTGAGGGCAACTAAATGCCGTTAATTTTTGAGATTTTTCACCTAGTCTTATTTGCTAAAATCCACTTTTCTAATCAAAACTTGAGAAATATTTATTTCCATTTATTAATGATAATGGTTATTCATTCGTTGGAATTAATACCATCATCAATGGTTTTTTTATTCAATGTTTTTAAGTTTATTATCATTCTCTTTTTTCCTCTTCTTTTTTCATATTCGTTTTCAACTAAGAATATTGGACTAGAGTGAGATGAATTACTTGGTATTATGACTTTTAATTTCAAAAGTTCTTGAATTTATTTTTCAAATTCAATCATGTCTTCTGGAATATAAATTATTGGTTTCACTCTAATAACCTTGTTAGGGTGTCTTAATTTTATGTTGGTATTTTTTTATATTTATCGATTTTTGGATCTAAAGGATTTTTTGAACTTACTGTTTTTAATAGTTTTTTGATACCTACTAGGGCTTTATCTTCCTGTATTTTATTAAGAAAATATTTTTCTTTAACTTCTATATCTGATGAAATTCTTTCTACATAAGGTTTTTGTTACTTTTTGTCTATTTCACCATGTTTTCCCTTTTTATGTTATTGCATAAAAATTAGATTTGATATAGTTAAAGATTTTCTTATTTTTGATATATAAATGGTATCACCATCTAGTGTTGGATTTATTTTGTCTAAATATTGTGTATATGGTAGGAATATGAAATTATTTCTTATTAATAAATTAACTCTTGTTTCTTGTTGATATATGGTAGGAATATAAAAAAAATTCTCTTTTTATCATTATGACTGTATATTTTAAAACCTTTTTAAGATTTATTGTAGTATTATTAGCAATTCTTACAATTAAATATTTTGGTGCATGTTTTCTAATGTTTTTCTATAAACACATATTTACTTGCTACATACATACTAGCTACTGTATCTATATATGCATGTAAATGATGGCTAGCATAGCCTTTAAATTTAAGTCCTACTTTAATATAGATTTTGGTGCCTGATGAAGAGTACCCATATTCTGAGTTAATTATTTCCTCCTCAATTTCCTCTAATATATAAATATTGTAAGTATCATCTATATATGATTCCTTAAATGATTCTAAGATTTTTGCATTCTATGAAAATTTCTTTTTAAATTATTTCCAATGTTGAAGCCTAGTAATGCATTCATTGGTATAATGTTCTTCTTTATTATAGATCCAACGTTTGCATTTTCTTTTCCCTTGAGGACAATAATTCTTGTTTTAAGAAGGTTTGTAATTTTTTTCTTAAATATCTTTTCCAATTAAACCTTCTTTTATATTTTTGAAAATATTGTTTTTTAAATTTGTATCTTTTAAATTTATTTTATTTTTTATATTTATGCTTTTAAGGCTTTATGTTATTATTTATATTTTTCTGTATTTTAAAATTTCTTGTACACAATAGATTTTATCATTTCCTTTTATTTGTTCATATTCCTTTATTTTTTGCATTTAATGATTATCCAGTTTTTAAGGCTTTTTATTCTTCCTCGTAGAATTTCTAGTATGTTTTCCTATTTCTATGATTCCAACTTTCTGTTAAGGTCTTATATAATATTCCAAATAATTTTTGAAAAAAATATTTTCTTATAATTTGTTTGCATTGAAGATGGTAATTTATGGTAATACATTTTATATTCTCGAATAAAAGAATGTATGTAAGAGAAGTTACAAATTTTCATATTTGTTAAATGTCATTTGTCTTCGTTGATTTCATTTTCATTGGATTCAGTGATAGCTCTTTCTTTATCTTATCCAATAAATTCTTTATATATTTCATTTACTACTATATCTAAATATTCTCTTCCTATGGGAACATTCTCTTATATCAATAAATGTTCTCGGTCTGTTAAATTTGAAAACCAAACTTTAACATTTCATGTCATTTTATAAGCTACTAGTAGCCTTTAGATTTAAAGGTTTGTTTGTGTAGTTTGAAAGGTTTGAATAAGTACACTCATACAACAAACTCATTTGTCTAAGGCTTTTTTTCCTATCTCATTACAATCTAGATCTTAGAGATTGGATCAATATTTTTCATAGAGCTTGAATTCTTATGAGATACTACCTATAGTTCCCCAATGCTACCCGTCTTGCATTTTGGGTATTTTTTTCTTCAATTGGGAGTATCAAGCTCTCCTAACCTTTATACATTTCTTTCTTTCCTATATGGGTCAAATGTTTTTTCTTAGTAAGGAACTGGTAATAAAATTGGTTTTATATGACCTTTTAGAGTCATGATTTCTAGTTCAGAATTAGTCTCGTTTATTATTGTCATATCGTCTTCCTCTTTTATTTGTTCATATTCCTTTATTTTTTGCATTTAATGATTATCCAGTTTTCAAGGCTTCTTATTCTTCCTCGTAGACTTTCTAGTATGGTTTTCCTATTTCTATGATTCCAACTCTCTATTAAGGTCTTATATAATATTCCAAATAATTTTTGAAAAAAATATTTCTTATAATTTGTTTGCATTGAAGATGGTAATTTATGGTAATACATTTTATATTCTCGAATAAAAGAATGTATGTAATAGAAGTTACCAATTTTCATATTTGTTAAATGTCATTTGTCTTCGTTGATTTCATTTTCATTGGATTCAGTGATAGCTCTTTCTTTATCTTCTCCAATAAATTCTTTATATATTTCATTTACTACTATATCTAAATATTCTCTTCCTATGGGAACATTCTCTTATATCAATAAATGTTCTGGTCTGTTAAATTTGAAAACCAAACTTTAACATTTCATGTCATTTTATAAGCTACTAGTTGCCTATAGATTTAAAGGTTTGTTTGTGTTGTTTGAAAGGTTTGAATAAGTACACTCATACAACTAACTCATTTGTCTAAGGCTTTTATTCCTATCTCATTACAATCTAGATCTAAGAGATTGGATCTATATTTTTCATAGAGCTTGAATTCTTATAGGATACTACCTATAGTTCCCCAATGCTACCCTTCTTGCATTTTGGGTGGTTGTTTTCTTCAATTGGGAGTATCAAGCTCTCCTAACCATTATATATTTCTTTCTTTCCTATATGGGTCAAATGTATTTTCTTAGTAAGGAACTGGTAATAAAATTGGTTTTATATGACCTTTTAGAGTCATCATTTCTAGTTCAGAATTAGTTTCGTTGATTATTGTTATATCGTCTTCCTCTTTTATTTTGTCATATTCCTTTATTTTTTGCATTTAATGATTATCATGTTTTTAAGGCCTCTTATTTTTCCTCGTAGAGTTTCTAGTATGATTTTCCTATTTCTATGATTCCAACTTTCTGTTAAGGTCTTATATAATATTACAAATAATTTTTGAAAAACATATTTTCTTATAATTTTCTTGCATTGAAGATGGTAATTTATGGTAATACATTTTATATTCTCGAATAAAGGAATGTATGTAATAGAAGTTACAAATTTTCATATTTGTTAAATGTCATTTGGCTTCTTTGATTTCATTTTTATTTGATTCAGTGATAGCTCTTTATTTATCTTCTCCCACAAATTCTTTATATATTTCATTTACTACTATATCTTAATATTCTCTTCCTGTGGGAGCATTCTCTTATATAAATAAATGTGCTTTGTCTATTAAATTTGTAAACCAAATTTAACATTTCATGCCATTTTATAAGCTAATAGTTGCTTATAGATTTAAAGGTTTGTTTGTGTAGTTTGAAAGGTTTTAATAAGTACACTCATACAACTAACTCATTTGTCTAAGGCTTTTTTTCCTATCTCATTACAATCTAGATCTTAGAGATTGGATCTATATTTTTCATAGAGCTTGAATTCTGATGGTATAGTACCTATAGTTCCCCAATGCTACCCTTCTTGCATTTTGGGTGGTTGTTTTCTTCAAATGGGAGTATCAAGCTCTCCTAACCTTTATATATTTCTTTCTTTCCTATATGGGTCAAATGTATTTTCTTAGTAAGGAAGTAGTAATAAAATTGGTTTTATATGACCTTTTAGAGTCATGATTTCTTGTTCAGAATTAGTCTCGTTGATTTTTGTCATATCGTCTACCTCTTTTATTTGTTCATATTCCTTTATTTTTTGCATTTAATGATTATCCAGTTTTCAAGGCTTCTTATTCTTCCTCGTAGATTTTCTAGTATGGTTTTCCTATTTCTATGATTCCAACTCTCTGTTAAGGTCTTATATAATATTCAAAATAATTTTTGAAAAAAATATTTCTTATAATTTGTTTGCATTGAAGATGGTAATTTATGGTAATACATTTTATATTCTAGAATAAAAGAATGTATGTAATAGAAGTTACAAATTTTCATATTTGTTAAATGTCATTTGGCTTCGTTGATTTCATTTTCATTGGATTCAGTGATAGCTCTTTCTTTATCTTCTCCAATAAATTCTTTATATATTTCATTTACTACTATATCTAAATATTCTCTTCCTGTGGGAGCATTCTCTTATATAAATAAATGTGCTTTGTCTGTTAAATTTGTAAACCAAATTTAATGGTAGGCAAATAATCAAACAAAAAGTAAATATTTATCAAGTTCTTTTCCGTAACAAATTTAACAATGAGAGATATGGTCTCTAAGTTAGCACATAAAGGAAAGATCATACATTTGATAGATGATCGCCACATAAATTGTGTATGTAATAAATACGCAAGTCTACGTATCGTATCAAGTAATATAATGATAAATAAAGATCGTTTTCACGGAGATTATTTTTTTAGAAACTAATTTTTAAAACTAAAAATAATAAAAATCAATTTTTTTGTGTTTTTATATTTTAAGAAAGCAAAATTAAAATAACTAATAGTAAATAATAATAATTAATTAAATCAAATTTTGTGACTAAAAAGATATATGAGAAAATATCTAAAAATACTTAATCCCCAAATTTTCTTAACATACGAATTGTTAAAAATCTCCCTAATATAATATCAATTAATTATATGATCAATTGAATCTAACCTAGCATGTATTCTTCTCTCAAGTAAACTACACACCATATAATAATTAATTTAATCATACTCTCATGCCAATTAAATTGCATATTAATTATTGAGTTCATCAATTATGCATCACATACATAGGAATTATTCATTTCTGCCTAGAAACTATGCATGTTATTTAATCAAGACAAACAATTAAATAATTCTCTCAAATATATTTAATTGTCTCTATAGATAAATTGTTGGCCAAACAATTAATAGCATAAAAATTAGATTAAATAATATAATTAAATTAATATTATAATTGGGAAAAATATTATATCATCACATGATGAAAATTTGGTTCATAAGATTCCTAGATTAATAAATTAATTAACCATAATTGTGTTCATAAAACTCATATTTTTCATAAAGAAAGATATAAAAATTGATAAAGAAAAGAGTAGAAAAAGAAATACAATCAATATCTTGAATTGTAGAATTAATTTCTTCTTGAATCTCCACCAAAATTGTCTTTTTTTGAATTTTTCTCTCTTTTTAGCTCTAAAATTGACCAAAATTATGCTAATAAAGGCTCATTAGGGTTTATATGTGATTAGGGGCTTAAAAAAAACTCAGGTGTGATTTGGGCCGTCCGATCAGCTTCAAATCAAGGGCTATGATCAAAACAAGCAAAATAGACAATTTTAGTCAATCACAGCGCGACACATGGCATCGAAAATTCATTGGGCGAATCAAGGAACGACGCGTGGCAGGGGAAACTGATCATAGTCAACGCTCGTCGAGTCAGCAACACGTGGCGTAACACCCACCTCTTACTCACAATAGTGGGTTGTTACAACTTTGCACACGATATTATATCTTTGCTGAAAGAGAGAGTTTTAAGAAACTCCTCAGTTAAACATATTGGCCCATCTGAGTATACCATCAACACTCCTTCCAACCTTACCATGGATCACCTCATTGCATTTATATCAGATAGCCCAAGGTAGATAACAAAAATGGCTAGCCTCTTCGTCCGAGCATATATCCTTCATAGTGTTCTAAATATCAATAAAACCCATATTATTAGTTCTTTTATGCAAATTATGAAAAATTAACAAGTTCCAATACCTCTACAACATTACCACAATTTCATAAAGCATGTGTGATTTCTATAAAGCTACTATTACACAATTTGCACAAAGGAAATTACATAGATTATTTTATACAATTGAGTATAAGTTGGAAGGATTCCATTATAAACCTTCCATATGAAAATCTTAGCTTTATTTGAAACATTAAGGTTCCAAAGACGTTTCCACCAAGTTTTCTTATTCATGGTACTACAACATGCACCCATATGATCGCGATTTTGCAATCTCAACTTTTCCTCATCCAACCAGTAGGTACTTCTAATAGAAAAACCCTATTCTCAGACCAGTCCTATATAAACCTATCATCATGATTATTACTAACCAAAAGGATCTTCAAAATGACTTCAACATCGGTCTCTAAAAACTTGTTCTTAATCAAACCTTCATCCCATAAGTTCAGCAACAAGAGTGTTTTGAGGAAGCAAACAAGGAAAAATGACTTCAGATGGAGTTGAATAAAGTAGCCAAGGATTATTATACACATGTACCTTTTTGCCATTACTTATCCTTCACTTAAGGCCAATGCCACACATCTCTCTACCCTAAGTCACACTTATCCATAAGAATGAAGAAAAATCGAGTATGATTCACATGCAAAATATCACCATTTGGATAATACTTTTCACGTAATACATGAGTTACAAAACTATCATCTCCTCGTAAGAATCTCCAACAATGCTTTGAGACAATAGCTTGATTAAAGGAAGATAAATTCCTAAAACCCATCCCATCCAAACCTTATGGCTTACAGAAATTTTTTTTCTAAGTCTTATCCTTACCAAAATTTTACCATTATACATTTGTATCTCAGAACAAAACCTTGAAAGTAATTTGAAATAACTCATAATACAAGTGGGGATAGTTTGAACCACTAACTTAAGCAACACTTCTTTTCTAGCTATAGATAAACATCTCTTCTTCTAACTTTTTAATTTATTCCACACCTTATTTTTAATATCCCAAAAAATAATATTTTTTATTCTTTCCATACCCTACCTTTAATATCCCAAAAAAGTAGAATTCATAATAATTAACAAAAGGAATACCCAAAGTATCCAAATCTAGCTTTTTGTTTCCTCAAAACTGTTAGGATTAAAACATATAACAAACTTCCTTAAGTTAAATTTTTGCCTAGAACCATTTTCATAGATTTCCAAAACTTCTTTAAGTTTCTTACAAGAGATATTATTTCCTTCAATAAATACAAAGCTATCATATGCAAAAAAGAGATGGTAAATCATTGGGCTTGCACGTGCAATCGCTACTCATTTAATATGTCCATTCCTCTTTGCCTTCCTAAGTAAACCAAAAAAGGTTTTTAGCACATAAAATAAAAAAAAAGGTATGGAGAGAGAAGATCTTCCTGTTTCAAACCCCTATTAGGCCTAAAAGGCTCCATAATATCACCATTAACAAACATAGAATAAGAAACTAAACTTATACAACTCATGAAAAATTCACCCAAAATAGAGAAACATAGTTTAAGAAGAATGAACTTCAAAAACTCTATTCATATCTGTCATAAGCCATCATCATGTCAAGTTTGATTGCAACCCTTGCCTTTTTACCCTTCAAAATATTTTTAATAGAATGTAAAGTTTCAAAACCACCATTGAATTATCCAAGATCAACCTCCCAGGCACAAAAGCACTTTAACTTCTAGAAATTATACCAGGCAAGATAGAATTCATTATATTGGTTATACACTTTGCTATGATTTTGAAGAACAATTTGCAAAGACTGATAGACTTGAATTTAGTAACTCCTTTTGGAGCCTCAACTTTAGGAATTATGGATATGATAGTAATATTGTCATTCCATATATTAACATTCTAATTTAGTACTCTTAGACAAAAATAAATCAAATCATCTTTAACTATCTCCCAATACTTTTCATAAAATAGAGCATGAAACACATCAAGTGGCCTTAATTGGATGCATTGGTTTAATAACAAGTTTAACATCTTGCCTAATAAAATTCCTGGTTAAAAAACCATTCATATCATGCTCTAGACTCAATACATTTTTTAAAACTATCAAGATTACATGACCCTTACTTGAAAACAATTTAAAATAAAAGTCCTCAAAAAGGTCGTGTATCTTTTATGTTGACCCAACCTACGTCATTATCATCAATAAAAAACCCCCACATTATTTCTTTTAAATTTTTAAGTGGCTTTCTCATGAATGTACCTTGAGTTCTTGTCTCTAAATTGGAGCAAAAGTTGTCTGGACTGTTGTCTTCACATCAATTCATCATATTCCAACAAGGAGTTGATCTCTCTTTCCAAAGCTATTGTTTGTTCTGAACAAGCCAGCACCTTCTCTTCTTGCAAATGTGTCTCTAATTTATCCAACCTTTTTTGAATATTCCCCACAACACTCTAGTTCCAATTGGAGAGATCCGAAAAACACTCCTTCATTTTGAACTTCACAAAATGTAAGTTCCTCCTACTCGAACCTGCAACACTCCAAGAATTCCTTATTACCTCATCACATCCTTTAATCCATGTCCAAAATTCTTCAAATTTGAAAGACTTCTGCTTATTTTTTTTGGTTATGATATTACCAATCTTGTTGATTCTAAATACAATTGCCAAGTGATCAGATTTAGACACCTTTTAATGTAGAACTCTTTTTAGACTAAATAAAGATAGCCAAGAAGAATTCATAAGAGCTTTGTTTATTTGAATATGAGTGAGATCATTAGCTTTCCTTCTACTACTCTATGTAAATTTGAAACCCTCGTAACCAACATCCACAGCACCATAATCTCTAATAACACTTCTATGTTGATTAATTTATCATTCTGGCCTCACATTTTTACTAAGTTGATCAAATTAAGATGTTACCTCATTAAAGTCTACTAAGATGACCCAAGGAAGTTGATTTTCATGAAATAATCTCTTCAAAAGATCCCATGAGTCCTTCCTTTGAATTCTATTAGGGTTCCTATAAAAGCCAATCAATCTAAAGGTTCCAAACATAACACTTCACACAATACAATCAATATAGCCACTTCTATACCCTACAATAGAGACATCAAGATCATTACTTCAAAAAAAAGTAAACCATTCCTCGTAACTTCAAAACAATAATTAAATCTTATATATCTTCGCACACTATCTCTTTTATCATTTTCTAGTCGAGATTCTATCAGAAAAACCATTTTGGAAACTTAAACAGTAACTGCCCTTACAAGAGCATAATCACTCAAAGGATTCCTAAGCACCCTAGCATTCCAACTCAAAATATTCATGGCTCATGATGGGGCTGAAAAGAAAACCCCATTGTTGTTTATGGAGTAAACACCCCATTCAAAATCTCACCAACATTAATTTGAAAAACAAAGAGAATTACCTTAGGCATAAGAACACCACCAAACCTGCTTTTCTTTCCAACACCAGAAAGCTTGAAAGATCCACCCTGAGATGGATTAACCTTCAAAACATTATATCTTTTCCATTCCTCAACAACCATAGTTGCATCATCTTGTAGAACTAAGGCCAAATTAGGACTCCAAATTTCTCTACCAGTGCCCTCAACCACCATAACTTGAAACTTATTTGTTATGGGTTAGGTACCATCAAAATCAAAACTCAAAAAAGGCCCACTCAATAACTCTTTTACTAGTCCTAATTAAGTTAGTTTTAATGCTCAATCCATCCTCCAACTCATATATTTTCTTCCTAACCTTATTGTGTGCTATAATTATTAGAGGTCCCACCATTAAGTTCATTTCAACATCACCTTCATCCCACATTCACTTCTTTCTTTTCCAAACATTATCCATCACATGAATAACAACATTATAGGTGTTTGGAAAGAATTTTATGTTAGAGATTCTAGTGATTTTTAGTGAGAAGTAGAAAATATTGATGAATGAATATACCATGTATTCTTCTCATTAAAGAGATATATATAGCATCTAGACAAGTGTATGGCTTACATGGGTAAAATCTCTCATAAAATCAACCATAATACATGTGAAAATACATACAACATAATTTATACTAACTAGATTGTCATAAGTGTTTACATAAATAGGTCATTATATATAGATTGCTTGAAGTCCCTAAATTGGTCACCCAAGTCATTATAACAATGTTGGGGTGTTGAGGTCACTCTATGGTATAGAGCTTTAGACTCATCAGGTCTTAATCTTCATCACCTCGCTACATAATAGCAAGGTTCCATATTTTACTAGGTCGTGTACCTGTTACATGTATAACACCAAACATTAACTCCTCTAATCCCTTGATTTTGAGAAGTCAAGGGATTACTACTTCATCATCTGATCCTCAACTTACATTATAAATAGAAAATTTGACACAACGAGCTCATTTATATAGTCAATTAAGTAGACTATCTTATACATGTTCTCCTAATTACGAGGTCAATAGATCATTACAAATTATGTTCCCCTAATTAATTTTATTCATTGGGTAAACTTTTCAACTTTCTATCCCTTTTATAAATAGTAAGGAAATTCACCTGTATCCTATTTGTTTTAACTTAGTTAAATTTGATTTTAGAGAATTTCAACCCGTTAATTATCTTTATATTATCCTGATCTTTGTGAGTTCGTTAGAAAAAACACAGTTTGAATTTTAGCTCATTTGATTCACGACATCAGTTGGAAATCAACCCATTTTTCTATCCTTAGGTCGAGATTCAAATGACCTACAACATATAATTTAGGTAATTTCTTTCTCTTAATTATACTTGCCATGTCTCATAAAGAAAGAAAAAGAGGTGATTCGATCTCTTTCTACAGAAACCCCTACTAAGAATAGACCTTCAGAGGGAATCATTCCAAATAAAGGTCGCTAGATTCAGGTCGTTTAGTGACTAGGTCATCAAAAGCTAGACGACCTTCTGAGATTGTTGAGAGTCATAATAAGAGGCTCATTCTAGGGGCACCAATCAAGGAGAGCATCCTTACTCTTTCCACCTCATCGGAATCCCGTGCGATCTCTTCATTATCTTCACGGGGTCATGTACCTGTTATTAGGATCCTTGTATCAACCACCACCAAAGTTCCTAACTTTTTGGTATGATTTACTATGTTTTATGGAGATTAATGTTTTTATCTCAAATAACTCTCCTAGCTTATAACAATAAAAATAATACTATAATAGTATTGAACAATATCTAGCTAGCTAAAGTTTAATATTAAATTGTTTTAAATAGTTAAAGTTTAATTTTAACAACGTATAACTTTTCAACTTTTGATGTAGAATGTTTAGCCTGAGTTTTTTTTTGGAGTAAAAAACGTACTCATATATTTTTTATATGATGTAATTATTCATATATTTTTATATTTAACCCCCTAAAAAACATATATTTTTTAAGTTAATAAAATATATATATGCACTGTATTTTGAATATGCAAAAAAAAAATAACTTTTTTATGTTACAAAAACACAGATGTGTAAAGGATTTTTGAATATAGAAAAAATATATGTGCACTTCAAAAAGGGGTTAAAAATGAGACTTCATCTATAAACCAAATAATACATTAGCTAAATATAACAAGTGTTATTTTTATGATTATAAGTTGTAAATAATGTTATAACATGAGCAATGCCAAGCCAGTTAGCACACCCTTGGCTAGTCATTTTCGCCTATCCAAGGATCAGTCCCCTCAGACAGAGGAAGAGAGAGAATTCATGGCTAAGGTTCCTTATGCCTCATCCATTGGAAGTTTGATGTACGCAATGGTCTGTACAAGACCAGACATTGGCCGTGCGGTGGGAGTTGTTAGATTTATGTCAAATCCAGGGAAAACTCATTGGGAAGCGATCAGTGGATTTTGAGGTATCTGCGAGGCACCACAGAAAAGTGTTTGTACTTTAGTAAAGGAGAGTTAAAAGTACAAGGATACGTAGATGCAGACTTTGGAGGTGAAGTTGATCAAGAAGAAGCACTGGTTATATATTCTTGTTGGAACTACATTTGTTAGTTGGATGTCACAAATACGAGAAAATTGTCACTCTATCCACTACTGGTGAGTATGTAGCGAACTAAAGCTAGTAAAGAGATGATATGGCTTCAAGGTTTGTTAAGCGAGTTGGGATTCAAACAAGAGAAGAATGTTCTGCGTAGTGATAGTCAAAGTGCAATACACTTGGCGAAGAATTGACATTTCATTCTAGAACCAAACATATTGGACTTCGTTATCACTTCATCGATCTCTATTAGAAGATGATGTGTTAATACTGGAGAAGATTCAATGGAGCAAAAATCCAGCAGATATGTTAACAAAGGTGGTGATTATTGACAAACTGAAGTTGTGCTCAACTTCAGTTGGTCTGCTAGAGTAACAAAGACTAGAAAAGCTGGTGCATTGATCGAGGTGTGAAGACAGATTGAAATCAGTCTTCAAGTGGGAGATTGTTAGATATTATTGTTATAAAGCTCCTTAAATTAAGGAGCAAATCATCCTTAAATTAAGGAGCAAAACATGGAACAAAACAAGGAGTAAAACATGGAGCAAAACATGGAACAAAACAAGGAGTAAAACATGGAGCTTAATTCTAGGAGCAATTCAAGGAACCATTAATTTAAGGAGTAATTCAAGGAGTGAATTTTCCTATAAATAGATGTGTAATTGTAATGAATTAACCATCCAAAGTGTTCATTCCAATTGAGAGAAAAGCTTAGAGAGAAAAGCTCTCTCTAAGCTTTTGTGAGAGAAAATTGAGAGTAATTTTCTTGGGTGTAATTGGGTTGTGAGTTGTGAGTGTTGTAAACACCTTGTGTAATTTCTCCCCTTTCAGTAAAAAAAGATCTGCAGTAGGTCCGGAGACGTAAGCAAGATTGGCCGAACTCCGTTATCAAATCTTGTGTGTTATTGTTTCTATTCTTGCTTTCTCATAAATCTAGCTTATCGGGAATTTGCGTTATTTCCCAACACGAATCTCTTGAAAGAATTAAACATATAAAATAACAACCGATTGTTTTATAAAAAAACAAATAGGATGTTACTTTCCATCCTATAAGTTAAATCTATAAGACCATCAAAGAGAATGCCTAATTTTCTTTTTACAGCGGTCTTAATGATCACTTCCTACCTTTTATATATATATATATATATATATATATATATATATATATTCATGCATAGTTTTCTATGATTGATTTCTTTCTTATCGGTGTGTTAGGAGAGTGAAGTCATTTGAAATGTCTCGTATTACGACTTGAACTGTTGATTAGGTTTAAGCAGTCCAATGTACTAGACACTAAGTTGATCCATATATTTAAACAATAACCACCGGTGAATTGGAATGACAAAGACACTGAAAGTGTCTCGAATTAATATATTAAAATTAGGGTAAATAATTTCAAAGAATATGGTAGAGAATGAAATCTTCATTCTTATCTCAGTATAAAATATAAATTTTCATTTTATATTCTCTATTTTTTATTTTATTATTCTCATTTCTACGGATAATATAATCCCATTAGATTTGCGTCTCTAGAAAAAATTCAAAACTATACTCCATGGGAGGCTTAATATTTAATAAAGGTGTTTCCGTACATATTTACTAAACTCTATCTAACTTATCGCATCCATTAAAATTATTTTTTCTAAAAATAATTTGATAACTATTCATAAATATATATATACAAGTGTCTATATAATTTTCAGACAATGTAATTGACGTAAATATAGAAAAAATATTTATTTAAATTAAAATTATCATAACGTAATAAGATATTATTTATTTATATTTAAATTTAAATATATACATTTAAATTATTATTAATTATTTTATGTTTATATAATTGTTATTTTAGTCATATAAATAAAATATTATATTATATTTATTTTTTAAATAAATATGAATTGAATTACAATTTATTAGTTTTTTCTCCAATTATCTATTTGTTTCTCATTTTTTTTATTTGTCTGATATTTCTTTCATTTTGTATTTTTTTTCTCTCCTATTTCTCTATCTATTCTATACCACAAAATTTTCTTATATTAGAAATCATCTATTCTTATTTAAAAAAAAAAACTGATATGAAAATAAAAATAAAAGACCAACACATCAACCATCCCCATAAATGACCTCCCTCCCAAAAAACAAAAAAAAATTCAAGACAACAAGAACCAATTATCACTTAAATGGTTCGGTTTAGTTCTGACACGTTGTAATATTTTCGGACATTGACTTGAATTTATACTTCAATTTTTTACCAACTATTGAACGTTGAAGTTGTTGTGATACTTGTGATTTTATGCCATGACTTTATCAACAACCTTCAATTTTTGTGCTATCTAACATATAATTTCTGCTATTTGTGGCTGTATTTTATGATTTCTATTTTCAAAGGAAGTAGGTTTATTTTCTGGGCCAAAAAAAAAAAAGAGATACAATTAGTCATTCTGTTGTATATAACATATTTAGACTAGTAGCCATATTTTGAAGATATATATATATATATATGCTGCAAACTAAACCATGCATTGATTTCGTTTCATTTTTTGGGTCAAAATAGATAGAAACTTTCATTAACCAAGGCAAAGTACTATTACAGTCCTAAATAAAAACCATGAATAAACCACGCATTTAATTGAGTAGAACATAAACACACACATATATATATATATATATGGATGTAGCAACTACAAAAGTTTAATATATTCAGCAAAAAGAAAAAAAAAGAAAAAAAACTACCGAAGATTAATAAAACTCAGAGAAACTCAGCCAGAACAGAATTCACCAAATGATCAGAGATAATGTGATTAGTTTTCTCAGATGGGTGAAAGGAATCCCAAAACACATATTTATTTGCATCTGAGCAAGTGAATAGATCATTTCTGTTGCAAGCATAACCCATCTCGAACATCCCTGAAGCACAACATGCCATTGAAGCTACGTCAAATCCTGTCAAGTACCAAATTATATCAAGTTTTAATTAAGTTTCCCTTTTTTTAATAATCCAAGTAATTAACCAATAATATAATATTCATCCAAATTATATAATATATAATGACTTACCATAAGCAGAAGGTTTCTTTATTATTTGCATTAGAAGGCTATATGGGTTTGAAAACACAACTCTGATCCCAGGAAGCTCTTTGTTAAGGCTTATAGTCAAGTTTTGTAACCTGTCATTGAACTCCAAAGCCACAACATTGTAATTATCAACACATTCATTTCCACCCATAAAATTACCTGTTCTTTCCAAAGGCAAACAACCCATTGGAGGTAATCCACCTAGAGAAATTTTCCTAGCTCCAAGAACATAAAGTTCCTTTATGAAATTTCTCGCAATCCCAATGAGATAATCTTGGTACTGATGGATACTCATTTGTGCTGATCTCCCTCTAGGGCTTGTGTAGTAGTTCTCTAGAAAATCATTAGTTCCCATACTTGTCGTGTACAGAGCTTCACTTATCCTTTCTTTTGCTTCTGATTCTCCAAGATAAGCTTTTAATTTCTTCTGGTATTCTTTATAGTATTCCAGTTCCTTCCATAGTGGTATCACAGACTGAAACCCCCCACACACACCCTCACTTAATTCATAAGATAAACGCTAAAGGAATACAAATTCTGCACGTACACACTAATTATAATATTACCCGTGGTAAAATTAAATAGATAAATAAATAGTTTTTTTCATTTTTCAAAAATATTCACCTAGGTGATACACCATAATTAGTGTAAATGTAATTTGTGTACCTTTAAGAAACTAACTTTTTGAATTATAATTTATTTAAAGCAATAAGCAAAAACTCATTTAGTAAAATGTGGTGTTTTCCTCTTTTATTCACTCTCAACTTACAACAAAAAAAGTATTAACTAATAAAATTAAGGTAAAATAAACTTGGAATATGCTTTTAAAAACTATTTCTTTTTTAAGTTTCAAAAACAATATGTGTAAAAATAAATATAATTTTAAACTTAAAAATAAAATTAATTACTCAAAAATACCCAATCAGTTACAAAACAATTACTTAACATTTACTATTTCTATTAAAAGTCATTTCACTCGAAAATGATTTCACAAGTATCACTTTCATAAATAAGTGACAAGCATAAAACGTGGGGTTTTTTTTTTTAAATCCTAAAAGTAATTATAATTAAATAAAGAATAGTAAGATAATTTTATCATTTTATTTTCATAAATTAAAAACATTAATTATATTTGTTAAAATTAATACAATTTAATCACTTTATTTTTACAAATTTAAACACTATAGTTATTTATTATTATTTTTTTTTTTGTTAGAAAAACTTAAGTTTGATTAGAATAAAACTTAATAACATATTGTTGATAAATGTTTGAACAAAAAAACGTCACAAAAACTTGAAAAATTAGTAGGTTAGATATCCATATAGATATTGGAAAAATTACTAGTCTCGCAGTCAAGTGAACAGCATCAAAATCCTAATTAATTAGGAAAATAACATGATGTTGAGGTACTTACAAGTACAGAAGAAGTAGCATTGTCATAGCCAGTTCCAGCAGAAGCAAAAGTGACTCCAGTAGCAAAATCTGAGATCTTATAAGCAGGATCCAAGTAGGCAGGTATAGTGGGCTTGACCCCAAAAGCTTCAGAAATGAAATCTGTAGGAATTCTACCATTGCAGAACCTTCCCGTTGGTTTTCCACCTACAAAATCACGTCCGTAAGGCTCAAAGTTACTCCTTAATATTGTTGGTATTTGGTTGTTATTCCCAGCATCTACGGTGGAGTCTCCAAATACTATTATAGCTGGCACTTTTGCCCCTGTTTTTGTTACTAAGTTTAGCAACTCTGTGATTACAACAATCCATGGAATATAATTGCAACCCATTTATTTTTCTTTATTATTTTCGTTTGCCTTTTTCCTTTTATATGAAAAAGAAGTAGTATATATATATATATAGAGTAGAGAATTAAATGAATATTTCTGATATTTTCAACTTTTATGAGTGTTGAGAGGTTGTTGAAGCTCTTAATTACTTGGTCCTATTTATTATTTTCTTTTTACTAATAACAATATTGACAATTTTAAACAGACAATCACACGAAAGAAGTGTAAGCTTATAAAAAAAAAATTATAATAATTTATTTTATTTTTATAAATTTAATACATTATTTATTTTATTTTAAATTGATACATTTTATTAATCTTAATATTATTATATTTATTAATATTTTAATCAATTTTAATGATTTTTATCGTTTTATTTTTTAATATTTTTTAATTTTTTAAATCATCTTTTTCTTCTAATATCTATTAATTTCTTGATATTAAGGTTAAATTCGATATAATTTAAATTATTTAAAAATAAATAAATATACATAAACCTAAAATTTACAAGAATTTATTAAATTATTTAAAAATACAACAATAAGGATAAAAATGCATAAATTTTTAAGTAAAATAATTAATTTGTGAAAATATAGTTACCAAATCAGCAGGCTACTTTTTATTATTTTGTGGTTTGTATAGAAGCTGTCACTTCATATATGCGTGTAATATTTATTTCAAAAAATTGAATAAGACTGTATCTGTAAGTACAAAGTCTAAACTGAAACTTGTCTTACGAATTTAGTACAAAGTCGAGGCTGATTATGAAAAATATTCCTTTCAATCTTCATCATTCTTATAATAAAACGTTTATAACAAAAATTTAAAAAAAAAATCCAAAATTATCATTTTTATGGATATTATATATTTTTATTATTAAAAAAATCTAATATATTATTTAATAACTGTTATTTTTTTAAACAAAAATTAAACTTTCTAAATTTCTATATACGTAAAAAATATCTTAATTTATATTAAGAAAAATTAAAAAGGAGATAAAAATGTGAAATAAACATAATTACTATTGACTTCAATGAATGCAAACATCTTGTGGTCACAAGTTACAACCGCCCAGTAAAAGTGAAAGCAGGTGGAAGATTAGTTTGAAGAATTGAAAGCTTTCCAACTAAATTGGAGGTGGGCGGTTCGTGACTAATAAATACCTCATTGTTTGTCTATATAATTATATAAATGGAAATATTACGCATACAAACATTTTTTTATAAATTTTAATTAAAAAAAAACAGTTATATTTAATGATAGCCGGAGATACTAGTATTTTAATCTTTATTTTCTCTATAATATTCTATCTCGTGAAAAACCTTAACAGTTTATTTTTCTTTTCTTTTCAAATATATTATAATTAATATAATTTCTATTCAAATACCCAATAATTCAAATTATCAAAGATACAATTTTTCTAAAGATTTATCATTTTAAAAGATCTAAATTTTAGTAGAGATCAAAAATTAATAGCAGAATAATATCAAAAAAAAAATTACTCATTGAGATATAGATGTGTTTATATGATTTGATGTATCTTTTATTAATTGATTTAGATATTATAGATATACTTTTTTTATTTTTTAACGAATGAAATTTTTTTTTCTTTAAAAAAAAATTTAATAGGTTGATAATATTTTTATAAAAGATTAATTTATTAATTAAGGTTAATAAATATTTTATCTACATAGAATTTGTTTTTTTTTTTAATACTTAACAATTTTCTCTTAAACAAGAACATTAACTCCCATAAATATACACTTTGATTCAAATCGATTTTAAATAGCTTATATTTTTTTTAATTTTAACTTTAATTCATTTTATTTGTAAAAAATCTCAATATCATTCTAACGTAATTCAAGTTCAACCATTGTATTTTATATAACAACCTACCATAAGTTATACAATTTTATTTCAATTCCACCGATCAAACATTTCACCCAAAAGAAGAACCGTATACATTGATATTATCGATAGGCCCAAGAGTCTCCGTCAGTTTTTACAAGATAATAATGAGCTCCTTATCAAGTGAAGTTGACTTACACTTGTAAAAAGTGAAATACAAATTAGTGATAATTTCTTTTCAATACTAACCAAATGTCATAGCCATATCTAACATCTTTTCATCACAAATGGTACAATTATATAGGACCGCTACAGCTCTCAATTCCTTAATTATTATATAAATTATTTATGATTTTTATTTTTATCAATTAAATAATAAATTATCAATACTTAAAATAATAACAATTATCTCTTATAATTTTTAAATTTAATATTAAAGTATTAATATTTAAAATACTAATAATTATCTTAAAAAATATTTAAAATACTAATTTTATGTTTAATTTTTATGATAATATCAATATTATATTTTAATTAAATAAAATTTAATAATAATTAATTTTAATACTTTAATACATTATATGTTAAGGTAGTAAATCGGTTCAAAACTTTCTATTTTAACATAATCTGAATACAATCTAAAATAAATTATTAATTATTTAATCTTATTTTGATCCATCCTACGTTTCAATCTAAATAAATTTAAATATGATTCGGATTGGATCAAAATAAAAAAAAAGTTATCAATGATTGAATCATTTATAAATCAAATTGCTCCATTTAGCACAATGGAACGAAATTCTCAATTAATTTGGTTTCAATGAATACACTTAAAAGATAAGTTTTGGTACGTATAATAAAAAATAATAAGAATAATAGTGATAATGGAATTAAATGTAAAGAAAATAATATTATTATTCTAATGTTTTGTTTGGCCATTAGATTTAAAGAATGGATCAACATTAATGTATTTATTTTACAACTTGAATGGAATTAAAACAATTGTATATTATTTTAATATTTCTATGTTCGGTGAAGTTTAAATAATGTTATTTAATTGTTATTTTTTTTATCAGACATATTATATTATTAAAAATTATTATATTTTTAAATGATTATTTATTAAAAATATTACTTAATCTAAAAAAAAGAAAAATATTTTTGAAAAATTTTTCTTCCATAATTTTTGAATTATTTTGAGAAAATAATTAAAATAATATATTTTTATATAATAGGAAGAGAAAGTAATAACTTTTTTCTACGAGGGGTAATGGAATAACAATTCCAATCTTTTAGTAATTATTTACATTTCATTTTATATCTATGTCACAACCAAACGTAAAAATATATGAGAGTGATTCTATTTCTAATTCAATTCATTATGTGAATCTCGTTAGTATTTGTATCTGTGTGTCGACTTACCATATACAACACATGATGTCTGTCTTCTTATGTATAAGTTTAGTTACTATGGATTAGTAATTCAAACATTCAAATATACACATAGTTAATTATACTTGTATACGAATATATGTACATATACTCTGGAGTTAGTTTTGTAATGTGCATGCTAAGTGGAGTGTGGGTTTTCAACAAGTGTGCAAGTGAGCCGACATTTTTACTCATATTTTTGGTTCATTTCGAGTATGGATATCTATGAAAATTACTAGAAAAGTTTTGGAAACAAAATATGTGATTTTTGGCACCTCAATATCTAGGGATCTCACCACAAATGGTGGCGAGATTGGCTGTGGCTTTAGGAATTTTTATACTTTTTTGGTATCTACAAAAGATGTAGCAAAACTCTATCAAATTGACATCTCATTTTTCTGTTTCCTGATCACTAATACCTTGTCTATTATTCGATATTAGTGATTTGTCACTATGTGAACAAAACCATGCTTATGGGTAGTGAGTACTATAGATGGTGTTTGTAAATGGCCTGCATGTGAGCCATGTGTCAATTGTAACTATTTATTTGTGATAACCTCACTGTGAAAGTGAGTTAAGTTAAATAAATTTGAGTTCTCACATCTTGAACTGTGTGTCCATTAATTGTTTATTGGATGTTCATATTTGTGAGTGGTTATATTGATTGTCCACTTTACACATTATTGATCTTTAGTTAGGTGGTGTTGGTTTTGAAAGAGAGTCGTGTTTGTGTGTCAAACTAAATTGTTATGGAGACAGCAAACGAGAGCAGTAACATGCAATTAGGGCAAGTGTCTCAACTAATAGAGATACTTATGTTTATACTTTTCTAACGAGTTGTATTTATTTATTGTTTTTAGTGGATTGTTTACTGTTGAGTAGTTACCTTAAGTAACTGGAAGATCTTACCACATAGTTAGGATTTCTGTGAGTTTATCTCATTATATCTAATATTTTGTATGCTTGAATGTGTGATTAGTATAATCAGAGTTTAAATGGTATATGTTCTTACATATTAAAGTTTAAATTTTTATTAGAAAGCTTCTTAAATATATCACATGTTTTTTCATTTACTTAATTCTATATCTACTGCTTTATGATATTATCTATCTTTGAATGTGTGTTAGAGTTGAGACTGTAAGAAGTCAGTATCTCCTTAGCCTTAGTGTGTATCGAGGTTAGACTCCTTCAATGATATTATGCATGATAAGTATGTTTGTTAGTATAATCTAAGTTTTTATCATATATGTTCTAATATACTAGATATAAACTCTGATTAGAGATCATATTTGTTATATGTTATTGCATGCTTTCTTTCCTTTTTATGTAGAATGTCTATATCTTTCTAATTATTGCTTATTATGTATTAAATTAATTTATCTATTTCTTAATTAAGTTACATTGCTTATGTCTATTATATACATGTGAGTTTGGTGTGAGACTCTAAGAAATCTGTATCTCCTTACCCTGGTTGTGTACGAGGTATCAGACTCTTTAATTGGTTTGTTATGTTTAGTTTGATTGCATATTATGAGAGTACAATCATCATTTACCAAATATATTCTCATATAAGAAGTCTTAAAGTGATTGAAATCTTTTATTATTTAGTATGCATTCATGTCTAATATGTTGTGCATTAATTGTTATGTAAGTTTATTACTAGACTAGACAGTATCTTTGAGGCACAACGTCATTGTGTATTTACTATATATTGTAGATTTCGTATCTATTGAATATATTAATTATATGTTGAATTGAATATGTTTTTTTGTACTTTTACTGTGTAATTTGTTTAATTCACGTATGTGAGGTCGATTTGGTTGAGTTGTTATAAAACTCATAAAAAAATTCCATGAGTTGACATTTTCATTCCTTATTTAAGTCTCGATTATGTATTTGAATTAAAAGAATAATTAATCTTTACATAATTATTCATAAAAATTAAAATTTTCATGACTTAAGTTCCTTAAGCTAAGTTAAGTGACCATACCAGTGTTAGCTTTTCATTTTTTTAACCTAGAAGAATCTTCGTATACATATATATTGTTGATGCTTATTCTTCAATCTAGATGATGTAAAATTTAAAAAATACTTGACACTGGTGCGGTGCCTGCCAAAGATCTTCTGATATATATCTAAATCGGCTCTCTGATAATTAGCAAATAACCAACAGAGTGATGGCATAATATCATATAAGGTCTACCTGATGTTATATATTTTTAAAATTTTAAAGTTAATAAAATAAATTATAAATAAAAATAATATTTTATCAATAAATTAATATCTTAATTATAAAATTTAATATTAAAATGTAGGTGAGAATAATTATTACAACGATTATTAAACTAATAAAATAAAAAAATTAAATATAATTATAATTTATACTATAAATTTAAACTTACCAATTTAATTACATAATAAATAAATATACATAAATTTTTGATATTTAATTATTAAAAATACAATTTATTTATCAGTTAATAATCTCTTACCTCTTTAAAAATTCCAAATCTTCAACGAACAATCGTCACCCATGTCCACAATATTTAAATGAAATATGAGAACAGTCTCCCTCCGTCCTGATGACATCACTACAAGGTTCATAAGCATTCAGCACTAAATGCATGTTCAAGGCTATATAAATAGAGCCTGGAATTTGTACCAAGTTAAATTTTAACTATAATTTAAGGTGGCTGATGATAATTATACTTATAAATAGTTTCTGTTGTATTGAGAGCATAAGGGGTTATACATATAAATTGATAATTAGGTTAAGAATTAAGATAATCAAAACATTTGAACCAGATAAGTTGTTAATATTGATACGAGTAAATCAAATCAAATTATTCATAATCAAATCATTAGAAATCATGAGCCGAATCAGATGAGATATATCATTTTATATAGAGATGACCAAAGATAAAGTTTTCATGAATGAGGTTAAGGAAATATTTTTGATATTTTGAAACTTAATTTTTAATATTATTATGTGATAATGTCTTAATGTGTATATATATTAATATCAAGTGATAATTAAACATGTGAAAAATATAATTTCAATTTTTCTGATAATTTATTTATTTTTAATTAGTTTTATAGATTAATAGTCCCTTCTTATATAATGTTTCATTTTATGTTATTTTATATTATATATAATCATATTTTTTATGAGGATACAACAGAAAATATATGTTTTTTTATATTATAATAAAAATAATATATGTTTTTTTTATTCAAAATAAAACTACTTAAGTAAGTAGTAAATATATAAATGGAAGGGTAGTTTTATACTCGCATATATGTATGCTTTAGTGGTACGTAAAGTCTCATATTTAAAAAAAAAGTATTTAGTTTTCTTAATTTCAACTTAAATATTTTAGTTTTCTTAATTTCAACTTAAATATTTTAGTCTCGTAATTTTAAAATAATATACATTTTAATTTTAAAAATTTAAAATTATAAGATTTATGTATATCATTTTTAGAACAAAAGTATAAAAATTTATGATCAAAGTATAATATTTTTAAAGTTATAAAATTAAATTATTTTAATAGAAAGATATTGGATTAATGTTTTTTTAAAGCTAGAATACCACTAATTGTTTTTTTTTTTTAAGAAAACCCACGTATATGTTACATCTAGTGTACAGACACCCAAAATACACAGGAAAATAATTGAATTTTCAATCATTTGGTTTTTTTTTCCTGTGCTCTTCCCTCTCTCTAATCTATACTCTCTGATTTTAGGATTCTTTTTCTCATTTCAGAACACAAAATTATAAGCTATTAGAAAAGTGATAAACATTCAACAAAATTCATATATTATAAAAATGGTAAACATTCAAATTTAGATTAATCTCAATCTAAATGTTTGAATGTTATTAACTTCTGCATTACAACGAATGTAATACTAACGTATATCTTAAAATTCATATCAAATTGAGATGTTCATCATTACACATGACACATGGTTATAACTTGAAGCACTGATGTGTTACTAGCATAAGAACTAAGGATTGAAATGGGATTTGTATTATTGGAAATTAATAAAGAAAATAACATTATGGACTCAAACAAACAATTGAATCTTTATCTATAAAAGAAACAGACAATATAATTTAATTTGCTGTACTGGTAATATAACATATAATTAAAATCAAGCATCAATGTATATAGCTGCTAGCTTATAATCACACACATCATGAGATCCTGAAAAAACAACAACATTCTGTACATTTTCTCAGTTATGCAAAGCAATGAAATGATAAATAAAATATAAATCAATGAAGAAATTTTTCAAAAAGTAAACCAATGAAGTGGTCTGTAACGATCTTATTGGTTTTCTCAGTTGGGTGGAAAGCATCCCAAAATACAAATTTATTTGCATCAGTGCAGGTCCATGGACTTTTTTGACTGCATAGGTAACTCATTTCAAATGTTCCTGTGGAACAACATGCTACCTCAGTCACCTCAAATCCTGCCATAGAAACGAACAAACATATTTATAACTTTGTTAATACAAGATAAAACTTCTTTTTTCTTTATCTGATAAGCATTAAATAGCTAGTTGAAATGAAACTGGTGGAAATTGAATCTATGTTTAAATGGGAGAGACAATCTGAGAATTAATAAAGATAACTACAAGATTGTCCCTAAGAATCACATAAAAAAGCTTCAGTACTCTTTCTATCATCAGAAGAGCCTCCCCAGTCAGCATCACTAAATCCCATAAGATCAAGTATAGAACACTTGGTCATATGCAATTCATAACTGATTGTACCATTTAAAAAGCATAAGAGATGTTTAACAGCCATCAAATGTAAATCAAGGGAGAAAATAGAAACTGGGAGAGTCTATTAACACAAAATGAGATATATGGACGAGTGAGGGTAAGATGTTGCAGTGCTCCAACCATTTGTCTGTATTAAGATGCATCAAATGGCAATTCACCATCAAACTTGCTCAAAAGTTTACCAAAAACCATTAGAGTTGAAATAGGATTAGGAACATTAACAAGATCATAAGCTATGTGGTGACTAGTACCAATATCCAACAACCATGCATTGTCATTTGCAGAATTGGAGTAATTGGCGGTGAATGGAGAGGCATGTGGTGAAGGTAAATTGTAACTATTATATGTCTTATTCAAATTGTCATGCAACACAAAGCATCGAGAAGTAGTATGACCAACTTTGGCACAAATCTGAAAAAGAGGTCTATCACTAGAACCACGTTTATCAGCAGGCAAAACGACGATCAACATAAAAAATTTTATCACCAGAATTAGAAAGACGAACATTAACATTCTTCTGAAGCTTTGCAAACTCCACTACTCAGGCTTTGATTGAGAAACAAAAGACCTTGAATTGGAACCATACCTACCAGCTATGGCAACATTAGCATGAAAAACTGTCCTTATTAACACTCAATTGCATTAGCAACATTCGCTCGTAAATTTCAAGTTGACTGTGAAAGAAGGTGAACCTAGGCTTAACATGCATCATATTAACACCATTGACAAAAGCATTGTAATCAGAATTATTTCCTAAACCATCCAAACAATACGTCATCAAATCACAATCCAAAACAGACTCAACTATAGTAGCAAGATGATGAGAAAGTGACTTGGCCTTCCGAATGTACTCACTTACAAAGACTCCATCATTGCAAAGAGTCTGAAGTTGAGATCGTAGATCAAGAACATGAGATTGAACATCAGAATAATAAGTAAGTTTCTTCAAGAGACTGCCATTGCTCAAATGCAGTACTCTTGCAAGACATCAGCATACTAATATCATGGAAACAGAAGCATAAATCTAACTCTTAATCATACTGTTAAGATGATTTTAAGTAGCAAAGCAAGGACTAACGATTGTGCCTGCATAATCAAGAAACTTAGGTGGTGCCAAAATATTGGGTCACAACGGATAAAAATAAAATAAATTTAACGTAGTAAAATAAAGATGTTGGGAAATAACGCAAATTCCCGATAAGCCAGATTTAAGAGAAAGCAAAAATAGAAAAATAACACACAAATTTGATAACGGAGTTCGGCCAATCTTGCTTACGTCTCCTGGACTGCATAGATCTTTTTTACTGAAAGGGGAGAAATTACACAAAGTGTTTACAACACTCACAACTCACAACCCAATTACACCCAAGAAAATTACTCTCAATTTTCTCTCACAAAAGCTTTTCTCTCTAAGCTTTTCTCTCAATTGGAATGAACACTTTGGATGGTTAATTCATTACAATTACACATCTATTTATAGGAAAATTCACTCATTGAATTACTCCTTAAATTAATAGTTCCTTGAATTGCTCCTAGAATTAAGCTCCATGTTTTATTCCTTGTTTTGTTTCATGTTTTACTCCTTGTTTTGTTCCATGTTTTGCTCCTTAATTTGCTCCTTAAATTAAGGAGCTTTATAACAATAATCTCTAACAATCTCCCACTTGAAGACTGATTTCAATCTGTCTTCACACCTTGATCAATGCAGTAGCTTTTCTAGTCTTTGTTACTTTGAAGAGACCAACCGAAGTCGAGCACAACCGCCTTGTCAATAATCACCACCTTTGTTAACATATCCGCCGGATTTTTGCTTCCTTGAATCTTCTCCAAGATTAACACATCATCTTCTAATGTAGATCTGAAGTGATAACGAAGTCCAATATGTTTGGTTCTAGAATGAAATGTTGAATTCTTCTCACAAGTGTATTGCACTTCGACTATCACTACGCAAAACATTCTTCTTGTTTGAATCCCAACTCGCTAACAAACCTCAAGCCATATCATCTCTTTACTAGCTTCGCCATCGCTACATACTCACCAGAAGTGGATGAGTGACAATTTTCTCGTATTTGTGACATCCAACCAACACCACCGTAGCTCCAACAAAGAATATATAACCGTTGGGCAGCTTCTTCGCGATCAACTTCACCTCCAAAGTCCGCATCTACGTATCCTTGTACTTTTAACTCTCCTTTACTAAAGTACAAACACTTTTCTGCGTGCCTCGCATACCTCAAAATCCACTCGATCGGCTTCCCCAATGAGTTTTCCGGATTTGACATAACCGCTAACAACTCCCACCGTACGGCCAATGTCCGGTCTTGTACGTACTCATTGCGTACATCAAACTTCCAATGGCCGAGGCATAAGGAACCTTAGCCATGAATTCTCTCTCTTCCTCCGTCCGGCGGGACCGATCCTCGGGATAGGCGAAAAATGACTCAGCCAAGTGCGTGCCACCGGCTTGGCATCGCTCATGTTGAATCTATGCAAAACACGATTGACGTACTCGCCCGAGATAACTGCAAGGATCCTTTCTTCTTATTTCTCGTGATTTGCATTCCAAGAATATTTTTGTTGGGACCCAAGTCTTTCATGTCAAACTCCTTCGACAATCGATGCTTCAATCTTCTCGATATCATCCATATCTAAACCTCGCTACTAACATATCATCAACATAAAGTAGTAAAATGATATAACTGACCTATATCTCTCAAGTAGCAACAATGGTCGCATTGCACTTCCGGGAAACCTTCCTCAGGTACGGCTATCAAACTTTCTCGTACTCATTGTCTCGGCTTGTTTCTGTGCCATACAAACTCTTAAGTCTCGCACACCATGTTCTTCTTCCCTCTTTCCGAGAAACCTTCTACCGTACATGTATACCTCTTCATCTAAATCTCCACATGAATGCCTTTCACATCCAACCGTTTCAAGATGAAGATTCGATGGCTACAATGCTCAATATCGATATGATAGTATTCACCACAACGGGAGCAAAAATGTCGCCCGTAGAGTCAACTCCTTCCTTCGTTGAAACCCTTCGACAACTAGGCTGCTTTGTATCTCTCGGGAACCATCACAAGCCCTCTTTCACCCTAAGACACCCATTTGTCAGGAAAGGCCTTCTTTCCCATAGGTAACTCACCAGTTCCCATGTCCGTCGGGAGATGAGAGATTTCATTTCTTCTTTCATAGCAAGCTCCCACTTGTTGGAATCTCGAGTCCGACAAGCTTCATCATAGCATCTCGTGCTCCCCTCCATCGCCAAGAACACATATGTCCTACGTATCTCCCGTTAGGCATACGGTCGAGAAGACCTTCTCAATGAGCCGTGAGTAAGAGGTCGCGCGTGTCGGAATGTCATGGTACCGCTTGTCCAACAAGTTCCTCCGGGTCGAGACTTATTACAATTGGTTCTATTGCATATCTCGGGGACATCATCCGCATTCGCAAAATACCGACTCATTCTCAAGCCCCGAGGCATTGGCGCTCATTTTACGATGTCCTTATACATCACCCTTTCGTTGAAAATCACATCTCTGCTATAGATAACTTTCTTCTTTTCGTCATCCCAAATGCGGTAGCCAAACTCATCATCACCATAGCCAATGAACGTGCATTTCTTGGATTGGGATCAAGCTTATTCCCGCTCGATCACCGATATGCACAAATGCTACACAACCAAAAACTTTTAGATGTGATAGTTTCACCTCTTTTCCGCTCCATACCTCCCTTCCGGTATTCTACGCTCCAATGGAATGTACGGATTGGCCTCTCTGCTGATCAAGCAAGCTTCCGTGCCGATCGCTTCGCCCAAAATTGCTTCTGAGACCCGACCGTATACGGATGCTTTCGGCTCTTTCTCGTCAACGTTCGGCTCATACGCTTTAGCTACACCATTGTGTCGAGGCGTGGCTCTCGTACGCTCTTTCCATTCTCGATCCCGTGCTCATAGCATAAATTTTGAATCTCGTGTCTTCATATTCACCACCATTATTTCCGTTCCGAGCTTTTTGATCTTTAAACCCGTCTCATTTTCCACCATAGCTTTCCATCTTTGAAAACCTCAAATACTTTAGACTTATGTTTTTAGAAAGTAAACCCATACCTTCCGAGAACGATCATCAATGAAAGTCACGAAGTAGTGTTTCCCACCAATAGACGAGATTTCGCCGGTGTCCCCAAACATCGTAGTGAATAAGCCTCTAGTCTTTCCTTCTTTGGGGATTCTACAACTTGTCCGAAAGCCGACTCTCTTTGCTTTCCAAGTATGCACCTCGCACATGTCTATCTCCGCATCGTAGACTGAAGTTTTCCCTTCGAAAGGCATAATCTTCATCCCCTTCTCACTCAGCGTGGCCTAATCTCCGGTGCCACAGTTCGGTGTTTCATTGCCTCACAATTGCGATCGAACAACGTGCTTCGTCCGTCATGTAAAGAGTGCCACTTTTCTTGCTCGAGCAATCCGCTATCGCACCCTTTGAAATCTTCCAATCATCACCACGGAAGATCGTAGCCGTAGCCTTCACTAGCTAATCGCCCCATCGAGATTAAGTTCCTTCTAAGGCCCGGGAATACGCCCTCGACATCCTTCACCTCCCAAACGTGCATCTCGCTTTAACTTAATCTTCACTACACCTTGCCAATAATAGCACATGGTTGATCATCACCAAGATATACCTTTCCAAGGTTTCCGGGACATATTTCTCGAAGAATTCTTTTGTGAAGAGAGTACATGGAACGACGCTTCTGTAGTCTAACACCCAAGATTCTTCCTTGCTCTCCAAAGAAAGCATATCAATGCATCATCTCTTCCCCGAGGTGGAAGTAACATTTGCCTCCGCCTTCACTTGTTTGTCCTTCTGCATTCTTGCACCGATTTTTGTAAAGGTCTTGCTTCTTCCACAATTCCAACACTCGATAGTCTTCGAGCTAAGGGAATTATTAGGATTCCTAGATTTAGACACTCCCGTTTTTGATCTACCTCGTAGCTAGTCTCTACCACGTCCATTTCCTTTGGTTGAATTTCTTCCTCTCGACTCGTATGCAAACCGAAGAGGCCGACGATTCACCTCGTCTCTCTACGCTCTGATCTCTTCACCGAGAACCAAATCACGAACATCGTCAAATTTCAACTTATCGCTTCCCAACGAGCTACCACACCGTGACAAGAGTATCTCCAGCCTTTCTAAAGCAGTAGAAGACAAAAATATCAATGCTCGTACTCTTCATCGAATTAATTTCCACCGAACTCAACCGTCAGTAATCGTGTCGAGTTCTATCGAGATGTCGAGCTATCGACGCGCCTTCCGTCATCCACAATTCAACAAAGTCGCCTCATCAAGTGCACTTTGTTCGAGGCCGATGGCTTCTCATACATATTGGAGAGAGTCGCCATAAGCACCCGCCGTGGTCTTTTCCTTTGCTATGTTGGAAAGCAACATTACGGGATAACGTCAATCGAATAACTCCGGTACTGGCCGTCTGTAAGATTCCAATCTTCTTCCTTCATAGCCTCTCGGCTTCTTCCCCGAGGTTGATATAGATTTCTTTGATACAGATAATCCTCTATCTGCATTTTCCAAAACCCGAAATCTGTGCCATCAAATTTCTCGAGTTTCACCCTTCCTTCATCTGCGGCCATTGCTCCCACTAAAATCTGACTTCCTCTGGATCGTTTCTGACTATTTCTTGCAGAAAATTGACAGAAATCACTACCAATAGCTCTGATACCAGTTGTTGGGAAATAACGCAAATTCCCGATAAGCCAGATTTAAGAGAAAGCAAAAATAGAAAAATAACACACAAATTTGATAACGGAGTTCGGCCAATCTTGCTTACGTCTCCGAACCTGATGCAGATCTTTTTTACTGAAAGGGGAGAAATTACCCAAGGTGTTTACAACACTCACAACTCACAACCCAATTACACCCAAGAAAATTACTCTCAATTTTCTCTCACAAAAGCTTTTCTCTCTAAGCTTTTCTCTCAATTGGAATGAACACTTTGGATGGTTAATTCATTACAATTACACATCTATTTATAGGAAAATTCACTCCTTGAATTACTCCTTAAATTAATGGTTCCTTGAATTGCTCCTAGAATTAAGCTCCATGTTTTATTACTTGTTTTTTTCCATGTTTTTCTCCATGTTTTTGATGAGCAGAATCGTGATCGCCAAATACTTTGATGAACGAAAACCCGCATCGCCGATCCTGCCAATACTTTGGTTTTATATTTATAAAACTCTCGCAAGTGCACGAATTATTTCGTAGAAAATGATAAGTATACTCCCAAGGTCGATCTAAGGAAGGAATGTATGTGGTTTTTAATTTATTATTCAAACTTTTAAAAACGAAATTAAATCCTAAACATCCTGTCACGATATTTTGGGGTTTTGTGTTTTAATCTAATTACAGAAAATTAAACATAGATTCAATAAACATTCATGCAAATTTTATCTTTTATAAATAAGTGAGTATTTACGGATATAATAACTAAGTTAATTATGCTTGCTCGTATTATTTAGGTTATTAAAGATATGAATTGATATTTACGATTCCTCCTTTTTTTGTATGAATACCACCTTTGCGGGGTTAGATATTCTTTGTTAACTAAACAAATCAATTAACACCCACAGCGGGTTTATAATTAATTTGGTTAATTAAATTAATTCCTTTTTCAAGAGATTGAAAATGAATAACTTTAAATGCTACCTTTGGTGGGGTTAGACAACTTTTAAACATTATTCAAGGTGTCCAAATTAAACCTAAGAATTTAATTATCCGAGTACTAACTTTCAAGTTTTAAAACTAATACTTAAAACATGTTATCAATACATTTTCAGATAATAATTCTTATAAAAACTTTTGAAATAGTAGCCTTCACTCTAACTACCTACATTGATCAGACCAACAAATAAAATAAGATTTACTCTAAATCGAATGATAACTAAACCTTAAAATCTAATTTTTCGTGTTTAAGTTTGTAATGAAAATAATATATTTCTCTAACATTCTTAATATAAAATCATGAATAAAAATAAAATCAATTCATTTTAGAGATTTTTACCTATTTAATATTTCGTAAAGCATAACAACGCCATTATTACATCGTTTACTAAACAAGACGCTAAATTTAACCACGTATAAATTAAATATAACATGTAAGAATAAAGCATAAAAATAATCAGAAGAAAATAAAATCCTTACAGCACTTCGACGCTTATTCACGCTAAGGCATTGAAAACTCTGTCGAATTTGCACTCCCATTTATTGAATCAAAAAGCTAAAATATTACAAAAACATAACTAGTTCTTCCCAAAAAGTGGAAGAACTCTAAAACTAAGAGAAATTAACTAAGAAAAGCTAAAAACTAAGAAAACATAAGAACTAAAAATCTAAGAAAAGAGAGAAAGAAAGAGAGAAAAGAATGTATTCGGAGGTTTTGAAGGCTGTGATTTGAAGTCAAGTAAAATGGGTATTTATAGTGAATGGAGAGAAAAATGAGTAAAAAAATGTTAAAAAAATATTAAAAATTAAAAAACGTAATGGAAATCCCGGTGTCATCAATGACGCAAGATGACATCACAGGGCTGCCAGACGTGAAAATCGGGTGAAACGGTCGGGCGCGTATTGAGGCGGCGACAAGGCCGCGCGCTACACATGGTCGTTACCGGCGCGCGCGCGCGTGAACAAGTGCTCGCCGGGGCGCACTGGGACGGCATGTCAACGCCGCTGGCGCCAGCATGGTGTTGAAAGTACGCGCCACACACGCGGCCGCGATTTCGCTTTTTGACATTTTTTGACCTTTTCGACCCATTTTGTCCAATTTTTCCATGTTTGACCTTTTCCCACTTATTTATTAATATATTTGTGATGTATCGTCAAGTATTCTTCGAGTCTTTAAATTGCGTTTTTAAGCCAAAATATCTGAAAAACAATAAAAATACCCGTGATTCCGAAAAAGACAAATTTATATAAATATATGATAAAAACATATAAATATATATATTTTTATTCAATTAATGTGCATAAAATCATGGTTATTTTAGTGCTTTTTGAGCACTCATCAGTTTTACTCCTTGTTTTGTTCCATGTTTTGCTCCTTAATTTGCTCCTTAAATTAAGGAGCTTTATAACAATAATCTCTAACAAAAGATATCGACAATTTAACATAATTCACTCTTTAATTTAGGCTACGTTCACGGGATAAACTCTGAAAATTATTTCTTCTGCTAATAAAATTAATTGGTACACAATGAGAGGTAATACAATAAATTGAGATAAACCCACAATAGTGAAACACAAATGTTTCCCAAAACTCATTATTTTGTCACTTCCCTTTTAAAAAAATATCTCAAATATTCTCTCCCACTCCATCTCATATGCAACATTATTTTTCATCAAAGGAAATTGTTCCTTTGGTTTTATTTTTCTTCTTTGGTGTGTCTCTCTAAGACAAAAACATTGTCTATTTATAGGCGAAATTGTCTATTTTTTGTGGTCAAAAATTGGTTACGTAATTGGTCAAATTTTAACTACTAAATATATATATTATTTGATGAATTTGTCAAATGTAGGTAATGGGGTTGCACCTAAATTTTTTTATTTTCTTCCCCTTCCATATGGGCAGGACCTACAAATCTTCCCCTTCTTACTACATGGAAGGCTCCACCAATCCATCAGTTAAACGAAAGTACTCAAAATTTGTCTTGAAAGAATGTTCGTCAACATGTCTGATCCATTTCTCTCTGTATGTATATTCTTAAGTTGTAGTAGCTTCTTCTCCATTACTTCCCTAATCTAGTGATATCTCACATTAATATGTTTAAATGAAATGAGGCATTCTTTCCAAGGTGGATAATACTCTGACTATCACAAAATAACTAGTAACTGTATTACTACAACCCAAGTTCTTTCAAGAACTTTTTCATCTATAGGAACTCTTTACATGCTTCTGTTGTTACTATAAACTCTGCTTATATAGTTAACAGTATAATACATTTTTATAATTTTGGATGTCATGACACAGCTCGCCTTGAAAATATAATCAGGTAATCTAAAGTGGATTTTTTGGAATCCACATTGCCAACCTTATATGCATCTGTGTATCCAATTAACAAGTTTTGTCGTTTCCAAAACATAGGCATATTTTGGAAGAACCTCAAAGATACCTGAAAATCTATTTCACTACAACCCAATATTCATTTCCAGGATTTGAAAGGAATCTACTCACAACTTCAACTGCATGCATGAGTGATATCTGACCGTATACAAACCATGGCATACATCAAACTTCTAACTACTGAAGCATATGGAACATTTTCCATCTCTTCCTTCTCTTTGTTTGTAGAAGGAGCACGCTTAGAACTTAGCTTAAAGTGATTAACAAGAGAAAAATTAATCGCTTTAGCCTTGTCTATATGAAATCTTTAAAGTACTTTCTCAATGTACTTTTCCTATGATAATAATAATTTCTTGGTGCTTCAGTCTCTAATAATACACATGCCAAGAATATGCTTTGCTAGCCCCAATTCTTTCATGGAAAAAGAATTACTCAATTGCTTTTTCAAGTTGTTGATTCTGAAAAATATTTCGGCCAACAATCAACATATCATCAACTCAGAGAAAAAGAATAATGAAATCATCATCAGAGAATTTCTGCGCAAAAAAACAATAGTCTAAAGTAGTCTTTTTGTAGCCTTGCTCCCCCACAACAAACCCAAACTTATTGTACCATTTTCTCGGTGCCTATTTTAAGCCATAGAGGATTTTCTTCAATTTGTAATCATAATCCTCTTTTCCCATTTGTTTGAAACTCTCTAGCTGTTCCATATATATCTCTTCTTCCAAGTCACCATGTAGGAAGATAGTTTTGACATCCATTTGTTCAACCTCCAGGTTAAGACTTGCTACTAACCCCAGCACAGTACAAATGAATGTCATTTTCACAACATGTGAGAAAATCTCATCAAAGTCAACTCCTTTTCTTTGGCTGAATCCCTTGACACCCATTATGTCTTTGTATCGCGTACTTAAATTGTGTTCTTCATGCTTCACTATGAACACCCATTTATTTTTTAAATCCCTATTCCTTTTGGGCAATTCATCAACTCAAAGGTTTTGTTCTTATGCAAAGACTTTATCTCATCTTGTATGGCTTCAATCCATTTTTGTTTGGATTTATCATCCATAGCTTCTTCATAATTCTCACATTCTCCCCCATCAGTGAAAGTTACATACTCATCTAAAGGATATGTGGTAAAAGGTCGTCTCAATCTACCACTTTTTCTCAATGAAATAGGAGAAATCGTAGGTGTTGGAGTTGGATAATGAACATTATCACCTCTCTCGTTTTCAAAACAAACTTTTCTAGGAACATCATCTTCATCAGGTGGATAAACCTAGTCCTCATCGTCAACTTGTTTTGGCAATGATGTTGGATGAATTAATTCCAAATTTGATGAATCACCATTGGAATTACGAACATCCTTTTCCATTTTGACAATATCTTCAATAATCTCATCTTCAAAAAATGCAACATCACGGCTCTTGACAAGTCTCTTTTCAGTTGGTTTATAATCTATAGCTAAATAGATCTTGACCATAGCCAATAAAAATACACTATCTTGTCTTGGCATCAACAAAGTAAAATAATAACACTGGTAATTTAACATGGTTCATCCTTTAATTTGGGCTACGTCCATTGAACAAATTCTGGAAAATATTTCTGTCACTAATAAGATTAATGCGTACAAAGTTAGAAGCAATACAAAAAATTGAAATAAAATAGTGATACACAAGTGTTTCCCAAACTCACTATTTTGTCACTCTCCTTTTAAAAAAATATCCCAAGTATTTTCTCACACTCTTTCTCACACACAACACTATTTTTCATCAAAAGAATTTGTTCTTTTGGCTTTGCTTGTCTTCTTCGATATGTCTCTTTAAGGTAAAAATATTATCTATTTATAAGTAAAATTGCATATCTTTTATATAACTAGTGATTGATTACGTAATTGGCCAAACATTGTCTATGTATATTTTATTTGATGAATTTATCAAATGTAAGTAATGGGATTACACCTAAATTTTTTTATTTGCTTCCCCTTCAATGGGAAAGGACGTACAAAAAAAAGGCAGTTGGAGGAGTAACATCATCACGATAATTTAGAACATTCTTGTTTGCCATGACAAGCAGAGCAAGAACTCAAGAAAAAAGAAAAGCCTATTTCAAGGGCTCTGATACCGTACAGATGAAACACAAAGAGACAATCAAGAAGATATTTCATATATTTATGAAGCGAGCATATAAAGATGTTACTTATAAACAGAGTACATAAGAGAGTAATTATATATAACTAATATTATCTTACTTAGCAGCTATGAAACTCGATGAATAAACAAATATTATAAATGACTATAATCATGCAAAAATAAGGAATCGATGACTTAGACTATCCTAGTTAATTCATTGGTATCCTATTTAACATATTATTAAAATGTTTTATTTTAATATCCTATTCAAGTTTTTTGCATCTCTTCTAACATTTTAAATAGTATTTTCTTCTTTTTTATTAAAGTTGATTATATGTATCTTACTTATTAAATTTGACAAGGATATTTACGAAAATTTAAGAAAAAAAGACAATATAAAAAAAACTAAGATTATATTTCACACAAGATAAAAAAATTAATTTTATGACTTTTTATTCTAAATTTTTATATCATTTTGTTAAATTTTTAAAACTCAAATTATTAATAATAGTAGCAATGTATTGATATAAAAAAACGAAGATTAATTTAAACTATTTTAATTCTTGTTATATGAGATTTGATACCCTAATTAATGTATTTGTGTTTTTTATACCTTATGTTATAAAATATTATGCTTTAATACCATAATTTAATTATTGATACTATTTTTAGTCATTAAATTATTACTTTTTATTATTAACTTTTTTCTTTTCTTAAATTTTCACAAATGTCATTTTTTTAATTTGATATGTATGACACATGTAATCAACTTTAACTAGAAATGAACAAACATTATCAAGATGGCTTAAAAATAGAACTAATATTTGAGTTAGGGTATTAAAATAAAATATTTTAATAATACAATACATAAAAGGTTTTTTATTGTAAGGTAACTAACCCTAAATATAACATATTGAATATGATAATATTAGGAGGGGAAGGTAACGTTGAATTCGAATGTTTATAAATTTAGCAGCAGTATAACTAGCCAAGTACAAGAGAGTAGGAACCTAATTAGTTTGCCTCTTAAACACTCAATTAAAGTTTCCACTAAAACCACCTACATTTACTATGAATGTCCTCAAAGTTTTTAAATCCTAACCAACCTATTTATATTCAGAGGACTAATTATCAAGTCCTTAGTCACACTAATACCTTATATCACGCCTCTTACTCTCATTCACCAATAATTTTATATTGGTGGTTAAAATTTAGAAACTTGAGAACAATATGAATATATACATTCCTAATTCATATGGTATGATTTATCTGCTTGATAACACTGACCAGTTATAAAGTGCTTGAATATACCAACAGGATTGAACTTCAGCAAAAAGTCAAAGGAAAACATTTTCCGTCACAAATTTGTGGTGACATGATTCAAAAGCAATTGAAGAATAGAGATTCGACCACTTACCAAATGAAGCAGGGTTTTTAATAATTTGAGAAACCACATCGTATACGTTTTCTGTAAACACCAATCTAAGACCAGGAAGCTGCTCATTCAACCTTGTGACCATATCCTTTAATTTTCCGTTGAATTCCAAAGCAACATTGTTGTACTCCTCTATGCATTGATGTTTACCCAAAAAATTAGTAGCTCTCTCCAATGGTAAACAACCCATTGGAGGTACCCCAGTGAGTGATATTTTTCTAACACCAAGACTGTAAAGTTCCTTTAAGAAATTACTAGAAAGTCCAACAAGAAAATCTTGGTACTGTTGAATAGTGAACTGGGATTTCCTGCTGGGGAAAATGTAATAGTTTTCAAGAAAATCATTTGTCCCTAAGCTTACTATGTATAGTGCCTCCCTTAAAATTATGTTTGCCTTTCTGAGTCCAAGATAGGATCTTAATTTCTTCTGGTATTCTTTGTAGTATTCCACTTCCTTCCAAAGTGGTATCACATTCTGTACATACAAAATATGTGTATGCAGTTAAATATTAAGGAACATCTTTCTTTCTTTCTTTCTTTTTTCTGGCTACAATGGCACAGTTAATAAACTTTACAATGCAAAATAATCATAAAGTTAAATTGGGTTAAGGGATATTATTTGTTTGTATTTATATTAAAACTAGTTTTAGGGAAAAGTGCTTGTAAATAGAAACGTTTAGGAAGAGCAAAATGTGATTTATATGATGAGCCTTAAAAGCATTTATAGAAAGAAAAAAAAATTATGTCTAGTTTAAAAACTTTTTGTTGTTATTAAAAGCGTTTTTAGAGGATCTAAAAACCATGACCAAACCAACCTTAAAATATTATTTACAGTTGAAACTACTTAATTACGAGCACTTGCAGTATAATAAAAATAAAAAAAAACTTACCAGCACTTTAGAGGTTTCATTTCATAAACTTAAAAACGCAAATAATCATAAAGTCAAATTGGTTTAAGGAACTATTTTTGCCTATTTCTATTAAAAGCGATTGTTAGAGAAGTGCTTTCAAAAAAAGAAAATTGTACAGAATCACAAATTGCATTTTCTAAGCCTTAAAAGCACTTCTAGCAAAAAGAAACTATGTTTTGTTCAAAAATATTTTTGTGTTATTCTTAGAAACTTTTGTAAGATATGATGTCTAAAATATGAATTAGTATCTTTTATCTACTCATATTCTTGTTTTGATAATTTGTATCATATTCTTGTTTTGATAATTTGTATCTTATTTGACTTCTATTCTCAACTAATATACATAAAATACTCCTATTTAAATCATTGTTACATTTTTTTTATTAAATTCAACAATAATCTTAATGAATTGAAGTAGTTCAGAAGTACAAATGAATACCGATTGTTTGAATTAAAATTTATATTAGTAACTGAAATTAAATATTTGATGTGTCTTAGTTGAAAATAAACTTAAAAAAAAATATAAACTGTATAAAGGCATGATACCTCATAAATGTTATATATTTTCATTTATGGAACTAATTACAAGCACTTTACTAAAAAGTTAAAAGAACTTACAAGCACTTTAGAGGTCTCAACGTCATAACCAGTACCAGCAGAGGCAAAACAAACACCAGTAGCAAAATCAGAAATGTTATAAGAAGGATCCAAATAAGCAGGAACAGTTGATTTTAATCCAAAATACTCAGAGATGAAATCTGGAGGAATTTTTCCATTAGAGAACCTTCCTGTTGGTTTACCATCTCTGAAATCTCTTCCATAAGGTTTGAAATTACTCTTTAGTAGTGTAGCAATCACGTTGTTGTTTCCTGCATCAACTGTTGAGTCCCCAAATACTATGATTGCTGGAACTTTTGCACTTGTTATTGTAATTAAATCAACTACAAATATTATTTGTGTCAACAAAAAAATAATATTTCTGTAATGTGCCATTTTTATTAGGAAAAAAAAAAGATGATATTAAGGGTTTGGTATCAGATATATATATGGCTTTTTCAATCGAAGGAGATATATGAATTCGACAATTCTTGAATGGGGAAATCAGAATTTATTGGGTTTGGGTTTGGTACAATTGCAGCGTAAACATTTTGTGTGTGAGGTTTCAAGTTTCAACTAATAAAACTTTTTTGCATGTGGTTTCAATTGTAATTAAAGTATAATGAATGTACTAAGGCCTACTGTAATTATGATGAATTTAAACAAATTTAGAAACAATAAAGTTCATATAGAAAACTCCTAGGTTAATAAAATTATCACTCTTTGATTAAAAAAAATGATATAGAAAAATGTTTAAATTAGAGAATTGATATTTTCAAAGTAAAAATCACTAAGATTAAAGCAATTCAATATTTTACATCATAATTTAATATTCTAAAATTTTTAAAAATAAAAATATTGTTATGAAATTAACAAAATTTACTCTTATAATAAGACTACCATTCAATTAGTGTGGGATGTAGTTCAATTATATATAAACCCTAATAACATAAATTTAGGCTATTGATATTTCCATAACAATAAATATTATAGGCAAAACAAATTATTTACTTTTAAACATATTTATCCATGAGAGTTATAATTTTAATATGATTATTGTTTTGAAAGAAAGTTAACTTCACTTTATATATTATTATAATGTAATATGGGTAGAATAATTTTAAAAAATATAAAAAATAATTTATTTTTTAAATATTTTTTGTCAAGTAAAACACCATAATTAAACAAATCATTATGAGTCACAAAATTTGACCATCAATACAAGAAAAAACGATATCTAGAAAAAAAAATTAAAGAAAAATGAAATTAGTCCTTGAAAGTAACACAATTAGGGATAAAAATTTGATATTCGTTTTTGATAATGTTTACTAAAAATTAACAAATAAAAATTAAATAGGATAAAAAATTAGGACGAACTTTAAATTTGTCATTGAACCACCAAAAATTTGCCCTTGCAAATGGAAAAAATGGTGAGAAATTCATTCCAAATTTTAAAATAAAATTATTTGCCTTTGAAAATCGAAATTATTAAGGAAAAAAATTTACAATATATTTAGAACAAGATTTTTGTCCTTGAAAAATATTAGATTTTGGGATGAAATACGCAGAACTATTAAGGACAAAACATTTGTGGCATAAAATTATAAATATTTAGGATAAAAAATTGTAATATATTAGAGATAATTTTTTGTAAATGAATATAGTTAAAACATTACCATAAATATTTTGATTTAATTTTTCATAATATAAAAAAATAATTGAGTTATTAGAAGAAAAAATCTACGTCGTTTGACGATACAGTTTCTATTTTTTAATATTATATTGTAATTTTAAAATATACATTCTTATATATACACTTTAGATATTAATTTAATTTCGTGTATTTTATCTCTTTTATACCACACACCAAATTTTTATATCAAAATTTTTTTATTCACTCCCATTTTTTTCTTTTTTCCTCTTTCTTCTTTCTCCCTCTCTCTTTTTTCTTTTATTTTCCTTTTTCCCCAGCACTCCTTCACTCGCGTCCCTTTCTTCTTTTTTTTCCTTTTACCTTTGCTCGCTCCAACTAATACATAAAATCCTAATATTACTAGCAATTCCTCTCACAGCTGTCAGGGGTCTTTCACCATCGTTGACAATCCATCAATCTCGTATTACTTTAGCCATCAATTCCTTAGTCTCGCGCGACTTTAGATTCGAAGATTTGTGCAACAAGCCACCAGTCTCGTGCGACTTCAGATACCAAGATTCGTACAACAAGCCACAAGATTCTGTTAGTTTTCAAGCAGATTAAAACATGATGTTATACTTGCTATTTAAACAAGATTCTTTTTTTTAATGTTACACTTGCAATATATTTTCAATATGCAAGCTGGCTTGTAATTTTCAATATTTCATCTGTTTGAGACACGAGTAAGATCTTATTGCCTTGGCATTTTCTTCTTGGTTCATTTATCTTTCTTGTAATTACCATATCAGGTTTTTGTATTGATTGAGACCAACTATTACATTTAAAATATTATATAGATATTTGATTTTGATCTGGGATCCTATTTTTTATTGATATTTTTTATATATTTTTGTAAAAGTTTTCAATAAAAATAGAAAATAAATCTTAAATCAGGAGAAATAAAGAAGAAGTTTAGATGGAAAAGTTTTTGGACCACAAACTGTCCTTGGAAGAACATCATCTAGATTCTTATGTCAGGCTCGAAAGGATGATATCATTTTCACTACTTATATCAAAACAGGAACCATTTTGCTCAAGTCCCTTATTTTCAAATCACTTCCTCATATCTTTCTCATTTTTCTTCAATCATAATTACTTTAATCTTACTTTGTGTGATAGATAATCACTTCCAAATCACACATATAGTCATAATCACTTACAAATCACACAAGTAAGATTCCATTACCTTCTAATATTTGACTATATTTCTTTTATGTTAAGTATGGCTCAAGTACGTTTATCTATGTTAACTTTGTGCCATTCCATACAATATGGATAATTTGTTTGTTTGGTACATTAAATGTGTCCAAATGACAATTGTCTAAGGTGCATGTGTTATTCTAAGGCTTACTATGTCTAAGTTTTAGATGCTCAAAGCAAAGATGCAATCCATGTGACTCAAGTGGCTATATAAGTGGGATTATAATGGTAGAAGTTTGTTGTTCTTTCCTTCTTGTGACCAGCACCAGCACCAACACACTAGTACACCAACATGCCATCACCAAAGATACCAAGATCAAAGATACCAAAGACTAACACGCTAACACCAAAGATACCAAAGACCAACATGCCAACACCAAAGATACCAAAGACCAAAATGCCAACACCAGCATGCTAACACCAACACCAGCGCTAAGGAAAATAACCTTTTTTAGTGGCTTGCTACAAAGAAGGATTAGGAAGATATCAAATTTGGTATGGAAAATGGAGTTGAATTTTATGCCGTTTCCTTTGTTAAAGACGCACAAGTAGTTCATGAATTGAAAATTCATCTTAAAAGTAAGGAGATATGCATCAATTGTATAAAATATAAATTCATGAACTAATGCCTTTAAAGGTTCTAACTTATTCTTTTTTCTCCTTACATATGGCAGGTTGTAGGGCAGATATTCATGTGATTGTTAAGATAGAAAGCGTTGATTGCATTCCAAATTTGCATTCAATTATCACAGCATCTAATAGGGTAAATTCATGAATCATTTCACTGCTACTTACTGCTTCATACATGCTCATTCTTGCCAATTTTTATATATTGATAAATGTTATTGTGTTGCACTCAGTTCAAATTAACATATACTCATCTTTACTCTAATAGGCAATGGTTTCCAAGAGAGACCTAGGGGCAAAGCTTCCTATTGAGAAGGTTCTACTTCTGTAGGTACTTTTTCTCTTTTCTGATAGTAAGCCAACATAAAAATATCATAACTTATATTTTCTTCTGGTATTAATTACCCCAATTGGATATTTATACACATATGCAAAGCCTACTTAGATAAATAATCCTAATTATATACAAACTAGCATATATGCTATAAGATAATACATATCTATTCACACACTAACCACACATTAATTGTATTTAACATGCTCTCAAGTTAAATTCCTTCACTGGGTAGATTTAAGTTGTTGAACTTGCAACTGCCCTAGGCTGTTGAATTATCTTGAATGGAGTTTATGTGCTTGAGTTGTGTGAACTATTTCATTTAAGTGACTAACCAAATGATTTCCATTATGTTTAGGTACCCATTGAAAGCTGTGAAATTTATGCATACAGTTGCATTGCGGACAGAAGCACACCAATGCACTAACACACCAACGTATCAGTACCAACACACTAGTAAACCAGCGCACCAGCACCAACAAAGCTTGTTGTACTATTGGCACCTAGACTTTAAATATATTACATTGATACATTAATATGTTTAGATGTTACTATTTATAGAAATGGAATGTAACATGTATACGTATAATTCTAACTCTACATTTGTTCCTTATAAATTGATATTGTATTGGTGAAATAAAAAATAACTTTAGTATTTTTTGTAGAATAATATATTTTGAGATTATATTTTCTTTGTTATAATGTTGTCCATAAATATGTTTTAAGACAAAAAATTTGTCCCAAATAAGTTTGGACAAAATATTGTCACAATTTTCTCCCAAAATTGTTAGTTTTAGACAACAAAAATTGGCCCTAAAAATGTTATTAAGATTTTAAGGGACAAATTTATTCCAAATTATAACAAACTTGTTTGTTTTCTAAAGTAATTTTCAAGAATAAAACTTTGTGACAAAATTTTAATTTTTAAAGACAAATATTTTGTCCTTAAAACATTTTTGAGCAAACTATCTATTGTTTTCAAGGACAATCTAATAGAATTTAGGGACAAAAACTTTTGTCCTTAATTTTTTTTGTTTGGGACAAAATTGAATTTTGTTCTAGTAGACTTTCTTCAATCCACACTTTGGAACAAAATAAAATTGACAAAATTTTTGTTCCTAATTCTCATTTGAGACAAAATCATGGCTTTCAAGGACAAAAGTCTTTATCCCAAAAAAAATACATTTTCTTGTAATACATGTAGGGGAAAATAATATTTAATCATTCGGATTGAGATTATCCTGAAGTTTTTTTTATACAATAGAAACTCACCTAGTTATAATTAAAAAAATAATTCTATAAATTTTATTAATTTATATATTTAAAATAATTTTATGTTTTTTAGCTATAACTAACGGTGGTGGATTGAATGATTTTTAATCTAAATATAATTCGATAATGTAATCAATCCAAATCTAAATATATTGAACTTTTCAGATTAGATAAGATCAGATTTATTAAAACTTATATGTATAAATTATTATCATATATAAAATACGATATACACAATACTTAAATTTTAAATTGGTGTAGTTATAATAAAATTTATTATTTATAGTCACAACTGAAAAATAAAAAAGAATAAGAAGTATGTTTTTACAATTATTAAATTATTATAAATATTATATTTATTTTTAAAGCTAAAATATTAATCTAATGTAATTATAGTATGTATAATATTTAAATATAACATGTTTGAAAAATTGTTAGTGTGTTAGGATTTCTAGTGAGATATTAGATAGAAGACAAATTTAGATTCTTTATTCATCTCATTAATGAGGTAGATATCCAAAGGGCATGTGTATTGTTACAATGGTAGGCACCATGTTTAAGGTGTCAGTGCTGACCTATTTATGATAAAACTACAAAGAATGAGTATGTCGCTATTTTTATGCCGCACAAGATGGATACTATATAAGATGGTAGGTATCATTCAAAAGATTTTACCCATTAGATCACATAGTGCTCAATATGATGACAAAAGACTAGATCTTGTCCATTAGGTCACAGTTATCAGGTTGTAGGCCAATGAGTACCCAAGATCTATAGAGTTGGATCAATTCCTTCCCTATACTAGATCACTTATATTCGGGCTATAACATGTGCATTATTTGTTACATGAAAAAGATGTATTAGGTCGCTAGGGTTGTGTACCTCACCTAAAAAATACTAAACATTAACTCTCATATTTTCTTCATTTTGTGAAATTAAGAGAATAATTAAGACCCATGCAAAACTTTCAGTTTCTCCAATTAAACCAACTCCTTTACCCTTTCAAATTTATTAACTTTCCTTATAAATAGATGACTTTTTTTTAACCATTTTACCATATCTTATTTACTTAGTCAATTCTTCAACCAAAGAATCTGAGTCCTTTGCTTAAAAATTCAAGTTGCACCTCTATAACTCCAACCTCTTTTTATAATACTTTGTTTAAAATTCAGTCCAATTTTTGAGCGACTTACTTGTCATATAAGTCCACGCAATGCTTGCAAGCCACTTTTCAGCCTTCCATCAGTTCATTTTCAAGCCATTTTCTAGGTAATTTACCTTTACCTCACTCATTTTTTAGAATGTCTTCAACATATAAGGGAAAAAAATATAGACTGTCAAACAACTTCCAATGATTCTCTATCAGGTCGTACAAAAATTGTTCTCCTAAGAATTGGGACACCTTGAGAATCTTTTAGGGATTCTTCTTGTCCACAATAAGATCGTAATCAAACTAAGTAACCTCAAAAAACCAATACAGGTTGTGGTAAAGAAATATATAGCACCTCAGGGAGAGAAATCATTCTAGTTTTCCCCATTTCGTCTAGCTTGCATCTATCCTCTACTTCATTGTCATAAGGTCTCATACCCATAATTATGATTCTAGTGGCTACAATGAAGATATACAGTCCTAAGAAAAATGTGACTCTAAATATAAGCCTCCTTACAAGACCAAAGATAAACATCAAATAAAAAATATTCCCAATGAGTTGGACACTAACAATCTAGCTCCAAACCCTACAGTAGGATAATGCTTGTCTCACACCACCTCTATGATACAAACAATCCCCCTAAAGGGTAATGGGTAATACACTCCATCGCATTCAATCTAAGACTCGAGTTTCTTTTTCCAAAACTAATAGCTCGTGCCCTGAACACTTTTGGCATCAACTTTTCCCAAGTCAACCCAAATGGATGGCAAACTATTTTATGTCTCTCTATTGTCGCAAGGGAACACGAGGTGGATTTGATTGATAAAGAAATAAGATTCATCTATTGCCTTAATAAAAAAGGCCTTGATAAAGGTAAGGCATACATGTCATCTTTTGTTGGGCACGAACTACATTTAAACTCCCCTACAGTGCCTCAAGTTGGAAAGAATAATATTTTTAAATCAAATGAGATATTTGAGGTGACTGGGCAGAGTTCCCAATCTGTACTTTATAGAGCCATAACTTTAGCATAACCCAACCTTGGGCCAGCTAGCTAATCAATAAATTAGGTCATGATGGTAGAGAGAAGATTATGAGAATTGCTAGTGTGTTAGGGTTTTAGAGAGATGTTAGAGAGAAGATAAATTCATATCCTTTATCCATCTTATTAGTGAGGTAAATATATATGCTTGTCCTATACGACTTCTATGATGTAGACAATCCCCCTATGTGGTGATGAGTAATCCATTTCATTGTATTAAAATTAAGACTCAGGTGTCATTTTCCTAAAATAAGAGCTCGTACCCTAAACAACTTTGACATCAACCTTTCCTAACTCAACCTAAATTGATGGAGAACTCTTTTCAGTCTATCCATTGTCGCTAGGGAACACAAGATGGATTTGATTGATAAAGAAATAAGATGCATGTACTACTTTAGGAAAAAGGACTCAATAAAGGTAAGGCATACATTTTATCTCTTGGAAAGTGCATTGGGATGGAAAGACAAATATTTTTACATCACATGAGATATTTGGGATGATGGTACATAATTCCTAGTCCACACCTCATGGAATCAAAACTTCAGCACATTCTAACATCATGCCAGCTAGCTAATATATAAATTGGGTCCTAACGATAAAGAGAAGATTAGAATTATCGAGCTCTAAAATACTAATAATGAGATTTATAAACATATTTTGACTCTATATCGTTTTAGGGAGTCCAGTATATGGAAGGACTACAATGATGAATACATATGTCATTTTTTGTGGAAAGGTATAAAAAATTTATGATCTAGATTATAAACTAATTAAGTTTGTTTATTTTTTCATGCATGGACTATACAAATGTAGACTTATAAGACTTGATTGACATATCAAGTACTTGTAACCTAGAGCCCATATATTTCAAGGTTATCCACACATAACCTTCATAGATTAAAAAGTCAATTTTCCTAGACAATGAGCCTACTGAATTCATCCTCCATCTCTAATTAACCTGTTGAGCATTCCTAGCTTGTCTTCTTAGCCAACTCTTGCTATGATTTCTAAGAAGAGGAAAACAGGTGAAATCACAAGTCCATAATCTAAGCCATGGACCTGGATAACCAAATTTGACGAAGTCATTTTGAAGGACGTTGTGATGTTAAACTCCTTAATAACATATTTTGATGATGACATCTTTGGTTAATTAAGCTAATTTGGGGCATATACTATTACTTTAGTAGTGACACTAAATGAGCTAGGGTCAAGGAATCTTATGAGGAGGAAAAAAGGATTTTAATGGAAAGATGATAGATGATTGTCTATTGGAGGTAAATTCTTATCTTTCTTCCCTTTGTTATTTTACCCTAATTTTATATGCCATTATTCCATGTCACTTATTTCTAACACATGTATTTTATTAGGTTCTAGCATTGGCAAGAGAAGGAAAGCTCTCGCTCGACACATACAAATATGAAGTGTAAGAGAGTCACTTATAAATATCAAAGTATCTAAAGACTATAGAGGATAAATATGCTTTCCTAATTGAGAATGAGGCCAAGATTTTAAGTCTTGAGAGTGATGTCCTTGATAAGTACAAAAAATTGAAGAAAGTGGAAAACTACACCTATGAGTCAGGTAAAAAAGTATCTCACTATGAGAAGAAGGCCCAAGCCATAACGAGCTCCCTAAGAGACTAGATAACTTCGTTGAAATAAAAAATGAGATCGTTATTTGATTTGGTGGAAACTCTGAAAGTAGTGTATTAAGTCTTATAGAAGTGGGGTGAGCTTCATGATAAGTAACTTGAAGAGTCGGGCTGAGAAGGTGGACTTGACTATTCCATATTTCACATTTATGCGAGTTTTTCAAAGTATTATGAGAAAAACACCTCCTACTAGCACCCTTCTACCCTCACCTCATTCAGAAGAGACAAATTAAGGAGCCCGTGTGGAAGGATAGATCGAAAAAGACACCATGTAATGGGTATTGTCTCTTTCCTATTCTTGCAAGCTTTTTTTAGTGCAACCTTTTACTTTTTGATTTCACCATCAACACTTGAGCGATTAATAGATTCTTATTTTAGGATTTTATTTTGTTTTCTATGTGATTGGTGACTCTTTTGCAAATACGCTTTGTACACATGTCATATCTTTTGAAATATTTATAATTAGCATTGATGTTGTATTTGAACAATATAAATTTATCACTTTGAATTTCTCGTAGTTGTTGAATACTACATTTAATGCACTTAGTAATATTTATCCTCTATTTATATGCTAAATTCTATCATTTTGATTTTAATAGTCTTTAAAATTTTCTCGACACTCAATCTTGATTTTGAGCCCTTAGTTTGGAATTTGAATGCAATAATTAAAATCCAATCAGCATTTGGCTAAAAACATAACCTATACCATTTAGATATCATGCCATGTAACCATACCTATAGATTATTCATATGCCAACTTTGATTATCTGAAAGAAATGAGACAACCATACCTATAGATTATTCATATGCCAACTTTGATTATATGATAGAAATGAGATTGTGCTTTTCTTACATCCTAAACACCCTTCTTAAAGATAAGAAAGGTCATCCTTTTTCACCACCCTTAATGATGAAGTGAATCAAATACTTAACTATCCATCCCGTTGATGGAACAAACTGTGTGCTCTCCCTTGCTTCAACAAAAAGAGTTAGATAAAGATGTAGACTTACACATCCACTGTGTTTCCACCACTAAGTTGGGCAACGATGCAAGCTTACTTACTTGCCCTGATGTTGTGGAATAGGTTGGTCCTATTATTGAGATAAATAGTAACCGATTGATGTATTTGGAACTTATGGTGAGCTATTCCTTGTTGGTGGAACATTTTAGCCTGTATATCGATGCTATTATCAAAGTGAAGATAGTGGATTGGATAGCCTGTTTGTAAATGGGATGTTTGGCAACCCTTTTTCCTATAATAGCATCTATAATCATTTTGGGGTTCTTGCTAATCGTCCTAATATATATATACAACCCATAAAAGAGAAAATGTGACTATGTGGCACTTGATGGCAAGACATGTTCTTTATATAATCTATCTTTTATCTCAATAATTTTATTTTTGAATTTACATCGATACTGTTGTTTTGTTTGTATTATGTAGTCCCTATCCCTCATCATTGACTTGAAATGAGAAGCAGAGACTTCTTAGGAGACTTCCAAATTTTTGATTAAGAGCTTTATGGACTCAATGCTTGCTATAAAGCTATGGAACAAGAATTGAAGGATGTACGCAATGACCTGATAAAAAACTTACTCAATGAGATAAATACAAAGAAGAGAAGGATGATCTCTACAAATTAGCTTAGTACTTAAAACAAGAAACTCTGGAAAATGGGCCTCACAAAGCACCTTTTTGAGAAAACTTGCTCACATCCCCACCCATGGAGATATTATGTACTGATTGGGACTGGTTGTATTAACACATTCCTCTTTTATTGTAATGCAATAAAGTACTCTTTCTGCTATTCAAAGTGTTTTGTAAAGAAAAGGTTCTTATGATTATTTCTTAGGATGGACGTCACAACTCTTATACATACACCCCAAATGGGGAGTCCATTTGGCCACTTAACTCTGTAATTAAGATCATCACGTTGTCTTTCACGAGACCAAAGACATACAAGGGTGAAATCAATTTCAACCCTTGTATGCATTTCCCAAAGAGAGGTTTCATATATGTGAACTCAAATCCCTTTCTTATGATAGGCATCACTCCTTTTATACTTGCATCCCAAGTAGGGGGTCCATTTGGCCACCTCGCTCTATACTTGGGAGTGATTGCATTGTATTTTCATAAGACATAACACATACAATTGTGAAATTAAATCCAACACTTGCATGAGCTTCCAAAATAAGGGGTTCACATTTGTAAACTCATGACCCTTTATTAGGATGAATGTCATGTCTCTTATACTTGCATCCCAAGTGGGGGTCCATTTGGCTACCTCACTCCATACTAGGGGATTATCACATTGTCTTTCTGCTAGACAAGTGTAGAAATATGGATTCATTTATAATATAACATTAATCTATGCATCACATATAATATTTCTTTAAATGCTCTCAATTATAACTCAATTCTTCTTTTCTTTCTCAACTTTCTATTCGATATGAACCCCTTGGAGTTATTTCATAAATCCAATAAGAGTATTTCCATGTTGTAGTAAATTTGTTGTATGTGATTTATATCTCATTTCCCAACGCTTTCCATAGGACCCAATCCCATACACTTAAGTTTTTATGTTTCAAGGATTTGTTGTATGATTTTTAGATTGTCCTTTTTGTGATTCAATCTATATCAAAGCACTCTCCATCTTTTCTTCTACTAGTAGAAGGTCTTCTTTTCTAAGATCATCATTTTCCTCTTGTGTGAATTTAGAGGGGATTACTACTTTTGTACTATATATAATAGAGAATGGGCTCTCCCCAATCACCTTTCTAGGGGTCATAATTGTTAGCCATAAAATGTTAAGGCAATTCATTGACCCATTTTCCCTTAGCTCCCTTTAATCACTTTTTCAATATGTTGTTAAAGGTCTTGTTTGAAGACTCCACTTGGCCATTGGCTTATGGTTTGTAAGGGGTAGAGTACGACAATTTTATTCCCACATCTTCACAAAAGAAGACTAAGCCCTAACATATGAATTGTTGGCCATTAACGATAACCAGCTCATGAGGTTAGCCAAACCTACTTATTATGTTACACCAAATAAATTTTCAAACATCACTTTCTTGGATTGTTTCCAATGGTTAATATTTTATCTATTTTGAGAAACAATCTATCACCACAATCAAAAACTTCCTTATTCTTTAAGTAAGAGGTAATAGGCTCACTATATCAAAACCCTATTTTAGGAAAGGTTAAGGACTAATTATGGATTTCAAGTCATTGGTTGGATGATGACATATATTAGTATATCTTTGGTATTGATCATCACACTTCTTATCATGGTCAATATAATCCTTTTGGATAGTAGGCCAATAATAGCCTTATCGTATGATTATTTGAGAAAAGGGTCATTCCTCTCGAATCAATGCCACATTGACCTTCATACAACTCTCCTAAAATTATTTGTACCTCTTGATGGGGTAAAAAACCATGGTCTTTTATGATTTTTTCAATAAATGACTCATTTAATAATGGCATAGTTCTTTTATTTTGTCACTATTTTGTGCACATCCTCCTTGTTAGAAAGTAAATTCCTTGGATGAGGTATTTTAAGTAAAGGATCATCCATGATGTGCACATTGTGGTGCTTGTAAGTTTTTGTTCATTTACATTCTCCTTCCTTTCACCTTCACTAGGATCGGATAAGCATGAAATCGAAATCATTATTTTTAACCCTATATTTACCGTTGATGCTAAAGTAGCCAAGGAGTTGGCATGAACATTCCCCATTTAGGGGTTTTCTTGATCTAAAATGTTTCAAAAGCTAATAGTTTTGTCTTTATCTTCTCCAGGTAGTTTTTTCATTCATTCTTCTCTTGCCTCAAATGTACCATTGACCTTATTTACTACTAATCACAAATCACTATGGACCAAGACCTTCCTTTCTTCTAATGGTTTTAATTACCACATCGTCAATAGTAGTACCTCATATTTTTCAAAGTTGTTAGTTGCTTGAAAATCAATACACATACATTATTTGATTATCCCTTCTACTAGAGTAAGTATGACAATTCCTACCTATCTATACTTTCCATATGTCTGAGGTATATGTGGCAGTGACTAGAACCACTACTTAGTCCTCTAATTTTCTTACAGGTTCTTGAGTGCACTCGATGATGAAGTAGGCCAAGCTTGTCCTTTAACAATTGATAATGGTTTGTATTGTATTTTAAATTTTCCCAATTCAGTGGCTATCTGAGAAAGGCGACCAGATTGATATGGCTTACCCAAAATGTTCTTCAATGGTTGAGATGTAAGAATGACCACTTTATGAGCCCTAAAATAGTATCTTAGTTTTCTTGAGGTGATTCTTATCGTAAAATCTGCCTTGTATAAGGGAGGATACGTCTGTTGCACTTCCGTCAGGAATGGCTCATATAGTATACTAAGCATTATTTCCCCTCTCTATCAAACACAAGTATGACACTGGTCGTTTTGTCCATGAAGGCCATATAAAGGAATAAAACCTTGCAAATGGTAGGATTTGTTAAAATGGGTGTTTTTCCCAAGTATTATTTGATGGACTAAAAGGCCTATTCACATTCTTCACTCCATACAGAATCTTTGTTTTTCTTCAATAGCTAAAAAAAGGGTGAACATTTTTTCATGCACATGGAAATGAAACAACTCTATGTTGTTATCTGTCTGTTTAGTTTTTAGAGCACTTTAATACCTTATGGTGACCTCATGTTCACAAGGGCTGTAATTTTATCTAGATTGACCTAGATTCAACAAGAAGATACTAGATACCCAAAGAACTTCCTTAAATCACCCCAAAACATACTTTTTTGGATCAAGACATGTTTCATAACTTCTTATTATAGCAAAGACCTTTTCTAAATTTGAGATGTGATCTTTGGTGACTTTTATTTTACCATCATGTCGTCAACATAAACCTCCATATTTCATCTAAATTGGTTTTAAAGCATCTTGTTTACCAACCTTTGAGAAATAGCACTGGTATTTTTATACCAAAAGGTATATTGGTGTAACAATATGTCCCTTCTTCGATGACGAATATTCAGTGACGAATGTCGTTTTCTCTTCATCTTTGGGTTACATTCTTTATATGATGATATATTGAGTATGCATCCATAAAACTCATTATTTTCAAACTGATCATGGCATCAACTAGATAATCAATTTTAGGTAAAGGAAAAAAATCCTTTAGATTCTAATGTCTGTGAAGTCAATGCACATTCTATGGTCTCATCCTGTCTTATTTTCTAAAACAATGTTTGATAACCATATAGGGTAATTGACTTCGAGAATCCAACCCATACTTTTCTCTCGTGAAAATTGCATTTTTCTTTGCTGGACTAGCTTCTTGTTATGCTCGACATTCAACTCATGAGAAATGATAGAAGGATCAGTACTTAGCATGTGTTATGGTTTCCAAGCTAAAAGGTTAACATTATTCTTCAAAAATTCAATCAATGAGTCCTTTAACTCAGTTGAAAGTTTCGAACTAATTTTTAAAGACTTGTCTTTCTTTGGCCATCCTACTGAGATTATTTCATAGTCTTTAGGCACTATTATTATAGTACAAATTTTTGCCAAGCATGTAGTATCTGAGCTTAATTATCACTTGTTCTTTGGTTGCTACTTCAAACCATAAGGTAAAGCATTTTTCATAGTGGAATTGTAACAACTTCTTGCCTTTTATTGTTCTCATCTTATTTCTCTTACCCCTTTCACTATGGGGTACTTGATAAGATGATAGTAAGTTGAAGGGACATCTCTCATCTTATGGATTCAAGATCTTTCCAAAATTGCGTTATAAGATTTAAAGGTGTTCAAAACCACAAAAATCTAAGCATGATAGCTCTTTCCACAAAGACGAAGAACCGTATAGTTCCAATCGACATGATTACACTACTATTGAAACCACTAACATCATTTGTTGTTTTGTAATCTCTTTAGAATTTATTCCTATGTCTAGTAGTGTAGATAAGTGTAACATATTAGAAGTGCTAACATCATCCACCAAGATTCTACGCACCTCATAATGAGGAATTTTAATTGTGATAACCAAAGGATCATTGTGAGGTGGTAAGACTTCCCTTCCTTCAACGACAATAGGGAACATTGGTCCCTTTATTTTTAGGTTGTAAATAATTTAGTATGCATCTTTAGCTTCTTGAGCATATCTCTTTTACAAATTATAAGTGTGTCATGACATTATTGGACCACCATGTATGGTGTGTATTTCATGCACATCTCCTTCTAGGGCAAATTAAGTATGTTGTCCTATCTTCAAAGAGGATTATGTCATACAAATTCCCTCTAAGAACTAACCTCCATGTTTTCTCTTATAGGACCTCTATTTCCATCCACTAAGTCCCCTAAATGTTTGTCAAATGAAAGTTGTTCAATTTCTCACTTAAGATGCTTTCTATCCTTTGTCCAATTACCTATGTCTTTATGAAATACACAATATTTATTGGGGTCTCAAAATGGGGTTCTTATGGGTTGGGACCATTTTACTTGCTTCATTCTTTCCATCCCTTGTACGGCATTAGCCAATGATACATGCAATAGTGGGCCTCTCAATGGAGAAAAAACTCTCCCACATGTTCCAAGCCTTTCCCTAAGCATTACTATTGATTTAAAACAGGGTAGATTCATGTGTCTATACATATAAAGTTTTTGTTATCATTATTTCTTAGTTGTGGTGGGTATATCCAAAGATTGGGTCAATGAGATTTTTGTTGACTTCAAGTCTCTTTCCAAGTTAACAAACTTATAGGTCTTTTCATAAACCACATCCAGGGATTGTATAGTATTTAAATTAGCTCAATGAATAAACTGGTATCTTTTTTAGTTCCCTTCCAAAAATCCTCGATAGCAATAAAATCTAGACACTGAAAGATCTTTATTTTTTTGTCATTTTAAACCTTCTCATGTAGATCTCAACAATCTAATATTCTCCTAGATAATTGAAAACATATGGTGTGACTCCTTCTTGATGAGCATGTTACATATATAGTTGGTAACAAACATTTTTATTAAATTATCAAATTTCTTTACATTCTTAAGGGTAATTTAATGAACCATCGTTGTGTTATTTTTGTGAAGGTGGTGGCAAATAACTTGTAAAATATGAAATTTCTCTTGTCTTATGGTGTGCTTACATTGGCCACAACCATTTTGAAGTGGATAACATGTTTCATAGGATCTTTTAAAGCATAAAACTTTATGGGTGTTATTATTAGTTTGATATCGTCGAAGAAGGGGAATATTGATAATTGATCGCACACAACCTCGATATCATTCAGAGGATGCAACTTTTCCTTAACATTTCAATCAGTCATTCATTCTTGCTTCCATTGTTTCTTCCATCTCTTTAAATTTATCATCCAGATAATTTTTGGAAGGTTCGGGTTGTGCTTGGCGTTCTTTTGGAGCAAAGGTTTCCAAATAAGATAGTCCTAGCAAGTGTTGAGGTGTGCTTGTTCGGGATGTTGACGAGTTATAGGTTCTTAAGTTGGAGCTGTAGGGGTGGGTTACTCGTAAGTTGTATTGATTCAATACTAGTTAAGATATCTTATTGCTTCACGAGAGGTCATTTTGATCTCGTTGAACGACATAGTTTCCCTGAAGGGTTACTATCTAAAATGAACTCTAGGCCTCTTATAGGTAATTTTCTTGTATCAATCATGACTTGAGTTCCTTGTATCATTTTATGACTTTATGAAAGCATGTTATAGATTTTCCACTTGTTGTTGGAGTCTTTCCACTTTAGCATCCCTTTTAAAGATTCCCTTTCAAAGTTATAAATAATTGATTTGGTTGTGTAAGGGATCATTTTGGTCATTATAGGCCCATTTTCACTTGTTGTAGGTCATACGGGGTCATATCCCAACCCATGATGTGAAGTGATTATAGGTGAGATATAAGGTACATGATCATTGAGATCAAACTTAAGGGTTAGATAAGTATGGCTATTTCTTAATTCGGGATGGGTGTGATGTCTTGTCATAATGACATAAGTGAATTTTCCTATGACATAGATCAATTCTCCTTAAATATGAAATGTAAGGTCTCAAATACTAACTAAAAAATAGAAAGATTCAAGATTTCATAATGGGCGCCAATTGTTTGGATAAGTACTAGTGTGTTATGGTTTCTAAAGAGATATTAGAGAGAAGACAAATTTATATCCTTTATTCATTTCATTAGTGAGGCATATATAGATACAAAAAGAGAAAGTGTTATCTTTACAATGATATGTACTTTGTTCGAGATATTAGAGTTGACCTATTTATGATAAAATTACAAAGAATGAACAGATTACTATTTTGAAGTCACATAAGATGGATGATAGATAAAAGGGTAAGTAGCATTCACGAGGTCATACTTACCAGATCACATAGTACCCAATATGATGACAAATAAACCAGATCTTGTCCATCAGGTTGTAGGCCAATGAGTACCTGAGATCTATAAAGTTGGATCAACTGCTTCCCTATACTAGATCACTTGCACATGGGATGTAATATGCGTGTTATTCGTTACATGAATGAGGTGTATTAGGTCGCTAGGATCACATACATGCCACCACGATGATATAAAACATAATACATTATCAAATAAAATATGTATTTATTATAATTTAATAGTAATTTGGTCCTAAAGGAATACAATGGATTATAATATCTATAAATCTAAATCTAATTTGAATTTGAACATATTGTATATTTTTTAATTTGAATTCGATCAAACTAAAAAATTTATCAATCTAATCTGATCCAAATTTGATGAATTGGACCTAATTTCTCTATTAAAATAAATTGATTGGGTTATTTACCCACCTTTATCACAACTTGTGAGTGAGATTATCTTAAGTTTTTACAAAGAATTTACCTATTTAAATGGAAAATGGGCATGAATAGATGTTATCCCTTAAGAAGACAAAGTGATGAAAAAAAATTAAAAGAGACTAAGTAGCCAAATAAATGTAAAAAATAATAAATTTGAAATTATTAACAAATATAATTTGAATTTTTATTGAATTATAATTAGAGTTAAATATATGTATTTATAATTTTATTAATTATAAATATATAATTATATTTTTAACTATCAAATAAAAAGTAATGTAGTACAACTAAAATATGGGATCTTAATTTTATATAAAGTATTAAATTATATAATAAGAAAATAACAAAAGATATTAAAAAGTTGTAAAGTGTTTTCAAAGATAAAAATGACATGATAAGTCGTTATATTTGTATTGATTTATGAAAATTTTATTGCAATAAAAAGTCAAATGTCTATTTTATTCATATAAAATACTTAAAATTGTAAAATTAAGTACATATAATTAGGGATGAGCAATGAATTGAAACTGTATGTTTTTCAACGGTCTGAATCTGATCTGATTCAAATCAAATTTAAAGATTTTCAATTCGAATCCAATTTGATGAAATAATCAATCTAAATTTGAGCAAATTGGATTTTTTGAATAAAATAAAATCGAATTGATGTTGAAATTTATTTATGAATTATTGTCAAATAATATCATAGCATTTAAATTTTAAATGTGTATCTCTAAAAAATTTATTATTTATAATCACAACTAATTAAATAAAAAATAACAATTATGCTAGCATAATTATTAAATTATTATAGAGATTTAACATTTATTTTTATTTTTAACTATAATAATAATTTACCATAATTATGGTATATATAATATTTAAATATAATATATTATAAAATAAAATATACATTTATTTATATTTTTAATAATAATTCGGTTCAGTTTAGACTGCAATGAATTATAAAATCTTTCAATCCAATTTTGATTCGAATCTGAATGAATTATATACTTCTAAATTTGAATTAATTTGACTATAAATTTTAATAATTCAATATGATCCGAATTTTATAAATTATATCATATTTTTTAATTTAAATAAATTAATTAGATTATTTTTTTACCCTTATATATAATAATAAAATTTTATTAAAACAATGGAGTTATAGCTCACCCAAATCCCTCGTTTTCCACTCCTTTTAAGATTAAATTAATCTTTATCATGGGAGTAATTTTTACTAATATTATAACAAGATTTTAGTTTTAAAAATATTTAAGTATTAAACTATTAGATAAAATATTCATTAACTTAACCTTTTGTATCCTTAAAATGACAATTCTATTAATTTAAAAAAATATTAATTATACGCTTGAGATTTTAGGATTTAATAGAAGAATTATAGTAGGGGTAAAGCATAAGTTCCTAAGTTATTATAACAATATTTTAAGTGATTGTATTTATCTCGTACAATTATTAACAAGATTAACAAATTTTTAGGTGATTGTTTTTATCTCATACAGGTGGGTTGTTAATAGGAAAAATATTTACAGAAATTATATGGTTTAAGATAATAATGGATATAAAAAGATAGAAAATCAAGAAAAAAAATAAAAATTTATATTTTATAATATAACGTGGAATAAAGATGAAGATTGTATTCTAAGTCTGTTATCTAAAGTTATATACTCTATTTTAATAAATATAAAAAAAATTATTTTTTTAAATTTTTATAAATTTAATTATATTTAAACTCAAATTAATCGTAAACATTGTATTATATATTTTATATTTGATATTTAAGTTATATTTTTATTCTATAAAGACACTAATAATTTTTCTTTTATAAATTTTTTAAAACTATTTATTTAAATTCTAAAAACATAAAATCTTATAATTATTTAATAAGTTATTGTTATTATTTCAAATCAATTTATAACAAAATTCTAATAATATTATTTAATATAAAAAATTATGTATTTATCATTACATATATTTTATTTTTCTTATTTTTAAATAAATATTTTTTATTTTTATTTTTTTATCTAATTATAAAATATTTATTATTTATTTATTTTATTATAATTTTTTATAATTTTATGATAAAAATTAAAAAATAATATTTAAAATATTACATATATCTTTATTTTTTATTTAAGAATTTCCGTTCTTACTCTCACTCGTACTCGTTTACAGCATTACATACAAGAAAGCAAGCACTAGTTGAATGAATGATGCTATTTAGACCGGCTCTTTTTAAGCCCGGGTTGCCAGAGTGTTTTTGAGCCACTTAATTTCTCTAGTTGAATGGTAGTCTTTCATTGGTGGGAGCCTGGGAGGTACGTATTAATGCTCTGGTATCAAGTTTTATACTAGTGGGAGTGGCCCATGAATGATAAAATTAATTGGTTCAATTATTATTATTATTATTATTATTATTATTATTATTATTTGGCCTACATTAATAGCTCAAACATGCACAACTAACTATAGAATTTGTTATTTATTATTTTTGAAATATATTTTATATTAATTAGATTATCTTCCTCTATCTTTTATTAGATTTTTTTAAAATCTGTATTAATTTTAAATTTTATTGGTTTAAAATACTACATCATCATTTATTCTAAAAATAATGAATATTTTTGACTAATAATAATGATTTTGATAGATAATGATGGATTTAAATAATTTTGATAAAAAATAATTTTAAAAAATAATAATAAGTAGCACTATCAAATTTATAGTGACATGAACACAATATTTTTTTATAATTATAATTTATTAAAATATATATTAAATAATAAATATAATATAAATTTTAATGATATATTATTATTTATTATGTAAATTATGATAATTTTATTTAGTTAATATATATATATATATATATATTGTTAATTTAAAAATACTGTTTTGTTAAAATAATACTTCTATTTGTCCATTAAAAATTGCCCTGAATTTCCCCGTTTTGTAAGGGTATTAAATACAATTTTAATTTTATTGAAAAACTAATTAGAAAAAAAAAATTGGTATACATACCATTCGTCGGGCCAATATATTATTGTTAAAAAGTCTACTTACAATGAAAGTACTTTTAATGTTCTAAATGTGCTCACATAAATATTAAAGCACTTATTATAAATATATATGAGAATTGTTCTTTTAAAAGCTTCTTTTCCGTAAAGCAACAAATGCACTACTAACTTTATAAAAACTAATTTTAGTTAAAAGTGATTTCAAAAAAAATAGTTTTACGTTTAGCAAAAATATAAAAAAATAAAGCAAATTGAAAAGCACTTGCTATAAATTTGGCATGTAATTACTAAAATAACCATACAAAATTAATGAGTTTAATATTTTTAATATATTAAAAATGACAAATTATAGAATAAATGTTAGAATCTAAAAAAAAAATTAATTACTAAAAGTTGGTTCCACATATTTTAGTGAAGCGTTTCTTCACTTACTTGTCAAAAGTATATATATATATATATATATATCATAAATCTCTAAAAGTATTTTTCATGTGTTCTTCCCAAATGCATAAAAAACACGATAGTCAATAAAAATAACTTTTATATTCAAATATTCTCAGTTTTGAGAAGAAAAACAAAAGTTATATGGAGTAATTTAATTTGTGTCATGGTGCATATATGTAACTTTATTTTCACATAGTATATATTTTAAAAAAATAATTAAACTATTTATGAATTTATAATTAAGAAATAATTAAATCTTAAATTCTTTTATATGTTTAAATAAATTTTATATCATTGATTTTGTTGATCACATTTAATCATTATAATTTTGTAACGAGGTACATTGAGTGTAAAAACTTTGTTATCTTTTAAAAACTAATAATTTTAACCAATAAATTTAATTAATTTATTAATTATTGAATTATTTCCCCCTAATAGTAAAGTTATGTTTTTGTGTTATTTGATATTTATTTTAATTTTATAAGCTATTAATTAATTTTAAATTTAAAAATTAAATAATATTTATATTATTAATTTAAATTATTTTAAAATTAAAATAATTAATTAAATTTATCGATAAGATGATTGATTTAATTGTAAGATATCATATGAAGGAGGGAAATATAGCGGAGAGGGTGGTGATATTGAGCTGATCAGGAAAGCCCCACATGTAATTATTAATTAGTGTCGATCTTGTTGCAAGTGGCTGATACAATTAATATCGCTGTAATATGAAAAGTTGGCTTGAATTGTGATTGCTAAAAAAAAATTAAAAATAAATAAATAAAGCAATTCTAAGAATTTTCTTCTTAGTAATTCCTTTCTATTTTGAAATAAAAATATACATTTTTAAATATAGAAAATATTATTTTAATAATTAAAGTAATAAAATATTATATATCTTAAAATTTAGCAAAATAATTATATATATATATATATAAAGTATTTTTCAATAAAAAATGTTTAATTTATCTCGATGTATATTACAGATAACATAAAGTTAATTGTATTTTAATTTTAATATATTTTCGAATTAGTAGAGATAAATAAAATCTTAAAAAAAGTAATATTATATTGCTTTAATTGAGTCTTACCAAGCAAATTCTGAAAAAATTTCTAAACATATAGGTGGCGTTTGGTTCGTGGAATGGAATCGGAATCGGAACGGAAAAGAAACAATTTTGTTTGGTTTGACCACTGGAATCAAGCTCAGAATTAGGATTATAGTGTTTGGTTTACCACTAGAATGGAATGAAAAAAGCTGTAAATAACCTTAATACCCCTACATGTTGTAAAGTTCAAATAATGTCATTTAATTACTATTTTTTCGTCAGACAAAATATATTATTAAAATCATTATTTTTCTAAATAAGTGTTACTTAATTAAAAAGAAATATATTATTAAAATTATTATTTTTCTAAATAGGGTTTAGGGTTTTGAGGTTTGGGATGTGTGATTTAGGGTTTAGGGATTTAGGATTTAGGGTTATATTTGTAGGTTAAGGTTTAGGGTTAAAATTATTATTTTTCTAAAAATAGTTTAGGGTTTTAGAATTTTAGATTTAGGGTTTAGGGTTTTAGGGTTTTAAGGTTTAGGTTTATGGTTTTAGGATTTGGAATTTAGGGTTTAGGGTTTTGGGATTTATGTTTTAGGGTTTTGGGTTTTGGGATTTATGTTTTAAGGTTTAGGGTTTAGAGATTTGGAGATTTAGGGTTTAGGGTTTTAGGGTTTAACGTTTAGGGTTTAGGGATTTAGGGTTTTAGGATTTGGAATTTGGAGTTTAGGGTTTAGGGTTTTGGGATTTATGTTTTAGGGTTTTGGGTTTTGGGTTTTGGGATTTATGTTTTAAAGCTTAGGGTTTATGGTTTAGGGATTTGGGGATTTGGGTTTAGGATTTAGGGATTAAGGATTAGGGATATGAGAATTATGTGTTTAGGGTTTTGGGATTTATGTTTTAAGGTTTAGGGTTTAGGGATTTGAGTTTTAGGGTTTAGGGTTTTATGATTTGGATTTAGGGTTTTGAAATTTTGGATTTAGGATTTAGGGTTTTGGAATTTTGGGATTGAGAATTTGGGATTTGAATTTAAGGTTATATTTTAGGTAAGGATAAAATTGGAAAAAAATGTTTAGATGGGAATGAAATAATGATTACCAAAGGTGGGTGAAGGAATTGTGATTCCTTCTCTTTTAATAATCAGATTCCATTTCGCTTTACATTCCATCCAACCAAACACACAAAATGGAAGGAATCGATTCTGATTTCGTTCCATTCCATTCTCTCTAACCAAACGTGGAAATAGAGATATGAATTATGTGGTAGTATAATGGGCATGGACTTTCATATTGGAGAGAATTTTTTTTTTTTTTGGAATAAATTATGGGCTCAGCGGGCTAAGTAAACATGATCAAATGAAGAGTGGGCTAACATGAAAAAATGTGGGCTTTTTTGGTGTCACTATTTGAAGAAACAGTCTTCAGTCCAAAAGACTGAAACCATTTCACCCTGCTTTGGCGAGATAGTGCTTCGCCTTTCTTCATCAACTGTAAGTCTTTGTCTTTTATTTTCATTTGCCTTTTCATTCTTCTACTGTTTTTTTCTCCCTTTATTTGTGCTTGAATGTTGCACTGGACTCTGTTAGTGTTAATCTTTCCGTTTTAACTTCTAATTGAAAACAATTTATGTTCACTTTTTGTAAGTTTTAGTGACTGGTTTCTTGTGGGAATGTCCTATCATCTTATTTAAAGCTGAAATTAATATTAGCTTTTTGTTGAGGGAATATCTCTCTTTTCCATTCCCTTTTTGTTTTTTCATTATCTGCTCTGCTCACTCACGAGGCATTCTTGAATCGCTCCGTTTTTTTGCCTTATTTAGTACAGCCCTTTTTCAGCTGGATTTTTACTTGAGATTCAGGATCATACGATGTATGTTTTCTCAATTCATGTTCGGTGTTTTGGATTTGATTAGTTTATGATTTTGTTTTATGAGATAAGAATGGTTTAAACATAGGGTAGGTTTTTTTTTCAGTGGGTTTTTCTACAAGTTTGTTAAAAATTTTTAAGTCACTGTGATTGTGAAATATGTAATTCTTATAACATAGTTAATGTCAGTTAATTTGGTGATTTTTTATAAGAAACAGTTAACCAGTTAGTTGACAATGATGGTAAGAGTTGTATTTGATGTGACTATTTTTTTGGCCGGTGCTAATGTTTACAAGCTGCCATTTTATTTATATGAGGCCAAACCTTAGGGCCATCTCTGGTAACAACTCATAGTTAATTATGGATGATACAAAACTTTGACCAATTCAGGGAAGATATCTTAGATAATTGCATTATGCCAAAGTCAAATTCAATTAGTTCTTATAATTTGAGAAGGTGAAAGAAACTGAGTAATGAAGATATTTAGTAAATCATGTCGTTTAATAATTAAGACAATTTGCTTGTTCTAAAGTCTGTTGCTGAGAAGCTCATAACATGTGATCCTTATTTGTAGGCTATATTGAAATGTCGTTTAGAACAGTTTGGAATGTATATAGAGCAATGCATGGAGGCTTGTCGAGGCCACTCAGAAGGCATTTATCAGTTTCAAGCAGACCTCTGATAGATATTGCTGCTAAAGATGGAGAACTGAGGGTCTTTATAGTTTCTGGAGAGGTTTCAGGTGATAGCATTGGTTCTCGTCTTATGGTGTCTCTGAAGAAGCTCTCTCCTGTTCCTGTTAAATTTTCTGGTGTTGGAGGGTAAGTAGTTACATTACAATTTTACTGCATAAATTTAATGGATGAAAATTATTTGCTTTCTATCACCCCTATTCAAACTTCACTTCCATCTCTAATATCATACCGTGTTACATTGTTCCTTAAATATAATATTTCATTTCTTTTCAGGTCTATGATGTCCAAACATGGATTGAAATCTTTGTTTCCCATGGAGGATATTTCAGTCATGGGGTTATGGGAGTTATTGCCTCATTTACATAGGATCAGAGTGAGTAACCAGAGGCACAAGTATATATTAACACAAGCCTCTTTATCGTAAAGTTTTTAATGGTTTTTAACTCCTTTAATAAATTTATTATGTTTGGTTTGAATATTCATGCTAGAAGTTGAAAAATGTCAGGCTAAACTGAAGGAAACAACAGAGGCAGCTCTTGTTTTTCAACCCCATGTTGTTGTAACAGTTGATTCCAAGGGTTTTTCCTTCCGACTTCTAAAACAGTTACGGGGTAATATACACTTCCTCTTTGGAGTTATAATCAATATCTGTATATTTCTTAAGAAATAAATATGGTGTAGGAAACTGGGGGAATACCTTTTGTAGCTATATATAGTCAACAAAGATTGGAACATCCAGCACATTTCCATTATGTAGCACCATCATTCTGGGCATGGAAAGGGGGTGAAGCTAAACTCAGAGGCCTTGTGGAATTTGTGGACCATGTGTTTTGTATACTTCCAACAGAAGAAGAAGTTTGCAGATCAAATGGATTGAGTGCAACCTTCGTGGGCCACCCCATTCTGGAGGATGTTTTAGAGTTGAACTCAGTATGACTTTTCTAGTCTTCAGCTATATCTGGGTTTCATGTACTGTATTGCACCATGTTAGAGAGTAGAGATTTCTGCTTGTATTCATCAGATATCAAATTTTTTTTTTTTAGAATTATTTTCTTTATTAAAAAAAAGGCTTTTTCATGCGGCCATGACTTTACCAGTATAGGGTTAGCATATAAATCACTAATCAATTGAAGCATTCTTTTGTTAGGGGAAGAGTACTTCAGTATTTGAATGGAAGATAGGAGGAAATGATGAAGATTTGAAAAAGAAAAATGGGCTGCCTGCAGGTGAGTCAAGGAGCTTCTGCTTCTGCTTGCTCATTGGTTAGAATTATCAAAAAACAAATATATAAATTCACTCTTTTGGCTTTTCTCTCTACCTTTTAGCTCATCGGTTAGATTATTGAGAAAGGTAGCTTCATGTTTTTGCCTTTTCTCATTACCTTAGAATTATTACGTTACGTTCTATAAGAGAGCTGCATGAAAGTAAATACATAAATCATTTTCTGTATTCTTTCTTTGTTAATTCTTTGGAAAGTTTTTGTTTTCTACTGTCGGTTCTTGCGTTTATGATCTCTGAGGAGAATTTTATTTTTTAATGATTTACTTAATTTTTATTTTTGAAAGGAGCCACAATTATTTCTTTGCTTCCTGGAAGCAGATTACAAGAGGTCACCAGAATGTTGTCCATCTTTGCAAAAACAATGGAACTACTACAAAATTCTTTTCCTCAGTTAGTGACTGCTATCCATATTGCTCCCAATCAACAAGTAGAGAACTATATCAGTAAAGTGACTCACAACTGGCCTGTGACTTCTGTATTGGTTCCAGGAGGGTCTGCAAGAGAGAAATATGATGCTTTAAGTGTAAGAGAAAGATATTTAGTTATGAAATATTACCTTTTGTTTAAAATTGCCTCTGCTGCTTTTTTATAAACTTTGAAATGTTGATTTTTGTTGAAGCAGATTTCTATTAGGTCACATTCTCTTGACACGTAGACCTACAAATCACTAAAAATTCATGTCAAAAGGAATGACACTTGTAGGTGTCATATCCATTCCGATACTTAAGTCAGTCTTTGAGAGAAAAACTAAGATAAGAGGGAGTATGAGAGAGCGAGTGTTGACTTCAGGTAGTTCATGCATACCTTTTATGTTTATGATGACTTATTTAAAGGTTACTTCAGGTAGTTCATGCATACCTTTTATGTTTATGATGACTTATTTAAAGGTTTTAGTAGATGGCATAATCGTAAATAACTAATATTAATTGATTAATATTTAAATTTATAATACTTATATTTTGAATTAATTAATATGTAATTATTTAGAATATTAATAATCTTCCATAAATGTAAATTTTGTTATTAATATTCATTTTCAAATTTAAATAATAAAAGATATATATAACTGTGCGTTGATTATACTCATTTGACTTTTCAAAGTTGATTATGCTCATTTGACTTTTCAAAGTCGATGTGGACCAATTAAAAGGGACCACACACATATCTGGTGATTTTTCCATCCAACACAAGCCCCAAGGTTGCCTGTGTCGCTTCTAGTGGAGTAGGTAATCTAATTATCTCGTGTAGGTATGGTGACTCAATAATAGTTGGTTCTAAAGTGTCTTAACTAAACTAAATAACTAGTACCCCAATTATCTTTATGTCATCATAATCTTGAGGTCGCAAGCTTTCCAATGGTTTTGTCGTGCATCAATTAAAGTCTCAATTGTAAAGTTATGACCGGTCAAAGTTTTGAGAAAAAAATCAACTACGGATCCGTGGGTTTTACTTCCTAAATTTGATATCTTTTGAGCCTGATTTTGCCAGATTCTCTCCTAATCTGTATCCTTGGATCACTAGTTGATAGAATGTTGTGATTAGACTTGTCAATTTATATATAGACAGACCTAGTCACTCTCAGTTTCACTTATAACTTCATTCGTAAGCCAAAGTTAGAGCTCTGTGTAAAAGGATTGGAGAATAGTTTCTTGTTTCAACCTACTATTGGTAAGTGTTTGATTACTAAGATTTCTAAATGACCAAAATCTGATTGGATGACTCGAATCTCTAGATGTAAAACTCAAGAGTAGTTAGACTTCTAGCTTCTTTGATGATAAGGAAATTGTTGGTGCAACTACAATTGAACCAGAAGACCAGGAGTAATTGCATATGCTGTTCTGATGGAACCAAAAAACCAAGTGAAATTATTGGCACAACTATAATGGAACCAAAGAACCAAGTGGAATAGTTGGCACAACTATGATGGAACCAAAAGACCAGGTAATCATTTAAAGCATCTTCAATCACATCTTTAAGATGGGTAGTCAATGAATGGATCTTGGTACCCAGATCTTGCATTTCAGAGTTCTTTCTTGCCAATTCCTTGAAATTGACCCTTAGCAGCCTCAAGAGCCTTCTCTACAATGACAAGAGCTTTATCTGCAGCTTTCTGGGTTTGTTTTGCATTCTTCAAACACACTGGCATCCTGTTCACTATCTTCTTGGGCCCTCTCAAGTGAAGCTAAGGCTCGATTTCTTTCAGATATAACGACATGGCTAATATCCGCCATGGGATCAAGGCAAGCGTGGGTTTCAGAAACATACTCCTAAAAAGCAATTTTGACTTTCCTAGACTTCTTAGTCAATCTTGCAATATAAAGTTTGGTCAGCTCATCCATCCTAGGGACTTAAGGAAAACAGATGGAGAAAGCGCAAAGAGGACTTATGTGTGGAGCCTTATCCTCTATAACAAAGTTCTCAATTGGAGAAGGAATTGGAGCCTCGTTGTGTACCTCAGCCTCTACAGTTACCTTGACCCGGCATGTTGTTACTTGGCATGCTCTTTTCTTCTCAAGCTTGCATCCACCCTTCTTTTGACTCTTGTCTCCTAGGTACTAATTTATGAATTGAAAAGTGTTGGAGGCTGGGCTTTTCTAAAAAGAAACATGCTATGAAGTCATCTCTACAAATCCAAAAAATAGGGGTAAATAACATGAAGTCTTCTCTGAAAAAAAATGAGGTAACTAACATGGAGTCATGTACCAAATATAACAAAATATAATATAAAGTACTTACCTTTAGGAGGAGGGTTGCCTATAACCTCTGGAATAGATGAGAAAAGCTACAGACCCCATAACACAATACTCTAAACAATAATCAGTCTCTCACAGGCAGTCTTGGCTATGCTCTCTAAGAGGTAGTGCAAATAGTTTGTTAATGAATTCTCACTAATCCTCAACGAACTTGACTCGGTTCCAATGTATTTCGATCAAGAGAGAAAAATTAGTAAAAGAAAATAAAACAGTAAAGTGACCTCAGTTGTGTAAGTTGGATCCATGCAAACAGCTCATCGCTATACACAAAATCAATGAATGAAGCACCAAGTTTAGGACATGCCACGTCATAAGCATCAGTCGTGATAAACCATGAAAGATGCCAATTCTTGTTAGAGGAAAATCTTCAATGAATCTCCAATTGTCATATGACCTGATGATGAACCAACCTCCATCCCAAATGTAAGTAGTATAGTGCTTGGAACTCAACTAAGGTCAACTCTCTGCCATGTTCCTTACATAAGATGTAACAAGACAAAAAAATTATCCAAAAGGTAGGAGGAAATTGTCCTGTGGGAGCTTCCATTGTAGAAAGAAATTCCGTGATCAATGGTGGAAGAGGAAGCCTGAGACTAGCAAAAAGTTGATCCATAAAGATAATGATCCTTCTAGAAGAGGGAATACTAGGAATGACATCACGTTTGGGAAGAATGATTTCAATATCATCATGAATCTCTAACATATCTCTTAGCTTATCAACAGAAACGACAGGGTTGTGACGAAAAGGGGTGTCAGACCGGAGTCTAGAGCTAGGATCGTTGTTGCCAACATCGTCAGAGTCATCGGTGTTGCCATCGGAGTCATCGACCTATTCCACACCACCTGCATGCCTGGCCAGTTGGTCGACTAGTTGGCCGGACCTTCTGACCGTCGACTGAGTTGGGTCAGGGTGGTCGATCTCACCACTTTCTAGTCTAATGCATGGTTGGTCTGTTGTCCTGACTCCCAATGGGTTTTCCATTCTGTCTCATCCTGGCTGTAGACCCTTCTATCTTGCTTTGCTTGGTGTGAGTTACTTTCATCTAGGTATTCACTCCCAATTCTAAAATCTCTTGCATCTCAGTTCTTTTTTGGACCCTTTTTTGTGATGATGTTTATGTGCCTTACCGTCAAACATTGTGTTCTTAGAAGCAAGTTTATCAAAGTTGAAGCAGCAAGACATAGACTTCTAGCTCCTAAAAAAAACTTAGAAAAATTCTTAGTTTACCGGTCTAGATTTACAAAAAAAAGAAAAGGAAAAAAGTTCTTTCCTAGAGTTCATCTAAATTCAAGGTAAATTGAAGAAAAAAGTAAAAAAAATGAAGATATCAATCCATTTACTAACAGTTGGGTGAATCAAGAAACTGTAATCCAATCTTTCTCCTTAAAGCTCTGACTTTGATTTCAGAATAAGAGTTGTAAGTGAGGTTGAGAGTGACCAAGTTTATATATAGATTGGCAGGTCCAATGTCAACCTCTCCTTAACTCATGATACAAGGGCACAGATTGAGAGAAGATTAAGCAAAATCAAGCTTAAAAGATATTAGATTTGGGAAGTCAAACAAGTATATCTACAATTGATTTTTTTCCCAAAACTTTGACCGACCATAACTTTCCAACCAAAACTCTGATTGAAGTACAATAATAACCTCTGGAAAGCTTGTGACCTTAAGGTTATGATGGCATAAAGATATTTGGGATACTAGCTACGCAAATTATCCAAGACACTCTAGAATCAACTGTCAATAAGTCACCGTACCTGGACAAGATAATTAGACTACCTATTTTGCCAGAAACGGCTCAAACAATTGGATAGGAAATCACAAGGTACACATTGCCCCATTTGATTAATTAACATCGACTTTAAAAAGTCAAATGGTTACAATCAACGCATAATTAGATATATCTTTTATTATTTAAATTCAAAATGAATATTAATGACAGAACCCATATTTATGAAAAGTCATTAATATTCTAAATAATTATAAATTTATTTATTTATTTAAATATTAATTAATCGATATTAGTTATTTGGATTATGTCATCTACTAAAACATTTAAATAGGTCCCTATAAACGGAAAAAGTATGTATAAATTTCTTGAGCTCGCCATTAATTCTCAAACTCCCTTCAATTTTAGTTTTTTTCTCAAAAACTGACTTAAGCATCGGAACGGATATGACAGCTATTAGTGTCGTTTTTTCTGGCGTGGTTTTTTAGTGATTTGTAGATCTGTGTCAAGAGAACGCGACCTAAAAGAAATCGGCTTCAACAGTTTTTTTAAATGTAAATAAAGAAAGCATGCTTGTTGATGAAAGAGCTATAACAAATCAGTAGAAAAATAATGTTTGTTCATCTCTATAGAGGAAAATACTAGTAAATGGAAATAATTTAACATTGTATCTTGGCATCAAAGCAAGAAATTTGAAGTTAAAATAATTAAGTTCTGTTTCTTGCTATATTATGTAGTTCCATGTGATGGGCCTTCCAAAGGCTGTCTCAATGTTTCACCAGTTATAAGAACAATAAAATATGACGACATAAAACTTAAGTTGAACCACTCCTTACAAGATTGAACTTAATCTTGAACTTTTAAAAGTAAGGGATTAAACTTATGGTGCTGCATTTAATTGAGTAGCTAATTATGCATATATGCTGTAACTAGTCTATGAACCTAATTATTCTGTATATAAGCTGGTTAGACTATTTACTTAGGTGTTCTTGGGAGTTGGGGGATACCCTCAACATGTAATGGAGGTCTGACCCTGGATGCATTTATGTTTAACTAGAGTATAATTTGCACATCTTTTTCAGATGGCCTAGTCAAAGTTCTTATGATTTATATTTATTCTTATTTTTGGCTACGGACTCAGACTTGTTTCTTACATCAACATGAATGGTACAATGTTGCAGGCAAGTAAGGTCGCATTATGTACTTCAGGTACAGTTGCTGTGGAGATGCAGCTTGCAAGGTTACCATGTGTTGTTGCATATAGAGCTCACTTCCTAACTGAATGGTTCATCCGATATAAAGCAAAGATATCTTACATCTCCTTGCCCAACATTCTTCTGAATTCAGCTGTTATTCCAGAAGCTCTCTTCCAAGAGTGCACACCTCAAAAGCTCGCCACGTTACTCTCGTAAGATTATTTTCAACATTTGTACCTGTTTCAGAAATTAGTCTTTTGTTTCGTATCTGAAAAGATATTAAATGTGTGATTGTATACTTTTTGGTAAATAGGTATGAAATGCTCATGAAATTTCTGTTAAGCAAAATGGAATACTTGATCGCTTTCTATCCTTGTAACACATTATATATTTAATTTTCCCATCTGTGACAGATATTAAGTGTAAACTTTAATGTTATAATTCTTATTCCTGAATATAACCAACAGTATTATTTATGTGTTGCAGTGAATTAATAAACAACAATAGCCTCCGGGAACAACAGATTGATGCTGCTGAGGAGTTTATCAGGCTTCTATTTCCTTCAATAAGACTTATAAACAGCTTAGATCTGCAGGACCAAAGCTGCAGGTTTTCTATGTACACGCCGAGTGCCATAGCAGCTTCGATCATTTTGAATTACGCAAAACAATAATTGCTATGCCATGATATGTTTACTTGAGCTTTCTCAAAGCTCATGCCCTGATTAGAAACCGTTTTGGATAAATTTAATTGTGTAGAATGCGTGTGATCATCGGTTTTCCAGATTTTCATAGTATATTTCATTTATTTATTTTCATAGCAAAAACGTATCTACGATTCAACAATATCAATAATATAACTAAAGTGCCGAACTTAGTGGATGGTTTCGAGTCAATTTACCTATATTCAATGAAATAAACACAGAGCTAGCTTTGGGATTCTGTCCAAGTGTAGGACACCAGATTTTAAGATTGTAGATAACACAATTTAAATATAAGATAGGTAGCAGAAAAGGGAAACTGGGGGAAAAGATGCTATAAATTCTATTATTATTACGTGATAAAATATAAATTATCCTTATGATTATTGACCTATTGGTCTAATTATTATTAAGTTATTAGATTTAGACATTAAAGTTAACATAATTGATTTGCATAACTTGTGAGGTATTTTCGTACATTTATTGTATGTATTAGTTATTACATATGTGAATGAATTTATTAAATTGTGATAGATTAATATAAATTAGATAAAATTGATTAATTTTTATAAATTATGGGATTTGATGTGTCTGGTTTAAAAATATTGAGACTAAGTTATTAATTTTTAAAAATAATGATACTATTGCTCCCATCCATCTCAACTGAAATTGTACAATTTACGGAGAACTCATAATATAATATAAAAACTATAATTTTCTCCAACATTTTGTCCATAAATGCATGGACGTCTAGATCTAAATTCAAAGTACAAACCATCCAAAGGAAAATACAGAGGATTGAGTCCTGTTAGTTATTACTTATTCCGACCAAAGTTACAAATTCGTGGTCTCTTTTCTGGATAAAAGAAAAACAAATATTGTTCAAACCTGTGGTTAGTATTCAACGACCTTTTAGCTAAGTAAATATTAGCTTAGGTTATTTGCTTTACTTCTATTAGTAAGGAGTTACACGTGCAAATTCTAACTCCTAACCCTTAAACAGTGTTTAGCCTTGAGACCAGCTTAACTCGAACAAAAAATGAAACAACATCTAATTATAGTAAATTACCCTCTTTTTAAGTCTCAACTTCCCTCTTTTGGTTTCATTATATCATGTTGTATCATATTCATATAACCAAACACTATCCACAAAATCCTAATCAATTCACACCACTCAGAATCACAAGCACCATTATTATTAATAACTATTTTCATATTTGGCTTGTATGATCACAAATATGGCAATAATATCTAGAGGAATGGTTTTGTTATGTCTAGGGACACTTGTATTTAGCTCATTATTCATCAAAGTCACAAAGGGGAGTAAGGAGTCATCAATTCATGTAGTTAGGCGAGGATGTGAAAAAGATTCTGACTCAGTGAAAGGAAACCATTGCCTAAACAAAGAAGAAGAAGAAGAAGATGATGATGATACTTACAAAATTGTGAACAATAATAGGGTTTCTATTTCACCATCAGGAGATCAAATCCATCCCGAAGATTCATCGGAAGATGGATCATCATCCTCGGAAGCAAACCACTCAAATGACGACGGCCCAGAAAAAATGGACATTGACCATGATGACCATGTTATTGTAATGGGACACTGATCGATGATCATAAATTCATAATCAACTGGTGCATGTTCACCAAATTATTAATTAGCATTTGTTTAAATTCATTAATTAATTAATGTTATTTCATAATGTTCCCCTTTATTTTTATGTTTTGACCAAATTTATTCGGGATATATATGACCAAGTATGAGGTTGGTTAATTTTAGATTAGAAGATACATTGTGTTTAGGTGTGAAAATTATATATAGTCATGTTCCGTATTAATTGTATCATATTTAAAAATTTACTTGATTTTTGTTATTTATAACAATAAGAAATAACAATATGTTTAAAAATATGAAAAATTATAACTAAATTATCAGATATTAACACTCCTAATTATGTTTAGCTTGTTTGATGATTGTGTTACAAATCAATCATCCTAATTAACTAGAACAAGAACAAGTTAGTTAAATAGATATATTCTTCCATCATGTTACATAATGATCTTTACCATTTATTTTTCTTTAGAAAAGTTTGTGATTTATATTCAATAATCTTTGGAGCATAATGTAATGGAATATAATCTAATGGAAGGTGAGAGTTCATAAGATACAGATCAAATTAACTTAAAATGGATGAATAGATTATTTTTAATTTTTATCGATTTATAATTTAATAATCTAAACAAAACGATTAGACATGCAATTACGTATAAAAATAAAATGCAAAAATAAAATATTAACACACGATATATTTATATGTAAATAACCTAGACCACAACAATGACCTAAGAGAAAAATCACCGGTCCACCAGACCACCTAACTTTTCACTATGAAAACCAAATGTTCAAGTACAAACTCGGTTTTATGCTACCCTCTCTAGAATACTCTCTCAATGTACCTTACCTACGAGTTGCTCTTCTGTTTTGTAGATTTTCAGAGAATATTATTAGTGTTGTACATGCTGTAGAGTTAGTGTAAATCAAGCTGTATTTTCATTATTGTTACCAGCTGTTCTATTCCTAGAATTAGTGGACACTTTGTATTTCTATATATAGATTGTATTATAGTGTTGTAGAAAATAAGAGAAAACAGAGAATACAAACTCCATATTATCTCCATCATATCTCTTGGAGTACATTTAACATGGTATCAGAGCATTTCTGAAATCCAGAAATCTAATTTTGTGTTATATCAATTCTGTCCAAGGAACACTGATTTCTGTCCTCATCATTTCTGAAATTCAGAAATTCAGAAATTCAGAAATCCAGAAAGCAGAAAAGTAGAAATCCAGAAAGCAGAAATCCATTTTCTACAGCAGCTTGCATTCCAGAGGCAAGCAGAAATCCATTTTCTGCAGCTTTCTTTCCATCTCAGTCATTGTCGCCGACCACTATCCTTCATCGTCTACGCTGATCATCATCATCGCCGTCTACTTCAATCGCAGTCTCTACCGCCACATTCTGCTTTGTTTTTTTTGTTTCCCGTAGGAGTAAGCTGTTTAATATATAACAGCCCGACCCGGTCAAACCCTACCCGACCCGTTCCAGCAGATTATTCAAAAAAAAAAGCCTACAAATTTCCTCCATCGATAATCTACAATTGCAACAAATGGCCACGGAAAATCTATTATTCTTGGTTCCACAGACATAATAGTCTTACGCCCATCACCGCCACAAATTAATGGGGCACAATTATCTTTAATGGTCCCAATCCGCCATGATGTTTATACGTGGAAAAATGAAAGATGATTACCTTATCATACGTCAGCCCAAACAAAGACGATATACAATACGTAACATGGAAATCTAAAAACAATACGGTGATGTCTTGGTTGATCAATTCCACGACAAACTAAATTGGAGATAATTTTCTTTCTACAAACCGCCAAAGGAATATGGGATGCAACAAAGACACTTATTCCGGGGCCTGATAATACGTCCAACTATTTGAGATCGAGAGCATCCTCCATGATCTTCGCCAAAGAGAGTTGTCGCTACACAATACTTTAACTCTCTCACTCGATATCGTAACAATTAGATCTCTTTGAGGTTCACGAATGGACCAGATAGCAGACAAGATCTTGTACAAAAACAGATTATTGACAAGAAACGGGTTTTCAAATTTTTACTGGGACTCCATAAAGATCTTGATGATGTGCACGGCAGAATTCTCGGCATAAAACCTTTTCCCAATATTCGTGAAGCCTTCTCTGAAGTTCGTCAAGAGGAGAGTCGAAAGAAAGTAATGATGGGTCCTCAATCTACAATGATGGGTTCTCAATCTACCATTTCCGTGACTGGAGAAGGATCTGCACTTGCCATTCGAGGCCATCAGCACTCTTATAATACAGACAACCATCCTTGTCGTGGAAGACCTTGGTGTGATCATTGTCATAAACCTGGTCATACTAAGGAAACCTGTTGGAAAATTCATGGTAAGCCCACTGATTGGAAACCATCGTTCACACAGCACATCAACAAAGAAAGTCATGGAAACATTGCCTCTAAATCTCAAGGCAATGAGTCACCTGAATTTGCTTTGTTTAGCAAGGAACAGATTGATCTCCTCCAAAAATTATTTGGACAATCCTTGACCACATCATCTGCCACTATAGCTCAATCAGGTAACACCCTAAATGCTCTTAATGTGAAACAGGTTATGAGACCATGGATTGTTGATTCCGGTGCTTCAGACCACATGACGGGTAATGCTTCTCTTCTCATGAATCTTAAATTCTACCAAACTGGACACACGGTCCAAATTGCCGACGGTTCAGTATCCAAAGTAACAGGAATTGGTTCAACCAAAATTTCAAACTTCTTTATTCTAGATTCTGTCCTTCTTGTTCCTACACTTGATTGTAATCTTGTATCAATTACTAAACTCACCCGTGATAAAAATTGTATGGCTAAATTTGTTCATAACCTATGTGAATTTCAGGAACTGCATTCGGGGAAGATGATTGCGATGCTAAGGGAATGCTCAGTGACTCTATCTCCTTAGCTGAAGAACCTTCAACAAGACAAGCCCACCAAGTCAGACCGAAGTTTCTAATCGAATAAAGCTTGTTAAACCTTAAATCCAATAAAAGATGGTGAAATCATTGAATCACTATCGCTTTAGGTCATCCTAATTTCAAGTATTTACGTAAACGCTTTTCCTTCATCATTTAGAAATAAAAATTCGAAGTTTTTCAAAGGTGAAGTATGTCAATTTTCAAAACATGTTAGAACTTCATATCCTCATCTTCCACATAAAAAATCACATCCTTTCTCATTAATTCACACCGATATATTGGGGACCTTCTAATCAAAAAACATCACAGGGACACGCTGGTTCATTTCATTTGTGGATGATCATACTCGAACCACTTGGTTATTCCTAATGCAAGAAAAATCAAGCGACGTCAAATTTTTAAAAATTTTAATACCATTTATTCAAACCCAATTTCAAACAAAAATCCAAGTATTGAAATCCGACAATGCTAAAGAATACTTCACTTCCACCCTTACCGATTATCCGTTAAGTCAAGGATTGTCCATCTAAGCTCATGAGTTGACACACCCTCAACAAAATGGGTGGCTGAAAGAAAGAATAGGCATCTTCTCGGCAGAGGTAGCTAGATCCCTCATGTTCACAACTCATGCCCCTCAACATTTTTGTGGGACGCCGTTTCCATGCCACTACCTATCTTATCAATAGGATTCCATCTCGTGTCCTCTGTTTAAAACACCTATCAATACTCTACTGAGTCATACCCACACACCAAAATCGTGTCCCATGCTCCTTTAAAATTTTCTTGATGTTCTCTTACGTCCACGTACATCATAAGGGCAAACTTGATCCTCGAGCCATCAAATGCATATTCCTAGGGTATTCATCATACCGTAAAGGATACAAATGTTTTTCTCCTATCACAAAACGATTCTATAATACAACGGATGTCACATTTTTTGAACAATATCCGTATTTATTCCAAATCATTCATTCAAGGGAGAACATAGGCAATGAATACCAAATTTTCGAATATCATAAGTACTCAGTCTCCCACAAATCCTTTTCCGCAAACTCTAGAAAGTGAATCAATATCTCAAATAAATATTCTTACTACTCCCAATGAACCCTCAACTTCTCTACCAACAGATCCAAACTTCCTTGTCCCAAACAATGATCTCCTTGCTCACTCTAAGGAAAACAACTCAAGAAAGAGCAGAACCGAGCATATTCAGGCTATCTCCAAGAATCCAACCCGAATACGTGCCACTCCGACAATTCATAAGGTAACACCACCGAACCTCATATTATTGAATTACCTCCTAATGATTTGAATTTGCCGATTGCTATAAGGAAAGGTGTAAAGATCATGCACAAACCACCCCATCTACAACTTTATTTCCTATAAAAATCTCTCACCAGGGTATAAGGCATTTATCGCCAACCTCGATCAAAACAGAGGTTCCAAATTTCGTTCACGAAGTATTTCAGGATACGAATGGAAGATAACTATTCGTGAAGAACTCAAGGCCCTGTAGAAAAACAAGACTTCGGGGAGATCACCGAACTACCATCTGGGAAAACAAACTGTTGGGTGTAAATGGATCTTTACAATCAAACACAAAGCAGTACGGTAGTGTAGAAAGACTCAAAGCTCACCAGGTGGCTAAAGGATTCACTCGACATACGGGCTTGATTATCGGGAGACTTTTTGCACCCGTAGCAAAACTCAACACTATCCGTGTTCTTCTTCTCCATAAAGATCTAACTTGGATTGGCCTCTCTACCAATTAGATGTCAAGAATTCATTCCTTAATGGTGATCTCGAAGAAGTCTACATGGACATTCCTACCGGAATTGAATCTCTGCTCCAACCAATAGAGTCTCAGAAACTTAAGAAATCCTTATATGGATTGAAAACAATTTCCACGTGTCGGGTTTGATAAGTTCTCTAAAGTTCTCAGAAGAGATATTGGTACAATCAATGCCAATCAGATCACACACTATTCGTCAAACACTTCTCCAACGATGACAATAGTTATCCTAATCACGTAGATGATATTGTTCTAACAGGTAATTCTACAATTTGGATGGATAAACTCAAAGAATTCCTTGCCAAGGAATCTCGAGATCAAAGATCTAGGCAATCTCAAATATTTTCTAGTGGATGGAAGCAAAGACTCGATAAAAAGGGGCATATCTATGTCTCAAAGGAAGTATGATTGATCTTCTCAAGAAAAACTAGCACGATGGGTGTAAACCAAGAGAAACGCCGATGGATTCTACAATAAAACCTTCGAATCAAAGAAAATAGTACACCCGTGGACAAAGGTCGTTATCAAAGATTAGTGGGAAAACTCATTTACCTATCTCACACTAGACCGTATATTGGTTTTTCAAGAAAGTTGTCAGAGTCAATTTATGAACACTCCCATCCGAAGAACACATGGAAGCCTATCGTATACTCAAGTATCTCAAGATGACACCAGAAAATGATTATATTTCCAAGAAGAATCTCACTAGAAAAATTGAAGTCTTTGCGATGCCGACTGGGTAGTTTCTATAAGGATCGCAGATATACCACCGGATATCAGACATTCGTACGGGGGAAACCTTGTAACTTGGCGAAGTAAAAATAGTCGTAGTCGCCGAAGCAAGGCAGAGCCGAATTTAGAGCCACGGCTCGCGGATTTGGCAGGAAGGAACGTGGTTAAGAAGTTACCAATTTCTGAACTGGACTTCACAACTCTCGAACCTATCAAAGATGCATTGACAATCAAGTCCGCAATACAAGAATTGCGAAAAATTCACTTCATCATAATCGAACCAAACATGTAGAAATTGACGTCCATTTTCATTAAAGAAAAGATAGATGGAAAAATTGTGGACCTACTATATACATCTACTAAACATCAAATTGTAGATATCCTCACCAAAGCATTACCTCGAACAATCTTCAAGACTGAGTGTGCAAGTTAGGAATGATTAATATCTATTACCCAACTCGAGGGGAGTGTAGATTTTCGCAGAATATTATTAAGGTTGCATGTGGTCAGTAGAAAGTTAGTGTAAATCAAGTCGTATTTTCATTATTGTTACCAAATTGCTCTATTCCTAGAATTAGTGGACACTTTGTATTTCTATATATAGATTGTATTATAGTGTTGTAGAAAATAAGAGAAAACAGAGAATACAAACTCCATATTATCTCCATCATATCTCTCGGAGTACATTTAACAGTTTTCACATTTTCTAATATTAGCATGAGCGGTTTCCAAACCAACATTCTAATAAGTTTCGCACCAATCAGATATGTTCTTAAATTAACTGCAAAATGATTAGCACAAAAATACAAGTATCAGTGTATGTTTTAAAATGGATTTAATAATGAATACTCTTCACTAGATGATTCAAAACATGTCACTTAAATCAAATCAACTAACAAATTCTAGATAAAAAAGATTAAGTATAAGTTCAATGAAAATAACTTCTTTATAATTTAATAATCAAATAAAATAATTATGATCATACATAAAATTATTTAATTTAAATATTTAAACAACTAATAAAAAATAAGCTATATAAAATTAAAAAAAATAAACAAATTTATTAATAAATATCTTATTATATATATATATATATATATTACCATTTACAACTAACTACCTTTCAATAACACATTTGTTGTTCCTTTGATAATTTTTTTTTTCAATTTTGTTTGGCAGGCAGCAACTTCGGCAGTTCAATTTCTACCTGTGCATACTCTTTTTATAATAATAACACAGTGATATTAGGGTTGAATATATTTTGAGCTTAATTTTTCAAAACTCATTAAAAATCTTAATATTATAAAATGTCATTTTTTAAACACATCTTAAAAATATTAAAATACATCTAAAAAATATTTAATAAATAATTTCATAAATTGATTCAAGTTTAAATAAATATTTTAGTACCAAAAATAATTTTAGATTTATTAACATGTGCTATTAAATGCATGGGTATAATCATATGTGTCGTAGTTATAAAAGATATATCTGAAATATGACTATTTGAAACTCGAACATTTGTTCAGCTTTTCTTGATAGACTTGATAGCAAGCCTATAAACAAGTTTACATGCAAATATTTTGTCCAAGAAAATAGCCAACACTTATAGTACTTACAAACTCCTCATTTGGTATTTTCGTGTGACAAAACTTCTCACTCACTACATGACATTTATAGGAATAAGATAAAAATACTATGATGTCCTAGACTCCATAGTAGAACTATTTTTTGAACCGATGAATCCATTTTCATTGCAACTTGATAAGCTTGTAAGTAACTAAAATGACATAGATAAATGATACGATAACTTAGCTAGAAAGCCTCGTTGTATATTAGTTCAATTAACATAGAAATAAGTGAAGTGTAAAGAATAATCATGTAGTGTATGCATTCATATCAGTCAAACTTAACATAAGCCTAATTAAATATGTTCTTCCCTTATATGCATAACAAAATTAAATATGAAAGTGAAACATACTCTCCCCCTCTTTGACATACGAGAAGGACAAAGCATTGGAGCTCAACTCCCCTTAAAGATAGAGCAATATAAAAGCAGATTAATGCAAAAGTATAATGTAGTTTAAACTTCACCTAAGTTTTATGACTCTCTAACTTAAAAATTAATTAAAAAGTTAATAAATAAGAAAAATATGTAAATAAATAAAAATCTAATTTTTTATTATTATTTTAGAAACAGCCACATAAAGTATTAAACTAATTTAATCACGAACGAGCACACAATCAATTGAAAACTCATCATTTTTAACTCAAATTTTGATTATCTATTGTATAAATAAGTAAGTAAAGTAGTAGATGTACATACACACACTTTGGACATATAATAATATATTGATATTTACTTAAAATTAGTATATATGTTTAAACTCAACAAATATGCAAATTAAGTCATTTATGATCAATTAAGAAAAACTCAAAAGAAAAGTTACCATTTATAGTGTAGAATTATAATCTAGTTTTCGATCTCACAAAATAAAATATATTTACCAAAAAAGTACTTAAATTTTTTTCCTTTATTTTATAAATGAGAGAAATGATTTTTTATTATTTTTAACCTCTATTGGCCCTTTTTTTGTGCATTCCAAGTACAAATTTTATTAGCAATAACTTTTTGCACAATTTGTGTTTTTTTTGCACAAGTCATAAACTTGACTTTCACACTAGTTGTGAGGCAACCTTCTTCCCTCACTGCAGTAACTTTACACATTACAATATGTAACCCTCTGTACAGTAAAATTATATAAAACAAAAAATAGAACTCAACACAATTTTATATTTAAGATTAGTTAACGTCTTAGAGTATTTCTAGAGAATTCATAAACTTTAAGTATAACATATATGTGTATTTGTGAGTGTGTGAATAAGTTCATGTCAACATCGATCATCACATGTACAAGAATATGTGTGTGCATAAGTCAAAATTGTAGAATAATTATATATAAATTTTATTTTTAATTTTATTATATGTTAATTAAGATGTAAAATTTTCAAACTATATTTTATTTATAAGTTTGAGTTTTGTAAAAAATTCAAAATAGTAATAAAAATAAGGATGAGTACCAGCAAAGTCCCTTAGATTAGGTTATTTGTATAATTTAATCTCTCATATTATAAATAATATCATTTAATCTCTTAATTTTGTCAAAATATCAATTGAAAATAAATTATATTATTTTAATATATTTTTATTTAAAATATTATCATTTTCTATCAAATAATAAAAATACTAGTCTTTAATAAGAATAAAAGTATAATTTAATATAAAATAGTTTAAGAAAAATAAATAATAAGGAAATTCAAACAAAAAATTTAATTAAATATATATTTTAATTTTTAATAAAAATTAAATATTAATAAAATATTAAAATAAAATAGTAACAATTAAAAAATATTTAAAAATAAATATTTTGTGATTTTTTAAATTAATTGTGTCTTTATTATTGTTAAATATTCATATTTTAATCACGTTTAATTACTTTGTAGAAAAATAATAATATTTTAATAGAAAAATCATTAAAATAATATAATTTATCTTTAATTAACTATTTTTGTAAAGTTAATAAACTAAATGATATCGTTTTTAATCTAAAAAATTAAACAATACAAATAATCTAATCTAAAAAATTTGTGTGATATTTTTCTCTAAAAATAAATAAAATCAAAATAAGAATATAACATGTACAATTTACTTGTCAAAGCCTAATATTAATGCTAAGAAAGAATAATTTCTTTCTTTAATATATCTTTTTTCATATAAAACAAAAATATAGTTTTTCAAAATGTTTAAAATGCTAAAGGTTTAAACTCAATCGCAAGAAGATATCTAATTAAAAAATCTTAACACTTTAAATTCAAACTTATTAATTTTTTTAATCCTCTTTGGATACAACTTCGAATTATAGGTTATTTTTTTAATTAATAATCTCATGGTAGTGAAAAACCTATGCTCACATTTTGAACTTAAAGATTTGCAACTTGTGAAAGGAACTCTGTTATCTAGAGTTCGAATCGTAAACTTTTCATCTAAAAGATCATAGTAACTTTTCGTATATAGTCCAATCTATCAACTAAGTTATTGTTCGATTAGTAAACTTATTGACTATTTCACTTATTTGTTTTATTTTTATTTTTTATCACACAGATTTCAAACCTTAATGAAATTGTAGAATGTTACATATTAGTCACGTTCTAGTATAGTAATTCAACTTTTAGTTTTATGACTTATTTATTAAAATATTATAATTTTGGGTTCAAATTATTAAATTTTAGAAAAAAATATCAAAGAATTTCCTTAGAATAGATTTCGTGTACCGTTTAGTCCCTTAAATTATAAAATGGTAAGATTTAATTCTTTAATTTTGTGAAAATAATCAATTGAAGGCATATTATATTATTTTAATGATTTTTATATTAAAATATTATTATTATTTTATTAAGTGATTAAACATGATTAAAACACCAGTATTTAATAATGATAAAATCATAATTAATATAAAAGAAATTAACAAAATATTTATTTTTTAATTATTAATTGTCACTATTTTATTTTAATATTTTATCATTTTAATTTTTAAAAAATTTTAAAAATATATTTAAAAATTTTTTTATTTGAATTTTTTATTATTTTTTCTTAAATTATTTTATACTAAATTTCATTTTTATTTTTGTTTAAAACTCGTATTTTAATAACGTTTTAATTACTTGATAAAAAATAATAATATTTTAAATAAAAAATTATTAAAATAATATAATTTATCATGAATTATTTTTATAAAACTAAATTATTAAATAATATTATTTTAATAATAATATAAATAATTTAATTTAAGATAATTTTGTGATACGGAAAGATAAAAATACTCTTTGTTGGGCCTGACCCTAGCAGCTACTAGATGGGCTTTAGCCTACGCCCTACCCTGTCACCCAGAAAAAGATTTTTTGGGGGGTAAGAGTGTTTTTGACACACGCAACGAAACGCTCTTTGGAGCGGCCACTGCTTTTGATTGCTATTTTTTAGGTGATTGAGATCGATTCATCGAATTCTAGGTATTATCTCAATTCCTCAATCTATCATATTCAACTAAAGCACAGCCAAAAAAAAAATACTTTTTTATTCGTCCGTTGTATCGTGTGCTTCTTCTTCATTTTAATTTAATCTGTATTATAAGCATAAATTTTGGTTGTATTAGTGATTGATAGAGATATAGTAGCAGATAGAAAGATGGCGGATCGGTTAACTCGTATAGCTATAGTGAGCTCAGATCGGTGCAAGCCCAAAAAGTGCCGCCAGGAGTGCAAAAAGAGCTGTCCCGTCGTCAAGACCGGTATAATTATTTGCCTTTTTCTGTTCTTAAAGGAATATCCTTTATTTTGATACTAATTTAGTTTATAATTTCATTCTTGGGTTTTCATTGGCATGTAAATGACTCGAATATGGTGGTTTATGTGTAGCTACGTCTGTTTAATTTGATGAATACACTATTCTTGTTTTAGAAAAACATACAGTTAATGATATATCTAGTAACTCTTATTTGTTGTGAAATAAGATTGTCATTTCGCTTCCTTGTTACATAAGAGTAAACCATATGGCTAATGCAAGTTGTGGACTGATAGAAATTATAATATGCTTAATATGATTTCATTGGACTTATGTTTGGTTCCCATAAATGTAAACGTAATGGGGATGGGAAGGGTAATAATGTTATTGGACTTATGTTTGGTTCGCATAAATATGTATTCATCTGTTCAGGGAAATTATGTATTGAGGTTACCACTGCATCAAAGATTGCTTTTATCTCTGAGGAATTGTGCATTGGTTGTGGTATCTGTGTTAAGGTTTGTAAAAGACAATTGCTGCTATTCTTCTTATTTAGTTTCTGTTTCTTGGTTTCCCTTAATCTGAATCATGGTGATTGTGTGAATCAGAAATGCCCCTTTGAAGCAATTCAGATTATTAACTTGCCTAAAGATCTGGACAAGGATACAACCCACCGCTATGGTCCTAACACTTTCAAATTACACAGGTTAGAATTCTACTATTTTGTCACGTGATGGTCAGTTTCTATTTTATGTGTTTTGAGATTGAATGAAGCTACAATTGCAGGTTACCAGTACCAAGGCCGGGTCAGGTTCTGGGCTTGGTTGGAACTAATGGCATTGGGAAATCAACTGCTCTCAAAGTTCTTGCTGGAAAACTAAAACCAAATTTGGGGCGTTTTAATGTAATACTATTTTGGTATAATATTTCTTTAATTTCCTTTGTTCTTACTTATTACTTACTGTGTTTTATTGTCTTCATTTAGAACCCTCCAGATTGGCAGGAAATTTTGACTTACTTTCGCGGTTCTGAGCTGCAGAATTATTTTACCCGTATCTTGGAAGATAATTTGAAGGTATTATTGGATTTTTATTTTAAGATGCTTGCCAGTTTTCACTTTTTGCATGCCTTATGGTTTCCTTTTTCATGGAGAAAGTAAATTCTTTCCATTTGAATTTTTGTTATGTATATATTCATTTAATATACTCTCATTTTCATGTAGTCTGACTTTGAGTATTTATTTTGGGACATGTAGAATCTAATTATCAGTCCCGACTTTTTAAAAACTTTTGAATGCCACATGTCCCATTGTGCTTGCTTCCCAATTGCAGCAGAAGTCTGTCCTACTCTTGGAACTTGAAGAAATATAATGTGCTGCAGAGCAAGGTTCCAAAAAGTGGAAACAGGTACCAAAGCACTTGTCCCAATTGAGGCAAGGCATAAACCTCAAGGCAGTTTGAGGCGTAAGCCTTACTTTAAATTTGAAAAAATACATAAAATTATTAATAACCTATAAATAAACGTCTAAAACACAATTTAAGATTCAAATAAAATCACAAAACAAGTTTCAAAATGAACCACACAACACACAAAACATGTTTTAATTTGTTGGTCATTGTTAGTTTCTTCCTCTTCATTCCTTGAATCTATTAATTCAATCCTTCAGTCATCACTCATCAGCACGTTTGTTGCTATTAGTTTTATCATTCATTGAATTATCATCATATCTAATTCTAATGTATTGTTCATCTTTATCAACGTCTTTACTTATCTTTACCCTTAGTATTTGTTGATGGATTTTTTTTAGTTCTAGAAGATCCTTTACTTTTTTGGTTTGATATTCCTTCTTTCCCTCCAACCAAGGGCTCATCATCAAGTTCATTTGTATCTCTTATTTATAGGTTTTCTAGGTCTCTATCACCAGCACACCATTCATCATCATATTGGCACATCATCAAGTACCAAAAGATCTTCATCTTCTTTGAGTGCCTTAAGTTTCATATGCCTATGTTTAAGTTTCTTGTTATTTATAATACAAACCAAGAAGTTCATCTTTAGTGTGCTCAATCTGTTTTATCTAGAGTTCCTTCATTTCTTTTTATTTCATTTTTTTCATTTAATGGCTATTGGGCTCTCATTAAAAATATTTGGGCTTAGCTTAAAAACAACACAATTTGACCCTTTATTGTTTCATGAAAGCGACTTAAGCTTCATGGTGCCTTAAGTCGTACGCTTCACTTGTAAAAGGCATATAAGCCTTAAATTACGTAGGTGAGGCGCTAGCCTTAAGGCTCCCATCAGCTGTCTCAAGATGCCATCTCAGTGCATTTTTCGGAACTATACTGCAGAACTTGTGTCAAATGATAATGTAGTCTCTTAGATGTGCATTATCACCTAAATTCTGTTTCCACTCCTTTTTGAATTTTACATCAAAATATATTTTAACCTTATTTGATATACAAAAGACAATGTCATAGGCCATAAAGATGCTTCTGACTTTTATTAAAAAAAATAATTTTCTAGTTAAAGATAGCAAACATAAGCTTGAAAAAATTGTGTAAACTGATACTATTTAAAATCTGTGCATGTGACAAGGACATGCTAGAAGTAATATTCCAAGCGCTATATATTCCCAATGTTGGGATTGAAACACATTATTAGGGAATCAATAGTCACTGGATTGAAATCTATTCGCCTAGGTCCGTAACATTATTGCTCAGCCCTACTTGTTAAATGCTATTTCACTTTAACTTGGGTGGATTGACATTTTTTTTTGGCCTGGGAAGATCATCTGCTGTGTCGAGTTATCCTTCGAATTAAGGATAATATACTACTATTTACTGGGTTGATAGGCAGGTTTGTTGTTGCCTTTGGTAGGGTTATTCTGCCCAAACATGCTGTTTTCTAGCTATCAATTCATTCACTTAGATGTCTTTGCTTTACTTGGCAAGCATTAATTTAAATACGTTAGAAGGTCTTTCCTGTTGCTTTTTGTGGTAATTTTTCTTCACCAAAGATATTTAAACAGTTGTTATAACTTGCATAGGCTATTATAAAGCCTCAGTATGTGGATCACATTCCAAAAGCAGTTCAAGGCAATGTGGGTCAGGTGCTTGACCAAAAAGATGAGAGGGCTGTGAAGCAAGAACTTTGCCGTGATCTTGATCTGAATCAAGTTATCGATCGTAATGTAGGGGATTTGTCAGGTGGAGAGCTTCAGAGATTTTCCATTGCAGTTGTTGCAGTACAAAATGCAGAGATCTATATGTTCGATGAGCCCTCGAGTTATCTTGACGTGAAGCAGAGGCTCAAGGCTGCTCAAGTTATCAGATCTTTGCTCAGGGCCAACAGGTTTTGTTTTCTTTCCCATTTTCTTCTCTTCAATTTATTTTATTGCCTGTATTTGGGCTGGGTTCATCAATATTTCAATACAATCTCTTTCTGGTTTTTTATGCTTTTGAGTAAAATGTACTCTCTTTTTTTGTATTTTTCAGCTATGTCATTGTTGTGGAGCATGACCTGAGTGTTTTAGATTACTTATCAGACTTCATATGCTGTTTGTATGGGAAACCGGGTGCATATGGAGTTGTAACCCTTCCCTTCTCAGTTAGGGAAGGAATAAACATTTTTTTGGCCGGATTTGTCCCCACAGAAAATCTCCGGTTCCGGGATGAAAATCTTACCTTCAGGGTTAGCAAGCTTTTTTACTTAGTCCCCCGACTTATTTGCAATGGTTTATACTTGATTTCCTTTTATAGGTTGCTGAAACTCCACAAGAAAGTGCTGAAGAAATTGAGTCATATGCACGATACAAATATCCAGCCATGTCAAAAACTCAGGGAAATTTTAAACTGAGTGTTGCTGAAGGTGAATTTACTGACTCTCAGATTATTGTAATGCTGGGTGAGAATGGAACAGGGAAGACAACATTTATCCGCATGCTGGTATTCTTCTTTTCATGATTATTCTGGTCTTTTTAGTGTTATGCCATTTTAATTTTTAGAGATAATTTGCATCAAAATAAGTTGAATCTTGGATTTTCTTTCGACCTGCAGGCTGGTTTATTGAAACCTGACTCTGTAGAAGATTCAGATGTAGAGATACCTGAGTTTAATGTTTCCTATAAGCCCCAGAAAATCAGTCCCAAGTTTCAATATACTGTCAGACATTTACTACATCAAAAAATACGAGATTCATATACTCATCCCCAGTTTATGTCTGATGTGATGAAGCCTCTTCTAATTGAACAATTGATGGACCAAGAAGTGGTAAATCTTTCCGGAGGGGAGCTGCAAAGAGTTGCATTATGTCTATGCCTTGGAAAGGTAACTGAATCTATTTTGCAGTCCTGTTGCTGCCAGAATGTATGGATCGGGTAGTCTAATTAGGTTCAATGTTATCTATGTATAGAAATGAGTTTGTGTATTTGTTGGGGGGTGCAATGATGTTTTGCAGCTTTTGGTCGTATTAATGTGGTCTGACATAATGTTATTATGACTGATGCAGCCTGCTGACATATACTTGATCGATGAGCCCAGTGCATATCTTGACTCTGAGCAACGTATTGTTGCTTCAAAAGTCATCAAGAGATTTATTCTCCATGCAAAGAAGACAGCCTTTGTGGTTGAGCACGATTTTATTATGGCAACTTATTTGGCAGACAGGGTTATTGTGTATGAAGGGCAACCATCAATTGACTGTACTGCAAATTCTCCCCAATCACTATTGACTGGGATGAATCTTTTCTTATCTGTAAGGCTTTCTACTTTACATTTATTGGTTTCTATGTTGGTCTTCACTCTCTCTCTCTCTACGTGTGCATGCTAAAGGAACATTTCTTGATGAAATATCTTGTTTTCTGGTGCAGCATCTTGACATCACATTTAGGCGGGATCCCACTAATTTCCGGCCTAGGATTAACAAACTAGACTCGACCAAGGACAGGGAGCAAAAATCTGCTGGGTCTTACTATTACCTCGACGATTAGTAGTTCTGAACAGGCATGGTTATTTTTATTGCCTATTACAGACCCAAATTATTGTAGTAGTACCTGTATGTCTGTTTCCTTGATGGTGACTGGGTTTTCTTTTATAGTGCCGTTGCTCACCTTGAAGAGACTTTCAGATGCCACTGAATGAGCTTGACAGCGGGATCTCCTGCTGTGTTCTAATAACTCAAAAGATGAAAGATCCCTTCCATGTTAAAGTGGTCTTAATCATTCAGTAGCTCGGTTGAGTTTTCAAGCTTGCCAATCTAGTGATGCCACATTAATATATTTTTCTCGTATAGTGTTTGATATTTTCCAGTTTTGGCATGACAATAGGTGAAGCTTTTTTAGTATGCTTAAATTTACTCGTACTCTCTTAATATCAGCAATTGCATTTGACTAATATACACCCCCTATTTTGAACATGTTCATGCATTCTCCAGTTTTAATCACATTTTCATTTGTTTCTCAATTTTGAACATCCTATTTGGAACACAGGTTAAGTGTGGATTGGGTTGATTGTGGCATGGGTGGTGAGTAAGGTCAAGGAAAATATTTAAAAAAAGGTTGAAAGTGTTAGAATGAGTTGTAGTGAACCGGTAGGGATGTAAATTTGGGCTGTCGAGCTAGTCCAAGCTCGAAATTTTGGGTTATGATCGATCAGACATTATCAGTGATGTATATATTTGGATCGGACTTGATTGAAATTTTTATATTAAATACAAGTCCAAAGCTAAAGCTTAAAATATTTGGACATGTTCAGGCGTGACTTTTTTAACTTTCAATTGACTTGAATTAGTGTTAAAGTATAAATTATATAAGATATTATAAAATAATGATATATAATATTTATAGTTGTATGTATTTTATAAAATTTGAACTTAGTTTGCACTTTGTTTGCTTATGGTCGGTCTATAGTATAAATGTTTAATCTTAAGTTGCATCCTAAAATTATTTAGGTAGGGTTAGTCATACTTATTCAGGCTTGTTAGGGTTTCTACTTGGGTCAGATGAGGTTAGGTCATTTGGGTTTTGATTGAGTTCGTAGGGATGGGCATAAGGAAGGATGGAGACGTTTATGCTAATAGTTATAAGTATCTTGCATCATTTTTTGAATATATTGAATATATTCGGATAACAATTGTTTTGTAAGTAGATATCAGTTTTTTGACAGTTTAATTGTATTTTTTATTTTTTTTTAAAAATATATTTAGTTTAAAAAATTAAATGTTATCATAATTTTTACTTTATTACAATTATTTTATTATAATATTTAAAATATTGAAATTAATTTTCATCTTTTAGTTATTTATTACATGTTTTTAAGTGAGATAAAAAATATAAAAGTAAGAATAAATAGAATTTAATCTAATATTGTATGTTTTATTATTAAAAATGTATTTTTTTTATATAATTATATGTATATAAAAAAATAATATTAGTGTATATTTAGTTTTAGTTAACTATAATTTTCGGTATTGTAGTAACTATCATTGAGTTATATCTTATCAGTTACGTTTGTTTTTGGAGAAAATTTGTTAGATTTTTATAAATAATTATCGTTTTAATTATTTACTGATAAAATATCTATTTATTAAGATGTAGTAAAATGAAACTATGAAAATGAAAGCGGTATTGTATGTACTTAACTATTCATAAGATGATCATTGTATACCTTTTAGTATGGTTAATAAAGGTTGGCACTAGAGGGAGAAATTTTTTAGAGAGAAAGTGTTACTCTTTTTTAAGGACTGTTTACTCCAATTGTGTTCCTCTGTATGTTTAAAAAATAACAATCACATATTTTCTTGTCACTATTTTAAATTTTGAAAGGAAGATATTTATAAAAAATTCAATAAAAGTCGGGAAATTTAAGGTAGGATTTTGTAATAAAACAATAATTGAGGAGTATTTTTGCTCTTTTTTTAAAAAAAAAAACCTAAAGAAATTCTCTAGTAATTTTCCATGAAATAAAAAAGAATAAAAAGTAAAAAGATTAAAAAAAAAATCTCATTAGATAAGATCAATGGTGTTGGTATGTTAGAGCTCAATCTTGACCAGTATTTTGTCTAAAATTTATTAACTTCTATTTTATATATAAACTATTAATTTTTTTTTTGAATAAAGTTACTTTAATATCATAAATTGGATACATTAATAATTTTACATTAAATTGGTACATTTTAATTACATTATTTTTATATTTGTGAATACTTTAGTTATTTTAGGAAAATTTTGATGATTTTAATGTACTTTATTTTTACTTTTTTTTAAAAACATTTAAGACATTTTTATTTTCAAACCTCTATTTGCGAGGCTTATGCTAGTAAGATTTATTTTAATTTAACTTAAGTTTTTTCCAAAAAAAATCTTAAAAAAATGTTTAGAAATAACTTGTGTTCAAAATATAACATTAATGTGATTAAAATGTACTAATTTTAATAAATGTAACTAATGTATCAAATTTATAAAAATAAAATCAATACAGTGTCATGCTACCCATTTATTATGTAAGAAACAATTATATTTTATTTTTATAATGTTTTAGGATTAAGAAGTAACTATTCTCCTTTTACAACAAAATTAATTTTTTTAATATGGAATGATTTAACATATTTTTATTTTATTAATTTAATTTTTTTTTTAAACTCTAAAATTTCAACATGTTTAAACGAATTTCATATTGTTATTTTACATCTGGTTGTTTCTAATTTATGGATTCTATATTTTATATTTAATATACCAAAATATGCACGATTTAACTCGCATAATTTTTTTCTACTTACACCATTAGATAAGATGTTATTTGTAATATACTTCGTTTATACATAAAAAAAATGTTCAAAATCCTTAAAAGTCTGATTAAGAATTTTTTTTAAAAATCATTAACATTTTAAATACAATTTTCTAATCTTTTAAAAAGTAATAATTGAATATATTTATATTTATTTAGATTTCTATAAACTTTTAAAAATATTAAAAAAAATTAATTGAATACAACTAAACTTCTATAAAATTTTAAAATATCTTAAATCCATACCAGTAAAATTTTAGAAACTTTTAAAACTTATTAAAAGCTACCAAAGTCTAAAAAACTAGTACATTTTATACTCTACTGTGTTAAAATTATCATTACCTCTCGACTTCTGAAAATATGGATTCACGTCATTATACTACAATTGCTCTGTGAAACTGGAGTGCAATAAATGTAAATGAAAAGTGTTGTATCTCGAGTGTCCGAACTCAAAATGCTTCCTTGTCTTCGAGCACTTTTTTACTCGTTGCTAATCCATTGTTTTCTTATCTGCTTCCATTCCAACCTAATTATTTTTGTATTAAAGAAAGGCCGGGAAGAAAACAGAAAAACAACCAAATTATTGAATGGTGATTACTTTGTATTAAGGCATGTTTCACCAAATATATATATATCGATGACGTTTGTATTAAGATAGTGTTTGGTTCATAGAATAGAATCAGAATGATAATGGAATAAAATGAGAATGAAATAATGTTGTTTGGTTTGATCACTGAAATCAAAGAAGAAATCAGTATTACAGTGTTTGGTTTGTCACTTGAATAGAATTGAAAAAACTATAAATTACCTTAATACCCCTATATTTAGTAAAATTTAAATAATATCATTTAATTATTATTTTTTTGTCAAACAAAATACATTATTGAAATCATTATTTTTCTAAATAATTATTACTTAAAAAGAAAATATATTATTAAAATTATTATTTTTCTAAATAGGGTTAAGGGTTTGAGGTTTGAGATTTGTGATTTAGGGTTTAGGGATTTGGGATTTAGAGTTTAAGGTTTAGGGTTAAAAATATTATTTTTCTAAATAGGGTTTAAGGTTTAGGGATTTGGGATTTAGAGTTTAAGGTTTAGGGTTAAAAATATTATTTTTCTAAATAGGGTTTAGGGTTTTAGGATTTGGGATTTGGGATTTAGGATTTGGGGTTTAGGATTTAGGGTTTGGGATTTGGGGTTTAGGGTTTAGGATTTTGGGATTTGAGGTTTTGGGTTTTGGGATTTAGGGTTTTAGGGTTTTAGAATTTAGGGTTTAGGGTTTTAGGATTTGGGATTTGGGATTTAGGGTTTATGGTTTAGGGTTTATGATTTAAGATTTTGGGATTTGGGATTTAGGGTTTAGGGTTTATGATTTAAGATTTTGAGATTTGGGATTTGAGTTTAGGGTTATATTTGAGATTAGGGTAAAATTGAAAAAAAAATTGAGATGAGAATGAAATCATGATTCTTAAAGGGGGTTCTTTCTCCTTTAGGAATTGATTCCATTCCTTTTAGCCTAACCAAACACACAAAGTGAAGGAATCAATTCTAATTCCTTTGCATTCCCTCCAACCAAACACATCATAACTATTACGGAGAAAAACGTTTCCGCTATCACTCCCACTATACACCCAGAAATCTAGAGACCATTTCTTTATCTCAAAAAGCATTAGTAAGCAGGAAACTCAATAACCATCCATTTGAATATCACTACCATTCGAACTTGGTGGGTTTGACATTCATAGGGATCCCAAAGCCTACTCCAAATGAAAACTCAAGAGAAATGATGAGACAAAATCTACATCAGGTTAGTAATATTGATTTTATAGATACTTTTGTTTTTATATTTGTAAAACTCTCATAAGTGTACGAATTTTTTTATAAAAAAATGACAAGTATACTCTCAATGTCGATTTAAGGAAGAAATATATGTGGTTTTTAATTTATTATTCACTCTTAAAATCAAAATTAAATTTTAAACATTTTGTAATGATATTTTGATTTTTCTATGTTTTCTAATCTAATAACATAAAAAAAACATAGATATGAATTCAATAAACAATTATGCAAATTTTTATAATTCATAATAGTAGAGTATTTATGGATAGAATAATTAAGTTAATTATACTTACTTATATTATTTAGGTTATTAAATATATAAATTGATATTTATTACATTTTTTATATAAATAACACCTTTGGTAGGGTTAGATATTCTTTGTTAATTAAACAAATCAATTAACACTTATTAGTGGAGTCAATAATTAATTTTGTTAATTAAGTTAGTTCTTTTTTTTCTAAGAGATTTAAAATAAATCATTTAAATGTCACATTTGGTGGGATTAGATATTTTAAAATTTATTTAAAGTGTTCAAATTAAATCTAAGAATTTAATTATCTGAGTACTAACTGAAAATTATATTTTATATAGTTATTTTCGTCTATTTTATTAATTATAATTGCTATGTTATTGACATTTGTAGTTAATTTTAATAGAATATATTAATATTTATTGTTTATTTTTTAAGAAATATATTTTTAAGAAAATTAAAGAATTTGAATCGAAAAAGCACTTAATTGCAAAGAAAAAGTTTGAAAATATAATTTAAACTAAAATAGGGCTTAATTGTAATTAACAAAAGTTTAAAAGTTAATTTAAATTAGAAAAAAAAGCTTAATTGAAATTAACGAAAGTTAAAAGTTAATTTGAATTAAATTAGAGGGCTAAAATGCAATTAAGGAAATTTATTTTCTGCGCAAGAAAATAGGCCACTCGTGCCACCACCAACGCGCGACACCCACCGTTCGATCAGGAAATCAACGGCTAGGATGAGACGCGTGGAGCCAATCGCGACAATCTTGAGTAGACGTGGGTTTTCAGGTGCACGTTGCTCAGTGTTGAGTGGGGCCCACTTGCAGGGTGGGACCCATGTGTCTGCTGCGTAAACCATTTCCCGTGCGACATGGTCCATAGAAGCTTCATGCTCCCCGCCATTCCAACAAGTAATACAATGCCACGTGTCCCAAATATTATTTTAGCAAATCAGGCGCTAACATGTGGCATATGTTTCGTTAAAACAAAAACACAGAAACAACGTGCAGTCCCAGCATTTTCTGCGTGCCCCACGTGTCCTCAATGGAAATAATCTCGTGTGACGCGTTCTTCGTTCGCTCTCTCTTAACAGCGAATAAATGGCTACCACGTGTCCATTATATCTTGCAGCCAATCAGATGGCGACACGTGGCAGCATGAATTGAAACTAAAATCAGAAAAGGCGCACGTTCCACTGTTTTGCGCTATATATATTTTACACGCGTGATTGCATTTCTCAAGATTCTTGCCCTCCACGCGGATTTAATTATTATTTTTGATAAGCCGTTTTGTCTCCCGCGTGTAGAAAAATATATTTTATGATGTATTTTTTTAAAGATTTGATGTTATAAATAGAGGATTATTGTGATAAATTGTGTGGGGGTTGAACGGGTAGATAAAACGCATAAGCCATTTTGGCTTCTGTTGTGTTTCTGCGCTGATGAAGTTCTAATTTTCTTTGTGTTCTTCAGCTAAATATTCCTTAAATTCTATAATTTTAATTTTTGTTATGAAATAATTTTATTTTTCTAGGCTTGCGTTTTATCTAAATTTATGAAGCTTGCGTTTAATTATTTCTGAAAGATTTATGAGACTTTTAATTTGTTTATTCTATTTGTGTTTAATGCTTTTGATTATTGAAAAATTTATCAATTGATTTGTGGTACTTAAATAAACTTGGAAGAGGCATTTTTGTGTATATTACTTATGGATAGAATAACATGTATATATGAAGGATAAGAATATACCTTTATCGTATGTGTGGCCATTTGAGACCTTAGAGCGTAATGAATCTTGGTGAATTTAATTCTCATAGGAATATAGTGAATTAATTTAACGAAATGTGTCTATACGGAGCTCGGAAGAGATGTATTGATAAAATTAGAAGTTTTTGGTTGACAAATTAAATTTACAAAAAAGTAAATCAAGACGGAATAATATGATTTGAGTGAAATAATTTAGTGAGAACTGTAATCCTAGAATTTTCTTATTTATTTTTTACAAAAATCATTTTAGTTAAATTTCATCAAACTTTGCGATCGTTTGGATAAAATCAGATTGAAATAATTTTAGTACTCCACAAACTATAGTAACAAATTTCCGTGGGAACGATAACTTACTTATCAAATTTATTACTTGTGACTGTGTATACTTGCACGTTTTTATGCCTCGCGTGGATGTTTCCTGCTGCTCTTTTGAGCGAGATTGTCCTTGGCTTTGCTTGCTCTCGGCCTATGAGATAGACTAAGGCCACTCCTTCATTTTCCTACTGACTCTTGTTATGGAGATGACCTATGTAATTTAAAATCAATGAACCTTTTCTGGGAAACAAGCCTTAGCGTAGCGGGACCGATCCCGGATGCCCGCAGCGACTCCTGCGAAAAATCGAAGGTAAAGCGGAAAGGACAATCACCGCACTTTACTTATTGATTTTCTTGTGTAGCGGACTAATTGACTCTTTCAGCGGTAAGAACTTTTTGAGGCATCGCGTTAATGGAAATACCAATCCTAAGATGTGTCTTGTGGTAGAATTTATTTCTTTCAAGTTTTAAAATCGTTACTAAAAATATGTTTTCAATATATTTTCGAATAATAGTTTTTAAAAAAACTTTTGAAATAGAGTTTCACTCTAATTATCGGGCGATTGTACCAATAAATAAAATGAAATTACTCTAAATCAAACAAAATAATTAAACATTAAAATCTAATTTTTAGATTTAAGTTTGTAATGAAAAATAATATATTTCTCTCTAACATCCTTAATATAAAATCTTGAATAAAAATAAAATCAATTTATTTTATAGAAATGCTTTACCTATTTAATATTTAACAAGTATAATAATGTTATTATTATATCATATTTATAAATAGTCAACCATGTTAAATTTAATTATAGATAAATTAAATATAACATATAAGAATAAAACATAAAATAATTTTAAATAATTCATTTTAAAATTATACCTCAAAAGAATCCTTGAAGAACTTTGATGCTAGTTTCGTTTCTAGAAAATCTCCAAACGGATTTGTATTTTCGTTTATTGAATCAAAAACTAGAAATTTACAAAAGCATAACTAGTTCTTCTCCAAAAGAGAAAAACTTTAAAACTAAAAAAAAAATCTTTCTAGAGAGAGAAATGAATAGAAGAGATTTTGAGAGGTGCTTTTTACAATAAGAGTGATGGTCCATTTATAAGTGAGGAAAAGGCTAAAAGAGTGGAAAAATATCTCAAAAATTAGTTTTGGATGCATTTTGATAGGTTGGCACGTGTGTAAGGGCGTTGGCGCAAATGGATGGCCAAGATTTGTGGCAAGACAAGCGCTAGCATGCGCGCGGCTTAGGCATTGGCTCTCGGAGTGACATGTGCACAAATTTTGACATTTTTGACCATTTTGTCCAATTTTTTCATTTGTTTTTACTTTTTTTCATTTTTCTCAACATATTTGTGATGTATTGTCTTTAGTATTTTTCTTCGAGTCTTTAAATTATTTTTGAACGAAAATACCTGAAAAATAATAAAAATTCTAGTGATTTCAAAAAGACAAATTTATATAAAAATATGATAAAATCATACAAATATAAATATATTTAATAAATTAAAGTACATTAAATCATGGTAATTTTAGTGCCTTTTAAGCACTCATCAAGGAACATCTAAAGGAAGGCGAACAAAAATAGAAGTAACACCTACGTTGTTAAAAGTAGGAATCGCGATAGAATGATTGGTTTTAGGGAAGAAAAAGCTAAATAAACCAATTTGGGGGGAGACTACAAGGGTAGGGTTGCTACTTTCATTAGATCCAAAGATCTTTTGCTCGTACTTCTGCAATTATTGGTAGACGGTTACATGCACAAAGAGAAACGATGATCAGAAAAGAGCAAGAGACAAGTAGCATGCTAAGATAATAGTTCGTCAATGATCGAACATGAATTGTGTTTAATAAATATGCAAATATATATCGCAACAAATAATATAATGATAAGAAAAGATCGTTCTCAAAAAAATTATGTTATTAAAAATTAATTTTTAAAATAAAAAAAAATTAATTTTTTTGGTGTTTTTATATTTTAAGAATACAAAACTAAAAGAATCAACAATAAATAATAATAATTAATTAAATTAGATTTGATAACTAATAAGATATATGAGAAAATATTTAGGAATACTTTTTTTCAATTTTTTAAACATGTGAATCACTAAAATCTCCATAATATAATTATCAATCAATTACATGATCAAGTGAATATAATATAACATGTATTCATCTCTCAGGTAAACTAAACATCATATAATAATTACCTAATCACACTATCATGTCATTAAATTGCATACTACTAATTAAATTCATCAATTATGAATCACATACATAAGAATTATATATTTATTCCTAAAAACTATGCATGTTATTTAATCAAGACAAACAATTAAATAATTCTTTCAAATATATTTAATTTTCTTTATAGATCAATTATTAGCTAAATAATTAATAGCATAAAAATTAGATTAAATAATATAATTAAATTGAATTCATAATTGAGTTAAAATATTAAATCAGCACATGGTGAAAGTTGGGTTCATAAGACCTATAGATTAATAAATTAACTATACATAATTTTGTTCAAAAAACACATATTTTTCCTAAAGAAAGACATAAAAATTGATAAAGAAAGGAGAAGAAGAAGAAATATAATCAATCTCTTGAATTATAGTACCAATCTCATCTTTAATCTCTACCAAAATTGTATTTGCTTTTAAAGTTTTCTCTCTTCTTAGCTCCAAAAATTGATGTTCTTTTCGTATGTAAAGAAGCAATCAGAAGCCCTAAAGTTGAAAGATGGAAGGAAGCCATGGACGAAGAACTTCTATCCCTTCATAAGAATAAGACATGGAAGTTGACACAACTACCTAAGGGTAATAAGGCAATTGGCTACAAATGGGTGTATGCAAAGAAATAAGGATTTCCTAACAAAGATGGTGTTCGCTACAAGGCAAGGTTGGTGGCTAAGGGCTACGCTCAAAAGGAGGGAATCGATTATAATGAGGTATTTTCTTCAATTGTAAAACATTCCTCCATTAGAATTTTGTTGGACTTGGTAGCACATTTGGATTTGGAACTAGTTCAACTTGATGTGAAAATTGCGTTTCTACACAGTGACTTGGAAGAGGAAATCTATATGTCTCAGCCAGAAGGGTTTAATGTTGCTGGTAAAGAGAATTGGGTTTGCAAACTGAACAAATCGTTATATGGATTGAAGTAATCTACAAGGCAGTGGTACAAACAGTTTGATTAGTTTATGTTAAAGAGAAGTATACTAGAAGTACACATGATCATTGTGTGTATTTTCACAGGCTACAAGATAAGCCTTTCATCTATTTCCTATTGTACGTCGATGATATGTTGAATGCATCGAAGAGCCAAACAAAAATTGAGAAGTTGAAGGCTCAACTAAGTAAGGAGTTAGAGATGAAAGATTTGGGAGAATCAAAGAAGATTTTCGGAATGGAGATAAGCAGAGACAGGAAGAAGGGGAAGCTTAGTTTGACCCAAAGTCAATATTTGAATAAGGTACTACAACATTTTGGTATGAATGAACAGAAAAAACCTATAAGTACTCCACTTGTTCCTCATTTCAAGCTTAATGCTCAATTATCTTCTAAGAATGATGTAGAACGAGAATACATGGAAAATGTATCGTATGCAAATGCGGTTGGTAGCTTGATGTATGCAATGGTGTGTACGAGACTTGACATTTCACATGCGGTTGGTGCTATAAGCAGGTACATGCATGATCCTGGTAAAAGACATTGGTTGGCTGTGAAATGGATTCTACGATATATTTTAAATACTATAGATGTTGGTTTAGTATTTCAGTAGGATAATACTGTTGGTCAATGTACAGTCGGATATTGTGATTCCGATTATGTAGGAGATTTAGATAAGCATCGGTGAACTACTTGTTATGTGTTTATTCTTGCTAAAGCACTAGTCAATTGGAAGTCTACCTTATAGTCCATAGTTACTTTGTCTACTACAAAAGGAAAAGTATATGGCAGTTACAGAGGCTGTGAAGGAAGCTATTTGGTTAAGAGGTTTGCTTGAAGACCTAGGAGTTAGTCAAAAACATATTAAAATGTTTTGTGACAGCGAAAGTGCTATTCATTTATCAAATAACCAAGTCTATAATGCACGTACAAAGCACATTGATTTCGTTTCCATTTCGTGTTAGAGAATATTGAAGAAGATAAAGTATTAGTTCAAAAAATTAATACTATAGAGAATCCTGCATATATGATAACCAAGATGGTAATGACAATCAAGTTCAAACATTATCTGGACTTGATTAACATCATGCAAGTTTGAATTCGCAATAGTATCGATGATCTAAAGATTGAAGAAATTATTTAAGAATCACTAAGTCACTAAGGTGTAGGTTTGTTGTATAGCTCATTAGTGAGCAAATTTTAAAAATTCTCACATTTATTATAAATGAAAGTGGATGTTGTATTTTGAGCTATAAATAAAGTTTCTCCTACATTTCTAAGATATCCCAAAACTTATAAACCTTCCTAGTTTTTATAAGGGTAATTGATTAGCTCAGTTTTTCCCAATTTCTTATAATTTGAGAGTTCATTCATTTTAAGATAGTAGAAGTCGTCAACGATGTCTGATAATATAGGTAACATTTATATCGAAACTCGTTAAATTTTTAGTATTTTTATTTTTCTGATTTATTGTTTTTGTTTTAATATTTGTTTTAGTATCTTTTAACATTATATTTTTAATAGTATTATTTTATCGGACTAGTTTAAATTTTTTTCATTTAAATCATAACTAAATAATAAATAGTTAAAATATAAACAATATACCTAATTTTTCCATCTTAGACGTAGGTTCTCTCTACCTCTTTATCCTAGCGAAGAGTGGCGATTATTAAAAAGACCCAGATGAGAAATCAGCTTCAAATTCACCAAAGGATGAAAACACAGATCATGTAATACAAAATCAAGGCTATATATAAATAAAATGGACCCGGATTTCAGCGGAGACGAAAAAAATAAAAGTTGAGTTTTTGAACCAAAGTTGCAGGAGAGAGAGATTAAACTACGACTAAGCTTCTTTGATAGGATCTAAGTGGTGAGCTGGAGTTATCCAATAGGATTTAAAATTGGATTTGGATTCGACTGTCTGATAAGTAACGTGGTCTTGAATAGGTTAAAGATTAACGAAGCCAAAGAACCAAAAAAAAAAAATCATTATGCCAAATCACGAGATCACAAGTCATAACAACAATTTATAGCAAAAAAAATAATAAAATTATATAACGCATAAGGGTTCAATTTATGTTTAATGCATCGTGGTTTGATGATATTATTCATTAAGCGAATTTAATATTAAATTGAATGTTGATTAAAAAAATATTTAATTGAGTGTAATATTTTTTTTCCAGTTTATACAATGTAAATTTTTCATACACACCATGTTGATTTATGACATATTTAGCAATGTCATCCAATATCCTATTTGCATCTCGATTCTCGACTAACCCACTACACATCACGATGATTAAAGAGATTAATTACGTGTTTAGTGTTCGAAAGGATGGAATTAGAACGCTATGAAACTAGAGAATCCTCTTTGGCTATCCAACCAACCACAACTTTGGAGTCACATTCCACTGCTATATTTATATTATTCCAGGCATAAGAAGCAGCAAGTTGCGACCGCCATAGCATGTAACACACCCTAACATACCCATCTTCACTCCATCAATCCTCTTAGCAAGCTCCAAGAAACGTTATTGCAACCAGAAACCAAAATTATCCTCCCTCATTGTATTTAAATCAAAATACATAATGGATAAAAATCAAGCATTCAAACTTTCTTGATACTCCAGTAAACGATGTTCAAAAGTTTCCTTATGTACCATACAAATAGGACACACGTTATCATCACAAATCCTTCTTCTTATAAGCATACTCTTAACCAGAAGAAAATTATTAATTGTCTTCTGTACAATTTCTTTTCTTTTATTTTTTTAGTAGGCATCTTGAGTTTCCAAAAGCATGATCCATTTTGGACAGAGCTCTAAGCTACACATGCACCATATCCAGCCTTAGCTTCATGCAAGGGTTAGTAAATTATGTAAATCTCTGATAAGTCAAATTTATAAGAAAACAAAATAGACAAAATAACACACAAATTTGACAACGGAGTTCGGTCAATCTTGCTTACGTTTCCGGACCTGCTACATATCTTTTTACTGAAAATGAGAGAAATTATACAAGGTATTTAGAACACTCACAACTCACAACCCAATTACACCCAAAAGAATTACTCTCAATTTTCTCTCATAAAAGTTTTTCTCTCAATTGAAATGAATATTTGGTTGATTGTCCTTAGTTAACATATCCACTAGAGTTTTGCTTCCTTGATTCTTCTCCAGTATGAACACATCATCTTCCAATAGAGATCTGATGAAGTGATAATGAAGTCCACTATGCTTGGTTCTAGAATAAAATATTGAATTCTTCGCCAAGTGTATTGCACGTTGACTATCACTGTGCATAACATTCTTCTCCTGTTTGAATCCCAGCTCAGTTAATAAACCTTGAAGTCATCTCATCTCAATCACTGCTACATACTCAGCCTCTGTAATTTGCTAGCAACTTCCACTGCATGGCCAATATCTAGTCTCGTATAGACCATTGCGTACATCAAAATTCCAATGGTTGAGTGATGAGTGCTCAAAAAGTACTAAAATTACCATGATTTTATGCACGTTAATTGAGTATATATATATATATATATATATATATATATATATTTATTTATAAAATTAAATGAGAAAAAGTCAATATCACGGGTATTTTTATTATTTTTCAGGTATTTTTACTTAAAAAAGTAACTTAAAGATTGAAAGAAAAATATCGGAGGCAATACATCACAAATATATTCAAAAATTAAATGAGGAAAAGTCAAAAAAGATGAAAAAAGGACAAAATGGGTCAAAAAGGAGGAAATATCGCACGCAGTCGCCCAGTCGCACTGGCCAACATGCACGCCACGCTAGCACAACGCCCAGTCCACGCGCGCAACACGCCCAATCCGTGCATGCCCCTGCTCCATTCCGCGCGTGCCTGCACCCAGTCTATCCCATTCGTACGCGCCGCCACACCCATACCACCATGACGTCAACCGTATGACATCATCATTTACTACTCTGCGTTTTCTCCATTTTTAATCATTTTTTCACCCACTTTTTCTTCCCTTCCTCACCTATAAAGACCATCATTCTCTTCACTTCAAATCACACCTAAAACATAAATCTTCTTCTCTCTTTCTTTCTCTCCATTTCTTATTTTTTAGTTTTTCTTAGTTTTAGAGTTCTTTTCTTTTTGAGAAGAGCTAATTATGTTTTTGTAATTTATTTGCTTTTTGATGCAATAAATAGGAGTGCAAATTCCGTTTGGAGGTTTTCCAGTAACATGAATAACATCAAAGTACTGTGTGTAAATTACGTTTGGAGGTTTTCTAACAATAGGAATAACATCAAAGTATTGTAAGAATTTTATTTTCTTCACAATTATTTTTTATGTTTTATTCTTACATGTTATATTTAATTTGTCCGTGATTAAATTTAACTTTGCTGGTTGTTTGTAAACATGATATAATAATAACGTTGTTATGCTTGCGAAATATTAAATAGGTAAAAATATCTAAAATGAATTGATTTTATTTTTATTCAAGATTTTATATTAAGAATGTTAGAGAGAAATATATTATTTTTCATTACTACTCTAAATCAGATTTAAGTTTGTAATGAAAAATAATATATTTCTCTATAATATTCTTAATATAAAATCTTGAATAAAAATAAAATCAATTCATTTTAGAGATTTTTACCTATTTAATATTTCACAAGCATAACAACGTTATTATTATATCATGTTTACAAACAATCAGCAAAGTTAAATTTAATCACGGAAAAATTAAATATAACATGTAAGAATAAAACATAAAAAATAATTGTGAAGAAAATAAAATACTTACAATACTTTCATGTTATTCCTATTACTAGAAAACCTCCAAACGGAATTTGCACTCCCATTTATTGAATCAAAAGCAAATAAATTACAAAAACATAATTAGTTCTTCTCAAAAAGAGAAGAACTCTAAAACTAAGGAAAACTAACTAAGAAAAGTTAAAAATTAAGAAAAACTAAAAACTAAGAAATGGAGAGAAAGAAAGAGAGAAGAAGATGTGTTTTTCAGGTGTGATTTGAAGTGAAGAGAAGAGAATGAGGGTATTTATAGGTGAGGAGGGGAAGAAAAAGTGGGTGAAAAAATGATTAAAAATGGAGAAAACGTAGAGTAGTGAATGATGATGTCATACTGCTGACGTCTTGATGGTGTGGGCGCGGCGGCGTGTGTGGATTGGGCGTGTTCTTGTAGCGTGGATCAAGCGTTGTCTTTGGCCTTGTATATCACGTTGGGCCAGTGCTTGGTGGGTGGCTGCGTGCACGATTTCCTCCTTTTTAACAATTTTGAGCTTTTTGTCCAATTTTCCATCTTTTTTGACTTTTTCTCATTTAATTTATGAATATATTTGTGATGTTTTGCCTCCGGTATTTTTCTTTCAATCTTTAAGTTACTTTTTTAAACGAAAATACCTAAAAAACAATAAAAATACCCATGATTCTAAAAAGACAGATTTATATAAATATATGATAAAATCATATAAATATATATATTTTTAATCAATTAACGTGCATAAAATCATTGTAATTTTAGTACTTTTTGAGCACTCATCATTGAGGCATAATGAACCTTAGCCATGAATTCTCTCTCTTCCTCTCTCTGCAAAACACAATTGATGTACTATGCCTGAGATAACTGCAAGGATCCTTTCTTCTTATTTCTTGTGATTTGCATTCCAAGAATCTTATTTTTGAGACCCAAGTCTTTCATTTCAAACTCCTTTGACAATTGATGCTTCAACCTTCTGATATCATCCATATTTGAACTTGCTACTAACATATCATCAACATAAAGTAGTAAAATGATATAATTGGACCTATATCTCTTGAAGTAGCAACAATGGTCGACATTGCACTAATGGAAACCTTCCTTGTGCATAAAGATATCAAAAATTTTGTACCACTATCTCAAGGCTTGTTTCAGGCCATACAAATTCTTCTTAAGTCTGCACACCATGTTCTTCTTCCTTCTTTCTAAGAAACCTTCTGGCTGGTACATGTATCTCTATTTATCTAAATCTCCGTGAAGGAATGCAGTCTTCACATCCAACTGTTCAAGATGAAGTTCTTCAATGGCTACAATACTCAAGACTAATATGATAGTATTGAGGTTCACAACGAGAGCAAAAATGTCAATATAGTCAACTCCTTCCTTCTGTTAAAATCCTTTGACAACTAAGTAGGCTTTGTATCTCTTGGAACCATCATGCTCCTCTTTCACCGGGTACACCCATTTGTTGTGAAGTGCCTTCTTTCCCATAGATAACTTAGCTAGTTCATATGCCTGGTTAGAGATGAGAGATTTCATTTCTTCTTTCATGGTAAGCTCCCACTTGCTGGAATCTCGAGTCTGATAAGCTTTATTATAGCATTCAAGCTCCTCTCCATTAGTCAACAACATATAGTTCATGTATCTCTTATTAGGGACATAAGGTCGAGAAGACCTTCTCAATACAAGAGTTAGAGTATGAGGTTTTGGTGTGTTGGACTACTGCGTACTGCTCTGTCCAACAAGTTTCTCTGGTTGAGGACTTGTTACAATTGGTTCCATTACAGAACTATCTAGGACATCATCTGCATCTGCAAATACTGACTCATTATGCTTTGATTCGTTGGCGTCTATTTTATGCATGTCCTTATACATCACCCTTTCGTTGAAAATAACATCTCTACTACGGATCACTTTCTTTTTTTCATAATCTTAAATGCGGTAGCCAAACGCATCCTCACTATAGCTGATGAAGGTGTATTTTATACCCATTTTCTCACTTATTCTCACTTACAAAACACTTATTTCTTCTTCATTTCCTTCATTTAGTCACTTCATTTACTCTTGTAAGTATTTCTATTAATCCTACGCACTTATTATTCAGTTTGCTTTATTTTTGTATAAATATTTTATTTATATATGTTTTGTATTATGCTTGTTATTATATGTTTGACTTATTTTCGGTGTAAATAATATCTGCATGTTATGCGTTTATATGACTATAATATTTACCATACATGGATAAATTTATTTACATATAAATAATTATATTTTATTAAGTAAAAGTAATACAATTGTAAAATGATTAAAATGATAAATGTTTTATATTATGTATGTTTTGGTATATATTCTAATAACTAGGGAATTTATATATAACAATTCTTAAAATATATTGATTAGATACATAATTAATATGCTTAATTAATGTCATTAATAGAAAATGGATAAATCTTGGATGTTAAAGTGTAGAATTGAGCAGGACTACATTTTTGGAGTTGAAAGTTTCATGGAATTTGCTTGTAGAAATAGTAATACTACCCATGTGTTAAATGTAAAAATGAGTGATTTCATGAATTTTACGAGGTTAAGGATCACCTTATCCATAGTGGTATTCTTTTGAGCTATAAATGTTGGTATTATCATGAAGAAAATATTGATAATACTCATGGGGAAGAGATAAATAAGAATGTGAGTGGATTACATACATTTTATCATAATGTACAAATAAAAAATATGTTTCATGGTGTTGAAGATGAACTATGTGAGGATGATCCTGAAACCTTTAAAAAACTTCTAGAAGATGCCAAAAAACCGTTGTATCGAAAATGAAAAAAATACACTAAAATGTCGAGATTGGTTCATTTGTACAATGTGAAGGAAAAAAAAGGTTTTTCTGATAAGGGATTCATAGAATTACTAAATCTACTAGTCGATATGTTTCCTGAGGATGTTGAATTGCCATCTTCAATGTATGAAGTGAAGAAATATCTTAGTTGATTTGGCATGGAATATCATAAGATTCATGCTTGTCCAAATGATTACATTCTTTATAGAAAAGAATATGAGACATTAAATGATTGTCCAATGTGTAAAGAATCAAGATGGAAGCATGGTACAAATGAGATAACACATAAGAAAGGCGTGCTTGCAAAGGTTCTTTGGTACTTTCCTCCAATTCCTCACTTTCAAAGGTTGTTCAAAAGTTAAGAGACATCAAAGATGTTGACTTTTAGATAATCGATCTGATGATGAGGTGCTACGTCATCCTTGTGATTCTCCAAATTAAAAAGTAGTAGATAATTTATCTCTTCAATTTGCATCTGATCTATGAAATCTTCGTCTTTTCATTGTTGCTGATGGAATTAATCCACATAGTTTCCTTAGTAGTAGATATAGTTGTTGTCCAGTAATTATGGTAACATACAACATTCCTCCCTAGTTGTGCATGAAAAGAAAATTCACGATGTTAACATTATTGATCTGAGGACCGAAACAACCCGGTATTGATATTGATGTATATTTACAGCCTCTGATAGATGATTTAAAGACGTTGTGGAATGATGGTATAAATGTTTATGATGCACATAAAGAAGAACACTTTAACTTAAGGGGGGTCCTTTATGGACAATGAATGATTTTCCTGTCTATGGAAACTTATTAGGACATACAACAAAAGGTTATAAGGGATGCCCTATATGTAGTGATGGAACTTTTGCAACTTATCTTGTTCATGGAAGAAATATGTCTTATAGAAGACATAGAAGATTTTTACCATCTGGACAACAAGTTTAGATACCAAAAGAAACCGTTCGATGGTGAAGAAGATCATGATCATGCTACCCGACCTTTGCGAGGTGTTGAGATATTAAGGCAATTGAATGGTATGACATTCAAACGATATGGAAAGATGAAAAAAAAAATCACTAAGGTAGGGAAACTAAAGAGGTTAACTAATGAAATGGGTGAAAATGAAAAAGAGTTTGAACCGACTTACCATGGTTGTTGGAATAAAAAATCAATATTTTGGGAATTAACTTATTGGAAAGACCTACACATTCAAAACATCTTAGATGTCATGCACATTGAGAAAAATGTATGTGAGAGCTTGATTGGTACTTTACTTAATATACCTGGAAAAACAAAGGATGAAATTAAAGCAAGACTGGATTTAAAGAAACTAGGCATACAACTTGAATTGGCACCAAGGGTGGAAAATGATAAGAATCAAACATATTTTCCACCAACATCATATACAATGTCAAAAAAGAGAATGTTGTGTTTTGTAAATGTTTGGAGGGTGTGAAAGTTCCTGATGGTTACTCATCCAACTTAAGAAATTTTGTGTCTATCACCGATAAGAAACTTTATGGATTGAAATCACATGACTGTCATATCTTAATGCAACAATTATTTTGCTATTAGATCAATTCTTCCAAAACATGTTCGATTATCAATAATTCGTCTTTGTTCATTGTTCAATACAATATGCAAGAAATCTATATCAATTAGCGAGTTAAACTCTTTACAGAAAGATGTTGTAGAGACTTTGTGTCTAATTGAAAAAATATTTTCCTCCTTCTTTCTTCGATATAATGATTCACTTATGATTGTGTTGAGTTCATTGAGATGTTGAGCTATTGATGCGTCTTCCGTCATTCGCAAATTGAACAAACGCCTCATTAAGTGCACTTTGTTTGAGGCTGATGGCTTCTCATACATATTGGAGAGAGCTACTATAAAATCCACGATGGTAGTTTCCTTTGCTATGTAGAAAGAAACATTGCAGGATATCGTCAATCAAATAACTCCGAGAGCTTGTCTGTCTAAAAGATTCCAATCTCCTTCCCTCATTGCCTCTGGCTTCTTCCCTTAAAGAGATTGATACATATAATCCTCTAACTGCATTTTCCAAAACCCAAAATCTGTGCCATTGAATTTCTTGAGTTTCACCTTTCCTTCATCTGCGGCCATTACTCCTACTCAAGTCTAACTTCCTCCGGATCGTTTCTAACTATTTTTGCAAACAATCGTGTATTAGAACATCTCCGTCAACAAACAAATATCATCGAAAAACCAGATTTATGAGAAAGAAAAATAAACAAAATAACACAAAAATTTGATAACGGAGTTCGGCCAATCTTGCTTACGTTTCTGGATCTACTGTAGATCTTTTTACTGAAAATGGGAGAAATTATACAAGGTGTTTACAACACTCACAACTCACAACCCAATTACACCCAAAAAAATTACTCTTAATTTTCTCTCACAAAATATTTTCTCTCAATTGGAATGAACACTTGGTTGATTAATTCATTACAATTACACATCTATTTATAGGGAAATTCATTCCTTGAATTATTCCTTAAAATAAGAGTTCCTTGAATTATTTCTTAAAATAAGAGTTCTTTGAATTGCTCATTGAATTAAGCATTGATTTACTCCTTAAATTAAGGATGACCACTCCTTGATTTGCTCATTATTAAGCATTGATTTACTCCTTTATAACAATCTCCAACAGCAAGAACTTAGTAAACTCAACACCTCATTTTTAATCCAAGAAGGAAACACAATTGAATGTAAAATTGAGGTGTAAGATATTAAAGTAATTACAAGAAGAGGATATGAGTGTATCCAAAGTTTAAAAATGTAATTCATCATGTGATCGTTCCTAGAAGAGGATGTGAGTGTATCCAAAGTTTAAAAATGTTCAAAAGTATAAAAGTTACTGTAGACAACATTTTGGTTAATTTTGATGAAGCTATTTTGATAGGTTTCGTTGACAAGTAATGAGGGAGATGTTGAGGCACATCGGATAAAAATAAAATAAATTCAACAAAGTAAAATAATTACACCAAAAATTTAACATGGTTTACTCTTTAATTAGGATTACATCCACGGGACAAACTTTGAAAAATATTTCTTCCACTAATAAAATTAATGGATACAAAGTGAGAGGTAATACAACAAATTGAGATAAATCTAAAATAGTGACACATAAGTGTTTTCCAAACCCACTATTTTGTCACTCATTTTTTAGAAAAATATCCCAAATATTTTTTCTAAAATATTCTCTCATACTCTCTCACACACACAACATTATTTTTCATCAAAGGAAATTGTTCATTTAGCTTTTCTTTGCTTCTCTTTTTTTGGTGTCTCTTAAGGAAAAAACATTGCCTATTTATAGAAAAAATTACCAATCCCTTATGTGTCTAGAAATTAGTCACGTAGCTGGCCAAATTTTAGCCACAAAATTTTTTTTAATTGATGAATTTGTCAAATGTGGTTGCACCTAAAATTTTTATTTTGTTCCTATTCCATATGGGCGGGACTTACAAATCTCTACCTCTCGACAACGTGAAGGGCTCCACCAATCCAGTAGCTAAACGAAAATATTCAAAATTCTATATTGGAAGAATTTTCGTCAACATGTCTGATCCATTTTCCTCTGTATGGATCGTGTCAAGCTGAAGTAGCTTCTTCTTCACTACATCCCTAATCCAATGATATCTCACATCAATATGTTTTGATCTCAAATGAAAAGAGGCATTCTTTCCAAGGTGGATAACACTCTGACTATCACAAAATAACTGGTAACGGTCATGCTGCAACCTAAGTTCTTTTAAGAACTTTTTCATCCATAACAACTATTTACATGTTTCCATTGCTACTATAAACTCTACTTCTGTATTGGATAGTGCAACACATTTTTGTAACTTTGATTGCTATGACATAGCTCCTCTTGGAAATGTAATTAGGTAACATGAAGTAGATTTTCTAAAATCCACATCGCCAGCCAAATCTCCCTCTATGTATCCAGCTAACACAGGTTTGTCATTTTCAAAACATAGGCATATTTTGGAAGAACCTCGAAGATACTTGAAAATCCATTTCACTGCAGCCCAATGCTCCTTTCCAAGATTTGAAAGGAATCTACTCATACCTTCAACTATATGAGTGATATCTGGCCATTTACAAACCATGGAATACATTAGACTTCCAACTACTGAAGCATGTGTAACCTTTTCCATCTCTTCCTTCTTTTTGTCTATAGAAGGGCTCTACTTAGAGCTTAGCTTAAAGTGATTAGCAAAAGGACGACTAATCACTTTAGCCTTGTCCATATGAAATCTCTGAAGTACTTTCTCAATTTACTTCTCTTGTGACAACCATAATTTCTTGGCGCCTCTATATCTAATAATACTCATGCTAAGAATCTGCTTTATTGACCCCAATTCTTTCATGACAAAAGACTTACTCAACTATTTTTTCAAGTTATTGATTCTGAAAATATTTTGACTAACAATCAACATATCATCCACATAGAGCTAAAGAATAATGAAATCATCATTAGAGAAATTTTTCATAAAAACAAATAGATTGAAGTAGTCTTTTTGTATCCTTGTTCCCTCATAATAGACTCAAACTTCTTGAACCATTGTCTCGGTGCCTGTTTTAAGCCATAGAGGCTTTTCTTCAATTTGCAAACATAATCCTCTTTTCCTTTTTTTTCTTGAAACCCTCTGGTTGCTCCATGTATATCTCTTCTTACAAATTACTATATAGGAAGATACTTTTGACATCCATTTGCTTAACCTCCAGGTGAAGACTTGCTCCTAACCCCAGTACAGTACAAATGGATTTCATCTTCACAACTTGTGAGAAAATCTCATCAAAGTCAAATTATTTTCTTTAGCTGAATCTTTTAACAACCAGTATGGCTTTGAATCGGGGACTAGAATCGTGTTCTTCATGCTTCACCCTGAACACCCATTTATTTTTCAAAGCCAAAGCCCTTTGGGCATCCTCATCAACTCAAAATATTTGTTCTTATGCAAGGAATTCATCTCATCTTGGATGACTTTAATTATTTTTGTTTGGATTCATCATCCTTTGCTTCTTCATAACTCTCAGGTTCTCCTCATCAGTGAAAGTTACATACTCATCTAGAGGATATGTGGTAGAGTGTCGTCTCAGTCTATCACTTCTTCTCAGTGGAATAGGAGAAGACATAGATATTGGTGGTGGATAATGAAAATCGTCATATCCTACATCTTTATAACCAACTTCTATAGGGGAATCATCTTCATCAGGTGGATAAACCTGGTCTTTATCTCCAACTTGTCTTGGCACTGATGTTGGAGGAATTAATTCAAAATCCGATGAGTCACCATTGGAATTAGCAACATCCTTCTTCATTTTGACAATATCTTCAATGGTCGCATCTTCAACAAATACAACATCATGGATCCTAACAAGTCTCTTTGCAAATGGATCATAAAATCTATAGCCAAATTGATCTTGACCATAGCTAATAAAAATACTCTATCTTGTCTTGGCATCAAGTTTGGATCTCTTATCCTTGGGGATATGAAAAAATTCTTTGTAGCCGAACACCCATAGATGATCATAAAAAACATCTTTTCCTGACCACACTTTATTTGGAACATCCATCTTGAGAAGATTATTGGGTGAAAGATTCAATACATGTGTAATTGTAAGTATGGCTTCACCCCATAAAGGTTTAGGAAACTTTGCATGTGAGAGTAGACATCTGACTCTCTCCATCAAAGATCTATTTATCCTTTCAACTAAGCCATTCAACTGCGGTGTTTTTGGAGGTGTTATCTAATGCCGAATACTATGCTTTTTGCAGTAAGCATGAAAAATTCTTGTGTATTCACCACCATTGTCTGTTTGAATGCACTTCAATTTCTTCCTAGTTTGCCTCTCAACTAAGACATGAAATTCTTTGAAGACATCTAGAACCTGATCCTTTGTCTTCATAAGATATACCTACATGTTTTTTAAATGATCATCAATGAAATTCACAAAGTATTGAGCACTACCAAGTGACTTTGGCATTGGTCCACACAAATAGGAATGGATCAGATCTAAAATATTATTCATTCTGAAAGGAGGGGAACTCTTGAAAGCAACTATGTTTTGCTTTCCTACTAAACAATCGACACATTTTTCCAAATGTACTTCATCCATTTCAAACAGTATCTTCTTACTGGATAGACTTGTCATACCTTTTTCACCCATGTGATTGAGTCTCATATGCCATAATTCAACTACACTGTCTTTCTCCATGGAATTTATTGTGTCAATAGAGAGCTTCACTTGCATTATATACAGAGTTGTATGCTTCTCACCTCTAGCCACTACTAAGGAGCCTTTTATAAGTTTCCATTTTTCATAAATAAAGGAGTTGCAATATCCTTCATTTACAAGTTTGCATATAAAGATCAAATTCAGGTACATATTTGGAATATGCCTAACATTCTTCAAAAATAGTCTGGTTCCATTCTCTATTTCCAAGCAAACATATTCCCTACCAATAACCTTTGATAGGCCTTCATTTCCCATTCTAACAAAACCAAAACTTTCAGGTGTGTATAATGAGAAAAATTCTTTATGCGATATAGCGTGAATTGTAGCACCACTATCGATCACCCAACTGGTCTCGTATGATGCAAGATTGACAAAATCTTCATCATAAACTATATTAAACTCGTCTATGGTATTTGTTTGCTCATTATCACTATTTTCATCTATCTTCACTACTTTGCCTTTATTCATTTCATGTTCCTTCTTGAACACTGATGAGTGCTCAAAAAGCACTAAAATAACCATGATTTTATGCACTTTAATTAATTAAAAATATATATATTTATATGTTTTATCATATATTTATATAAATTTGTCTTTTTCGGAATCACGGGTATTTTTATTGTTTTTCAGGAATTTTGGCCTAAAAACGCAATGTAAAGACTCAAAGAAGAATACTTGAAGCAATACATCACAAATAAATTGATAAATAAGTGGAAAAAGGTCAACAAACATGGAAAAATTGGACAAAATGGGTCGAAAAGGTCAAAAATGTCAAAAGACGGAAAAACGGCCACAAGCCCCGCCTTGGCCACAGCGCCAGCCAGAGTCACAAGCGCCAGAGTCACAGCGCCAGAGTCGGTATTACGCCACAATATTGGCCGATGCATACACGCTGACGCTGCACAGCGCCATACTTGAAGCCACCTTGCCACACATGGCTGTATCAGAATGTAGCGCCAATAGCGTTTTTGACCCATTTTTCACGTGCACGCCCATGACGTCATCTTTGACGTCATTGATGACCTCAGCAGGTCCAAAACACGTTTTTATTTTTTAATATTTTTTTAACATTTTTTAATCATTTTTTCTCTCCATCCTCACCTATAAATACCCCTTCCATTCACTTCAAAACACACCTCAAAACCTCACTTCTCTCTTCTTTCTTTCTCTCATTTCTTAGTTTTTGAGTTTTCTTTAGTTTCTTTCTTAGTTTCTAAGCTTTTCTTAGCTTTTCTCTTAGTTTTTAGTTCAATTGTCTTAGGTTTAGAGTTCTTCTCTTTTTGTGAGGAACTTGTAATGTTTTGTAATAATTTAGATTTTTGATTCAATAAATGGAAGTGCAAATTCGCTTGGAGGTTTTCTAGCAACGGGAATAGCGTCGAAGTTACGTAAGGATTTTATTTTCTTCTGATTATTTTTATGCTTTATTCTTACATGTTATATTTAATTTGTCGTGATTAAATTTAAGCTGTAATTGCTTATAATCATGATATAATAATAACGTTGTTATGCTTGCGAAATATTAAATAGGTGAAAATTTCTAAAATGAATTGATTTTATTTTTATTCAAGATTTTATATTAAGGATGTTAGAGAGAAATATATTATTTTTCATTACAAACTTAAATCTGAAAGTTAGACTTTAACCTTTAGTTATCGAATCTAATTTAGAGTAGTCTTTCTTTTATTTGTTGATACAATCGCCTAGGTAGTTAGAGTGAAGCTCTATTTCAAAAGTTTTTATAAGAATTATTATGTGGAAATGTATTAACAACGTGTTTTGAATAGTGATTTTAAAACTTGAAAGTTAAGACTTCGGATAACTAAATTCTTAAGTTTAATTTGAATGGCCTTGAATAAAGTTTAAATCGCCTAACTTGCACCAAATTGGCATTTAAATGGTTCATTTTCAATCTCTTAGAAAAAGGAATTAATTTAATTAACCAAATTAGTTATCAACCCCACCCATAGGTGTTAATTGATTTGTTTAGTTAACAAAGAAGATCTAACACCAAAGGCCAGATTCATACAAAAAGAGAATCAATAAAATATCAATTTATATCTTTAATAACCTAGATAATATGAAAGCGTAATTAACTTAGTTATTATATCCATAAATACTCCACTAATATAAATGATAAAATTTGCATGAATATTTATTGAATCTGTATTTATATTTATTTATTAAATTTGTATCTATGTTTATTCTTTTTAGATTATATTTAATTAATCGTATATATGTTTATTTTATGTTATTAGATTAGAACACAAAACCAAAACTATCGTGACAGGATGTTTAGGATTTAATTTCGTTTTTAAAAGTTTGAATAATAAATTAAAACCAGCATACATTCCTTCCTTAGATCGGCGTAGGAGTATACTTATCATTTTCTACGAAATGATTAGATGACTATGAGAGTTTTACAAATATTAAAACCAAAGTATTTGCGAGAATTAGCGATCTGGGATTTTATTTCATCAAGTTTTAGCCAGATTCTTGAAGGAATAGCGTTTTTAATTTATTTATCAAAATTTTAAAAATATTTTTGTGTTGTAAATAATTGTGATATTTTAAAAAAAAAAATAATAATAATAATAATAAATAAATAAAATAAAAATTAATCAAATTTCAAAATTTCATAAAAAATAAAAAAAAAATAAATAAAAAAAAAAAAAAAAAATTAAATTTTTTTTTTATTTATAGCATAAAAAGTAAATAATTTAGAAATTTGAAATTTGAAGTAAAAAAAGTTTTTACCGTTAAAAAAAAAAAAAAAAATTTAAATTTTTAAGTTAATAAGAAATAAGATAGTGTGAATAGTAAAATAAAATTACCGTAAAAAAAAAAAAAAAAAATTAAAAATTTTTAAGTTAATAAGAAATAAGATAGTGTGAATAGTAAAATAAAATTACCGTCAAGTAAAAAAAAAAAAAAAAAAAAATTAAAAAACTAAAAAGCGTGAAAAGTAAAAATCTAAGGGAGTTAAATGCAGGAAATGATTCTTTTCAAGCCTTTGTCTTACTAATCTTTCTGGGAGCGTTGTTACGGTAGGAGAATGGTTTTTAAGGAAATTACAAGACCACCATTCTTTCGCAGGAACATTTCTTGGTTAATCTAATTATGTTATTTAAAAAAAATAAAAAAAAAAAAAAAAAAAAAAAAATAAAAAAAAAAAAAAAAAAAAAAAAAAAAAAAACAGAAAAAAAAAAAAAAAAATAAAAAAAAAAAAAAAAAAAAAAAAATTGTCTAGTGTTTTGTATTAAATGCCATGGAAATTTTCTAATTTCTTTATTTTTGTTGACGGAGTTTTAAATTTACGTTTAAAAATAATTACATGCGTGGTAGGAGATCCTTAGGAAACCCCTAACACCATATATAAATAATATTCATAAATTTAAACAAGTGTCAATAACAATTTGGATCCTTCCCATCAACAAGTTTTGAGCCAAACATAGAACGTCTTAATCCTTTACTAGAACCAAAAGAAATGGAGGAAAACCAACATGTTAGGAAACCACGATGAAAGAGTTTGCAAGACCTAGGTGATTGGCACGGCAATCGCCGCTATCCGATTAAGGAGAAGCTGCTAGGAACTATGACCTTAAAAATATTCATTTTTCTATGCTTCCTTCCTTCTATGGGCTACCTAATGAAGATTCTCTTTCCTTTATGAGAGATTTCTATGCTACGGTCCAAACATTCCCCCCCGGGATTCTAAACGAGGATCAGCTTAGAATGAGATGTTTTCCGTACACCTTAAAGGATAAGGCTAAAGCTTGGTTGATGTCACTTACCCCTGGTTCTCTGATGACATGGGGTCAAATTTACAATAAATTCATGGGAAAATTCTATTCCCATCAAAAAACATCAGAGCTGAGAGGAAAGATTGCTACTTTCTCTCAGATGGAAGGAGAACCATTCCATGAAGCTTGGGATAGGTTCAAAATGTTTCTCACTCAATGTCCCCATCATAGCTTTCCCGTACAGTTGCAGAACCAATTCTTTTACGATGGACTTACACAACAATGTCAGTTCATTGTCGACAATATTGCGGGAGGAAGCGATAGGAGAAAAAAGCGCATCGAAACGTATAATCTCTTTGAGATGTTGGGTGCTAATTCCCGTGAGAAAAGCTCCAGAGTGAGAAAAGCCGGTGTTCGCGAGATTGACTCCGGTAATGAAATTCAACAACAACTTGTTCAACTGACTAAGCAAGTTGCCTTCTCGCTACACAAACCAACACAAATAATGAACAATATGGTTTCAGACAAAGAATACGGGACAAGGATGCGGCTTTGTCCACATCAAGGAGATACAACCTGGACTGGCAGGTTAATGTGTTGGGAGCATATCAACAAAGACCAAGGTTTGTTGCCAATTCAAATACCTATAATCCTGGGTGGAGAAGTCATCCAAATTTCTCTTGGAGGCAAAATAACCCTCCTTTCCCTCAAAGCTCAAGCCGAGCAGGCCAAGAATTCCACCCACCTATTCCACGAAGCATTCCAAATAAACCAACCCTGGAGGACAACTTGAATTCTTTTATTCAAGTTTGTAGGACAATCAATCTAAAACCAATCAACGGTTGGACTGTGGAAGCTTCTATCAAAAAGGTGGAAGTTCAAGTTGAACAGTTAGTTGAACATTTGCAGAAAGGCAAAATTGAAACTTAGATGAATTCAATGAAGAGGAGACATTGAGTTTTTCATTCTGCAATCTCCAAGCAACGTCTTACTAGAAGACGATAAATTTTAGTCCTACATGGGAGGTCACCCATTATTGTATTTTCCTTTGTTTTAGTTTGCGTGTAATAAAAAAAAAAAATATTTCAAATAAAATAAATTCGTTTGTTTCAAAAATTGTGTCCCTTCGTTTAAATTAAAAAAAAAATAAAAAAAAAAAATAAAAAATAATTTAGGTTCCTTGCATTTTTTTAGAGATATCTACCATTGTTTTTAAAAGCAAAATGCTGATTCACAATAGGAGGAGGATCATTTTCAACTACAAACAACCATGGGAGATGCTGAAGATAGGCGGAAAAAGATGAAAGACTATACAATGCCAATCATTGGCAATGTAACTTCCGGCATCCAATTGCAAGAGGCTGCAAGGAATTATGAATTGAAAAAGATTCATTATTCTTTGTTGCCTTCCTTTTACGGTATCCCTAATGAAGATCCTTTGCATTTCATTCGAGAATTCTATGCTATTGTCCAAACCTTTCCACTACATGAAATTAGTGAAGATCAACTTAGGATGAGGTGTTTTCCTTACACTCTCAAAGATAAAGCTTGGTCATGGTTCATTACTCTACAGTCGGAGTTCTCTTAAAACTTGGGAGGCGATCTATGAAATTTTTATGGGTAGGTTCTATTCCCATCAAAAGGCTGTTGATCTAAGAACAAAGATAGCAACATTTTCTCAAATGAATGAAGAGCCACTTTCATGAAGCTTGGGAACGATTCAAACTCCTTTTCATTCAATGTCAAAATCATAGCTTTCCACTACAGCCTACAAAACCAATTCTTTTACGATGGATTGACACTACTGAGTCAATACATGGTTGATAATCTTCTTTGGAAGGTCTTTGTAGGAGAAAAGACAGCAGAGGAAGCCTATAATCTCTATGAGCTATTGGGTTCTAATTCCCAACAAAGAGGTGGTGGAAGGAAAGCAAAGGGCAATAAGGTCGGCTTTGATGATGAGATAACCTTGCAAATTCCTGAATTGACTAAACAAGTGAAATTCCTCACGTCTCACCAAATTTCAAATCAAGAGGTATGTGGAGTGTGTTGTTCAATTGGGCATGGTACTCATAATTATTCAAATACTTGTGATTCTAGTGTAAATGCCATAGAGGAAGTCCAATATTTTCAAAAGTATCATCCAAACACCTATAATCACCCTTACCCACCAAGCCAATCTTTTAAACCAACCTTAGAAGATAGCTTGAATGCTTTTATTCAAGTTAGTCGTGACAACCAACCGATGACTAATCAAAGGTTGAACACCACGAGGCTTCGGTTAAAAGAATTGAATCTAAAGTTGGGCAACCTGGTGAACAAATGCAAAAGAAAGAACCAGGAAAGTTGCCTACCAACCGGAACAAGCAAAAGATGTTAGAACCCTTCAAGTGGTAAGGTAGTCAATACCAGTGTACCTGAAATCTCTAACAAAGAAGGCGACATTCTAATATCGCAAAAGGAGAAACAAGTGTTAAACTTCACAAGCTTTCTCGAAAAACTCATTGGGGTCATCCGACACTCCCAAAATTCAAAAGACAACATAACCACACCCGGATGCAAGTACCTTTTCCCCACCTAGGTTGAAAGAGTCCAAACAAGATAAGCAATTCAATGATCTTTTTAATATGCTCTCTAAAGTAAATATCAATTTACCATTATTAGAAGTGATCATGAATGTGCCTCATATGCCAAGTTTTTCAAAGAGTTGAACACTAAGAAAAGGAGGTATGAACCGAATGAACGAGTAGTAGTATCGAGAAATTTCTAGCGTACTTCAAAGACAAACTACCCCTAAGTTGAAAGACCCTGGAAGTTTTATTATTAACATAACTATGGGGGATAGGAAGGTTGCTAAGGCAATGCTTGATTTAGGTGCTAGTATAAATTTGATGCCCTACTCTATATTCTCACAAATTTCAATCTGTGGGATTTAAAACCCACAACTATGTCCCCGCAACTTGCGGATAGATCTCTTAAATATCCGGAGGGAATAGTTGAGGATGTTTTGGTACAGTAGACAAACCGATAATACCTGTTGACTTTGTGGTTCTGGATATGCAAGAAAATCCCATTGGACAGAGAGCATACAATATTGCTTGGTAGACCATTTATGGCAACTACTAAAACTATTATTGATGTCCAAGATGGAAATTTGACAATGACAGGTCTTAGGAGAGACTGTTCATTTCAAAGTTTTTGATTCTTCACCTTTCCCTTCTATTTACGCCATCGATGAAATATTCGAAGTTGATCCTTTGGATAATCTTATCCAAAACACCTTTTTCCAAACGAGAATAGAGAAGACAAGCTTGAAACTGTTCTTACACTTGAAAAGGTTGAAGAAGATTTAGATGAAGAAATTAAGGGGTACCTTGAACAACTAGACAATAATGAAGTTGATGACAAAATCTAGTGCACTTTTAAATCTACCCAGTTCTTCATCCGTTAAAGAGGCCAATCCACCCGAACTTGAACTCAAAGACTTACCCGAGCACTTAAAATATGTGTTTTTGGGAGAAGGAGAAACATATCCAAAGTGATAATTTCTTCAACCTTGACCAAACCACAAGAAAAGGAACTCATCAAAGTTGCTTAAACAGTTTAAGAAATCTATAGGTTGGAGTATAGGGGATATAAGAGGCATTAGTCCAACAATGTGTATGCACAAGATCAACTTGGAGGATGGTGCTAAACCCGTACGAGAGGCCCAAAGAAGACTAAACCCAAACATGCAAGAGGTAGTTAAAAAGGAAATCCTTAAATTGTTAGGAGAAGGGATTATCTATCCTATCATGCGGATAGTAAGTGGGTTAGTCCGGTGCATGTGGTACCAAAGAAATGCGGGATAACAGTTGTTAAAAATGATAAAAGTGAATTAGTGCCCACTAGAATAATCACTTGGATGGAGAATGTGTATAGATTTTAGGAAACTAAATTTATATACGAAAAAGGATCACTTTCCTCTTCCATTCATTGATCAAATGTTGGAAAGATTAGTCAAGTACCTAATTTTACTGTTTTTGGATGGACTTGTCTGGATATTATCAAGTACCCATAGCAGGAAGATCAGAAAAGACCACATTTACATGTCCTTTTGGGACATTTGCTTTTCGCAGAATGCCATTTGGGTTATGCAATGCTCCCGCCACTTTCCAGGAGATGCATGATATCCATTTTCTCGGACATGGTGGAGAAGTTCATTGAAATTTTCATGGACGATTTCTCTGTCTTTGGGAACTCATTTGATGATTGCTTACATAAATTGACTTTGGTTTTAGAAAGATGCATTGAATGCAATCTAACCCTTAGTTGGGAGAAAAGTCATTTTATGGTTCAACAAGGGATAGTTTTGGGACATATAATTTCAAACAAGGGTATTGAAGTTGATAAGGCAAAAGTTGAATTGATATCCAAACTACCTCCCTACATCTGTGAAGGGGATAAGAAGCTTCTTGGGACATGCAGGATTTTACAGACGATTTATTAAAGATTTCTCTAAAATAAGTCGTCCCTTTATGTAACTTATTATCCAAAGATGCTGAATTTGACTTCAACAATGACCGCCTTATTTCCTTTAATACCTTGAAAGAGAAACTAACATCTACCCTGTTATAATGGCACCAAACTGGTCTTTACCTTTTGAGATAATGTGTGATGCTTCGATTATGCAATAGGAGCAAATTCCTGGGACAAAGAGTGGATAAGCGTTTACATGTCATCTACTATGCTAGCAAAACACTCAATGATGCCCAAATGAATTACACCACCACCGAAAAGGAATTCTTGGCTATAGTATTCTCTTTAGACAAATTTCGGTCTTATTTAGTAGGATCTAAAGTGATTGTACATTACGATCACGCCGCTTTAAGATACCTATTAAGTAAACCAAATGCCAAGCCAAGATTAATCAGGTGGGTCTTACTCTTACAAGAATTTGACCTAGAAATCAAGGATAAGAAAGGCGTGAAAACTTAGTAGTCGACCATTTGTCTAGGTTGATTTCGACTTCAATTCTCTTAAAGATGAGAGTAATGATGATATAGTTGAAACCTTTCCCGATGAACGTTATTTTTCATAGGTCCGAACCCATGGTATCTTTGATATTGTAAACTATCTTGCCATCGGTGTTTTGCGACCTAACACTTCATATCAGACAAGAAAAGGTTTTTAAAACTATTAAGGACTATTTCTGGATGACCCTTATTTATACAAGATTGGTCAAGATCAAGTCATCCTGAGATGTGTACGAGAAGAAGAACATAAGAGCATTCGACTTTTTGTCATGAACTTCATTGTGGGGGTCATTTTGGAGGTGAAAAGACAGCCCGTAAGATATTACAAATCTGGATTCTTTTGGCCCACACTTTTTAAAGATGCTCATATGTTTTGTGCACAATGTGATAGATGTCAAAGAACAGGAAACATAAGCAAAAGAGATGAAATGCCTTTGACATCTAATTTAGTTGTTGAACTCTTTGATGTATGGGGATTGACTTCACGGTCCTTTTCCATCTAATGGTTTTCAATACATTTTGGTTCTTTGTGGATTATGTGTCCAAGTGGGTAGAAGCTATCCCCACCAAAACCAATGATGCTAATGTTGTTGTGAAATTCTTGAAAGATTTCATATTCAAGAGGTTCGAATGCCTAGAGCTATAATAAGTGATGGAGGTAGCCATTTTTGTAACAAACTCTTTGATGGAGTACTAAACAAGTACAACATCACACATAAAGTAGCTACTCCATATCATCCTCAAACTTCCTAGGTTTAGTGGAAGTGAGCAATAGGCAAATTAAGGAGTCTTGGAACGCATCATGCGTCCGTCAAGGAAGGATTGGGCATTTAAGCTAAATGATGCCTTATGGGCATACCGCACCGCTTACAAAACACCTATTGGGATGAGCCCTTATCGGTTAATCTTTGGGAAAGCGTGCCACCTTCCGATTGAACTTGAACACAAAGCTTATTGGGCAATTAAAGAGTTAAACATGGATTTAGATAAAGCAGTGAAAAACGATTACTCCACATGAGTTGGAAGAAATTAGGAATGAAGCCTATGAGAATGCCAAATTATACAAGGAGCGTACTAAGCGCTATCATGACAAGAGGCTAGTTCCTAAGACTCTTCACCCTGGAATGAAAGTTCTTTTATTTAACTCTCGTTTGAGATTGTTTCCGTGAAAGTCGAGATCAAGATGGGATGGACCATTCAAAATAGTTCAAGTATTTGAACATGGAGTAGTGGAACTATTGGACTCCAAGACACAAAAACGTTCAAAGTCAATGGCCATCGTGTCAAGCCTTATTTAGAAGAACCAAACAACATTCTTTGAAATGGATTGCATTTGGTGAGTAACCCTTAGCACCAAAAAGATACGTCTTGCTAAGACGTTAAACTAAGCTACTTGGATGGGAGGCAACCCATCATTTTAGGTAAAATAAAAAAAAAAATTTTGTTTGTTATTTGTTTTCTTTACTTAATTTTATTGTTTATTTCATTTTAATTGCATGTGAATAATTTTTAAATTGTTAGAACTAAAAATATTTGTTGAGATGTTAGAAGTTTACAGCGATCTGTCTGTATACACTTTAATGATGAATATGATGGATGCACCTGCATTTTCCATTACTACTTGCACATTCTCGTGAAATAGGTAATCTTTCTTCTCTTCTCTTTATCTTTAATTTACAGTTGTTACATTGAGGACAATGTAAGTTCTAGGTTGGGGGTGGTGAAAAGTTACCATGCTTAATTAAAAAAAAATAAAATAAAATAAAAATATACTTTTTGTGTGGTTGGTTTTATTTCTATTTTGTGTGATTTAGTAACTTTTTGGAATAAAAAAAAAAAAAGAGAAAGTTTCACAAAAGTTTATCATTTCTTTAAATCAAATTTAAGTAAATAGTTAAGTCTTTTGTACTGTTAGATTAATTTTTGAAAACATATCATGAAATATTTTGTAATTATTTTTGATAATTAGTTAGTTTTTGTCATAATTAGTATTTCTTGATAAGATGTTGAAATTATATTAAACCCAAAATCGGTGTTTATGAGTTTTTTTTTAGTGGAGACTACCTTTGTGAGATATAATTTGAGCCTAATTTCCTTTATTCAGAGTGAAATATATATTTTTTCTACTCCAAACACATTTCTTATTTCTTCAAATTTTTAGATGATCTCTATAGGTATTAGCATTGAATGTATGAATTTTTTTCATTTTAATAGAGTATCATATATTTTTGATTATTATTTTTGCTTAGATTAAATGATTTGAGTAGAAGTTGATAGTATATGCTTATATCTCATTTATGCATGACTACTACAAAAACAAAAAGACATATCTGGGGTTACCTAAACCAAGATCAAACAGAAAAGCCACAAAATTAACCACTCACCAAAATCAAAAAAATGTACAATCTGTACATGGGTTGACTCTCTAAAAAAATACATATATTGAGAAATATCTACAGAAAAAAAGAGAGAGATAAAAATAGTATCATCTACATACTATAACCCGCATTGCCTACAAAGTTGTGAGTAAAGGCTAATTACAAAAGAAAGATATAAGAAGTAATTCCCCAAAAAGTCATTGCAATTTCTTCATTCGTAAAAGGCATATATCTTGAAATTCTTTCTTAATGAGTTTGATTTATGCATGAAAATAATTTTTATATATGATATCTTTATAATTTATACATTTGATTCCTTTCATGAGATCAATGTTAAAATAACACTTTGAGCCTTTATTCTTTATACATATGCGAACATATTAGTTCATTTCTATACATCAACTCTTTCGCATATAAATTAGTATGAGTGTTTGAACCCATAGGATTCAGTGTTTTGAGAGTATTGACTTGTGAGGAATAGATTCGAAGCGAATTCTGATTCATGACACTGAAATTGGGTGAAATTAAATGGATACATTTTTGATATGAAATATGAAAATGATTTTCGACTAATTATTATAATAAATCATGATTGTTTAAAGAGATTAAGATAACTTATGCTTGAGATTTTAATTACGATCTTAAAGGAGATTAAAAAGTATGAGACATTTTTTGTGAAATGTTGATAATTTGTGATTTTGTTGTAAATTTAATTTTTAAGTTGTTTGTTTTTATTGTTTCTTTTGTTTTTACATTTAGTGCAATGTTTGTGGGTATCATTACTGAAAACCCTCACGAGACTCAAACTCGTCCACTAGGGCAACCTAGGGGTTTAAAGGCTTGTTGCATAGGCTAAATGCAACCGTGTCAATCCACGGAAGTGATTTAGGATAGTTTAATTTTTAGTTTTTATCGCTTCTCTTGCTGAGGGACTAGCAAGAAGTTTGGTCAGTTGTGATGAGTGCTCAAAAAGCACTAAAATAACCATGATTTTATGCACTTTAATTGATTAAAAATATATATATTTATATGTTTTATCATATATTTATATAAATTTGTCTTTTTCGAATCACGGGTATTTTTATTGTTTTTCAGAATTTTGGCCTAAAAACGCAATGTAAAGACTCAAAGAAGAATACTTGAAGCAATACATCACAAATAAATTGATAAATAAGTGGAAAAAGGTCAACAAACATGGAAAAATTGGACAAAATGGGTCGAAAAGGTCAAAAATGTCAAAAGATCGGAAAAACGCGCCAGGCTGTAGCCTTCGGCCGGCCCCACCACAAGGCCAGAGTCATATGTGATACAAGGCCACAGCCTTGGCCTGCAAATACACAGCACTGTCACGCAGCTGACGCTTGTATACATCAGCCATGGCAGCCACGGCCAATAGCGCCAACGCGTTTTTGACCCATTTTTCACGTGCGGCCGCCCCACGACGTCACGCCGACGTCATTGATGACCTCAGTAGGTCCAAAACACGTTTTTTATTTTTTTAATATTTTTTTTAATCATTTTTTCTCTCCATCCTCACCTATAAATACCCCCCTTCCATTCACTTCAAAACACACCTCAAAACCTCACTTCTCTCTTCTTTCTTTCTCTCATTTCTTAGTTTTTGAGTTTTCTTTAGTTTCTTTCTTAGTTTCTAAGCTTTTCTTAGCTTTTCTCTTAGTTTTTAGTTCAATTGTCTTAGGTTTAGAGTTCTTCTCTTTTTGAGAGGAACTTGTAATGTTTTTGTAATAATTTAGATTTTTGATTCAATAAATGGAAGTGCAAATTCCGCTTGGAGGTTTTCTAGCAACGGGAATAGCGTCGAAGTTCTGTAAGGATTTTATTTTCTTTACTGATTATTTTTATGCTTTATTCTTACATGTTATATTTAATTTGTCTGTGATTAAATTTAAGCGTGCTATTGCTTATAATCATGATATAATAATAACGTTGTTATGCTTGCGAAATATTAAATACGGGAAAATTTCTAAAATGAATTGATTTTATTTTTATTCAAGATTTTATATTAAGGATGTTAGAGAGAAATATATTATTTTTCATTACAAACTTAAATCAAAGTTAGACTTTAAGGTTTAGTTATCCGGTCTAATTTAGAGTAGTGCTCTTTTATTTGTTGGTGCAATCAGCCGGTAGTTAGAGTGAAGCTCTATTTCAAAAGTTTTTATAAGAATTATTATGTGGAAATGTATTGACAACATGTTTTCAATAGTGATTTTAAAACTTGAAAGTTAGTACTCGGATAACTAAATTCTTAAGTTTAATTTGGACACCTTGAATAAAGTTTAAACTGTCTAACCCCACCAAATGTGGCATTTAAATGGTTCATTTTCAATCTCTTAGAAAAAGGAATTAATTTAATTAACCAAATTAGTTATCAACCCCACCCATAGGTGTTAATTGATTTGTTTAGTTAACAAAGAGTATCTAACCCCACCAAAGGTGGTATTCATACAAAAAAAGAGAGAATCAATAAAATATCAATTTATATCTTTAATAGCCTAGATAATATGAATGAGCGTAATTAACTTAGTTATTATATCCATAAATACTCCACTAATATAAATGATAAAATTTGCATGAATATTTATTGAATCTGTATTTATATTTATTTATTAAATTTGTATCTATGTTTATTCTTTTTAGATTATATTTAATTAATCTGTATATATGTTTATTTTATGTTATTAGATTAGGAACACAAAAACCAAAACTATCGTGACAGGATGTTTAGGATTTAATTTCGTTTTTAAAAGTTTGAATAATAAATTAAAAACCACATACATTCCTTCCTTAGATCGACCTTGGGAGTATACTTATCATTTTCTACGAAATGATTCGTGCACTTGCGAGAGTTTTACAAATATTAAAACCAAAGTATTTGCGAGAATTGGCGATGCCGGTTTTCGCTCATCAAACACCCGATAAAATTTCTTGATGTGACCCTTCTTTTTACAGTGATGGCATTCAATATTGGCATATTTGTTTGATTTGACTTTGCATTTGCCTCTGGGTTTCTATTCTTTGTATTGTCTCATTTCTCTAAACTCTATGATAAGGGCTTATGCTTCTGAATCTTCTCCTTGTTCTGTTTCCCATATGATAACAAGGATTCTACAACAACTTCAAACTCTATCTCTTCTTCCACATAAGTCAGAGTTATTGTGAGATGATTATATGATGAAGGTAGTGATGCCAGTAACATCACAACTTTCTCTTCATCGTCGAAACTCACATTGAATCTTGCTAAATGAGAAAGCTTGATATTTAATTCGCTAATGTGCTGCATCATACTCACATTATCTTCCTTCCTCATCTGATATAACTTATTCCACAAATAAAATTTATTGGCAAGGTTTTTTGGCATGTATACGTTTTCTAGAGTCTCCCATGTTTCTTTTACAATCTTGCAATTTTTTGATTCAATATTTTGCAAGACATTATCTGAGAGATTTAGATGGATTGTACTATCTGCAATCTCATCTATCTCCTCCCACTATTTCTCGGTGACGGTTGCTGCCTTCTTTTCTTTCCCCAGCAACGCCTTATGGACCTTCTGTTGAATGAAAATATCATTCATCCTCATTTACCATAAAGAGAAATTATTATTTTCATTAAATTTCTCAATATCTACTTTCTCACTTGACTTTTTTTCGCTGTGTTTCTTTTTCTACAAATAAATACGTCATGGACTTAATAAAATCTTTTCTGATGTGGCAGACCAATCTATGCTTCAACCATAGAGCATACTAAGAATTTTACGAGACTAGCTCTAATACCAGTTCTTGAGGCACAACGAGTAAAATAAAATAAATTCAACAGAGTAAAATAATGATATCGATAATTTAACGTGGTTTATCCTTTAATTTAGGCTACGTTCATTGGACAAACTCCGAAAAATATTTCTTCCACTAATAAAATTGATGGGTACAAAGTGAGAGTCAATACAACAAATTAAGATAAATTAAAAATAGTGACACACAAGTATTTTCCAAACTCACTATTTTGTCACTCCTTTTTTAGAAAAAATATCACAAATATTTTTCTAAAATATTCTCTTCCACTCTTTCACACACATAACACTATTTTTCATCAAAGGAAATTGTTCCTTGGGCTTTGCTTTGTTTTGCTTCTTTTCTTTTGATGTGTTTTTTTAAGGCAAAAACATTGTCTATTTATAGAAAAAATTATATATCCCTTACATGGCTAAAAATTGACTACGTCATTGGCCAACTTTTAGTCACATAAATATATTTTTTTTAATTGATGAATTTGTAAAATGTAATTACACTTAAATTTTTTATTTTATTCCCTTCCATGTAAGCAAACCTTCTTTGCCCAACTTGCATGTCAATTTCTGCTTGTGCTTTTAAAAGAGTCTCCGGATTGTTGAGCAAAAGTGAAAGTGCCAATTCCATTGTTCCTGATGAAGGGTCACTCCCTGCTGATAACATAACCTGAGTACAACAAATTAAATCACCATTGATTATATGTCTATGTATTGTACATAACTATAGGAGGAAACTAAAAAGAAAAAGAAAGAATGAGCAGCTTGGTACTCAACATTTGTAACTCGATGAGCTTAGTTTCCAAAATTACTTTGATCAATTTGGTACATGATATTTAAAATCTAACTAATCTTGCACTCGAAATTTCTAACTTTACCAATTTAGTACTTAATAATATTTAGATTTTTTAAATTAAAAAATTAATACCAAATTGAAAAAATTAGGTTACTAAATTAGTTAAATCAATTTTTAAATTTAACTGGATTAATTAAGAAAGTCTAGATAAGAATCAGTTTTAATTTAACCTAAATATAGAGAAACTTACTATTATCATGCCTCTTATAATTTCATCACTATAGTATTCAGGTTCATTTTCTTGAAGTGATAGCAAAACTTCAATCATGGTTTTGCTTCTTACTTGAGTGGATAATGAATTTCCATGAACGACTCTATGTTGTTCGATCAAATCTTGCACAAATTTATCCCTTTTTTCATGTAGAATGCCTTATCTTTTCTCAAGTCCTCTTGATCCTATTAACTCAAGAAATGGCAGAAAATCTCCAATATTTGTAGTTCCAGTCAACTCAAATGTCTCTGTCACTATCTCTTTAAACTCTGTACCTTCCTTTGATTCTGACATATTTCTATTCCCATAATATGTCTTACCAGCAATCATCCTCATCATAACATTAAGAGTGAATTCAAAAAACTTTGATTTCATATCAAAACTATGAAACTGATAGTGATCACCATCTGCTTGGCAACTTTGAAAGAGTTGAACAATCCATGACAAGACCTCAGACCTGCGTATGACACAGAACATCTGAAGGCTGTTCGAAGACAACATTTCAATAGAAGCTATGCGCCTTAAGTTGCGCCAGTGAGAGCCATAAGACGCCCAAACTAAAGTGGTGAAGTTATATCCAAGGTGTTTGCCTGCAAGCAACTTTGGACGATTTGCAAAGATGATATCATTTTTTGTGAAACACTCTTCTACAATAGATGGAGAAGATACAAGAATAACAGGGCGAGAACCAAATTTAATGTATAAAATTGGGCCATATTGGTTTGAAACTTTAGCAAGTGTTCTATGGAGGGGTTTTTTCAAAAGGTGAAGATGGCCAATAATGGGAAGAGAGAAAGGACTTGGTGGGAGTCTTTTGTTTTTATGGAGCAAATGTTTTCTAAGAAAATAAAGGAAAATGAAGAGGAAAGTGTTGACGTAGAATGATGCATCCATTGTTAGTTAGATGTCTGCAAAGTTGAAGATCAAATGTGCTTTATTTATAAATATGAGCTGAAAAGCTATTTCCCTTTAACATTAAACTGCTATTTTAGCTATGATTCGGTTAGTGTTCTCACGATAATATTTATCACTTTCTCATTTTAAGTTGTAAGTTCTAATCACACGCAAATATATTTGATAAAAATTGTTAGCTTAGTTGGCCCAAAACTGTAGTCCCATAAGCCCAAATTATTATCTCCTGTGCACCTTAGTTGATATATATATATATATCAGCTTCCCTCTCCTGCGTAAGTGAGCAGAAGTCGCCGAGAGAAAAATTGAAACTACAGTTGCAGAAAAGAGAAAGCAACAGCAACTGCAGAGAAGAACAGAAAAGCCAAATTGGAAGCTGAAAACAGAGCCACTTCCAGCTCCATTCTCGTCCAGCCACTAGCCAGTAGTTTAGTTTTCACCAGTGTGCACCTCCACCATTTTCGCTGCCCCTGTTTTTCGATCAGCATTTTCAACATCCATCAAAAGTGGAGCTGATATTTGTTTGGCAGTTTAGAGAAGGGTTGGAAATATGCAATAAACGGCTGTTTTTTATTTTTACGATAATATTTGATTTAATAGCAATTTTGTTAATTTATCTTGTTATATATTACCAGTAAATTAGAGGGGGATATTTTGTGGATGTATTTAGATTTTGGTATATTTTGTGAAACTCTCTGAAAATTGGTGTTTGTATCTCCATTTGATTATTAGTGGATTTTTCTAGGTGTGTCGTCATTAGTGGAGTAAATTTTTCACATTGAAAAGTTGAACCACTTAAATCATTGTGTGCCATTTATTTTCTTACTGGTTATTATTTTATTGTTACCTATTATTATATATTTGTGCAACCAAAATTGGACTCAATCTTCGCTTCTGCAAGTGCTAATTTATAATAAATTGGTATCAAAACATTGGGTTATTCTGCTATTTATTGGAATTAATCAAGTTTGCTCTTTTGGATTTATTTTGAGCTTCTAGTTATCTAATTGGTTTCATATTTTATGGGTTATGCTTCTGTTTATTTAATATTGGGTTTTCTGTCATGATAGCAAAATATGAAATTGAGAAATTCAATGGTAGAAATTATTTTAGTCTTTGTCGTATGAAGATGCGGGCTGTATTAGTTAAAGAAAGGCTCGTTAAGATATTTGAAGGCAAGGATAAATTGCCAGAAAAATTAACTGATGAAGAAAAAGATGCATTGATGGAAAATGCTCTCAGTTCAATTCAATTATCCTTGTTTGATGAGGTATTGCGCGAAGTTGGTGATGAGAAATCTCCTGCTGGGTTATGGCTTAAATTGGAGAATTTGTATATGACCAAGTCTTTGACAAGTCGTTTATATTTGAAGCAGCGTTTGTATACATTCAGAATGTCAGAAAGTACACCTTTACACGATCACCTTGATGAATTTACTAAAATTATGTGTGATCTGAAAAATGGTGGTGTTAAGATTGATGATGTGGATCATGCCTTAGTTCTATTATGTTCTTTACCTCATTCATTTGAACATTTTGTTGATACTATGCTATATGAGCAAGACACTATTTCTTTGGAAGATGTCAAAGCAGCTTTGAATTCCAGAGAGTTGAAGAAAAATGTGTCTACAAGCAATAATGATAATAGTAGTGGTTTATTTGTCAGAGGTAGAAATCAAGAAAAAGGCACAAGAAATAATAGAGGCAAGTTTAGATCCAAATCTAGAAAAAGAAAAGATAAATGCAACTATTGTCGTCAGGAAGGGTGCTGGAAAGTAAATTGTCTGAAACTCAAAGGTAAAGGAAAATCTGCCACAACGTCTTTTGGTATTAATGATGTTGTTGGTGTTGTTGATAGTTTTGGTTCCGATGGTGAAAATGTTCTATCGGTATCTATTGGTTCTCTTGGAGATGTTTGGATTCTTGATTCGGGTTGCACTTACCATATGTGCCCCAGTAGAGACTGGTTTGCTTCTTATTAGTCTATTGATGGGGTGTTGTCTTGATGGGAAACAATATGTCCTACAAGGTTGTTGGTATTGGTACTGTCCAAATTAAGATGCATAATGGTATTGTTAGGACTTTGAAAGATATTTGCCATGTTCCAGATTTGAAAAAGAATTTGATATCTTTGGGTACTCATGATTCACAAGGCTATAAGTATATAGTTGAAGGTGGAGTTTTAAAAGTTAGTAAGGGTGCTCTCGTTTTTATTAAAGGGAAATTGTCACGTGGTCTCTATATGCTTCAAGGTAGCACTATTATTGGCAGTGTATCAGTTTCGTCCTCGTCAGATCAAGATTTAGACACTACTCGATTATGGCATATGCGACTTGGGCATATGAGTGAAGTAGGGATGTCTATTTTAAGCAAACAAGATTTGCTTTGTGGTCAGAAAACTGAGAAGCTTGATTTCTATGAGCATTGTGTTTATGGAAAACATCGTAGGGTCAAGTTCAGTACATTGATTATATTCATTCATATCTTTGAGGTCCTTCTCGTGTTTTGTCTAAGGGTGGTGCCCAGTATATGTTGACTTTTATTAATGACTTCTCTCGTCATGTTTGGGTGTATTTTCTGAAGAATAAGAATGATGCATTCTCAAAATTTGTGAAATTCAAGGCTTGTATAGAAAATCAAACAAGCTAGAAAATTAAGCATTTGAGAACTGATAATGGTTTGGAATTTTGTGATAGTCAATTTAATGAGTTTTGTAAAAGAAATGGCATAGTGAGATACAACATTGTGCGTCATACACCACAGCAAAATGGAGTAGTAGAACATATGAATAGGACTCTCTTAGAAAGAGCTCATTGTATGCTCTTTCAAGCTGACTTGGATAAATCCTTTTGGGCTGAAGCTTGTAACCATGCCTGCTATTTGGTGAATCGGTCTCCATCAACTGCAATTGAGTTGAAGACTCTGTTTGAAGTATTCTTTGGTAATCCTACTAATTATTTTGATTTGAAAGTTTTTGGTTGTCCTGCTTATGCTCATGTTAATGATGGTAAACTTGAGCCTAGGGCATTGAAATGCATATTTTTTGGGTATCCTTCTGGGGTGAAGGGTTATAGATTATAGTGTGTTGAACCCAAGTTACCTAAATTTTTTATTAGTAGAGATGTTAAGTTAGATGAGTTTTTCATGTTGCAAAAGAAAAAAAAAGTCTATTGTTGCAGATAAAGACCACTGTGTTAGTGAGTAGGTGGAGCTTGAGAGTGAAGCTCCTAGTCAAGTGCAAGAGGGCATTTCAAATCAACCATCTATGGATGAGATAGATGATTCTGCTCATGATGTTGCATAAGAGGAACATGAGCAACCATATAGTATCGCTAAGGGTAAAGGAATAAGAGAGATTCGACACCTTTAGAAGTTTTCAAATGTAGACTTCGTTTCTTTTGCATTGTCTGTGGTAGAGTCTATTGAAGTACATAAACCTTCTAGTTATTATGAAGCTGTCACTTGTGATAAGTCTGTTCAGTGGTTGGTTTGTATGAATGAAGAGATTAAATCACTTCATAAGAATCATACTTGGGAATTGGTGAAGCTACCTAAGGGCTAGAAGATTATTGGAAACAAATGGGTCTTCAAGAAAAGGAAGGTATACCTAAGGTTGAAGCAGCTAGGTTCAAGGCACGTGTTGTTGCAAAGGGCTATTATCAGAAGAATGGTATTGACTTCAATGAAGTATTTTCACCTGTTGTAAAACATAGCTCTATTCGTGTGTTGCTTGCTATGGTTGCATTGTTTGACATGGAATTAGAACAACTTGATGTCAAGATAGCCTTCTTACATGGTGAGCTTGAAGAACAAATATATATGCATCAACCAGAGGGGTTTGTTGTTCCAAGTAAGGAAGATCATGTTTGTTTATTGAAAAAGTCTTTATATGATTGAAGCAATCTCCTATGTAGTGGTATATAAGCGGTTTGATTCTTTTATGATTGATCATGGTTACTCTAGGAGTGATTATGATAGTTGTGTTTATCATAAAATATTTCATGATGGTTCATCCATTTATTTGTTGTTTTATGTTGATGACATGCTTATTGCTTCTAAGAATAAGTTTGAGATTCACAAATTAAAGTGTAACTTAGTTGTGAGTTTGAGATGAAAGATTTGGGTGCAACGAATAAAATTTTGGGCATGGAAATTTATAGGGATAGACAAGCGGGCAAGCTTTATTTGACTCAAAAAATTTATATTAAAAAAGTTCTTGAACGCTTTGGTATGAAAGAGTATAAAATTGTGAGTACGCCGTTAGCTGCGCATTTCAGGCTTTCTTTAGATTTGTCACCACAGTCAGAAGAAGAAGAGTGGTACATGTCTCAGGTTTGTACTCATCCATATATTTCACATACAGTTAGTGTTGTCAACAGATATATGGGTAATCCTAGTAAGGGTCATTGGCAAGTAGTGAAATGGATACTTCACTATTTGAGAGGTACATTAATTTTGGTTTGGTATATAATGGAAGTTCTAATACTGATTGTAGTGTTATTAATTATGTGGACTCCGATTATGTTGGTGATTTAGATAGAAGAAGATCTCTGACAGGTTATGTCTTCACTCTTTCTCATTGTGCCATTAGTTGGAAGGCTATTTTACAGTCTACGGTTGCTTTGTCTATGAAAGAGGCAGAATATATGGCAGCAGCAGAAGCAGTGAAAGAAGCCATTTGCCTTAGAGGTTTGGTTTGTGATTTGGGTTTACACTAGGACACTTCTGTTGTATTTTGTGATAGTCAGAGTGCAATACACTTGACTAAGAATATTATGTATCATGAAAGAACCAAACACATTGATGTCAGATATCACTTCGTTCATGACATTGTCTCTCAGGGTGCTATTGTTGTCAATAAGATACTCACTATAGAGAATCCAGCTGATATGTTAACCAAATCAGTCCCATTTAATAAGTTCAAGCATTGCTTGGACTTGATTAGTATTTGCAGAAGATGATTACCCTTCGGGGCTATGGACGACGGTTATTTGGTAATCCGAGGAATTTTATTTGAAGAACTTGTTTTTCGTTTTGTGCCAAGGTGGAGATTTGTTAGTTTAGTTGGCCCAAAACTTTAGGCCCATAAGCCCAAACTATTATCTCCCGTGCACCCTAGTTGATATATATATATATATATATATATATAATATATATATATATATATATATATATATATATCAGCTTCCCTTTCCTGCGTTAAGTGAGTAGAAGCTGCCAAAGAGAAAAATTGAAACTGCAGCTGCAGAAAAGAGAGAGCAATAGCAGCTGCAAAGAAGAACAGAAAAGCCAAATTGGAAGTTGAAAATAGAGCCACTTCTAGCTCCATTCACATCCAGCCACTAGCCAACAGTTCAGTTTTCACTAGTGTGCACCTCTACCATTTTCGCTGCCCCTATTTTTCGATAAGCATTTTCACCATCCATCAACAGTGGAGCTGCTATTTGTTTGGTAGTTTAGAGGAGGGTTGGAAATATGCAGTAAGCGACTGTTTTTTATTTGTACGATAATATTTAATTTAATAGCAAGTTTGTTAATTTATCTTGTTATATATTACCAGTAAATTAGAGGGGGATATTTTGTAGATGTATTTGGATTTTGGCATATTTTGTGAAATTTTCTAAAAATTGGTGTTTGTATCTCCATTTGATTATTAGTGGATTTTCTTAGGTGTGCCGTCATCAGTGGAGTAGATTTTTCACATTGAAAAGTTGAATCATTTAAATCATTATATGTCATTTATTATATATTTGTATAACAAAAATTAGACTCGATCTTTGCTTCAGCAAGTAGTAATTTATAACAAAAAATGAGTCATTTTAATTACCTTTATTCTTTAGTATTTTAGTTAACTAAAGATAGAATTAAGGAAACGGCAGTTGGATTAAAAAAAATTAAATCCAAATTAAAAAAAACCTAAGATGATAAAGTTTCGAAGTAGTAGTAGCTGAGTATAAGATGACAATTATCAACTTCAAAACATCAATTAAAAATCAACTCGAACTTAGCCTAGTCCTGACAAATGCAAAAATGTTTTGAAGCGATTATTAATTGAATTGTAATCAATAAAATTGTGAGCGGTTATTTTTTATCGCTTTCTTCGTTACGTTTTATTGTTGACCCTATTCAATTAATACTTAAAAATTAAACACATATTTAAGAATAAAATTCATCTAAACACATATTCAAGAGTATTTAGTCTAAAAAAAATTCTTATTAATGTTAGATATCATATGAAAGTAAGTGTCAAAAATAAAAACTTCTCATAAATAAGTATGTGAAGAGTATAGAGAGATAAGAAGAAAGAATGATTTAATGTTGTATTGGTGTGTTTAGAATGTACATAAAGAACCATATTTATAGGATTGTAACAAGTGTAGTACAAGTAAAATAGTATAAGTGTAGTATAAGTGAAATAGTAAATAGTAGAAGTGTAGTACAAGTGAAATAGTAGAAGTGTAGTACAAGTGAAATAATACAAGTGTAGTACAAATAAAATAATACAAGTGTAGTACAAGTGAAGTATAAGTGAATTACAATATCAAATATAACTTAACATCCCCCCTCAAACTCAAGGAGGAAGAGAAACAATCAACTTGAGTTTGGAAACTAATTCTTTAAATTTGCCTGGTAGATGAGATTTGGTGAAGATGTCAACTGTTTGATCTATGGAAGATATTGATTTGAGACAAACAGTGTCTTGAAGAACATGTTAACGAACAAAATGACAATCAATCTCAATATGTTTTGTTCGTTCATGAAATACATTATTGTGAGCAATCTGAATAACACTCTAATTATCACAATATAGGATAGTTACAGTTGATTGGAGAACACCCATAGCAGCAAGTAACCAACAGAGCCAAAGAAGTTCTTGAGTGGTGTCAGCAAGAGCACGATATTCAGCTTCAGTGTTGGATTGAGAAGTGAGAGATTGTTTCTTGCTTCGCCAAGATATAAGAGAGTTTCCAAGAAAGAAACAATATCCAGTGGTAGAACGACGATCAGTTGGGTCACCTGCCCAATCAACATCAGAGTAGGCGGAAAGAAGAAGATTAGACTTGTTGGAGAAGTGGAGACCGTGAAACATGGTGCCTTTGATGTAACAGAGAATGCGAAGGACCACAGTATAATGGGTAGACCGTGGAGCAGACATGAATTGACTAACCAGATGAACAACATAGGAAATGTTAGGACGAGTGATTGTGAGATAAACAAGGCTGCCTACTAGTTGTCTGTATAATGTGACATCTGGGAGAATAGTACCATCTAATGTAGTAAGTTTTTCATTGGTTTCTAGAGGTGTTGATGCAGTTTTGCAATCAGTAAGGCCAGCCTGATTAAGAATATCAGAAGAGTACTTTGATATTTTGAGAAAATTGGGTTTTAACCATTTGGGCAAAATCATAATAAATTTTGGGTAATTTAGATATATGTTTCATGAGAAAAATCCATGTGAATTTTGAATAATCATCAATAAAAATGACAAAATAAACACATTCCCCCATAGTAGGATGTGGGGATGGACTGAGCATCGAGAATGAATTAAGTCAAAAGGGGAGACAGAAGTAGAATAACTTTTATTAAAACATAAAGCAGGTTGTTTTCCCAATTGACAAGGCAAACAATTTACATTATCATAAATAGAAACAGATCCTAATTTACTAGAAGATGCTAAGGGACGAAGACGTCCTATATACGTATGAGGAGAATTAGATAGATGAAGGTTGATAAGTTCAAATAATTGTCCAACCTTACGGCCTATCCCAAGGATCTGTCCTGTCTGTGGATCCTGATGTGAGAGATAAGGCAGTAGGAAGAGGATTACTAGATTGTGAGAGAACATGTTTAAGAAGACCTTCAAGTTCTTGAATAGAGAAGGTAAATTTGTCATGATTATCCTCAGAAGCGGCCGGCGGTGTCATGAGTTACTATTTTTTACGAAGCATGTTGAGAGGGATTAGAAAGCAATCTCTATTAAAGTGTCCTAGGCCGCTTCTTGTGACAATATATACATACTGAATGGGACATGTAAGAAGCTCATGATTGGGGTTGTGATAGTAGGTGCAACCTTGATGTTTGAAGTCCTCTTTAGAACCTCCTTTAGGGCGATAAAAGGGGGTGGCAAAAACAGAATCTGTATGATGAACTTTGAAAACCCCCATATGAGTTTCTTCAGAGCGAAGCTCGGTCACAGTAGTATCTAAGGATGGAAAAGGACTCCGATGGAGTAAAGAAGCCCGGACAGGTTCAAATCGATCATGGAGAGCCATGAGAAAAATAACAAGACGTTGGTGATTACGGTAAGTTGCAAACATCTCAGCATAAATCTTGTTCGTCCAAGTTGGTTCAGAGAGAGCGAATTGATCCCAAATAGTATGCATTTCATAGAGAAATTGGTTAATGGTTTGATCAACCCTTTGGCATTTGGTATGGAGAGTTGTTAGAAGTTGATATTGGTTGGCCAAATCTGTTGTAGTGAAGCGAGCCTCAAGAAATTCCCAAACTTCTTTGGCAGTGTTAAAACGCCCAAATTCACCATGGATGGAGGGTAAAGTGGTGTTACGAAACCAGGTAATAATTTGATGATGTTTACTCTCCCAGTCTTCAAGGCGATCAACAAATAAGGAGTTGTTTTCAGTGGTTTCTTGGATGGGTATAGAGATATCACCAATTATGAAACGCCATAGCTTACGTCCTTTCAAGAAACTTTTCATTGCTTGTGCCCATGCTAAGTAGTTAGTATCATCAAGGGTGGTAGAGATTGGTTTTTGGACATCATTTCGGTTCATTTTAAGGAAATAATGGAGGAAATATAAAGCAAATATATAGAAACAGTATAAAGTAGATATCCTTAAAAATGAAAAGAGGAGTTGAAAACAAGCCTGGAACCGGGTTGGAGTGAGCCGAGTTGAGGAGAGCCGAGTTGAGGAGAGCTGGGTTGAGGTGAGCCGATTTGAGGTGAGTTGGGTTTGGAGCGATAAAGAGAGGCGGAATTTTGATAGAAATTTTAGAGGTATATGAGAGGCTCTGATACCATGTGAAGAGTATAGAGAGATAAGAAGAAAAAATGATTTAATGTTGTATTGGTGTGTTTAGAATGTACATAGAAAACCCTATTTATAGGGTTGTAACAAGTATAGTACAAGTGTAGTATAAATGATATAGTAGAAGTGTAGTACAAATGAAATAGTAGAAGTATAGTAAGTGAAATAATACAAGTGTAATACAAGTGTAGTACAAGTGAAATAATACAAGTGTAATACAAGTGAATTACTATATCAAATATAATTTAACAAAGTCCATGTAATATTCTTTTGTTGCCATTAGATATAATATGAAATGTATATATTTGTTGTACTATCACATGACTCTCATTTTTCATAAAATACATGTTTTAAGTTATACAACATGAATATAATTATAGATATTAGACATTCTAAATTAACGAAAATTACAACAACAACAAAAGAGATCTAGAAAAAATAGGTGTTTCCAACGTTATATTTCCAAAATTTTAAGAAACGTAGTATCCTAAAAGAATCATATAACATAGGTGATATCATAATGGAATTGAAATTTTCACCGGTCCTATTTCAGAACCTCTTCCACATTTTTTTTTTAAAAAGGGCAACATTATATCAGTATACGAAACAACAATGGATCACATAGGAAGAGAGAGGAAAAAAACAAAACAAAAGAATGGATCCTATGATAAGTGACTGAAAACAAAAAAGTTAGCGAAATATACCAAAATCAACCGTCCAATACTTCCATGGTAAGAAGAATTGAATATACAAGCACATAAGAAACTCCTTTTCAGAGTTGTATCCAACATTGTTTCTGCAAATATACAAATATCATTCTCTCTTTTTTTTAATAAACAATATTAACGTCAAGTGTATTTTAAATAAGTTCTAATTCCTATCTTCTAAGCATTTTGTTGTTGTATAGTAATATACATCCATACCACCAATCATATAGAGGTAGAAGAAGAATGATGTAGGCAGGTTTCTTTAAAATGTTTTAATAGATGAGATTGTTTAGGAATGATCCAATGATTAAAAAGAGTTATATGAAATTATTTGCGTCATGATAGGTACAAACACCGTTGATAACCATTTAAATGATTCAATACTAATTTGGCTTATTCATAAAACGTGTGAGACAAAATAATTAGGAATTAATTATTTAAAAAAAAAGTAAGGTAATTCAGTTATTATTAAAATTATTTAATTATCTTAAACTTAATTTAAATAGATGATATTTATTATGAAAAATTTATGATAAACTTTTTAATTATAATAAAAATTGTAAACTAGATTAAATATATATTATTGTTACGAAGATAAATTGTAATACTATATTTGATTGGATGTAATGGACTGAAAAATGAAAATAAAATAGAATTGATTCTTAAAGGAGAAAGAATTAACACCTTAAGAAAGTTAAATATACTGAAAATATGTTTATTAATCTTAATTACAATGAATGATAATACAAGTATAAATACAAGAAGATAGGAATATACTTTTTAAGAAAAATGCTTATATTAGTTGTCTACAACTAATATACCACTAATAATAATTTATTAACACTCCCCCTCAAGTTGTCGCATAGATATCGATCATGCCTAACTTGCTTAATGAACCATATAATGCTTTCTTAGAAACTTCTTTGATAAGCATATCTACAAGTTGCTCTTCAGTGGGAACAAAAGGAAAACTAATCAGTTTGGCATCTAGCTTTTCTTTTATAAAGTGACGATCAACCTCTATATGCTTAGTGCGATCATGTTGTACTGGATTTTGTGATATATCAATGGCTGCCCAATTGTCGCAATACAATTGCATAGTATTTTTGAGTTCGAAACCCAAATCAGATAACAAAGTTCTTATCCATAGTAATTCACAAACCCCATGAGCCATACCTCTATACTCGACCTCGACACTAGATCGCGCCACTACTTTCTGTTTCTTACTTTTCCATGTAACTAAATTTCCACCCACAAAGGTGAAATAGCCCGATGTTGACTTTCTATCTGTAATACTTCCTGCCCAATCTGCATCTGTGAAGCCACAGACTTCAAGATGATTGTTGTGTTTAGAGAACATTACTCCCCTTCCTGGAGCCAATTTCAAATACCTTAAAATTCTCAAAACAACATTCATGTGGTTCTCACTTCAAGTTATGCATTTAACCGACTCACCACACTTACTACATATGCAACATCCGGTCTAGTATAGCCAAGTAAATCAAATGCCCAACCAATCTCGATAGCGAGCTCGATCGGTTGGTATCAGTCTGGATACTCGCTAAACAATGGTTTTGCTCGATAGGAGTGTCAATAGGGTTTGCAATCCAACATACTGTCTCGTTAGCGATCAATAATGTACTTCCTTCGACACAAATATATTCCTTCTCTTCCCTAGATACCTCAAATTGCTAAAGTACTTTTGTTCACCTAAGTTCTTCATCTCGACCCGTATAAGTAATGTCTTTGTAATTTATCCATCTCAACAGTGATCATCACCAGTGATTACCATATCATCAACATAAATTATTGTGGATGTTACCTTCCCTTGTTGATGTTTGAGAAATAGAGTGGTCCGACTCACGTCTATAACCAACCTTTTCATGAACCCTTAATCTTCCAAACCCGGGCTCGGGGATTGCTTGAGACCATACAAAGACTTCCTCAGTTTGCATACAAAATTACCAGGAGAATCAACTACATACCTAGGTGGAAGACTCATGTATACTTCCTCGGCTAATTCTCCATAAAGAAATGCATTCTTGACATCAAACTTCCGTAGTGGCCAGTTTAGATTAACGGCAAGTGAGAGCAAAACCCGAATGGTGTTCATTTTGGTAACAAGAGCAAAGGTCTCATCGTAGTCTACATCATACGTTTGAGTAAACCCTTTTGCTACAAGACGAGCTTTATATCGATTTACAGATCCATCACCATTATGTTTTACAGTAAACACCCATCGACAACCAACTGCATTTTCCCCTTGTGGTAGTGGCACCAGGTGCTGATCAGTATCATTCTTCCTAGCCGCCTCCATCTCTTCACCATTTCCTTTCTCCATATTGGATCTCCCAGCGCATCCTGCACTTTGTTAGGTCTTGATACACCGAGATATTTGATTCACAAATGATTCATATGACTTAGATAATCTTTAAAGTGGACATGTAATTGGCTATTGGGGTATTTTGATTTTGCATGAATATTTGGTTCATACCTTTTGGCCGTTGACCTCGAGTGAACTGATTTGGGTAACACATATTGTCCAACATTAGACTCAATATTATTAGTATCGGTGGGTATACATACCTCGGATGAGTGACCCCGACCGGAGTTGTTGATCAGTGGGTGGGAGTAATGCCCGAGGAATAGTTGTGTCTTCCACTTCATTCGTAAACGAATTTGGGTGCTCGACCACTGGAGCATCCCGCTATGCAATGATTGGTGATTCTTCTAATGCCTCCTCACCATGATACAGTTCTTTGAAATATGTATTCTCCCCCGATGAAAGCGATCGGTGCGAGGAAAAATAACTTTCATTAATCCTCAAAGAAGGTAACATCCATAGTGACATAGTACTTTTTGGTTGGTGGATGGAAATGACTTGTACTTTTTTGATAACTTCCATAACCAACAAACACACATTTAATTGTCCGAGCATCTAATTTAGACCTTTGATTTTTAGAACATGCAAAAACAACACATGACCAAATACACGGGTAGGAAGATTATGGAAGGATGATAAGGAGATGTAAGATGCAAGAATTTGGAATGGGATTTTTCCGTTAAGGACACTAGATGGGAGGCGATTTATTGATTAGACGTATGGAAGCTTGTACATCATCACCCTAAAGGTTTTTGGCATATAAACACTAAATAAGAGTGCACGAGCCATATCAAGTAAATGGACGATTTTTCTTTCGGACACTCCATTTTGTTCTGTGTTCATGACAAGTAGTTTGGTAAATAATCACGTGTGTTTTGAAAAAAATCTTGAAAAACATGATTAACATATTCCCCCTATCAGCCGAATCCGAGGATCCGAATGATGCCATTGTATTGTGTTTGAATGAGGCTATGAAAATTTTGAAAAATTGAAAAAACTTCATCTTTTGTTCTAAGAAGAGAGATCCACGATAACCTTGTACAATCATCGATAAATGAAACAAAATATCTCATACCCGATAAAGTGGGCTCTTTAGATGGTCCCCAAACATTAGAATGAATTAATTCAAAAGGAATAGTACTTTTATTAGAAATACTAGGAGAATAAGTAATATGATGCCTCTTGGCCAAAACACAAGTCTCACAATGTAAAATAGTCTCACTAACACCAATAAATAAAGTAGGCATGGTTTTTTTCATAAGACTAAAAGATGGATGCCCTAAGTGGCGATGCCACAACCAAATTTCACTTAGCTTATCGGAACTAGAAGTCAATGAAGTGCATGCTCGTGCTCCTGGTTTCTCTCCTCCGTAGTTCTGATCTAAACGGAACAACCTGCCCCTCAGATACGCTAGACCAATTATTTTCCTGGTAAGAAGGTCCTGAAAAATCACATACATAGGATAAAAGGTTACATAACATTTAGACTCAATATTTTAACTGTGGGATAGATATTAAGTGATGAGATAAGTCAGGTACATATAAAACATTATGGAGCTGAAAAGATGGAGTGATATGAACTGACCCCTTTCCTAAGACAGGAAAGGCCTCACCATTAGCATTTGTAACATAAGACACTGGTGGGGGAGATAACTCATTAAAATAAGATTTATCATAGGTCATATGATCAGATGCACCAGAATCAATAATCCAAGTATTAGACCCAACAGAGTGAGACACGTTTAAGGTCATACCAATCTTACCACGACCGCCCATCGAAGCCGTAGGATACCTCCACATTCCATAGGATGATTCTCGTCGTAGTAGTCCGGTTCTTGGACAATTCCAGACCTATTCGCTTTTGCTTTAGAATGATACCCTTGTTGTCATTTTGGTTTCAAGTGTGGATCTGAGTTTCCAACAAATCTCACGAAGATGCCCGTATGTCCGTTTGCAATAAGAGCAATGAGAATGACGGCGATTTGGGAAAGCTGCGAGGTCCCGTGCGATGTGAGTGGAACCGAATTTTGTCTTCTTTGGAGACAAGTGCGTGCCTTTGATTTGGCTTGAATGGCTAGACTTGATACCTCGACTTGTGCACGAAGACTTTCCCGCCGAGATTTGTCTTTACGAATGTATGTGTGCGAGGTCAAGTCGAGGTCCGACGTTCGAAGCAATTCACCTTTAAGACTATTATGTTTGGTATCGGCCTCTTAAAAAGGCATGTACTCGATTCAAGCTCCTTCTCCTTCTCGGTACCATGAAGATCTTCTCGGATTTTTAATTTTGCATACGGGTGTTTTTGATCAATTTTAGCCCATACATTTTTCGACTTGGTAAAAAATAGAATACTTGGTTGCCCATTCTCACGTACCACTGATTGCACACGAGTTCATGAACTTGAATAAAGTCGACTCATTTGTATAAAGATTGCTCAAGGTATTCCATATGGACTCGATGGTTTCACATTCTTCCACCATTTGTAATATATCATCGGTGATGGCCTACAATAGAATTGACATTACAAACCGTATCATCATCTTCCCACCTAGTATAAGCTCTATATCATCTTGACCAGGACCCCCGATTGATCCGTATACTTGTCCCCTCTTATGCATCCCACGAAGATAAACAGACATAACTTTTTTCCATGTTCGAAAATTTGTACCATTAAGTTTAGTACCCTCGAAAGAACCAATTTCTGAACTCTTAACAGAAACTTGATGTTGTCTTGAATCTCCATTGAAATAATAAAAAAAATATATTGTGCAGCGGAATAAAAATTTTGGGTTTTTTTTGGTCGGGATGGGCTGAAAATGAGCTTGAAAATTTGATAAATTTGTCGACGATGGGCTTGAAATTTGTTGGCTTGGGTCACGGGCTTGGACTAATACATATTTGGCCGGGTCAAATTGTGGATCGGTCAATACTGGGTAGGTCAAAACATTAAAATAAACTAAATTTGAAATTTTTAGAGATAGAAGTCAAAAAATTTTACATAACTGCAGACACACAAAAAAGGGAACTCTGGACTCACAAATTCGTGCAGGAGCTGTTTGGAAGCTGGGTATGATGTGATTCTTGCCGAGCCGGACTACAGGTCGGAAAGGGCGCACATACAGGTCGAGCTGTGAGGTTAGGCCGGACCAAGATTGTAGGCCGACAACGCAGCGAACGGCGCTTGATGAAGCAATGAGTATTCATGTCGAAGGTCGACGCCCTAAGTGAATGGCGCGAGAAGATTAATGGCACTAATATTGACGACGACGCTCACTGTATTAAGCGGGCAGCTACGTCGTATTAAGGTAGTGACTACGACGTTGGCCATCGTATAGCGGCGTTGCCATAAGGGAAAAAAATTTCCTTTTCTTTCCTGCTCTGATACCAAGTTAAATATACTGAAAATATGTTTATTAATCTTAATTAAAATGACTAATAATACAAGTATAAATAGAGGAAGATAGGAATCTACTTTTTAGGAAAAGTGCTTATATTAGTTGTATACAACTAATATACCACTAATAATAATTTATTAACAAAGAAATCATAATTCCATTCTCATCTCAAATTTTTTTTCAATTTTACCCCAATCTCAAATATAATCCTAAATTGAAATCCCAAAACCCTAAATTGAAATCTTAAATCTCAAATCTCAAATCTTAAATCCCAAATCCCAAATCCCAAATCCTAAAACACTAAAACTTATTTAGAAAAATAATAATTTTAACCCTAAACCTTAACCCACAAATATAACTCTAAATCCTAAATTTCAAAATCCTAAACTCTATTTAGAAAAATAATATATTTTCTTTTCAAGTAATAATTATTTAAAAAAATAGTGATTTCAATAATTTATTTTGTCTAACGAAAAAATAATAATTAAATGATATTATTTAAATTTGACTGAATATAGGAATATTAAGGTAATATATAGTATTTTTTATTCTATTTCAATTGTAAACTAAACACTATAATACTGATTTCTTTTTTGATTCTAGTGGTCAAATCAAACAAAACTGTTTCATTTTCATTTCATTCTTATTTCGATTCTAATTTTATTCTGTAAATCAATAACTTAAGAATATATCGTAAAAAAAAGAAAAAAAATTTGCTTGTAAACTCGTTCGGTAAGAAAAGAAAAAATCGGTTGGATCTTTTGGGCCAAGACATCGTGATTTTTGGGGCCACTTTAATGTTTCAGAGCCCATAAGTCCTTTGCGAAGTAAGAACGAATAAAACCCTACTTTGTATACCGTAAACGATCGCTTTCGCACGCCGAAACCCAAACCCCTGCTCCGCTGTTGGTAGGTTTATCTCTCTTGCTTCCTCTTCCCTACCTGTGAATTAGGGTTTCAGGTTAGCCTTTTTCACTATTCGGATTTCCTTTTGTATTGTAATTGCGGATTTTTCTTATAGTTGGCTCGATCTGTTGTCAGGTTGGAGTATTAATTCAGAGTTTTGAGCAATGGCTCCAAAAGGTACCCAGCTCACCACAAAATATATCAAATATTTTAAGATTTAGTTTTAGCCTCAAGCATTGCTTTTTGTTGATAATAAGCTCAGTCCCATCAAGAAATCTATGCTTGATAAAGCGCAGTTGTTAGTAAAGAGTTATCCATTCTCAAGTGGTTCTATACGCGTTATTTGTGATTCAAAATCTAAATCCTGATTTAAATATTCTTGCGCTAATTGAAATCTTGTGTACTGGTATATGTATTTTCCATTTAGCCAATTTTACTTGGTAATCTTTTATGTTTACTACAATTGGATGCATTTCATGGCCTGATTTATTTGTAAAAGAGAACGACTGCTTATATTTTTCTCGATATTGTGAACACATCAGTTTGCTGATACTAGCATCTTAGCGTAGTTAGAAACTTAGAACTGAGATTAGTACTAAAGACTTCCATGGTCATAATTTTCTGGTTATTAAGTTACTGTTTAATACTTAAATATTTTGTTTGGACAAATTTTATTAGACCGTTTGGAACTGTTTCTTCTTTTGGTTGAAAGTGCTTTCAAATGAATCAAAGGATTTTCAATGGTATTTGATTAATATGAAATGTGCTTTCAAAAGGTTGAAATGTGCCACTCAAATTTACTTCTGACATTTTCATCTCAACATCTAAATATTTCTCTTAAAATCACTTTTTATGAAACCATTTCATTTTAAATCATTTCTAAGAGAAGCACATCCATACGAGCCCTATGTTTACTCCATACCTGAAGCCCTTTAAATTTTACAAGTGCTTGTTGACAGTTTTGATATAACGTTGTAAAGGTTGATCTGGAAGGTTATTGTGTCTCCAAATTGTTGTCTAAGTATTAGTCCTTAGTCTCTCCTTGATTTTTTCGAACAACTGACTCTGATAGGATCTTGACTTGGTAAATTGTACCTCATTTTTGGAAATTAGTTAATTTTATTTTAATCTATAACACGGTGCACAACTTTTCCATTTACCTTGATTATTCATTTCTGCTATAGCTGATGGTTCCAAAAAGAATGACCCCAAGGCCCAAGCCTTGAAGACTGCAAAGGCTGTGAAATCAGGTCCCACTTTCAAGAAAAAGGCACAGAAAATCAGGACCAAAGTCACATTTCACCGTCCAAAGACATTGAAAAAGGATAGGAATCCCAAATATCCCCGTATCAGTGCACCTCCAAGAAATAAATTAGACCACTATCAAATTCTGAAATACCCACTTACTACTGAGTCTGCAATGAAGAAGATTGAGGACAACAACACCCTTGTCTTCATTGTTGACATCCGTGCTGACAAGAAAAAGATCAAAGATGCAGTGAAGAAGATGTATGACATTCAGACCAAGAAAGTCAACACTTTGATCAGGTAACTGATAGTTACATTCCTTTAGAAAAAAACTATAGGTAAATTCATTTAATTTCAGAAGCAAGAAGTTATGTGGCAAGTAGTCATGATTTAGTGTCCTTCCTGAGATTTCAACCAACTAGAAATGAGATTATTTGCCGATGGACGAACCTTTGAAGGGAAAAACGTGCTGTTAGATTTGTCTCCAGTTCTATTGATGAACATTTCATATGTCAATTGTATGCATTCTAGTTCATTTTTCCTATCAAATGGTTGGTATGAGATTATTTGCTTACATGATTGATGCAATTATCTTCTAACCTACATTAAATGCTATATGCAGGCCTGATGGAACTAAGAAGGCATATGTTAGGTTGACTCCTGACTATGATGCTTTGGATGTGGCCAACAAGATTGGCATTATCTAAAAGCTTACTGTAGTAAGGCAGGAAGGGGGGAAGAGTATCTTTTTGTGTTAGGACTCCTTGATCTTGTTTTATTTGTTAGGCACTGTTATTTATCTCAACAATTTTTTGGTGAGGTTTACTTTACTTGGTAATGTTATGGCTACATTTTAAACCTTTATATTAAGTTTTGTTTTTCAACATATGTTGTGTTCTTCTTTTATCAATCGTAAATTTTACTTCCTGATGATGAAACCAATAAAATCACGTTTTGAGCAAATAAAAAAGATAACTTTTATGATCACACGATTTCAGGTTCTAAGCGATGTACGTCAGTATCTGAAGCTAACCTAACAACGGGTAAGTTACTGTGATTACTGTCCCAATCCCAGGTTAAGCTATCATTATATAAAATGAGCTAGTTCTTATGTAAGGTTACGTCGGGACACTCAAACCAAGTACGTGTTGCCTCTCTTACATGATATCTATTGAATTGACTACTGATGGTCGTCAAACCCTTGTCAACACTGATCACTGAATAAAGAAAGAAACAACTCAATCAGAGGTTTCTCAATGTTCGCAGTAATAGGCCAAGAATTCGAATGGAATTTTCCTTTATTTAATATCGAATCAAGTTATTATGATTTGATTCTAAATATCTTTATTATTATTTTATTTTCATTCCATCTAAGCTTAAAAATAAATTAAACTTTTTATTAATTATTTTAGAAGATTTTATTTATAACAATTAATTAAAAATAGGCAATTCAATTCTAATATCCATGTATAAGTGCTCACAATATTGTTGGATTGTCAAATATTGATAAGCCAACTAAATGCATTACTCATTTTTAAAATATAATAGTAATCGGAATCGTGCTCTTTTACAATGTTATGATTTTATTTTAGTTCTTTTACGATGTTATGCTTTTATTTTAGTAAGTATATAATAGTATTAATTATTAAATAACAATTAATATTACTTCTTTCAAATTCTTTATTTTGAAAAAAAATATTTTAATATAAAGTTCCTTTTAAGTTGTATTTATGATAATAATGAAAAATTACTTGTAAAAAAGTATGAATAAATACTCTAAAAATAAATAATTATTAAGTTTATTATTTTAACTTTAATAAATTTACAGTAACTATTTTATAAAATATTTTTATCGCGATTTGATACGTGCATTGATACATATGACATAATATAATTGACCACTATTAGTAAGTAATCTTACGATTATCTTAACGTCTCTTTCTTTAAGTTGACATCCAATCCTTATTACACATCACATAATACATACACCATCTTGATGTTTATAACATTGCTAAACTCTCTTGATGTTTATAACATTGTTAAACTATTTTATGAGTCGCAAGTATGATAATTAATGACAATAACATATAATTTAAATATAATACAAACATAAATAATTTGTCACAATATTGACAAAACTTAGCTAACTTAATTTAATATATAAGTTAAATATAATAGAATAATACAAATAAACTTGTTTAATTATTATTATTATTATTATTATTATTATTATTATTTAAGTAGGTAATTCAACAAGAAAAAGATAGGCTTAACCTAATTAAACTTTATAAATATTTTTTTAAGACGATAAAATGATTAGTTAAAAATAAATATGATTTACTTATTAATTAAATATTATTTATTTAATGGGTAAGCATGAATTGCATAAATTATCAATCTTAACATGATTAAAATAATTATTTAATAGTAATAGTGAATAAAACAGTTAAAACAATTATTTATAAGAAATATATTTATTGTATAAATATTTTGGTATTAAATTGTCTAAAAAAACCAAAAAAATGTAAAAAAGAAAAAAAAATAGAAAGAACAATCAAACAAACAATATTTCTACTTTTTAGGAATTAGTATCTTTTCGTAACTTTTTTTTTTTATTTTGATATATTTTTTTACCTATATTTTCAATTGAGACATAAAATATCCCCTATTTAGGTTATCGAACACTTTTTGTCTAAATTTAACAACAATTTTAATAAATTGGGGTAACTTAAGAGGTATAATTAATGTTAAAATTGATCAAAATATATATCAATAACTTAAAATAGGGGTATTTTATGTCTCACAATCGAAAATATGGATAAAAAATGATATTGGTTGAGAATAAAAACAATACAAAGATATTAACTTTAACCTTTTATATATAATAGATATCTGATTTTTTTATAAGAAATTTAAAAATATACTTAGTTTAACTTAACTAAATAAATTGGGAAAATGTCAGGGAGCATATGTAATTATTATAAATAATTATAAAATAAGTATGTTAATTTTATAACTATTGGGTTAAGTAATAAAATTCTTATATTTTTTTTCAAAATGAATATTTTAGTTACATAATTTATAAGATAGACACTATTAGTCTTATTATTACGAAAATAAATACTTTTTGTCATACAATTATTAAAATGAGTATTTTTAATTCATTTAAAGTATAAAAATGATAACTTTTAGTAACTAACTATTAAAAATAATAAGACTATATGTATCTGACTTAAAAATTACTCGATTAAATATTTATTTTGAAAAATTATGAGAACTTTAATAACTAACCTAATAATTACATGACTAAATTATTTAAATTCAATAATTATCGAAACTTTGTTGCCTAACACTACTAAATAAATACTCTAAATTTTTTAAATAGACTAAAAATTTAACAATAAAATCAAAATATAAATATTAAAATATAATTCAAGTAAATTAAAAAAAAAGAGCCATATAATAGAACTATTTTTTTTACTCATAATTTGAAACTATTTATCCAGTTCAACTATTATTTTTTTTAGTAAGATGGATGTATAAGTCATTCAAATTATAAAGTTTGTGTCATTTAGTATCTTAAATTTTAATACATGTATTATAATCCTTCAAATTTAGAAAAAAATGATTAATTAATAATAAATAATATTATTTTAATAATTTACCTATTAAATTTTTTTCCTGTCAAGTGATTAAAATGCAAGAAAATACTAATCATTAACAAGAATAAAAATAAAATTTAATACGAAATTATTTAAAAAAAAATCAACAATGAAATTATTATAACATAAAAACTGTCATTTTATCGTTATTAAAGACCGAGTTTTACTTGCATTTTAATAACTTAAAGAAAAAAGAATAATATTTTAATAAAAAATTATTAAATAATATTATTTATCTTGAAATTGCTCATTTTCTGAAAAATTGATAATTTTAAAATATTTTTTAAAATCTAAATAATTAAATGTATACTAAAAATTAATGTAAGGATTTTTATTTTTAATTTTTAAATATCCTTTTGTGAGGGGTATAAGGGACACATAAGGATGATCGTATGAGTTAGGCCCGTTTTCGTAATTGGCTTAAAGAAATCATGGCTTATTGGATTCATTATGGGTTGATTTGGGCCAGGTTCGTCATTGTGAAGCACTCAAGCTGGAACCGACTTTGACAATACAATCTTGTGGTACAAAAAGCGCTAGGGCATATTTCGGTGCAAAATATTATTAACGTATCAGGAGTCAGGACCGATCTCTCTGCGATTCATATCTACCTGCTTCACCTTTCCTCAGTACTCGGCAAAGAGGTATTCTTCGAACTATCTCTCTCTCTATCTATATTTTTGTGCTGTACTGATTTGTCGTTGTATACTTATCTTTGTGATGTCTATCAGATTTTTTTTTGTTAAATTTCGTGGAATTCATGGATGAATTTGTTATATATATATATATATATATTATTGTTTAGTTGTGTCCATAGTTTCCTAAATATCAAGATAAATTTTTTTTATAGTTGTAAAAAAAAGATAATATTTTTTCCCAACCAATTTTTGTTTCTCTCTTACAAGTTGAAACGCTGAAATATTGACTTTCTTTTTAGAAAAACTAATTCAAATATTTTATATGATTATTGCTCCTAAATTACTTATTATTTGCAAAGTATAAGGCTCGATTGGTTCTGTTTTTTTTTTGCTATATGTGGAAGAATTACGTATTTTGTTGATTTTGTGTTTGTGTGTGTTCATGGGACTTATGATGTTAATTGCTTAGGAATTAGTGCATGAATTTGTTTTAAATGGAAAATATCACAAACCTCCTCAGGGTTTTTCTTTATATCAAGCCAGTCCCAACTTTTAAATTAATATCATCAAACCCCATTCTAGCATTGGTTAATATCAAATTGTAATTCTTTTTAAATTAAAAATCATAAAGAATTAAATTAAATGAAAAAAGATTAAAAAAAATACCAAAAAATATTAACATGAAAAAACTTAGTTAAAAAATGATTTGTTTCTTTGAGTTAGAGTTTGTTTGTGTTTGGATTGTTATGAAATTATTGAATTTGTCAAATGGTTATGTTGTGTCTTGTTAATTTATTCATTTTTATTTCTGAATGCATTTAAAATGTATTTTATTTTAGTTTTCTATATCATGCCATTTTTCTTTAATCTTTTTCTATTATTTTATTCTTTTATGTTTTCAAATAACAGTAAGGTGGTGGTATTTAGCAAAAACCTTAGGGTACATGCTTGACAGAAAGTTAAAAGTTTGAGACCATTGTGATATGAAGAAAACCTCCGGGACGTTTGTGATATTAGCCCAAGTTTTATTTTAGATCATTTTGATCTGCTGTAGTTACGGCCCCTTCTATGGTTTCAGAATATCAAGATGACATTTTTTTTTTGCCTTCAACTATTTATTTCAAGCTGAGTATTTTAGAAAGCTAGGAGAATTATCATTCATTTGGAAATCTAATTTGGAGCGGTTTTGTTTTGTTCCCCTTATGGTTTATGAGGAATCTCGTCACTTCTTACTTTCTTATTCTGAAATCCCTTCATATTTTACAGTAGAATCAGAAACCATGCCGAAGAATAAGGGAAAGGGAGGAAAGAACAGGAAGAGGGGAAAGAATGAAGCAGATGATGAGAAGCGTGAGCTTGTGTTCAAGGAAGATGGACAGGAGTATGCACAAGTGCTTAGAATGCTTGGAAATGGTCGGTGTGAAGCTATGTGCATAGATGGGACCAAGCGTCTTTGCCATATAAGAGGGAAGATGCATAAAAAAGTTTGGATTGCAGCAGGCGATATCATACTTGTTGGTCTTCGTGACTATCAGGACGACAAGGCTGATGTGATTCTCAAGTACATGCCTGATGAAGCCAGGCTCCTTAAGGCATATGGTGAGCTGCCTGATAACACCCGTCTCAATGAGGGCATTGCTGGAGGTATTGAAGATGAGGAGGAAGGTGGTGGTGATGATTACATCGAGTTTGAGGACGAGGATATTGATAAGATATAGATTACATACTCTTTTTGAACACCGTGTATGATTCTATGATGGAGAATGATAGAATTTTAGTAGCTATGGAGGATGTTAGTCAATGTTTAAATATGCATTTACTGAATTTGTATTGGGAGATGATGTATTGGTTATATTACATGTTGCTTCTGTTCATACCATTGTATCTTTCAAGCTCAGGGATGGCATACAGATTTATTGGATTTGAGTTTTTCTTATATTTATTTCAAATAATGTCCTTTGAATTAGTTCAAATAGATGACCTTGTAATCGGATTGGATTATGATTTACATATAAGATCAATAGGATTAAATTTAAATCTTTTTAAAACTATATTATCACATATTTTTAACGTATTTTTATAATTTTTATAATTATTTATTCAAAAAAATTTACATTATGAAAAATTGGTTTTAAAATATCTAACATTTTTATAAAAGTTTCTCTTTCATAATTTTTATAAATTTATTTATTAGTGATTAAAATTTGTTAAATTAAAATTGATCTAGCTTTTCATGTCTCAGATTCTTTATAGAACTTTATCCATCATAAATTGAAAGGAAGAAAAAGTGTTTTGGTTTCTTAAGAATGTGAGGTATTTACCCGACTTGTTTTTCTAATGAAGATAGCTCCATTGAAGGTGGTATGGTCTTTTGTGCATTGATGGCTGGGAACAGTTCTCCTTCTTGATACCCTTCTATCTGTAGGGCCAACTGGGACCCCAAAAGCCGGCCAAGTATTGTTCGGACCGGCTTGTATATGGTTTGTCGCAGAGCATTTGTTGCCATAAGGTTCCACCTCCTTCCCCAAAAATCTTGTAACGATGTTGATAGATATGGTTCATCCGACGGTGGTTGAAGCTCGAGCCTAAAAATAGCTTGTACAAAAAAATTGCAGATGCCGCTGTTGGTTTGAATCTTTCACGTTTGGTGCTGTTATTGAAAAGCTATCAAATAAGGCAGGCACTTCATTTGATCCACATCTTTCCTTTCTTCTCCTGCTACATCAATGAACCTATTCTGGATTATGACCTTTTGTTTATTGTTGATTTGATTCATTTGATGGCTTATACGGCTTTCAATTGATGATAAGCCATCTGGGAGGCGGGTCGCCCATTGCTTTGGCCATCTTGAACCTATGTTTGGATTGGCAGCTTCATCGGATTTGGTTTGTTTAAAACGTATATTTAAATGTTTGTAAAAATGAAAGATTTTGAGTTGTACCTGTTGAGAAAAAGCATAGGTTAGTGCCATTTCACGCCTAGTAGTTGCCTCTAGTCTTTTTTGAATCCTCATTTTTGATATGTTGCTACTTACTGTGCTATCATCCCAATCTTCCTATAAATTTTATTGAACGGAACATTGAATTGACAAATGAGAAGTAGAGTTTGAAGTTGTTGATACTGATTATTGAATAGAACCCAAGTTGATTGTATTTTAACCCTTTTTTTTTGGTCAATAATAGAAATTTATTAGCAAAGCAGCATTCCAAATAACAAGACTCAAACTTAAAAACAAAAAATCCATAACTGTTGTAACAACTTGCAAACTAAATTCCAACACTAGCCATACAAAGGTATAGCCTAAGGAATTGTCCTAACACATAACTAGCAAGACAAAGACTCCCTTTGTAAAGCTAGTTTTCTTCCCAGCCATTCCTTTCCTTCCAAACCACATAACACTAAAAACTTTAGAAATGAGAACAACGCAAGCAATTAACTAAACAAAAGAGCAAACATTCAAATTAACATCTACCAAACCCAAACAAACTAGACAAACCAAAACATAACAAATAAACCATGACACCAAATCAAAACCACAACAGCAAAATATAGAGCAATCATTAAGCACCAACAACCATCCCGTTCTCACTCCATCACGGAACCAACATGATTATGATTGAACACAAAGGAAGGAGGCTTATTCCGACTTGCATAAGTCTTTCCATAAAAAGAGTCCTCAGAGATACTCACAACTACATGAAATATGTTCCTATTAACAACATGATTAGCACTAAAGGCAAAGGAAGGATACTTCTTCTTTCTAGTGCCAAAAATATTTACCAAAAGAATCACCAGGTTGAAGAATACACATTATACTCGTAGGAGGCATAAGGTCAAGTGAGCTTTGGGCTTGGTCAAGCAAATCATCAAACTCCAGAGAGAATTCTATATCCTCTGGTTGATACCTCACACCTTTCTTTATCAATTGCAACATAACATGAGAATGATTAGAACTAGACCGGAGAAAACCATTAAAGAGAGAGCCTCTCAGAAGAATATATTCAATCGTCATGATTTATAACAAAATATTTAGTGAACTGAACAAAGAGGAAAGTCAAAACAAAAACAAAATAAGGAAATCAAGAACATAACAAGCAAAGATCATGAAAAGTTAGAGAGTTCTACCAAAGATCATGAAAATTGGCAAACATTTGGTGGAATTCGAAAGCTTTAATAGAGCAAGTGTTTGGGGCTCGGACAATTATAGATTTAATTCAAGAGATGATTGAAGAAGAGGACCGAAGCGGATGAGCAGAGAAGATGATAAAAAAGATAATTGAAGAAGAAAATCAAAAAAAGATGATAAAAAAATATCGAACGAGGCGACTGAAGAAAAAAGATGGCACTAGAAACCCTAGCAAAGCCCCATTTTCTTAGCAATGGAATCATACATGTATTGATGAGTGGATATTGACATGTACAATTGAAGATGATTGTATTTGAACTTTTGATGGAACCTATTCAGCAATATACTTAAGTATTTTTTCCCATAGAGAAGTCTAACTAAGTAAGCAAACCTCGAAATGAAATAATTTCAGAACAAGCAAGAGACATTGCTCGGTACTAGATTCTATAGATAACTTAGAAACTTAGAAACTTAGAAATTTTGTCTTGCTTCTTACTCTTCTAGGAGATCAATGCATCACTTAAGAACATGCACTAGCAAGTGATAGAGCGACGTGTATTAGCATAACCAGCCCAATCAGCATCACTATAAGCAACAAGAAAAAGAGAATTATCTCAAGGAAAAAATAAGCCACAGGCAAAAGTGGCTTGGACTTAGCATATGATTCGACGTATATCAGAAAAATGAAGATGATGAGGAGTTTGAATAAATTGGCTGACTTGCTGTACAGGAAAATAAATATCTGATTTAGTAATGGTGAGATAGATAAGGATACCCACCAATTTTTTATATAAGCTGGGATTAACAAGTAAGTCATCATTCTTTTTGCAAAGCTTGACATTTAATTCCATGGGTGTATCGACAAAGATAGTTTCCTATAGTTTAACTGTAGTCACCAAATCAGTAGCATACTTGTGTTGATTGAGTGAAATACTAGAGGGGTTACGCTGCACCTCAAGACCAAGAAAATACATAAGAGACCTAGGATCTTTCATATGAAAGGATTTTGAGAGATGAGTCTTGAGTTGGAAAGTAAGATATAATCAGAACTAGTGATCACAATATCATCAACATAAACAAAAAGGATAACAATACTTATGTTTGATTTTTGAAGAAACAATGAAGTGTCATACTTGCTCTACGTGAAAGAAAATTGTAAGAAAGTGCTTCAAATTTTTTCAAACCATGCCTGTGGAGCTTGTTTGAGACCATAAAGAGAATGACCAAGTTTACACACATTGGAGGTTGAAGAGGAAAACAATCCTGGAGGTGGCTTCATATAAATACATTCTTTAAGATCTCTATGAATGAAATCATTCTTAACATCCACCTGATGTAGTGGTCAACCATTAGAAGCAACAAGAGCTAGAATCGTTCGAACAGTAGTCATCTTAGCCACAGGAGCAAATGTATTCTCATAATTAACACCATATTCCTGATTTTTCCCAAGGATAACAAGTTGAGCTTTATAACAATCTAAATGAGTAAACCCATTTGCAACCTAGAGGAACTATAGTGGAAGGACAATACTCAATGTCCCAGCTATGATTGGCCACTAAAGTAGCAATTTCTTTCTGCATAGCTTGTCGTTAACAGTCATGCTTGACATCATATGAGCAGTATGTAGGAATATCAAAATTGGACAATGCAGTAGTGAGAGCAAAAATAGAATTGCCAGAAGAAAAACCATACTTATTTGGGGTTATAGACACTCGAGAAGAGTGACATACCAAAGGATCTGTAGGTGCTGTAACTAATTGACTCCAGTGTATGTTAGGATTAGATATTGGGTGAGCCATCAGAAGAGATTATGTGCATGATTGTCTTATATACACCATTCCTGGTTTGAAGCAAGAATTGTTTTAAGGAAGAGCTAAAAACTAGTGCTCAAAAGAGGGAAGTACCACAATAGAAGATGAGGGCACAAAAGACACAAGAAAATGTTGATTTTCAAAGAAAATAACATTCCTAGAAATGCATGTACGATGTTATGTAGGATCATAGCAAACAAATCCCTTTTGACACACATGAGATGACGATACAAAGATTATCATAACTAGGTTGCATAACAAACAACCGAAAATAAGGAGACTTCATGTGTAAAAATTGGGAAGGAAAACGATTAATCAAGTGAGTAGCAGTTTTTAGAACCTTAAACCAGAACATGGATGGAACAGAAGATTCTAACAAGAAAGTACGTACCATATCAAGAAGATGACGATTTTTGTGTTCGGTTACTCTATTTTGTTGGGGAGTAGTAGGACATGAATTTTGATAGATAATACCTTTAGAAGCCAAGAATGCCAGAAACTCAGTGAACAAATATTCATCACCAGATTCTGTGCGTAATGTCTTATTATTTGCAAAAAATTGATTTTCAAAATATGCTAAAAACTCAATGAAAATACAAAAAACCTCAGATTTAGAGCGAATAAAATAAACCCAAGTGAATCTGCCATGATCATTAATAAAAGACATATAGTATTTAATTTTTTTATATGAAGTAATCGAGAAAGGTGTCCAAACATCACTATGAATAAGATTAAAGAAGTGAGAAGCTCTATTTGCATGCATAGGAAATGGAAGAGTTTTGCTTTTATCAAGTTTACAAGAATCACACTTAAGAGGTATCGAAGATCGTTCTTTAATACCAAGGAAGCCCGAATTCAATATATAAGATAAGATTTGAGTATTTTGATGGATTAAATAATGATGCCACACCATACTCAGATTAAGAACATTATTACAAGCAAAAGACTTAATAGAAGGAGCTAGAATAAAAGTAGTGGAAACAAGTGTCCCAATTTTGGTCCCTTCGGGACCGGCTCCCTTGGTACTTGGTCTTACACAACACAACTATCACCATAAAAGTTAACAACACAATTGTTATCAACTAATTGACCAACGTAAATGAGATTTTTAGTAAGTTGAGGAGCAAGAAACACATTGGTAAATATAAAAGAAGCATTTCTAACAACATTGATTGGTAAAAAACTCACATTGGTAGTCTAAATAGTAGATTGGACAACATAAGGCCAAACATGAGACAAAGTTGTGGGAGTATTCATCGTGTGATTAGAAGCCCCTAAGTCTACATACTAAAGTGTAGTAGAATTTTTACCTTGAAATCCCATCGTAGATAATGCTGAAATTAGCATTTGTTGTACTATTTCAAGAGTGCAGTAAGTTGCCGATGGAGGTGCAAGATTAGGAGAATCACTTGAGGAAGACCCATGTGCTACAGAATTCACTATTGAAGGAACAACAAAAAAAGTCTAAAATGCTTGGGCTTAACGATTCTAGGGACGAATATGGCATTCTTTAATAATATGACCATTTTTTTTACAATAAGAACAATATTTTTTAGGATAATTGGTAGCAATATGCCCATATTCTTTATAGTTGAAACATTGTAGATTTTTAGAAGTCATAGGTGATCCACGTCCTTGAGCAACATAAGCCATAGTTTCCGTTGTGAAACTATCATGAGATTTTTCCAAAATAGCTTGAGTATTAAGATGTTGTTCTTCGCAAAGTAACTCACCAAAACAAATATCAAGAGAGGGAACAAAAGATCTATTCAATAGTCTTGTGAAGATTATGAATAGTTGAAATAACAGTAACATGAACATCTATTGTAACTAAATTAGCATATTCATTCCAAAGAGTCAAAAATGCCGAGTAATAGTCTTGGATGGAAAGACTACCATGTTGAAACATGGTAATCACATGTTCTAGTTGAAATCGACGAGCATCATTATCTTGACGATAAAATTTCTTCAAATAGTTCCATATGGATTTAGCAGAGCAATAAGCCAGTAAATTGGTGACGATATGTGGTTCCATCGAACTAAGAAGCCAAGACATGATTGGAGCATCAAACACAACCCAAGAAGGAGAAGACATGACTTCCTTAGAGTTGGCAGTGTCGGATGTTGGTGCAACATCCATGTCATCAATATGGCTCCAAAGGTCTTTTCCCTTGAGGAAAAGTTCAAACTAAAAAACCTAGGTAGAGTAATTTGTGCCTATAAACTTAACACATACTGGTGTAGTATCTATTGTATGTAAATGGAACCCGAGACAAAGCAAAAGAAATATTCAAAAAAATTAAGGAAACATAGAGAAGGACCTTAAACAGAGATTGTCGAAGAACACTAATTTAACAGAAAATGCTAGAAAATATCAGTGAAGACAATACCAAAATTTAAAAAATTTAGAGAAGAACCTTAAACATATATTGTCGAAGAATACTAATTTAGTAGAAAATGCTAGAAAATATCAATGAAGATTTCCTCAAAAATGAAATACCAAAAAAATTTCAAACTTGTTCTCATACCATATCAGAAATAAGTCAAAAATGTTCTATGAAAATGATCGAATGATTTGACCTTATGATTTTTTTATATTTATAGACTTTACAAAATACATTAAATTTGTCCAAAATACAGTAAAGCTGTCTATGGACAGCTTATGGACAATTGTTTATAGACAACTATTTATGGATAGTTAAAATGAATATGGACAACTGTCTATGGAAAATAGTTATGGACAATTAAATGAATATGAATAGCAAAGCTGCTATGGACAACTAAGCTGTCCATTGACATTACTATGATATTGGATGCTAGTGATAAGCCTTTTCATACTGGGCCAATGCCTTCTCACACTGGGCCAATGTCTTACCATGAATTTTATTTTTTTATCAAAATTGCTCTGAGCTAAGCCTTGCCACGACATTAGGTTTCAAATAATATCAAACCTTTCCACACTAGGTCAATACCTTCCTACATCGGGCCAATGCCTTACCATAGATTTCATTTTTTTTTACCAAAATCACTTTGAGGTAAGGTTTACTACTATTGTGGTAAGGCATTACCTTGTCGTGATAAGCCTTATCATGATATTGGATGCTACTGACAAGCCTTCTCTCACTAAACAAATGCTTTCTCACATCAAGTCAATACCTTATCATAATTCTATTTTTTACCAAAATTGTTCCGAAGTAAGGCCTACCACTATTATGGTAAGTCTTATCTCTGAATGATTTTGATAAAAAACAAAATATTGATTTTTGTTTTTTTACATAAATATGATCTTACTGAGTTCCATCTTTTCCTTTCTATCACATTGTTATTTACCTGTCAGGACCAAACAGAAAAGAAAAATCAAATAACATTTCACTTTGGTTAGCAATAAGAGTATTGAACTTCTCAATTAAGAGACTCAAGTTATTACTTGATATATTTCAAGATGACACGAAGAAGAATGGAACACCATTGTTGAATTTTAAGAACATTCTCAAGTGTTTTTTATGAGAGAAAGAGAAAAATGAAAGAAATGATGTATTGTATTACTTTATAACTGAATTGAATGAATTATGTTTACACATTGTATAACTATTTATATGAAATCATAAAGGCTGTTTCTCAGCTTTACATTTTGTTTACATTACATGGCTGTTACTCACATCACTCCTAACAACCTTAACAAACTATCTATGCAAGCATAGTTACACGCTACACCTACGGTCACCACAATGCAATGTAGTTGCACACTGTCATGACTTCATTCCAAGCTGTCTTCTTTGGTGCATTTGGCATCTATACTTGTATACATAGCACTGGAATTGCTAGCACTTTCAGTCCCAACACTTGCACTGCCTACATTGCCTTTACTTGCACTAGCCTTGCTAGCACTTGCACTATTTGCATCACCTTCATTTACACAACACTGCTACAAAATATACATATGGCCTCAGTTTTTAACCGTGATCATAGGTCTATGGCCACGGTTATAATAACCGAGGCCTAAGTGAGAGAGACCATAGGTAATGACCTATGGCCTCGGTTAGCATATAACCGAGGCTATAGGGTATACATAAATTAAAAAAATGCAATTAGTAATTACAATATTAAAAATCATATTATATTAAAATTAAAAGTATAATTACATTTGAGAGTTTATTATATACAAAAAAAACTTAGCATTACAAACTAACTTTTTAGTATTAATTACAAACATGAAAAATAAATTTAGTATTAATTACCAACACCAACAACGCCAATGCACCAGCGCACCAGCATAGCGCCATCAACAACACCAGCGTACATCACTAGTAGCACTAGCACAACGCCATTAGTAACACCAGCTCAGCGCCAGCAGCACCAACATCAACATCGCAGCACCAGCAGCGCCAGTACCAGCAGAACCAACATCACAACATCAGTAGCAGGAAGATTTAAATCAATTTAACAATAATAGTACCAACAAAAATCAAGTTTTTAATGCTTACCAATAAATAACCAGGGGAGGGTCAAGGAAAGTTGAAGTATTTAGGAGAGAGAACTCACTGCATAAAAAGGAAAAAACTAAAAATAAACATAAAAGCTAGGGGAGGGTCACAATAAGAGAAAAAAAGCTATCACTCAGCATGCTGAAAAATTAACCAATAAATAGAACATGGTACACATGAAAATAAAGATGCCAAACATACCTTGAAAACACGAACAAGAAAAAATGCCATGGCTCTAGAAAATCCCATATGAATCATAGTAAGCGTAATGGGTAAAGGAAAGTTGAAGTATTTGGGAGAGAGAACCCACTACAAGGAAAATTTAGCCAGATATACTTCACTCTTACTCAATAAACAAACTGGAAGACTAATGTTTAAAAATATTAATACATAGTCCAATATTGAACAATTGATCACTAATAAAATTATCAATACGCAGATCATTCAGAAATTGAATAACAGTGTATAAGCATTTCACAACCCCAAATAACATACCTTATTGTACAATATTACTCTGGATGAAAGTATAATGTAGATCAATAGGTATAAATAAGACAAAACAAGTGGTTTGTTGATCCACAAATGCGGTTATAATGAAAACCTCAAATGAAGATTAAAATAACAGAATATATAACAGAAGCTGAAACCTAGCAAGAAGAAAAGCATAACCCTTTTGTTATAAAATAAAAGACATGAGTATAATTAGCAGAGATGCACAAGAAGCAATAAGCACCAAAGACTAGGCAGTACCAACACTTACGCACAAGACCAAATACACAAGATAACAAGACCAAAGACCAAAGACATTGTACCGCATCCAAAGACTAACACCAATGCAGTGGAGCAAGATCAACACAAAGACCAAAGACCAGAAGAACAGACCAAAGACCAGAGCAACAGACCAACACCAAAGACCAGAGCAATCAGCCACAAATAAGAACACACCAAAGACTAAAGAACCAACATCCAACGACCAACAACCAACATCCAGTGTCCAACATCCAGCGACCAACAACCAGCGTCCAGCGACCAGCGAACAACGAACAATGACCTAGTGGCCAGCGAACCAACGAACAACGACCCATCGAACATCGATGGTTTTCTACATTTAGATTGATTACATGTTGCGAGAGTATCTGACTCTTTATTTGGTTTTCTACATTTAGATTGATTACATGTTGCGAGAGTACAATCATCATTTATTGAATATGTTTTCATATAATCAATCTTATAATGTTTCAAAATCCTTTGTTGTTTTGTATGCATTCTTATCCCATTTGTTGTTAGTTGTTTGTCATGAATATGTTTGTTGATAGTCTGAACACGAGCCTATGAGGCACACCATTACTAATTGTTTAAAGTAGTAAGTTCTTTCTTACTACTGGTTGTTTTTATTGTGTGTTAAATTGAGTATGCTATTTTTTACTTTCGATGTATTACTTGCCTAATTCACGTTGTGAGGCTTGTTAGGTCGAATTGATACAAAACTCATGAAAAGATTGATTGAGTTGGAATTTACACCCCTCATCTAGGTCTCAGATACTAATTTGAGTTAAAAGAACAATTGACATTCATGTAATTGTTACTACATATGAAAATCTTCACATATAATTCAAAATTAATGAATGTATATGATGTTGACTAATGAGAGATTAATTATTTTATGTTACTAAAAGTGTTATGGTCTTTATATCTTTTGTAATTATTCAAAAAGGTAAACCTTTTTTTTTGGTATACAATTAAGGTTTTATAATTGATAGGATTGTCAGTTTTTCTCTAACGGGATAAATTTATATGAATATTATCCAGTTAGGGACAAAGATAAAAATAAAAAAATAAAAAATGAGAAATGAGGATCCATATTTTATAATATGAAACAAAACAATGACGGAGATTATATTTTTCACCCCATTTTTCAAAAATAATATACCCTATTAAATAAATATATAAAAATTTAATATTTTGAAATTTTATTTATAGATTTAATTAGTAATGCATTAAATGTTTTATATTTAAGTTATATTTGTATTATATTAAATCATAAATAAATTTTCTTTTATAAAATTATTTAAATATTTATTACTACATATATTTTATTTTCTACATTTTACATAAATATTTTTATTTATTAACTCAAAATTTATTTCTCTCGTTACAAAATATTTATTACTGATTTACTTTTTTTAATAAATTTCTTCGTTTATAATAAAAATAAACATAATATTTAAAATGCTACGTGGATGATTGGATCCCCATTGGAGATCCTCAATATGTTTAGACAGTGATTTCAAGAGAAGATGTGAGATAAAATTTCAATCATGAACGGGGAACAAAAAAGGGTCCTTGACCCCACCATGCTCTATCCCGTCTCATTGACAACTCTAATAATTGATCAAAATATACATTTTAGTTACAGAGAGAGAAACTAGAGATAAGTCAAATAATTGTGTGAGAATATGTGGTTTTCTTATAAGGTCTATGTACATATAGAATACTACATGTACATATGTTGATTACATAAGGTATACATATCATAGCATATTAGAAGGGTATAAAAGTAAAAAAAAAATACATTTACAGCGTGAGATCGACCATCCCATGACCGACCATCCCATGACTCAGGTTAATGATCGACCTTATAACACCAAAGCGCCCATAATAGGTAGACCTCTCCTATGAGTGTGATTATGGGCACGGACATGTCATCTCTCATAACTCAGGTTGTTAATTGGATTTGACTTAGGATTGATCTATATGTCCAAATAATATATTTTATAAAGTGTACATCTAAAGTTTTCTAATTCTTTAAAAGTTTCAATAATCTTCAAAAAAATATTTTTTATAAAATATAAAAAATAATTATTTTTTAAATGTATATTAAAATATTATTTTATAATACCAAAAAGTAAAAAAATAAATTAATTTGAAATAGAAAAATTCTTAATTTGTTTTTAAAATTCAGAAATTTTAAAAATTAAAATTTTGAAAAATCATAATATATATATATATTCCAAATATAAATTGAGTGTTTTTTTTAACTTTTTAGTGTTTTTTTTCAAAGATTTACTTTTTATTATTTTCAAATATTTGAATTTTTGAATTTTTTTCGGATTTATTTTTTAAAATTCTAAATTTATCCTTGAAAAATAATATTATTTAAATTTGATTAAAACTTTTAAAATTTTTAAAAACACTACGTGTATATGTTAAAAGATATAAAATTAAAATGTATATGATTATAATTGTATATTTTAAAAGTTAAATACTAAATTATATATTTTGAAGAAGTATAAAATTTACTTAGATGTTAGCCCTTGTTAAAGGTATATGGTATGGTATTAATTTATTTTACCAATAATATGAAAACATTATATTATGATATCATAAAAACAAGGAGATTCATTTATGAGATTAAATGGGTTAGTTCGTTTTGCTTGGAATAAGACTATCTAGTTTTTTATTTTTTAAAATAAAATGGTTTAGTTGAATGGATAGTTAGGCTGCATCATGTTTATTGTCACTTTTAATTGGTTTCTATTTACGATCAAAATGCAATGGCCGGTGGGTTTGCGGTTTGCTTCATAATAAGTCATTAGCATTTAAGATAATGTATATATCATAGATAAAGTAATTTAGCTATATGTAATCTATTATTGTGATTATGTTTTTGCTTTCAATGATATTGAAAGTCATAACCATCACTACTCTAAAACATATATATGGTTTGGGTTATTTAAAAATCGAGACCATAAACATACCCTATAACCTCAATTTTTAAATAATTAAGATCATAAACAATATCAAAATTTTTTATTAATTTTTTTTATTTCATTTTTCATTTTTCCTCTCTCATTTTTTTCATTTTCTCTCTCTCTCTCTTTTTTTCTTTTTTCGATTTCTTTTTCCCAACTCGCGAGTTGGCCAGTTAGATGCGTTCTTCCTTCTTTCCTCTCTTCTTCCTCTTCTCTGGTCCTGTCCCATACCTTTCCTTGTCAGTCGGGACCCTCCTTTTCCCCCGACTCGCTCACATAGCTGATTAATTTTCATTTCGTTTGATCTTGTTAAAAATTTGAGCCAATTTTCATCTTAGCTCTAGTTCTAACCCTAATCCTATTACTGCTTCGAGTTATGGATTTAACCCTTATCTTCTTTCTCCATTCGACTTACTTCCCTTCGACGCCCTCATTTTCTTTGATTCATCAAGTTTCAGCTCCTTTTTGAATTAATTTCTTTGACTGAATGATCAATCGATACAATAATTTGGGTTTTGATTCAACACTAATTGAGTCTGAATCACTAGGTTCGACTGTTTAAATTATCGATACTGATTTTGGTACTGACTTTTATGTTGTGTGAAGGGACGCTTGTGGTTTTGTTGTGAGACCTCAACATGTATAGAGATACCAAGAATATGCTTACATCTATGAGGTTTTCTTCTACTTATCTTTCTTTTCTTTGTAGTTTTCACACATGTCTTCATTTGTATGCTGGAAATGTACTGTGAGATTGATAAAGAAGAGTAAATGTTCTATTTTTTTATGCATATTGATGTATGATTTTGTAAAAAAAAATCCTAAACATTTGTCAAAACCAACAGTTTTTCCTAATGTCAAGTACATATATGGGATTATGACAGGTTCAACAAAACCTTATTTGAAGAAACTGAGGCAGTATGCTAGTGATATACCTTTATTAACTACTGATTATGGATCTTCTGAGGGATGGATTGGAGCCAATTTAAATCCAAAATTGCCTCCTGAGTTAGCCACTTATGTTGTGCTTCTCAATATTGGATATTTTGAGTTTCTTCTCTTAACAGAGTAGCAAAACAATGACTCTAATTTCCTCATTGTGGAGTATCATTTTCACCAATTTTGTAGGTATTATTTTGATTTTCAATAATTACTGTTCTAACATACGAATTTGAACTCCTAAATTGACAAGAAGAGAAAAGAAATGAACAACTGCACATTTTACTTACAATACTAAATGTTTTCTGTACAAGTTTTTACAAGTATAGGCTAGGGGATGTAGTGAAGGTTATGAGATTCCATAACTCAACCCCAAAGCTTAAATTTGTATGTAGGCAAAATCTTTTGCTTACAATCAACATTGACAAGAACACAGAGAAAGATTTACAACTAGCTATGAAAGTAGTTGCAAAGTTGTTAGCCGTAGAAAAATTGGAAGTTGTTGATTTTTCTAGTCATGTGGACATATCAACAGAACATGGTCATTATGTCAATTGTCATTCATTTTCTGTGGTGTTTTTAGAAATAAACTTAAATATGTTATTAAACCTATCATATCACCATGTTTCAGATTTATATAGAATTATTTGTGCTTCCTTATTTGTTATGCATTTCCTTTGCCGTTACTTCTCTACGTAAGCATACTTGCTAGGAGGCTTATATATTTTAATTTTTATATTATTTCCACCTCGATTGGTACCTTTTATAAAAAATTTTTATGTTGTTGTTTTTGTTTTTTTAACTAAATAGATTTCAAGCTATTTTGGAAATATTTTGAGGATATAGATGTCACATAGGCCTATGTATTCCTTATTTAATGAGCACATGTCAATTTGTATGATTAATTTAATTGTTGTCTTCTATAAATTTCAGTTGGCAGTATTGAAAAGAATGGGGAAACTCTTGGCACAACAAATTTAAACTCTAACTTTGACTTTGTACGTAATGAGAATTCTAATGTCTGTTTCGTGCATGATGTAATTACTGATGATTCTGTGGTTCACGAGGTAAACTAACTTGTTACAACCTGTGTATGGTCCATACATATTAATGAGGAGTTAACATAGATATTATGTTGGTTTTCCTATGTCAGCTTGTTCTTGCATACTAGGAAAAATTATTACTTCTTTAAAAAAATGTTCATAACATATAAAAAACTATGTTCATGAACTTCTAAAAAAAGAATTAAAGCATTCTTTAATTTCAATTAAACATAAGTACGAAAAGAAGTTAGAAATAAAAATTTATTAAAAAAAGGTTTATAATATTTATTCCATCGTTTTTTTGGCTTCTTTGACACTTAGTATGTTCCCTTCACGTAAGCACATATATTACATGCATTTTTTCCCCCTCAAGAGGTATGCATACATTGTTTAAAAGTACTTCACGCCATTAAAACTTTAAGACTGCCCAACTTGAAGACTTCTTCAAGCATGAACACTAGGAACCCCCCCATCATAGCCACTGCCACCTCCTCCATAGCCGCCACCACCACCCCCTCCACCTCCACCACCTCCTCCTCCACCACCACCTCCTCCATAACCGCCACTACTACCACCTTGCCCTTTTCCCTTGCCTCCACTACTTCCTCCTTGACCTCCCCTTGGCTTCCACCTTTGCCACTCCCATCATGTCCTCCTTCTTGGCCAGCACCACTACCTTTTTCTCCTCCCTTACCACCACCACTACCCCCTTGACCTCCTCCTCCATATCCTCCACCACTACTACTGCCTTTACCTCCTTGACCTCCACTACCACCATGTCCTCCTCCTTGGCCACCACTTCCTCCATAGCCACCGCTACCACTACTACCACCACCTCCTTGACTTTCACCACCACCACTGCCACTACCTTGACCTCCTCCCTTACCTCCACCACTACCTTTTCCTCCTTGGCTGCCACCTTGTCCTCCTCCCTTGCCACCACCACTACCCCTTGATTTCCTCCTTCACAACCTTCACCACCACTTCCACCTTTACCTCCTTGATCTCCACTACCACCATGTCCTCCTCCTTGGCCACCACCACCTCCTTGATTTCCACCACCACCGCTGCCACCACCACTACCCCCTTGACCTCCTCCTCCATAGCCTCCACCACCACTACCACTACCTTGACCTCCTCCCTTGCCTCCACCACTTCCTCCTTGACCTCCTCCATAGCCACCTCCACCACTACCATCTTGTCCTCCTTGGCTACCACCTCCTTGACCTCCTCCATAGCCACCACCACTTCCACCTTGACCTCCTCCGTAGCCACCACCACTTCCACCTTGATCTCCTCCTTGACTACCACCACTACCTCCTCCATATCCACCTCCACTACCGCCACCTTGGCCACCTCCATGATATATACCATGGCCAAGATGTTTAGCTTCTTGACTAACATTTACCTCTGTCATTTCTTTTGTTTCATTCCCTGCTTATAATTACAAAAATTAAAAGTTACATTCATACTTATTATATTCATAAATAAGTTAAAGTATCCAAAAATAAATAAATAAAAATACTTTTAAAAGAAAATATTGTTTAGAGATTAATTCCAAAAAAAGTTATTTTTTTTAAATAAATGTAATACTCACATCATTTTACATATTTACATAAATCTAACTTATACCTTTAAGTTATAACTCGTTGGCAAATAAATCATCTACTGCATAATCACAAATATATAAATTATATAGCTCTAATGGCAAGTGTTTAAAATATTAAACCGAAAAGAATTATAATGAATGCAGTAATGAAAATTTGATTATAAGAATTGTTGGGTCCAAAATCACTATAAATTGTTGCAAACTTGCATAAGTGGTTAGACATTATACTACAATACAATAGAATTCTTAACCCTTTAACATGGCCAATGAGATCTGTGGTTCGAACTGGAGTATTATAATTGTTTAAAAAAAAAAAAACCTGCACCATAATATTGTGAGGTCTGGTGCAACATAATTTTGGGACTTCCTATTTTATTTTTTAATGAAATTAATTTTTTATAATATATTAAAAATGTGATATATTATACTAAAATTTCCAAATTATAAAATAAAAACGTTTAAATAAAATTGGAAAAATTACAAAAATTAACTATCATACAACTTATAATAACAAAAATAGTACCATCATTAATATTGAATTAGATTTAATCGGATGAAGTGTAACATTAAATATGTCTAAATGATTGTATTTCAATTTAAACGATTTTTAATTGGATATAATTCAATATAAAATAATGTGAAATAATTTTTTTAATAGAAAAAATGTATAAAGTTGTGTTATTTGTATGTTTATAATTTTTAAAAATAAAATATATTATTTTAAAAATTAAATTAAATAAAAAAAATAAAAAAGATTAGATGGACATAATTTAAAGAGGAGCTGTTAGGGCTCAAGGCAAACGCCTCTACTGCTTCTACCACGTACCGTCCCTTCTTATGAACTAATTAAAAAAAGAAAAAGAAAAGAAAAAAAAGTTAATCTAACTGGTGGCAAAAACATGATAGTTATGACTACTTTTGTGGTGAGACTCTCGTACACTGATAGTAAAAAGACTAAACAAGCTAGCTAGGGTACGTGCATGTCTTGCCTTCTAAAGACTTAGCTTGAGTTCTAGTTGCCTTAGGCCCGCAACATGTTTTGCATCTGCCTAATAGGCCACGGTGACAGCACCCATGTTTGCAATGACCTCTCGCCTTGAGATCATGTATTTGGTCTGTATTCATAAAACAATATTTATTTAAATTAATGGAGTTTAATTTTCTGAATTAATAATAGTTATATGCTGAATATCATCAATATGAAAATTAAAATTTATGATTAATTGATTCTATAAAAAGACGTATTTGAGTATAAATAATAGAATTTTTATGCTACGTTCACTGACCATTATTCTCATCTGCTAAAGTATTAGCTGCTAAAGATAGGAAGAAAATAAATGCAAATAAGAAAGTAAAAAATATAAAAGCTCTGGACTTCATTTTAAGTATTTTCTAGGAGTCTAGTAAAAGAAAACAAGTTTGAGATGATGAAAGAGCTATTTTTCTAGAGCTATATATAGAGGTGGTGAATGAAATGATGTGTTGATTCATCAAGTAAAAGATAATACATATCTAAACGGTGTGTCGTTTAGCACAGAAATTATGGTCGGTAGAGAAGAAATGATCAATTTCTGTTTCTAACATGTACCTATAAAAGCAATTATGAGACAACGTAAAAGTAATTCTGATGGAAGAAATATAAATATTATAATTAATGTAATTATTTTTATTAAATATAATTATATAAGATATATTTTATTTATTAATAATACTGTAATTTATCACTAAATAAACTTTTTACTTCTGATACAAAACATTTTAAGATAAAAATGGAAAAAAAATTGTTAGGATTTAAAAAAATACGTACTTTTTATTTTCCTTTTTAAAAGTAATTTCTTTAAAATATATATATATATATATATTTTAACATAAATACGTGAAGAAATTGATGAATTAATGTTCTCTTTAGCTTATATTTTGACAGATGTGCAGACGAAACTGATTTCTTCAGACATCTGTGCAGGTTGAGATCAGCAAGAAGCGAAGTTTCGACACTGAATTTGACTAAACAACTCTCACAGTCATACTTCCTCCATTTTCCACAATCTCCATCACTACTGACGTTTTAAGTTTTAAGATTAATTAAAAAAAAAAAAGAAGCAGCAGCAGCAGCATTTAAAATGAGAGAGATTTAACTAGGTACTAGCAATTTTTATTTTTTTTTACTTTAATTTAAACAAATTAATTGAACATTTTTTTGTTCTTTTTTCTAAACATCAATTATTACGTTTTATGTAACGTATGTAATGAGCTCACCCTTAATACTTTTCTCACCTAAAATTTAAAGGATAAAACTATCACAAGATAGTGATAAAATATGCATTATTAGCATAAAAATATATTAGATATTATAATTTTAAAAAATTAATCAATTTAATTTAATTATTATTATGATATTATAATTAAATTTAAAATTAATAAAATTGATATATAATTATCGCATGACTTATAACAGGTAATTATAAGATAGATCTTTTTTTTACCTTTATGTATGGATAAAGTGATAAGAAAGAATATATTAAATTTTTACTTATTAATATAAATTAAATTAAATTAATTAATTTTCATAAATTATTGGATTTAATATGATTGATTTAAAAATTTTGAGACAAAATTTATTTTTTTAAAAATAATGAAAATATTAATATTCTTCGATTAAGGTGTAAATTCAAATGATATGTTAATAAGATTTAGGAGAAAATCCATTAATTTTCAAAACCCATATAATTTTATCTCATTTAATTTTTAATGAGATGAAATAATAATAAAATTATATTAATTGAGATATTTTATTTATCCATAATGAGATTAAATACGATAAATTATAATACAAAAATAATAATAAATATGATAAACCATAATTTATAATATAAATTTAATAAAAAATGATATAATATATGTTTAAAATTAGATTCATTAGGACTATAATATTATTAAGATGAAGATGATATTTAAATGAAATGACTTAAGTCAATTTGAGATGTTAAATGAGACATAAAATGAAATGATATAGATCACTTTATATATCTACCCTTCACCCTTAAAGTTAATATCACATCATAGTTTTTATCATCTTAGTTTTATTTCTATTAATTTTCATATTATATCTAGCCATATATATATTTTTTCATTTTTTATATTTGTACTTGTCAAAAATAAGATGTTAAAACTTATTAACGGTGTTAATATCATCTCAATTTATAATTAATTTACAACTATAGTAATTTGTATTCAGAATTTCAATTTCAGAAAGTTCTATATGTAGTTTATCTGTGAAAAATAAATATCAGCTATTTATTTAATGGTCAGAAATCTCAGAAAGTTCAGAAATCTCTTATTCTACTCTAATATAAAAGAATAAGAGAGATCCTCGAAGATATGACGTGCAAATTACATGTAATGGTCTTAAGCGAGACTTCAACCTACGATTTCAAGGGCATGGATCACCAATAGCCGTCATGAAACTATATTTGAAGGAAGCTTTGTTCTTTAAAAAGTAATATTTATAAGAGTAATATTTTTTTTATTAGAATGATAAAATTTTACTGAAATAACTATTATAGTATCAAAAGAATATCACATATTATTTAATTATGATATTAATGTAAGATGTACAAATAAGCATGAACATCCTAATCTTTAGAGATTAATTTTTTAAAATTTAATGTTATTGACATGCTATATAAAATTTAGAAGATATCAATGTTTAAGTTGATTAATGTGAGAAAAAAAGAAAACTCTGATGTAATTCTTAAAAAACGAAAGAAAATGAAAGTAAAAAAATGAAATAAAAGAAAAAATATATAATAATTAAATAAATCAGAAGAAAGAAAAAGTAAATTACAAATACAAAGTGTCAAATGACACGTGCTTTGAGAAGATATTAGAATATAAAATAAATATCCTACATTAATTAACTACTACACTAATATAAGATTTATAAACATGAGAATCATCATTTTTTGAGGTTAACATTTTAATATTAGATATCTTATATTACTTATATATATTATAAAAAATTTATAGGATGAAGTGTTATAAATATTTCTTATATTAAGAGATTTATGTTAATTAATTTTTTACCTTATAAAATTTGTTATTTAATTCCTTATATTTTGAAAAAAATATCAAAAAAGGGTAAATTTTATTATTCAATCAATATTTTAACAATTTTTATTATAATTTTTTTAATATTTTAATAATTTTTATGATAAAATATTTTAGTAAATATTCATTTTATCCTCTTATTATTTACTAATAAAATAAAATATTGAGAAAATAATATTATTTTATTTAAGATATTAATAAAAAAGTTTTTTTCCTTCTTTAACCTCTTTTAAAAAATAAAATATCAAATGATACAATTTTTTTTATTAAGTGACTAAATAACCCTTTTTAACTTGTAAAAAAACATGTTAAATATTTTTTTTTCAAAGTTATAATAGCAATCAACAAAAGTCAAAACAAGTAAACGTAAATACAAAAGAAAACAACCAACATGGAGTTTGAAAGCTATTCCAGAGAGAGGAAAAGAGAATAATCTACATGGAGTTGAAAAGCTAGTCCGGAGATCCAATATATATATATATATATATATATATATATATATATATATATATATATATATAAATATATAAATAAAAAGATGCTTTTATATGAGTGATAATTTTTTTTAGTCAAGTTTTATAACAGTAGTATTATTTATCTTAAATTTTAGCAGCAAAGCAATTTTTACAGACTGTTTTATCTTATTTTATATTTTATTTAATATTTTTAATGAATTTATAGTTTATTTTATGTAAATATTAATTTATCTTATTTTATTTTATTTAAATTATAACCTTAATATATATAACTTTAAATATATATTGTACTATTTTTTATTAAACTCACATTAAAAATAATCATGTATTATATTTTCTATTGTTTTAGTTATTTTATTTGTTTTATTTAAACCCATTAGAGATAAATAAGATATCTCATTTAATAATGTATCATTATTATTTTATCTCATTTAAAATTAAAAAAATATAAGATAAAATATATTATAAAAATTAATAAATTACAAAATTAATCTTATTAATATCTATTTCAATTTAAAAAATCATTAACTATAATGCTGTGTTTGGTTAAGTTGAAAAATGAGTCAGGAATGAAACTTTACCATTCTTTAAACCCCAAAATCCCATCTCAATTTTTTTTTCAATTTTATCCTTACCCCAAATATAATCCTAAACCCTAAATTTCAAAATCCAAAACCCCAAATCCCAAAACCTAAAACCCAAAACCCCACATCCCCAAACCCTAAACCCTAAAACCTAAATCCCAAAACCCAAAACCCAAAACCTTAAACCCTAAGCCTTAAAATCCTTAAATCCTAAATCCCTAAACCCTTAACCTTAAATCCCAAATTCTAAAACCCTAAATCCAAAATCCCAAATCCTAAAACCCTAAACCCTATTTAGAAAAATAATAATTTTAACCATAAACCTTAACCCACAAATATAATCCTAAACCCTAAATACTAAACCCTAAATCTCAAAACTCTAAACCTTATTTAGAAAAATAATAATTTTAATAATATATTTTCTTTTTAAGTAATAATTATTTAGAAAAATAATGATTTCAATAATGTATTTTATCTGACGAAAAAATAATAATTAAATGATATTATTTAAATTTTATTAAATATAGGGATATTAAGGTAATGTATAGTTTTTCTTCTTTCATTCTAGTCACAAACAAAACACTGTAATACTGATTTTTTCTTTGATTCTAATGGTTAAACCAAATAACATTGTTTCCTTTCCATTTCGATTTCGATTTCATTACGTGAATTAAACGAAACCTAAGTCTTTTAGGATAAAGTTGTTATATTATAAAATACAAATAAACAATTTTATCGGTTGGAAAATCAGCACCACCATATTTCTCTTCTTTATCTTTTTTTTTCTTATACCAAAACTCCAGTCCTTTTTTCCTAATTTCTTCTCCTCCATGTATCTTCTATTGGAAATGGAGTCCTCTTTTATGAGAATTGACTTTCCCTTCCAGAAATTATTTCTTTATTTTATCTCTTGTCTAATAAAATCAATCATGATTTTGTGCCTTCCATCTAAATCTTAGATCAAAAGTAACATATTCTTGCATATATTCATTTAGGCCTTTTTTTTTGTTTCGACACGTTTTTTTATTGGAGATTTAATATTATATATATATTTGTTAGTTTATTAATCAAATATTAAGATATTAAGATAAAATTAATGAAGTTGGTTAACACATTACACTTTTTGAAGATTCGAAGCAATTAATGGAGGTAGGTACTAATTAACACCATAATGATACTTATGTTGTAATATATCTTTATTATATTTAATTATGTATTTGAGTTTTTCATGTATCTTCAATTTTAATGAATTCATGAATTTTTTTATTTTCTTGAGTTTCATTTTTGACCCCTCTTATTGACACATTTTTTTATTTTTTATTTTGTGTTTAAGCTATATCATTTTAGTTCTTAATAAACATATTCTTTTTTAATTTCACTACTATTTTATCAAATTTTCTCACGTCTCTTTATATTTCCCTTAAAACGTACGTACTCAACTATGTTGTAAATAGACAACTATGTAAAACAAAGTTTAATGGGGTACGTAAAAAAGTAAAACCTCATCCAAAATGATTTGTTGCCTCTATAACCTAAATATCCTTTATAAAAACCTAAATATTAACCGGGGCTTATCAGAGTATCATCACAACAAGCATAACCCACATAATATGGAAAGTGCGTAACTTTTTTATTTATAAGAGAGAAATACCATAATAATGAATCTGAGCAGTACAACCATCAATTTTCTATCTGATCAATAGATCAAACTTATGCATATCATATGAAAACATCTCACACTCTCATACACAAATTCAATAACAAATATATGTTCAAAGAATAATGATTAAAAACAAAAACAAGTTAATGAAAAGCTCAATATATCCTCTTCATATAAATTAAACATTCAACAAATTGCTTCACAAGAACCAGGCCAAAGCCAAAGCCAAAGCGATTTGACTTAAAATACCAAAGCTGCTGATGATCTTGTTTGAAGAAGACTTTCCAGGTGAAGACAAAGGAGAGTTTCCTTCAGTCTGATCTTCAGTTGTTGGAGAATCAGCAGCTGGGGCAATATCTGGAGCTGGGGTAGGAGGAATATCAGTACCATATATAGCTTCGGGAAGAAGCACTTTATCAACATGGAAAATTGAAATTGGGTCAGTTGAATGAACACTGCTGCTAACTTTAGTGTTTGTCCAGCCTGAACTTAAGTGCATAGTCCCTGAAACATCAGTGAAATTCAAAGAGTAACTCCCACCACCACCCATTGTGTTTATAGGGCTCATTTGACTGAGGTTTTTGAAATCAGATAGAGTATAGTAATGTGGCAAAGCATGGAATAGCAAGAGAGATTTGAGTTGGTCATTAATGAGATTGGATAGAGAAGGCTTTTTAAGAGATGAGAAAGCACCATCTTTAGGTACAAAGATTGTTACACCTTCATCAGTATTGTTGGCTTGGTTTTGTAATGTTTCAAGCACTTTGGTGGATTGAAGGTAGTTTAGGAAGGTTTGGAATGGGCCAGCAACTGAGAGTAACTCAGTAAGGTTTACATAATCTGGTGCTGGTGTTGGAGCTGGTGCTGGAGTTGGACTTATTGAAGGAGCTTTAGCTATTTGAGCAATTGCTGATGAAGAACAGAGAAACAGTAATGTAATGCTCACCATGAAAATCAAGTGAGAATATTCCATCTTTAACTTTTTTGCTCAAATTTTAAAGCAGTGCTTTCTATGAGATTGGGGCTCTCCAAATCCCTACAAAATAGAAATCAAAATTGGGATTCAGATCTAAATTGCAATGAATAATAACCTAGGGTTTAACATTCAATCAAATCACATATCTGAAACAGATACAGATCATCTCAAGATTAGGCAAAGTTAAGAAAATATTCTTATACTACTTTCCCAATTCACTATAGTAGCCCTGTTTCCAAATAACCCAACCCAACTGTTACAACTCCTTAGTGAGTAATTTGAAATTTCACGTGGATTAAGAACTATGATGAGTGTTATATTTTAGACTATAAATAAAGCTATCTCTTCCACTTTGAAATCATCCCAAAATTTGTATATCTTCCTCTCTTTTGTATGGGTATTAGCTCAATCTTATCCAATCAGTTATAATTTTTGGAGTTCATCCACTTTGAAGATAGTAGAAGTGGTCAACGACGCTCAAGAACATAAGTAACATTTATACCGAATCTTGTTAAATTTCTAGTGTTTTTATTTTTTTGCTTTAATATTTTGTTTAATATCTGTTTTATTTTCTTTTAGCATTATATTTCCAATGACATTATTTTGTCAGGTTAGTTTGAATTATATTCATTTAAATCATAGTATTTGTGAATAGTAACTATTTAGAATAAAGAAAATATATTCGATTTTCTCAACAATTGGTATCAGAGTTGAAAGTTTCAACTTAAACATTTGTTTGTATTCGCTTTGTTTACTATTGAAATATAGTTATTAGTTAATGTAATTTGAAGAAATGAGAGAAGAAAAATCTCTCTCAAACAAAGGCCAGCCATTCACGTCATTTATACTAGGCAGAACAACTGTGATGAATGCAAGGTTCGAGGTGGAGAATTTTGATAGAACTAGTCATTTCAACACATGGTAAGACGAAGTTCTAGATGCTCTATTTCAACAAGGTCTAGACATTTCCATTGAAGAAAAGAAACCAGATAGAGCAGATAAAGCTGAGTGAAAAATATCAACCGATTGGCATGTGGTATCATCTGTTTGTATCTCTCAAGAGAACAAAAATACGAGTTCATGAAGGAGATATCCATAAGTAAGTTATGGAAGACGTTAGAGAACAAGTTCATAAAGAAAAGCGGTCAGAATCAGCTCTATTTGAAGAAAAAGTTGTTATGTTTTGATTACCTCCTAGGTACCACAATAAATGACAATATTATTGCTTTTAATCGATTAGTAGCATATTTGTTAAATATAAATGAAACTTTTAAAGATAAAGATTTAACCTTGATGTTGTTAGCCTAACTTCTTGATGAAGTTTTCATTGCTTTGTATAGTTATAAAATTAGAAAGAAAGATAAAAAATAAAAAAAGAATGAAGCTAGAGAGACATTTTCTATAAGAAGGTATTCACAAACACAACAGAAAGGAAGGACATCCCATACTAGTGAATGGATTTTTGATTCTGCATGTACCTTCCATATGTTTCCTAATAAGGAGTGGTTCTTTAATTTGGAAGAAGTAGACGATGGAGTTTTTTTATGAGTAATGATTATTCATGCAAAATTTTGGGGATTGGTACAATTCGTTCGAAGAATCAAGATGGTTCAATCAAAGTCTTGACGGGTGTTCATTATGTCCTAGATATGAAGAAGAATCTCATTATTGTGGGAGTCTTAGAATCAAAAGGCTTAACTATGATAATGTAAAATGAGAGATTAAAGGTTACTTCTGGAACACTTGTGGAAATGAAAGGTGTTTAGAAGAATAGCTTTTACTACTACCTTGGTAGTATGGTTATTGGGACAACATCAGTAACAGTCTCAAAGGAAGAAAAAGATTCAGAAACTACCAAGCTATGACATATGCATTTGGGATAAGTTGGTGAAAAAGCTTTCCAGATTTTGGTAAAATAAGGGCTGTTGAAAAGTGTGAGAACTAGCAAGTTGGATTTCTATGAATATTGTGTATTAGGAAAATATAAAAGAGTAAGCTTTGATGCTATACTCCATAATACAAAAGGCATATTGAATTACATCCATACTAATGTGTGGGAGCCAACAAAAACTCCATCTATGAGTGGAAAACATTATTATGTCACTTTCGTCGACTACTTCTCGAGAAGTGTTTGGGTGTATCTCATAAAGAAGAAGGATGAAGTGTTAAGAATTTTTCTCAAGTGGAAGAAGATGATTGAGACTCAGACTAGTAGAAAAATCAAGCATCTAAGGTCTGATGATGAAATCAAGTAAAGAAATGATCCATTTATGAAAGTTTTTGAAGAAGAAGGCATCGTGCGACACTTTACTATTTGAAAAACACCTCAACAAAATGGAGTTACAGAATGTTTGAACCGAACTTTGCTGGAGAAGGTTCAGTGCATACTATCAAATGTTAGGTTAGGTAAGCAGTATTGGGTTGAGGTTGTGATGTATACGTGTCATCTTGTCAATCGTCTACCATCATTTACTCTTGAAGGTAAAATACCTATGGAGGTATGGTCCGGAAAATCTGCTAGAGATTATGATTACTTACATATATTTGGTTCTATTGCATACTATCATGTCACGGAATCGAAGTTGGATCCAAGAGCTAAAAAAATAATTTTTCTAGATATCACCTCTGGTTCTAAAAGATATCGTCTATGGTGTCTTGAAATGATAAAAATAGTCTTCAGTAAAGATGTTACCTTTGATGAATCTACCTTGTTAAGAAAGGTAACTGAGAAGATCGATATTACTTTACAACAGGTGGAACAAACTCCAAAGTAAGTGGAGTTTGAAAGCAAAATCATTGATCTAGTTGGTAGAGATAAGACAAAAGTTGATCCTCCGTTGGAAGAAGATGAATCAAATGAAGAAGATGTTTTAATCCAAGAACCTCAACAACAACAAAGAAAATTTGCAATTTATAGGCCACGATGACAAAATGTCAAGGTACCTTCTCGATATAAGGATATGAAAGATCTACTTGCTCAATTTAACAATACAATGGCATGTGCACTTTCAGTTGTACATGATGATGTTCCTTCAAAATAATAAGACATTAAAAATTGACACAACAACCTAAAGGTAAGAAGGAAATTGGTTGCAAATGGGTGTATGCAAAGAAAGAGGGATTTCCTAACAAAAATGGTGTTCTCTACAAGGCAAGGTTGGTGGCTAAGACCTACCCTCAGAATGAGGGAATCAATTATAGTGAAGTATTTTCTCTAGTTGTAAAGCATTACTCCATTAGAATTTTGTTGGCCTTAGTAGTGCATTTAGATTTAGAACTAGTTAAACTTGATGTAAAATATCACATTTTTATATGGTGACTTGGAAGAGAAAATCTATGTGTCTCAACCAGAAGGGTTTACCATTTCTTGTAAAGAGAATTGGGTTTGCAAGCTGAATAAATTATTGTATGGATTTAAGCAATCTCCGAGGTAGTGGTACAAGTGATTTAATCAATTTATGTTACCGCAGAAGTACACTAGAAGCACACATGATCATTGTGTGTATTTTCACAAGTTACAAGATGAGTCTTTCATTTATCTCCTATTATACGTTGATGATATGTTGATTGCATCAAAGAGATAAGCATAAATTGAGAGGTTAAAGGTTCAACTAAGTTAGGAGTTTGAGATGAAAGATTTGGAAGAAGCTAAGAAGATACAGGAAGAAAGATAATCTTTGTTTGACCCAAAGTCAATATTTGAAGAAGATGCTACAACGTTTTGGTATGAATGAATAGATAAAGCCTGTAAGTACTCCGCTTGTTCCTCATTTCGAGCTTAGTGCTCAGTTGTCTTCTAAGAATGATGTAGAACGAAAATACATTGCAAATGCACCGTATGCTAATGTGGTTGGTAGCTTGATGTAGGCAATGGTGTGTACGAGACCTAACATTTCACACGCGGTTGGAGTGTTAAGCAGATGAATGCATGATCTTGGTAAAGGACATCGATTGGCTATGAAATGGATTCTACGATATATTCTAAATAATGTAGATGTTGGTTTAGCATTTGAGTAGGATAATACTATTGGTCAATGTGTAGTCAGATATTATGATTCTGATTATACAGGAGATTCAGATAAGTATCAGTCAATTACTGATTATGTGTTTACTCTTGCTAGAGCACCAGTCAGTTCGAAGTCTACCTTGCAGTCCACAATTGCTTTGTCTACTATAGAGGCATAATATATGATAGTTATAGAGGTTATGAAAGAAGCTATTTGGTTACAAGATTTGCTTAAAGACTTAAGAGTTGGTCAAAAACATATTAAGGTATTTTGTGACAATCAGAGTGCTATTCATTTAACAAAGAACCAAGTCTACCATGCACGTATAAAGCACATTGACGTTCGTTACCATTTCGTGCGAGAGACTATTGAAGAAGATGGAGTACTAACATTGTCTGGACTTGATTAACCAAGGCGGTGATGTCAATCAAGTTCAAATATTGTCTGGACTTGATTAACATTCTGCAAATCTGAGTTGAAATTGGTGTCGTTGATCTAGAGATTGAAGAAATCGTTTGGGAATCACTAATTAGCCAAGGTGGACATTTGTTGTATAACTCTTAGTGAGTAATTTGAAAAAATCAATGTGACTCTTCTTCTCTTTTGTGTGGGTAATCGATTAACTCAATCTTGTCTAATTAATTATAATTTTTGAAATTTATCTAATTTGAAGATAGTGAAAGTTGTTAATGACACTCGAAGACATATGTAACATTTATACCGAAACTTATTAAATTTTTGGTGTTTTTATTTTTCTATTTTAATATCTTATTTAATATCAGTTATAGTTTCTTTTAGTATTATATTTTTAATAATATTATTTTTTTGAGTTAGTTTAAGTTTTGTTAATTTAAATTATAATATTTGTAAATAATAACTAATTAGATAAAAAAAAATATACCGACCCAACAAATTAGAACCACCATGAGAACAGCTGTGAGACCCATTTAGCTGTGATATGATATCTAGTTATCTACCAACACTAGATCTCAATCAACATAAGACAGTACATTGTGAAAATACAGGAGTAATGGAGAAGGATCTGCTTAATTTCAGGAAAGCAGTGAACATATTAATATATATAGTTCATACATCGTTTAGGAAAGACCCAACTCGAACACACTTCAAATGGTCATTTGAAACGTAAAACCAGATCAAAATGCCAGTTCATTGATCACCATTTTTCTTAAGCGATATGCTTTTTCAGCTCACTGATAGTTTTCTGAGCAATCCCAGGTCAAGAAACCGCTAAAAGGACTAAATTAGCAAATTCCCAAATCCACACAAAATGCATACAAAACACCTTAATGTCATACAACATACATACAATACTAAACGAACTATAAAATCTGACATATGGAAAACAAAAATTGCAAAAAAATAAAATAAAATCTCAAAGAAGCATATTGAAACAGAGTTTGTAAGGACACTGACCTCAGGAAAGAGGAACTCAGAGAGAGAGAGAGAGAGAAGGTGGTGGAAGATGATTATGCAATAAAGATTTAAAGGTGGCGAATTATATAAAGGTATGGATTTACTAATTTAGTACTGTGAGATAAAAACAATAGAGAAAAGATGGAATTGAAGCGAGGATAATAAGAGTAAAAAGGATTAGGTGGCAAAAATGAAAATCACAAAGGCAAGCTTGCTCCAAAGGGTAGCAAAGTAGAGTAAATTTCGGGAATCGTTGCTATTCCTACTTTTAATAAAATTAAATATATATATATATATATATATATATATATATATGTTTGGTGATTGGTGGGCTTTCTAAATCATTGCAACTAATTAGTTTATATTTTTTCAATGTACTTTGAATCACCTATCTTGCTTTCTAGTCTCTTTAATTACCCCCGCTATTATCATCATCTTTCTAGATTTCTTGTTATAATCCTAATCTATTTATACTTTTATATATGATGGTTGATATGTTAATACACGTTTCGTAATTCTTCATGGTGAATGATGTAAAAACTAAAATATATTGCCTATCAATTCTTTTATGATCGTTATACATTCAATTTCCTATATATATAAATGTTTATTATAGTTTTGCATTTAATCTAATTTTTGAAATAAATAATTTGTTTTAAAGAACTTCAAATAGTTATAATTTAACCGTCCATTAAGCTTATTGGTTCGTCCCAGCGTGACATGAGTAATATAATTATTTAGGAAAAAAAAACATTAGTAAAGGAAATTATGTATTTTTACTTGTATTTTTATATTTTCAAATCTTCAAGTTTAGTCTACTCTTTTATTAAAAGTTCATATTTGGGTCCACCAAGAGATTTGGACCAACGAGCGTAGTGTCACGATCTTATTTTTCCAGTATCGATTATGTGACACTTAGCACCATCCGTTGTACTAAATTTGTCTTTAAATTCGAATGAAACTCCAAAGAGAATAGAAAGAGTTTGCAAAGAATGCTTTGTATTGCTCTAGAGAGTTTATGTTACAAGATGCTAAGAATTCCCAAGGATTTCCAAGGATGATTACAAATGGAGACCAATTGGTCTATTTATAGTGTGACTTCAAGCTTAAGGCTATGCCACCACTTTCTAGATTCTTCTAACTCTAGAATATACAAGAGAGTTCTTGTTTTATCTACAATTTTCCACAAGGCTATAGGACCTTCTAGCCAACTCTAGAGTATTCTAGGTTTGTCTAGCTCCTTCATGCACGTTTCGGGATGTTCTGTAAGCTTCCAGCGGCTTCTACATCATTCCCGAACCATCTGGCACATTCTAGAACATTCCAGCCCATTCTAGCACTCTCCAGCGTGCTCTAGAACATTCTAGGGTCTTCAAGCTTGAGTTGAGTCCGTCCAACTCTAACCCTTTCTAGACATCTCTAGGAAACTCTAGAACTGTCCATGTAGAATAGTCTAGATCCTTTAGGCAACCACCATTTATTTTGGATTTTTAGGGACATTTCGTGCGGGACGTGACACCTTCCCCCACTCAAGTTCGCGACGCTCTCGTCGCGCCTTCAAACTGAAACCTCTCTATGGCATCTTTGAATTGCCATAAAGACTCCTCGGGTTCCCAGCTTGTCTATACATCTGGGGCGTTTTTCCATTGACCAAGTATTCCTTATAACTTGGTACGCCCCTTCGTCGGATCAAGCGGTTCGCCAAAATTGAGTCCACTTCTTTGTTGAAGGAGGTTACCACTGTGGTAAGCGCCCTCTTGGATTCTCCCCTACTTATGTCTTCCTTGTCTCCATGAAAGGGTTTTAGCATACTTACATGAAAGACCGGATAGATTTTAAGCTTTGGAGGGAGTTGTAGTTTGTATGACACCTTTCCGACTTTCTTGAGGACAGAAAATGGTCCCTCATATTTCCGCACCAACCCCTTATGAACCTTCCGCAAGGACTTAATCTGTTGGGGCAATAGTTTGACAAGGACTAAATCTCCTTCCTGGAATTCCACCATCCTCCTCCTCTTGTCAGCCCATTTCTTCATCTTCTTAGACGCCTTGTTCAAATAGGCTCGAGCCAACTCTGCTTGTTCATGCCAAGCCTTGGAAAACTTGAAGGCAGTAGGGCTCTTCCCTTCATAACTCGTGGCCAAGGCATGGGGAGTCATGGGTTGCTGCCCCATGACGATCTCGAAGGGGCTCTTTGTGGTGGACTCGCTTCTCTGTAGATTATATGAAAATTGGGCTACATCCAACAGCTTCGCCCAATCCCGTTGATTGGCACTCACAAAGTGCCTAAGGTACAACTCCAGCAATGCATTGGCATGCTCCGTCTGTCCGTCACTTTGGGGATGAAAACTGGTAGAGAAATTCAAGTCTGATCCCAATAGCTTGAATAGTTCTGTCCAAAATTTCCCCATGAATCGTGGGTCTCGATCACTCACGATATTAGAAGGGATTCCTCAATGCTTCACAACATTCTTGAGGAACAAACGTGTCGTTTTATCTGCCGTGCAGTCCGTTGAGGCAAGTATGAATGTTGCATATTTGCTGAAGCGATCAATTACTACAATAATGCTGCCAAAGCCCTCTGATTTTGGAAAGCAGGTGATGAAATCCATATAGACACTCTCCCATGGTCTCTCTAGAATGAGCAGAGGTTCTAGCAATCCTCCGGGTGCATGTTGCTCTATCTTGTCTTGTTGGCATACAAGACAAGTCCTTACATAAGCTTCAACATCGTCCCATAGTTGAGGCCAGTAGTAGATTGATTTGATCAAAGCAAGGGTGCGCCTCATTCTTGGGTGTCCAGCCCATAAGGAATCATGGCATTCCTTGATAAGCTCTTTCCTTAAGTTCCCCCATTTTGGCACAAAGATACAATTCTGCTTGATATAGAGTAGTCCGTCACTCATCCAAAATTGTCTCATCTTTCCTTCCATGATGAGGGCAAGGAGGTTTTGAGCAAGGGCGTCATGCTCCAACCCTTCTTTGATACTTTCCAGTAAAGGGATACTTGGCCTACTCAAGGCTGCTAGCTCCGTCTTTCCACTTGGTGGGTCAACCACCACGCTTCCGTTGCGCGCCTCTTATTTTTCCACCTGATCAGGGCTCATTGTTGGTGGTTTTGTGTCGAGCTCCAACTCGACTTCATGGTCCACCTCCCTCCTTGGAGGTAACCGTTTGGGCGAGGCCTCATGCATCACCCCATGTGACTTGTCTAGGATAGCTTGCACTTCCGTTGGCAAGCTTGGCTTTGGTGACGCCTCAAACATCACCTCATGGGACTTATCTGGGACAACTTGCACGTCCGTCGGCAAGCTTGGCTTTGGCAACTCCTCCTCCTCGTCGTATTCTTTTGAGATGGTCAAGTAACTCTCTTCTTCTCTCTTCAATCACTTCTTGAATTGAAGTGCCGAGAGAGCTTGGGTCGTACGTTTGGTGGTCATGTCCATCGGTACCACGCACGCCTTCGATCCTTCCATAATGCACATAGAGTTTGAGTATGGCACCAAGAAAGCTCTAACCTGGTCTAAGAACTCCATGCCGAATACTATCGAGTAGTCATCCATAGGCGCCACTGATAAGTTCACTTGGCCAGTCCAAGCACCAAGACTGACCTTAACTCCTCGAGCGACTCCATGTAATGGCAGTGCTTCTGAGTTAACTGCTTTGAGAGAACCCCCCTTCATTGATAACCTTCAGGCCGAGTCTCTTTGCTTCTTCCACCGAAACAAAGTTGTGAGATGCACCTGTGTCGACCAATGCTTTGGCGACCTTCCCATTGATGGTGGCATCCACATACATCAAACCTTTAGGGGTCTTTGGGGCGCTCTGCATTGCACCAAGTAGGCGCAAAGAACCCATCTTCGCACCTTCGTCTGATTCGCCTCCATCCTGGTCATGAGTGTAAGCAACTAAGGCACTCAAGGCCTTCCTTTTCAGACATTCACGTGCCCAATGCGGTCTGTCACAAATGAAGCATGTCACACGAGGCTTTGAGGCACCACGATCCTCCTTTTCCTTCCCCTTGTCCCGTGGTTTGAATGAGGAGCTATCTTTGTGGTTTTTGGGTCCCTGACTTTTACCGTGGCTTCCCCCACTCTTTCCTCCAACAAACTTCTTATCTGAGGCTTTTGAGCTGTCCTTGTTTGTGGAGTAGTCAATAAAGCTTTCTGCCGTCGCAATGGCCGAAGATAAGTCTTGGACACCACGTCGCTTGAGCTCAAGGTTAGCCCACGATTGGAGACCTTCCATGAACAAGAATAGGGCATCCTTGTCGGACGTGTCAGGAACTTCAAGCAGCAAAGTTGTGAACTCCTTCACATAATCCCTTATGCTACCTGTTTGCTTTAACCGTCGCAATCGACTTCTTGCCTCCTCTTCAGCATTAACGGGGAAGAACTGCATTTTGAACTCCCTTTTGAAATCTTCAAAGGTTTCAATCGTGCAAACCCCTCGTTGCACATCTCCATGCCTCCGTCTCCACCACAACATAGCAGTATCAGACAAATACATGGCAGCAGTTCGGATCTTGCTGGCATGGTCCGTTATGCCAGTAGCCTCAAAGTATTGTTCCAGCCCCCATAGGAAGTTCTCCACTTCCCTAGCATTCCTAATGCCATCAAGGCCCTGGGGTACGTGGAACATCCACCCTCTTAGCCTCAATGACAGTTGGTCAGGTTAGTTCCATGGGCCATAGCCCGCTTACAAAGAGCTAGATCACCACCCATGTCCTCAACTCTATGCAACACATTAGCGAGTTCTCTTTGGACAAAATCTCTTACCTTGGCAAGTTCGGCCTTTAACCCATCAATCTCTTGCCTTAGCCCTGATGAGTGCTAAAAAAGCACTAAAATTACCATGATTTTATGCACATTAATTGATTAAAAATATATATATTTATATGTTTTATCATATATTTATATAAATTTGTCTTTTTCGGAATCACGGGTATTTTTATTGTTTTTCAGGTATTTTGGCTTAAAAACGCAACTTCAAAAAAAAAAGTAATACTAGAAGCAATACATCACAAATATATTAATAAATAAATGCGTAAAGGTCAACAAATAAGGAAAAATTGGACAAAATGGGTCAAAAAGGACAAAAATGTCAGAAAGGAGAAAATCACACACAGACCGCTTCGGCCATCACAACCAAATCGCCTAACTCCGTCCCAAGTCGGCGGGACACTGCTCATCCGCGACTGTTCATCTCATGTAATCGTTTCATCCGCTGCATCGTTTCATCCCCAGATGCGGTGTACCGCTTCGTTACGCCGACGTCATCAAATGACGCCAGCAATCACTAATCCGTGCTTTTACATTTTTTTAACATTTTTTTCTTAATTTTTTTTCTTCCTCCTCACCTACAAATACCCCCATTCCCCTCACTTCAAAACACACCTTCAAAACACCTTCAAAACACCTTCAAAACCTCCAAATACATTCTTTTCTCTCTTTCTTTCTCTCTTTTCTTAGATTTTTAGTTTTTCTTCTGTTTTCTTAGTTTTTTGCTTTTCTTAGTTAATTTCTCTTGTTTTAGAGTTCTTCCCTTTTTAGGGAAGAACTAGTTATGTTTTTGTAATATTTTAGCTTTTTTGATTCAATAAATGGGGAGTGCAAATTCATTGGAGTTTTTCCAAAGAACGGAATCAAGCGATGTTCGTAAGGATTTTATTTTCTTTACGCTATTTTTATGCTTTTATTCTTACATGTTATATTTAATTTGTCCGTGGTTAAATTTAATCTGTGTCGGCCGCTTAGTAAACATGATGTAATAATAACGCTGTTACATGTCACAAATATTAAATAGGTAAAAATCTCTAAAATGAATTGATTTTATTTTTATTCATGATTTTATATTAAGAATGTTGTAGTAGAATATATTATTTTTCATTACAAACTTAAACCCTGAAAATTAGATTTTAAGGTTTAGTTATCCCATTCGATTTAAAGTAAGCTCTTTTTATTTGATGGTACAATCGCCTCTAAAGCATTAGAGCGAAGCTCATTTCAAAAGTTTTTATAAGAATTATTATCCGAAAAATGTATCAAGACATGTTTTCAAGAAGTGGTTTTAAAACTTGAAAGTTAGTACTGGATAACTAAATTCTTAGGTTTAATTTGGACACCTCAATAAAGTTTAAATCGTCTAACTCACCAAAGGTGGCATTTAAATGGTTCATTTTCAATCTCTTAGAAAAAGGAATTAATTTAATTAACCAAATTAGTTATCAACCCCACCCATAGTGTGTTAATTGATTTGTTTAGTTAACAAAGAATATCTAACCCCACCAAAGCGGTATTCATACAAAAAGTGGAGAATCAATAAATATCAATTCATATCTTTAATAACCTAAATAATACGAAAGCAAGCATAATTAACTTAGTTATTATATCCATAAATACTCCACTATTTATAAAAGATAAAATTTGCATGAATGTTTATCAATCTATGTTTAATTTTCTCGTAATTAGATTAAAAACACAAAACCTAAAATATCGTGGACAGATGTTTAGATTTAATTTCGCTTTTAAAAGTTTGAATAATAAATTAAAAACCACATACATTCCTTCCTTAGATCGAATTTCAGAGTATACTTATCATTTTCTACGAAATGATTCGCACTTCATGAGTTTTATAAATCTAAAACCAAAGTATTGGCAGGATCGGCGATGCCGGTTTTCGTTCATCAAGTTTTCGTTCATCAAAGTATTTGGCGATCACGATTCTGCTCATCAAGCCCACCATCTAACTCGTTGAGTGACATCTTAACCGCTGCATGGATCTCCACATCCTCAGCCTCCAAGCCATTGCAACGCTTCTCTAAATTGTCCACTCGGTCAAATAGCTCACCAAGTCGTCCCGCAGACTCCCACTCGTGTTCCAAGCTAGAAAGCATGTCTTTCGACTCGCTCGAGATTCCTTCGATGGTTTCTCGAACTTCCTCACGTCCACGTTCCATGCGGAACATCAACGTCAGCGTAGACGAGTAACGTTCTTCATTATGCCAAAGGTAGAAATGCTTCAACCCAAGGCTCGATACCAATTGTCACGACCTTATTTTTCCAAAGATCGATCATGTGCACTTAGCAATCATTCTCACGTTGCACTAAGCCTCGCTTTTAAATCCGAATGAAACTCCAAAGAGAATGAAAGAGTTTGTAAAGAATGCTTTGTATCGGCTTCTAGAGTAGTTTATGTTACAAGATGCTAAGAATTCCCAAGTGATTTCCAAGGATGATTACAAATGGAGACCAATTGTCTATTTATAGCTACAAGGGTTTTGCTTAAGGCTACGCCACCACTTTCTAGATTCTTCTAACTCTAGAATATACAAGAGAAGTTCTGCTTTTATCTACAATGCGTCACAAGGCTTTCAGTGACCTTCTAGCCAACTCCCTGTGAGTCTTCTAGGTTTGTCTAGCTCCTTCACGCACGTTCCGGATATTCCGTAAGCTTCCAACGGCTTCTACATCATTCCCGAACCATCCGCACGTTCTAGAACATTCCACCATTCTAGCACTCTCCAACAAGGCTCTAGAACATTTTAGTATTCTAAGCTTCGAGTTGAGTCCGTCCAACTCTAGCCCTTTCTAGACATCTCTAGGCAACTCTAGAACTTTACATGTAGATTAGTCTAGATTCTTTAGGCAACCACTATTTATTTTAGATTTTTAGGGACATTTCGTGCGGAACGTGACAGTATTCTGTATTTTGCAAGTACTAGAGCCAAATCATTCCCTAACAAAAAAAAAATTAGAAATGAATGTGTAAATTATAAAATAAAATAATTTTATAATAATGTGATATTAGAAATAAAAATATAACCACTATATATATATATATAAATGGAAAAACAAAAAGTTGTTTGGGGAGAAAAAGCATAGAAACGACATCTCTTTCTTGTGTCTTACGTACCCTTGCCGATACTCCATAAAATGCACATAAAAAACAGCACATTTTCCTTAATTGTCTTTAGTGTTATGGACATTTGGGCATTCAAAAATATATGGCATTTAATAATTAATTAACTTGATTTAGATTTCTCAACCGTTAACTAGTAGAACGAATAATGTTATGAAAAAACATGATTTTTTACCATGCATGTTACATAACATTATATATCAAAATTATTACAATTATAAAGAAAAAAATTAAATAATAAAATTAATGGTCAAAATAAAAAAGAGCCGAATAGCCGTCAATTATAAATCCTAATTGGCCATTTAATAAGCAGGACCTACTATACCGATTATTGGCTTTTACTGATTTTTTATTTTATTTCTAAGAGAGCTGATTTTAATTTCTTGTACTCATGATATGCCTGGTAAGTTTTCAACCCAAGGCAAAAAAAAAAAAAAAAAAAAAACTTATGCGAGACAAGTGCATGCATATATAATATATTTTAATATTTTTAAGATAATATTACCTGTGTTAATTAATATGAATTATTTGTATGTATGTTAAAAATTCAAGCTTAATTTAATTTAATAAAATCTTTTAATTTAAAAATTGTTTGAATTTATAAGCACATTGTTATCTTATTCTTGGTTAATGTGAGACAAGAATACTTAATAGCCTTCCTCCTCACGGCAAATCGAGGTGGATATAAGCGCCACGGTAAGACTATGATAGAACCCAGGGTCCAAGCACATATAGACCAGGAGCAGAGTTTTGATACCATGTTAGAAACTCAGATCTAAATCAATCCAATAAGATCTCATTCAGTTAAAGGTTGCCTAGGTTTATAAACATCATTGTTGCCTTACTCCTAGCCGATGTGAGATAAGGATACTTAACAGTCCTCCTTCACACGACGGAAAAATGTGGACATAAGCACCACAGTAAGACTGTGGTAGAGCTCAGGGTCCAAGCACATAGAGACTAGGAGTAAAGCTTTGATACCATGTTAGAAACTCAGGCCTAATTCAACCAAATAAAATATCATTAAGTTAAGGGCTTCCGAGGCTTATAAGTAGCATTGTTGTCTTGCTCCTAGTCGATGTGAGATAAGGATATTTAACAGTCCCCCTCCACACGGTGGGCATAAGTGCCACGATGAGACTATGATAGAGCCCAGGGTCCAAGCACATAGAGACTAGGAGCAGAGCTTCGATACTATGTTAGAAACCCAAGCCTAACTCAACCCAATAAGATCTCATTAAGTTAAGGATTGCCCAAGCTTATAAGCAGTATTGTTGCCTTACACCTAGCCGATGTGAGACAAGGATACTTAACAGCTCCTCTCCACACGGCGAAAAAAAGTGGACATTAGCACCACTGTAAGACTATGGTAGGCTTGAGTTTTTAACATGGTATTAGAGCTTTGCTCCTAGTCTCTGTGTGCTTGGACCTTGGGCTTTATCACAGTCTCACCGTGGCATTACCGTGAGGAAGGGGACTGTTAAGTATTATTGTCCTACATTGGCCAGAGCAAGGTAATAATCCTGTTTATAAACCTAGACAACCCTTAACTTAAGAGATCTTATTGAGTTAAGTTAGACTTGAGTTTCTAACATATTAACAGAACTAGGTTTGGCTTGATCCGTGATTTGGGTTTTGTCCTTAACAATCTCACCGTGACTTTGTGAGACCTCCTCTATCCGTGTGGAGGGGCTGTTAAGTTTTCTTGAGTCCCACATTAGTTAGGAATTCGACAAAATGCTGCTTATAAATTTGAATAATTTTTAATTTAATGAGATGTTATTAGATTGAATTGGACATGAGTTTCTAACGATATAAAAAGTCATTTTTTGAATAGAAGGATTCTCATGTCATTTATACATCTGTTTCATTCATGTAAAAATTTATCTTTTTTAAATTAGTATTTTTGCACAGGATCCACGTTTGATTATCAAACCTCACTGCTTGGAATGATTTAAAAAAAAATTATCAAATGGCATAAGTTAATAAAAATTGCTTAGTGTGCCAATATAAACAAATCAAGTTAAATATTGTATGCTTTTTATTTTATCCAACTTATGAAACAAGGAGAATGAATCTTATCTCCATAAATCACTGCAAATGAATCGGTTGGTGTAATGTAATCCATGTTATGTAAAAGGGTTGGGTTCAATGAACTTCACAATCCTATTAGAGATAAATATCTGGTTTGATCATTAGCTGGAATATCCCATCAAACTGATTCTCTAATACGCCTTTGTTTTCAAGAGATTGATGTGACATTAAGAGTTACTTTATTGAACTCTGTTGTCATTGATATTAGTAAATTATTTTAGGAAAAATATAAAAAATACTTACATGTTTCACGATAATATCATGAACACTTATATTTTACGAAATATCACCAATTTCATTCTATTAAGGAGGTGTTATATAGACTATTTTTTCCCCTCCTTTTTTAATAATTGGATTTTTTAAGTTAAAATATCAATCACTGTTGTTACCCATTTTCTCGCGCCCTCGTAACCACCCCTACCTCTCCCCTTTTCGTCTTCGTCAAGTTGGTGCAAGAAGTAGGGACATAAGCTATCATTGGTCGCTCATTCAGCATCGTGGAAAGCCCAAATTGGTCCATGGTTGAGCTTCTGATGAAGATTTCTCATAAATGAGTAACTGAGTTGTGCCCAAGATAATGGTCGTGGAAAAAAAAGGCTAAGCAACTCACTTGGATCCTTCTTTCTCAAAGCACACAAACATTACTACAATATGTACCTATAATTACGATTATAAAAACCAAAAACTAAGTAAAAAAGGTCAAAAAAGTCAAACATAATGACATATATAATCTTTGTTTTTGATGAAAGCTGTGACCATAATATGTACTTATAACCGAGGTCATAAAGTATGTATAAATTAAAAAAAATTACAATATTAAAAATCAATATAAATTATAAAAAATTTATTAATTATAATATTAAAAAACATATTATATTAAAATTAAAAGTAAAATTTATATTTGAAAGTTTATTATACACTAAAACATAATAAAACCTTACTATTACAAACAACATTGAAATGTTGTTTTGTGATGGACAATAGAAGAAGATTATCTTTGGCTTCATTGATTCTTCCTTTCTTCATTAAACAAATACCAAGATCGCACATTTTGTTATTATTTGGTGCAATTGAAAGAGCTCTTCTATAAGTATCTTCAGCTTCAATGTAGTTGTTTTGTTGCATTAAAACCCAACCCAAATTGCCTTGAAAAATAGAATATAAAAATCAATAACCTTTCTCTACTATAAAACCTAGAAAAATTATGGAGAAAAAATTTGAAATTTAGTTAGTTCTTACTAAGAGTCTAGTTGCATCTTGTTCTACTGAGACTTGAAATTCCTTTCCTTGAGACTAAGCTATTTTAGTTCGCTTTCCATTAAAAACCATTCCTTGTTAGATCAAGAACAAGTTATGCTTTAAAAGTGCTATTTGATCACTTAATCTCTCACAGTAAACAAATGAACTCAAGTTGTAATAAATTATATAGATAAGATTTTTGGGTCAAGTGTTGAGGAAAAGAAATCAGATTTCTGAATCAAATCCAATTAGCTAGAGACAATGAAAAATCAGATATATGACAAAGATCAGTTTTAGATCAAACCCAATTGGCCATAGATAATGAAAAATCAGACTCAATGATTAAAATCATATTTTTGGATCGAACCCAATTTTCCATAAACAATGAAAAATTAGACTAAATGATAAAAATAAGATTTTGGATAATCATATGCAATGAAAAATCAAATTTTTGGATAAAACCTAATTACCCATAGAAAGTTGAAGTGAGAATTATAATGAAATCACCTTGTAAAGATCCAAAAGAATATTATCGAGATATTCTTGGGCTGGATTTGAACACCTATGTCTAAGTGACTTTATAGCTTTAATTGCTTACTTTGCTCAATTTTGTTGTTTCATCACAATAGCCATGTCCTTTAAAGCACTATCAACTCTATCACCAGCATTAATGGCTGCCCAAAACAATGAGATTGCCTTCTATGGATCCTTATCAACCAACTAAACAGAACCCAGAAGGAAAACAAACAATCAAACAAAATAAGAAAGTGAAAAAAAGAGCTCAAATCATGCCCATCATTACAACATAAATATAATCAGCCAAAACATCAATCCCACATTTCTTAGCGCTCAAAATTGTAGCAACGAAGTCTCAGTATACTACAAACCCAACTATCTTCATGTAAAATATCCTACCAACTTCAAAGCTGCTCTTGGGGATGCATTGCAATAGGCGAGGACCTAAATGCATGCTTGGTAAAAAGTTGAAAACAACTTACGTAGTATAAAACAAAGAGTAATGCTATGATACCCCAAAAGTTAGGACATTCCCTCCAACTCAAGTGACAAATGATCATTGGTCCCTCTCCTATCACAAGAAAACATAGCAGTCATAAATAATAGTTATAAAAATAGTGTTTTTGCAAGCCAGATCTTTATTCATTCCATTTTCAGTATATCTTCTAAATCCACAATCCTAATAATATGGTTCAAAAAATTTGATAGTCGTTAAATGACAATGGGAAAATATTTTATAGAGGAGCAAATTTTTGTTTACATCCAACATACCTTCATAGAATAAAAAATATGTAGTAGAACAAGATCACTTTTTAAGACAAATTTTCATATATCACCCAGAGTCCCATTCTTTTCATTAAAACCAGCAGCACGAGCTTCAACAAAAGAGCGATAGCCCTTTCTCGGGCCAATTTGAAAACATAAGTAACCAGGAAAGTATAAACATACAGCTGTAAAAATAACCTATTTAATAGCCAAAGCTTCAATTATAATTACCATAAAAAAGAATCAAATGATAAAAAATTGAAAAAATATGATTCACCTTAACCACTATACCATATTTTGCTTCAATAATAGAGTTTCTTAAATTCTGAGCTTGTGCAACTCCCTGCCCAAATAATTGGTTAAAGTTTGTCATCAAGATTTAGCAAAACATTGAGAGCACTAATATACATAGAGAATAAAAAAGTGAATATGAAAATTAAGATGTCTTCTCTACACACACACACACACAGAGAATTAACCTGAGAAGTGAGAACCTCAATCGATTACACCAATCTTCTTGATACCCTTGAAAGCATCGGGTAGCAGAGGGAACAAAGATGTACTTCTAAAGATGAGAAATGGAAGAGCAAGAGACGAGAATGGCGAGCCACCGATACACTTAGAGCAGTAGAGGGCATAGTAGAGACAAGAGTGATATAGCCGAGACTAGAGCCAAGACAAGAGCGGAGATGAGAGCGGTAGAGCCGAGATGAGAGCGGTAGATTTTTTAATTTAATTTCTAAGAGTTTTGTTTATATACCTACAGCAAAAAACCCTAATTGATAAAATAATATATAATTTAATTTAATAAATATATAAATTAATTAAATAAATATAATTAATAAAAAAGAGATAAAAAAAGTGCAAAGAAAAATAAAAAAAATTGGTATGTCGTGTAAAATATTAATAGGATATGTCTATGACATCGGTTTTTAAATAATCGAGGCTATAGGGTATGTTTATAGCCTCAGTTTTTAAATAACCAATGTCATATGATATGTCTATGGCCTCACTTTTTAGATAACTGAGACCAAAATTCTATGGCCTTGGTTTTTAAAAAAACCGAGGCTAAATATTCGAGACTATATATATGTATTGTGAAAGTTGCTAGTTATTTAAGAATATCATCTACAAAATAGTAGATTGACTATCATAATCAATGCATATTGTAGGTACAAGCTTCACCCACTTAAGAATATCCTCTACAAAATTACATAGCCATTTGGCTTCTTTGCTACATTTATCCAAAGCGATGAACTCAGATTCCATTGTGAATCTAGCAATGTACGTCTGTTTAGAGGACTTCCATGAAATAGTTGCATCACCTAGTATGAATACATATCCACTAGTAGACTTTGAGTATTTCATATCAGATATCCAATTTGCATCATTGTATCTTTCTAATACAACTGAATATTGTGTGTAGTGTAGTCCATAGCTACGTGTATGTCTTAAGTGTCTAAGTAGTCTTGTAATACCTTTCTAGTGATCAAATCTTGGATTACTAGTATATCTACTTAGTTTGCTTACTACGTAAGCTATGTTTGGTCTCGTACAACTAATCAAGTACATAAGACTTCCTATTATTCTAGAATATTCTAGTTAAGGCACATTCTCACTTGTATTCTTGGATATGTGTAGATTTACATCTACTGGTGTTCTCACAATTCCAAAATCATCCTTGTTGAATTTCTCAAGTATTTTGTCAACATAATGACATTGACTTAAAATGAGACTGCTTAATATCCTTGATATCTTAATTCCCAGAATTACATTAGTAGGCTCCATGTATTCATATCAAATCTTGAATTCAACATAAACTTAGTATATTTGATCATTACTACCCACAATTAGTATGTCATCAACGTAAAGAAACAAGATAACATAACCATCTTTGTTGTCCTTGACATATACACATTTATCACATTCGTTGATTTTAAAGCCATTTTTCCTTATGACATTATTAAACTTTTCATGCCATTGTTTTGGTGCTTGTTTCAAGCCATATATATAAAGACTTCACCAATTTACAGACCTTTTCTTCTTTCCCTAGGCATGAAAAACCCTTGGGTTGGTCCATGTAGATTTCTTCATCTAACTCTCCATTTAGAAAGGTTGTCTTTACATCCATTTGATGTATTTCAAGATTTTGTAGAGTTGTGATAACAATTACCATCCTTATAGATGTTATTCTCGTCATAAGAGAATGAATAACAAAGTAATCAAGGACATCTTGTTGTTTATATCACTTAATTACAAGCCTAGCCTTGTACTTATCAATTGATCCATATGATCTATGTTTTCTTATGAAAATTTACTTGGAGATAAATCAACTAGTTTTCAAGTATGATTTTGTGGAATAGACCCAATTTCACTATTAATGGCTTCTTTCCATTGATGACCTTCATAAGAAGTCATAGCCTATTCATAGGTTTAAAGTTCACTTTCTAGCAAGTAGGTCAAAAAATATGAACCATAAGATGTTTTTGTCCTAGCCCTCTTGCTATGTTTGAGTTCAATCTCTTATTTGGGTTCTTTGTTTTGACTATCTTCATTTATAGTCTCATACGTTCGTTTAGATAAACTTGATTCTCCTTGAGATTTACTTGGAAATATATGTTCAAAGAATGATGCATCCCTTCATTCCATTATCGTGCTCTTATGTATGTCTGAGATCTTTGACTCATGCACAAGAAATAGATAAGCACTACTATTATATGCATATCTAATGAAGATGTAATATATTATTTTTGGATCTATCTTCACCTTCTTAGGTATAGGTATAGTCATTTTTGTAAGACACCCTACACTCGCAAATATTTATAGGAAGTACCCTTCTTTTAAATAATTTACACGGTGTCTTATGTGTCCGTTTTCAGGGTATCTTATTTAAAAGATAGTTAGATGAAAAAATAGCTTCTCCTCAGAACTTAATATCATTGCACTCATCATTTCTTTCAAGATACGATTATTACATTCAACAACTCCATTTTGTTGAGGTGAATAATATGTTGTTGTTTCATGAATAACTCTATGTTGTGCATATAATTCACCAAATGGTGCTTCATATGCACCACCATGATCACTGCACAGTACCTTGATCTTCTTGTTGAGTTGATTCTCAACTTCTTTTTTAAAAAGAATAAATTTCTCTATAGCTTCATTTTTGCTTTTAAGCAAATACAAATAATAATATTTTGTGATATCATCAACAAAAGTAATAAAATACTTATTGCCTCCCCTTGTTTGGAGAAATTTCAAATCATATAGATCACTATAGATTAAGTCAAGGAGTTTAGTGTTCCTTTCAATGCAATGAAATGATAACCTAGTCATTTTTGCCTCAACACAAGTCTCACACTTATGCTTTGAATCTAATTGGAATGCGAGTATGTCTTTCATGTTAATTAGTCTATGCAATGTATCGTAATTAACATGACCTAGTCTACCATACCACAAGTTGAAAGACTTAAGAAAATAAGAATAAGAATTAATCTTATGAATATTATTAGCTTTTACAGACATTACATTAAGCTTAAATAACCCATTAGATATATATCCCTTTCCTACAAACATCCCATTTTTGGTCACAACGACCTTATCAGATTCAAACACTATCCAAAAGCCATGTTTGTTTAGCAATGAGCCAAAAACAAGATTATTATGAATGTTAGGTGCATAGAGTGCATTGTTTAATGTAAGCTCATTCCTAGAGGTCTTCAGTTTGACTTAGCCTTGCCCTTGAATGGCTGATGTGGCAGAATTTCCCATGAAGAGCTTATCTCCATTTTTTACTACTTTAAAAGTAGTGGATAGCCTCTTATCTGAGCATACGTTCCTTGTTTCACTAGTGTCAATCCACCAATCCTTTAGGTTTTATCCCACCAAGTTTACCTCAGAAATAAATTCACATAAGTCAATGTCGGAAATATCATGAGTGATGTCATACACCATGTTTACCTCAGAGTTTTTGTTTCTTTTTGGAAATCTATAGTCTAGGGCTTTATGCCTTGTCCTAAGTCAATCAAAGTAAATCCTTCTAAAGCTTGAATTCTTAAAAATAATTGCTCTAGGTCCCAATTTAGACCCTTTTATCCAACTTTTGCTTGCCCTTATTCTTATTGTGTTTGGAACTTTGATCATATTCCATCACATTAGCCTTGGGCGTTGATGAGATATAACCTCTTTTAGAAGAAGTCTTGTGTTGTATTCTTCCACTTTGAATCTTATCAAAAAGTCTTTACAAGACACTTACATTTACTTGTACTTAAGGTAGGCCTTGAACCCTATCCATGAAAGGGGAACCTTTTCAATAATATCTATAACTTGGAAGGTTTCACTAAGTATCATCCCTTCATCATACATCTCTGTTATGATATCTTGGATTTCATGAGCTTGACTACATACAGATTTAGAGTCCACCATCTTATAATCAAGAAAACGATCAACCAAAAATTTCTTGGCATCAGCATTTTTAGTTTCATACTTCCGATCCAATGATTGCCACGAGTCTTTGGTCATCTTTTTCTTGTTGTACTAATTGTACAAAGAATCGGTTAGACTATTCAGAACATAATTCTAACATATATAATTAGAATGCTTCAATAGCACTAGAAAAACTAAAAATCTTGTTCACCCTCAGGTTGATCGGAAGCTTTTTTAGTCAATAATCTTGTTAAATTCAAGGTGATGAGATATAACATCATCTTACTCTTCCATCTCTTGAAGTTGAAGCCATTAAACTTCTCTGATTTCTCTTCATAACATGGTTCATTGGAATAAAAACCAGTAACATTGGGGTTACCCCAAGAGTCACAGAAAGCCTCATTATTTAGTTCACAGTAGAACCACCTATAGTAGGGTCAACAATATTCACAATTAGGTTTTCAGTTCAGAACACTAGAATGGTCATTTCAGATTCTATAATCTTTTCTTTATTTGTTTCTATTAAATACACAAATAACAATATAAATTTTAAAAAACACCAAATAAATTTTTAGATTTAAAAAAATATATTTAATAAATAAATGATACATATGTGTTAATTTACCTATATATTTGTTATTTCATTAATTATAGTAATTAAATAATTTTAATAATAAAATAATTTATTTATTTATAAAATTATAATATATATATATATATAGTAAAAATAAAATACAAATATAAAATAAAGAAAATTAAGATTAATAACATAAAATAAATATACTTAATATAAAAATAACAATATAAAATATAAAATAATTAATGCTAACAACAATATAGAAAGTGATGAAATCAAGTAAAATGAAGTGGAAGTAATTTAATATAAGAGAAAAATTAATATTAAATAAATGATTAAAGAAATAAATGTGACATATTATAAATAATCTATTTGTCATAAATATTTTAAAAAAATTGTATTTGCTTGCCTAAAAAATAAGGGAAAAAATTACTTTAAGGTTGTAAGAAATAATATACGGACAAACAATTTAAGAATAAAATTATTTTATTAAAATTCAAAATATGGTAATATAAATATATATTTATATATAAAAATTATAAATATAAAATTTAAATAGGAAAAATAAAATAACAATTAAGGCTTGTGTATTACACAATGTCCTTAAAATAATTTCTTCGTTCATCGTGAGTGTTTAAAAACGACGAAAACTTAACTACTAGGATAAAATGATTAAACAATAATAAACGTACACCATAGTTTATTATTTTACGAATTTTAAATTATTCAAACTCTATTAAAGTAACCTAAATTTAGATAAAAAAAATACACACAATTGTTTTTTACCTTTTTCCATACACATTTTTTCATTGTTATTTTTTTCCTCTTTATTTTTATTTTTCCTTTTCTCTTTCTTCTCAACTCTTTATTTTTCTTCTATATTTTTCTTCTTATTTTCTTTCTATTTTTATTTTTATCTGGACAAGTATATACAGATATACCCATAAGAAACGAAAAATTGTTTCTTTAATTCAAAAACGAAAAAGATTGTTTAATTAAAAAATGAACACAGAGAAACAGAAGTTGATAAATTGATAGAGAAAAATAAAAAAATTGAAGAAATTGAAGATGAAGAGAGCTATTTTCTAACAATTTTAATTTGTAATTTCTAACATGTTATAATAAAAAAGGAAATCATAGATCGGCAAACCCTTGCATGTTAGTAAGATGAAATATATCTTTCTTTCATACCACCACTATTGCAGTATTGGGACTACAAATACTCATACTCATCCATATTAAGTGTTCTTTAATTTTAATATTATCATAATTCCCACCAACTTTGAATGGATTATGGATCTTTTCAAAGCATTGCTAATGTGAATCCAGCATGATGGGTACTAAAAGGGTAGCAAATCGTTTCAATTACTTAGCATTTCTTTACTACAGGAGCTGGTGCTTGTGTTAGTTATTTGTAGATAAATGCTTGTTAAGTGCCTCCAATATTTTAAAATCATGATTGGGATATTTATTTTCAACACAAACATTTTGGTCTCTCGCATATGAAGAGATGGTGTTTGATGTGATGATGTATTCGAATTCAAAGTCATACACTAAGTCAATTCTGATGCTATCATACGTTTGCATAACAAAATTTTCTTATGTTCTCTTTCATCTTTTAATCATATAAACATTAGTTCTCTCACCCTCTCTCAATCTAATTATAAATTTCTCATAATTAGAAATATCATATCAAGTATTCTATTAAACAAAATCATTTAGGGTTATTTTAATTTGTCCTGTAAGAGAAAGTCTTCTTGATAAATCTCTATCACATATGCAAAAGATTAAAGAATAGTAACTAATTTTTCTTTCTATCACCTTTACCATGTTAGTCTTAGCACTCAATAGTATGCTTAACACATTTTCCTCTTTAAATATTTTATCATCGTCTTGATACTGAACTTTAGGTAGTCATTGTTGCACCTTTCAAAGTGTTGGTGTGTGTTAATAGTGTGGCAGACAACAAGCAGACAACAATGCAGCAGTGTGGCAGACAAGAATGTTTAGGTTTTTTTCTTTCTGTATACAAATACTGATACTCTTGTACAGAAAAGATTAGAACAGAAAAATATATTTTGACATGGTATCAGAGCAGATTATAGCTGGCCTAAAGAAATAAAAACGCTACGTTGCTACCTGTTACACTATTTTCTATTCTCCTCGACATTGGTTTGATCTGTTGTATTGGTGTGGCTGTTGGGATACAAATCTTTCCCATTCTATTGTGAATGGAGACCCTAGACTTCGAGTTTCCAATTTGGATTCTTATGGTCTGAATCTAAAACAAAGTGATAAGAACCAAGGGTTTAGGACCTAGCTAATTTCAGATTATATAGCAAAGGGTTTCTCCACAAATCAATGGATATTACTCACCATTTTTCTGAGGAGAAAAGACGCCACAAGGAGCTGCTAATTCCTTGATAAGTCTAGCATAAATGACACCCTAACAAGTATGGATATTACGCACCACAAATGCTTGGATGCAAAACAACGCTATAAAGGTTGCCAATCCCTTGATAAGTTGCTTGAAGAGGAACAAAGAGCTAGAATGAGCTCTCAAATGATCTGAATATTCAAACTTCATTCAAAAATTGTGTTTACAAAGAAATGAGTCGCTTAAAAGGATTCAAACCAACCCTAAGCTATAATACATCATAGCCCTTGATCTCATCCAAGGGTTGAAAATAAACATAGCTAAAAAGCGTAAAAGGTAGCAAGAAACATTGACCAAAATACATGGAAAAATTGGGGCAAGTACGTGACCACAAAGCAATCCCATACAAAGTATTACATCTTAACCCTTGATTTCATCCAAGGGTGAAAAGAGAGCTGCCCAAAATCAGTCCAAAATGGCACTCCAAAAATTGGAGGAAAACATGGGGCAGCCGAGAACAAAAGAAACCCTATAAAATATTACATCTTGACCCTTGTTTCCATCTAAGGGCTGAAATTGAAGCGCCAAAAAGTCCAAATGGCACAACAACGTGCCTAGTTTTATTTTGCCAATTTTGCCCTAATTTCCATCCTAGGATTGTCCCAATCCTTGCACTCCCAATTTAGGTCCCCTTGATTATGAATGACCTTTTGAATGATCCCATTTAAAGCCTTTTCGAGTTGTGCCTTCCTAGACCTTGTGATTGGTCCACTTGGAATTTGTAGGCTCTACGATTCTCATCATTCCCCTCTCTTCAAGAGGATTCTGGCCCTCGAATCATCACCGCATAATCAAAAGGAGATAACCGAAACATTAAAAGAGGTACTAACATTATACTCACCAGAAGATCAATTTTGTAGGCATTGTCATTGATTCGCTCAATCACTTGAAAGGGTCCATCTCCCCGAGGTCTGCAACTTGGAACGCTCTTTTTAGGAAACCGTTCCTTTCTCATATGCACCCAAACCCAATCACCAGGCTCAAAAATGACTCTTCGCCTCCCTTTGTTGGCCTCAGTAAGCATAATCCTTATTTCTCTTCTCAATTTGCTCATGAATGTGTTCATGGAGCTTCTTCACCGTTTCGGCACCTTCCTCGCACCATCTAAGTTAGTTTTCTCCGAGAAATAGAATAGGTAATAAGTCCAAAGGAGTTAGTGGATTGAAACCATAAACAATTTCAAATGGAGAATGATCGGTAGTTGAATGCACACTCCTGCTATAAGCAAATTCAACAAAAGGTAAACAATCCTCCCCAATTTTTCAAATTCCTTTTTATTACCACCCTCTAAGCAACGTGGACAGAGTCCTATTGACTACCTCGGGCCACATTCTGTTTGGGGGTGACAAGTAGTCGAAAACAAGAGTTTAGTACCCATTTTAGCCCAAAGAGTTTTCCAAAAATAACTAAGGAATTTAACATCCCTATCGACACTGATGCTCCTAGAACCCACGAAGCCTAACAACCTCCCTAAAGAACAACTCGCTACATTAGTGGCATCATCGGTTTATGACATGCTATAAAGTGTGCCATTTTAGAAAACCTATCTACAACCACAAAAATGGAGTCTCTACCCTTCTTAGACCTAGGTAACCCTAAAACAAAATCCATGGAAATATCTACCCCGAGGTGTGTACGGTAATGCAAGGAGTATATAGTCCTTGTGGTAGGACTTTGGATTTGGTTGCTTACAAGTGATGATCTAGAACATATTCTCCCTACATCCTTCCTTATTGTTGGCCAATAACAAAATGCTCACGCAAAACATCTAAAGTCTTCTTAATTCCAAAATGCCCCATTAATCCCCCCCACGTGGCCTCCTTAATTAACAACTCACGCATGGAACATTTGGGGTATACACAGCTTGATTTTCTTTAAATAAATACCCATCTAATTTATAAAACCTTTCAAAAGAAGTTTTTTCACATGCATAGTAAATAGCAGAGAAGTCATCATCATTAGCATACATTTCCTTAACATATTCAAATCCTAGCAATCTTGCATTTAAAGTTGAGAGTAAGGCATACTTCCGTGACAAAGCATCGACTACAACATTCTCTTCACCTCTCTTATATTGCACAATATAAGGAAAAGTCTCAATGAATTCCATCCATCTAGCATTCCTCCTATTCAATTTACCTTAGCGCTACAGATGTTTTAAATATTCATGATCGGTATGGATGACAAATTCTCTTGGCCAAAGATAATGTTGCCATGTCTCCAGGGTCCTAACCAAGGCATATAGCTCCTTGTCATACGTTGGATAATTAAGGGGTCGCTTCCATGAAGTTTCTCGCCGAAATAAGCGATGTGTCGCCGTTCCCGCATCAAAACAGCTCGTATACCTATTCCCGATGCACCACACTCAACTTCAAAGGTTTTAGTAAAATCAGGTAAAGATAAAACAAGTTTAGAACAAAAACTATTATTTAATGCTTTAAAGGCTCTCTCTTGATTCTTTCCCTATTTAAAACCAACAGACTTTTTAATGACCTTGATTAGAGGTACGGCTAGTGTACTAAAAAATTTGACAAACCTTCAATAGAAACTAGCCAAGTCATGAAAGCTCCTAACATCGGTTATAGATTTAGGTGTGGGCCATTCTTGAATAGCCTTAACCTTTTCCTCATCTACTTCTATCCCCTTAGAACTAACAACAAAACCAAGAAAAACTAACTTATCCATGCAAAAAACACACTTTTTTAGGTTCGCATACAATTGTTCTTTTCTCAAAATTTCAAGCACATACCTAAGATGTAAGACATGCTTTTCAAGATTTTTACCGTAAACGAGAATATCATCAAAATACAACAACAAATTTTCCAATAAATGCACACAAACCATGATTCATAAGCCTCATAAAAGTGCTAGGTGCATTTGTTAGACCAAAGGGCATGACTAACCACTCATACAATCCATGTTTAGTTTTAAAAGTGGTTTTCCATTCATCACCCTCTCTCTCATCCTAATTTGATGGTATCCACTTCTCAAATCAATTTTTGAAAAAATGCAAGAACCATGCAACTCATCTAACATGTCATCTAGTCCGGGAATAGGATGTCAATATTTTATCAGAATGTTGTTGATGGCTCTGCGAATCAACACACATCCCGTCGATCCATCCTTCTTGGGAACGAGTAGCACGGAACAAAGACACGTGGACTCGTGCTCTCTAACTTGACCTTGATCAAGTACTCTTCAACTCCGTTTGAATCTCCTTAGTTTCTTCGGGGTTGGTCCATATAGGCAGGTCGGTTTGGAAGAGGCCTCTGTATAAAGTCAATTTGATGCTCAATCCCGATTGGTGGCACCCCATCTGGAATCTCTTCGGGGAACACGTCTTCAAATTCCCGCAAAAGAGAAATAAAGTGGGTACTAGGAAAAGACCGGTTAAGATCGTTAATAGAAAAATTTGCCTCCTTGTACAAAAGTACAAGTATGGGCTGTTTTGAATAAAAAGCCCTCTCGACCTCACTTGCCTTAGCAAAAAAATTCACATTTTTTTTCTCTAGTATTTCTCCTCTTTCCTCTCCTTTTTCTTCACTCTTTTTTTTCTTTCACTCTTTTTTTCTTTTTCATTCTTCTCTTTTTTTCCTTTTTCCCTAATCATCCTCAATTGATCTTCAAAGACTTGCTTTGGTGAAAGGGGTACAAGTGTGATGTTTCTACCATTCTTCACAAACGAATACTTGTTTCTATATCCGTCCGCGTGTAACCCTCCCATCATATTGCCAAGGCCTACCTAGCAAGACGTGTCCAAATTTTGCATGGGTACCACATCACACATCACCTCATCCTCAGTATTTTCCAATGGAGAAGCTCACTAATCATTCCTTATTAACCTTCACTTCCCCACTATCATTTAACCATTGCAACTTGTAAGGTTTAGGGTGTTCAAATGTGGGCAACCCTAATTTCTCAACTAAGGTAGTACTAGCCACATTGGTGCAACTTCCCCCATCTATGATAACACTACACACTTTGTTACTCACATGACATCTTGTGGGAAGATGTTATCTCTTTCGTTGTTCAAGGTCATCCTCCTTGACTTGAGTGCTCAAAGATCGCCTTATTACAAGTGCTTCCCCATCCACGGGTCCTATCTCCTCTTCACTAACTTCCTACGGATGGCGTCTCATCTTCTTCACTTTCATTATCGGTTCCTAACCTCACCACTTGCTAAGGTGATCATTACCTTCTTATTGGGACATTGAGAGGCTATATGACCATTACCAAGACACCTAGAAAACACCTTAAGTCACGATTACGAATTGGAGTGTCGATTTTACCTTTGTCCTTGCTAGCCCCCATCTCTTTGGCTTTGTAAGGCTCAAATGTTGGTTTGGATGTAGCTATTTCATCTTTTTTTCTCATTGGGACTTCCAAGGATTAGTAAGGTTTGGTTTTTCGAGTAATGGGACTAGACCTTAATGGTTGGGATCGAAAACTCCGTTTCTTTAATTGTCTTTCCACCTTGATTGCCATATGGACCATGTCCTCCATCTCCACATAATGATGAAGTTCCACAATGTTGGCAATGTCCGGATTCAACCCACTAAGAAACCTAGCCATGGCCGCTCTCATCTTCCTCAACATTAGCTCTTGCCATAGCCACTTCCATTTCCTTTGTAGTACTCATCAACACATTTATATCCTTGAGTCAATCTTTGTAAGCGTTGGTGTAACTCTCATAGTAGTAGCTAGGCACAAACCTCTTTCTCATGATAGCCTCTATGTCCTCCCAATTATCTATGGGCCTTTCACGGTTTCTCCTCCTACTAATGACCAATTGATCCCACCAATTCAATGCATAGTCAGAAAACTCAATTGCAAGAAGTTTTACTTTTTCTCCGTGGAGAAGTTGTGACATTCAAAAATATGCTCCACTTTCTTCTCCCACTCCAAATACAACTCCGGGTCATTCTTTCCTTGGAATCGTGGTATCTTCATTTTTATACTACTTAGATCTCTGTCCAATTCCATCTTGAAGAGCTCTAGGTGCGGGGTCTCCACATACCTCCTCTACCATTTCTTCCACCTCTATTCCCATTTCTTCCTCCTCTAGGCATTCTTTCCCCTCTTCCTCCAATTCTTCTTCCCAATCTTCTTCCTCTATATCATCCCCACGAGCTTGCCTATTAACCCTCCTAACATCAGCGAGGTGTCCCCGTTGTAAAGCTACTATGGAATCTTCTTGCCTTTCCAATCTTTCATTCATATCAACTACCAAGTTGTTCATCCTTTCAAATGATTGTCAGTAGCCGCTCTCATCATGAACATCATATCCGGTCTTCCTTCGGGACTACCGCTTTGACATTTGTTTTTTCAATTCTACACAACAATAGGTTAGTGTAATAAAATAGAACTAATGTAAATTCACAGAATACCTCACGTGTTTAGCACTCGGATTGATCGCTCAAACCCTCTTAGTTCCTAATCAAAGCAACCAAATCCGTGAATTCCAACCAATTTGTAGAATTATCAAACACCCAAAAAAAACAAATAGTTCACAATATCCCACTTGTTAAAGCACAAAGGAAACTAACTCAAAGTGTTTAGCAGGAGTAAGCACAAGAAAAGCAATAGAACAACATGATTGGAAAAACAACAATTTCCCCAAAGGAACTAAGCACACAATGGAATATTTATAATCAAAGTGCAAAATCCTTGAAACCATGAAGTTCTAATACTCACTAGAAATTAGCAATTGCAATTTGGCCAATCTGTTTTTTTTTTTCTCTCGTTTTTTTTCGAATTACTTCGCCACTCTTTTTCCGTTTTTTTTTCTTTTTGGGACAATTATGCTAATAACTCTAGTGGTAAATCAATACAATACTTTCAATATGAGTTTAAGTGATGTTTAAGATTGGTAAAATAGCACATAAATTATGACACAAATGGAAAATGAAATTTCAGAACTACCACGTAAATACTAGAAAACAACCAAAAACTCAGAATATTTCAGATTTTGTAGAATAAGCAAGGAAAAGTACAGAATAGATTCAGAATAGCAGAATTTGCAAGGAAAATGCAGAAAAAACGTGGAAACAAAGAAGAGCAATATTTTTAGGGTATGGAGAATAAATTTCAGCAAGAACACAGCAGAATGATATTTATTTTTTCGTTTTTTTTGTGTCAGAAATACAACAAGAACACAAGAACAAGAACACAAGAACAAGATCAAATATAAAGGATAGGAATCTGAAAATTAGCACCAAAAAAGCTCTGATACCAAATGATATGAACCAAGGGGATAGGACCTAGCTAATTTCAGATTATATAGCAAAGGGTTTCTCCACAAATCAATGGATATTACTCACCATTTTTCTGAGGAGAAAAGACGCCACTGAGTACTAATTCCTTTGATAAGTCTAGCACAAATGACACCCTAACAAGTATGGATATTACTCACCACAAATGCTTGGATGCTAAACAACGCCACAAAGGTTGCCAATCCACTGAAAAGTTGCGTGAAGAGGAACAAAGAGCTAGAATGAGGCTCTCAAATGATCTCAATATTCAAACTTCATTCCAAAAATTGTGTTTCTATGAAGAAATTGAGTGCTCTTAAAAGAGATTCAAACCAACCCTAAGCTATAATACATCATAAATTTCTCGATCTCATCCAAGGGGTTGAAAATAAACACAGCCCAAAAAAAAGGTTGCAGCAAAGAACATTGACCAAAATACATGGAAAAATTGGGGCGGTGACCACAAAGCAATCCCATAAAGTATTACAACTTAACCCTTGATTTCGTCCAAGGGCTAAAAAGAAAGCTCCATAAAATCAGTCCAAATGGCACAACAAAATTGGAGGAAAACATGGGGCAAGTGAGAACAAAAGAAACCCTATAAAATATTACATCTTGACCCTTGTTTCCATCTAAGGGCTGAAATTGAAGCTGCCCAAAAAGTCCAAATGGCACAACAATGTGCCTAGTTTTATTTTGCCAATTTTGCCCTAATTTCCATCCTAAGATTGTCCCAATCCTTGCACTCCCAATTTAGGTCCCCTTGATTATGAATGACCTCTTGAATGATCCCATTTAAAGCCTTTTCGAGTTGTGCCTTCCTAGACCTTGTGATTGGTCCACTTGGAATTTGTAGCGCTCTATGATTCTCATCACAAAGGCTATTTTTGTTGAACCCAGAGATCAGTTGAGCTCTAAAAAAAAACCATTGAAGACCTCTGTTAATTCTATGTCTTCCTTTGTGTCTCTTCAATAGCTATTTTATTGACGCTTTGGAGTCTTAACCTTTTAGATCTTCGATCTTTGTTTCTGCGAAAACAACTAGGTGTGGCTGATCAGTTGTTTTACTGGGATCAGGGGTGGCTGATCTGACTTACTCTATTTGTCTCCTACCATCTTGTTTACTCTATTCGTCTCCTCAAGAACATTTTTTGTGGTTTTTTTTGTCTCTGTGCATGTGGTGGTGTCACCTAGTTTGGATGGATGGTGCTTGCTGCCATAGGCGTTGGAGCCATACTGATCTATGGTGCTCGTTGGAGTCGTTGTTGTTTCCCTACGTTTTAGGTCTATCTGCTCATTGGAGCCGTCGTAGTTTCCCAATGCCGCTTACTCGTTGGGGCCGTTGTAGTCTCTCTACGTACCAGTCTAGCTACCATCATGGGAAGCCATGGAGAAACTTGGAACATAGTAGAAGAAAAGCATCGCTCCATAGGAGGGCTACACAAATAGAAAAAAAATTAGGGTTAGAGTTCTGAGTTTTCTATATATATTGGTTGGTGTACGAAATGAAAAAAGGAAAAAAACAGAATTGATAAATTCATGGTAGAATCTAGAAATTTAACCACCAATTCTATATTGAACGAGTTGACTACAAAAGTGACTAAAGTTCTAACTAGAGCTCAGACCACCTCACAACCTTCGCTAACTGAAGCGTCGTCCACTCCCATTAGTATCAAGTTGGGAGGATCCAACTATACCTTGTGGTCTTAGGTGGTAGAGATGTATATCTCTGGCAAAGACAAATTGGGATATATTAATGGGGATTTTCCTCAACCTGCTGAAACCGACCCTTCATTCAGGAGATGACACACTAAAAATGCCATTGTGAAGGGATGATTGATCAATTCGATGGACCCTTCCTTGATTGCAAATTTTATCCAATTCCTAACTGCGAAACAGGTTTGGGATTTTTCTGCTACAACATACTATGATGGGACAAACACATCTCAAGTGTATGATCTTTTCCGTCGAGTTACTCGTATGAAGCAGGCGGATGGATCCATTGAAAAATACTACAATGACCTTCAAGGGTTGTGGCGAGAAATTGATTTCCATCATCTTAACCCAATGGAGTGTGCGACTGACATACAAAAATACAATTCCATTGTACAAGAAGATTGAGTGTATACCTTCCTCGATGGACGTATACCTTCCTCGATGGACTTGATGACAGACTAGATAAAATTCGAAGTGATATGCTTCAAATCAAACCATTCCCTACGGTGGAACAAGCCTATGGATTCATCCGTAGGGAAGAGGTCAGACAGATCGTGATGATCATGGGTGTAGATACGACACCCAGTGTAGTTATAGCTTTCAAAGGGATCAATGGACACCATAATCCGATGCCACCAAAACCAGGAACTTTTTTTTTTGGTAGCAAGAAATGCACGGGATCCACCGTCTATTGACAAGAAATGTGGCCATTGTAGAAACTCCAAACACACCCGTGACAACTGATTCAAAATACATGGGTATCCAAAGTGGTGGAATGATCTTCAAGCACGGAAGAAATGGGAAACCATTGGGAGAGCCGCTATGGATACCAATAATGCATCACTCGTAGTGATAATGAGGATTGGATTCTAGACTCTGGAGCTACAAATCATATGACATTTAACCCAAAAGATCTCTCCAATACAACCCAGCTGAGATGGAGCCGTGTTTCCAATGCCAATGGGGTCACTTATCCAGTTACAGGGGCTAGAACAGTGACTTTATCTCCTTCATTATCATTATCTAATACATTACTTGTACCCTCTCTTTCAAACAGACTACTATTTGTAAGTCAAGTCACTTCAGATCTTAACTGTGTAGTATTGATGTATTCTATCTTTTGTCTTCTACATGATATTCTCACCAAGGAGATCATTAGGCGTGGTACTAAGAGAGGAGGTTTATATTATATAGATGACCTCAGTTCAGGAAGAGCCAATCATATGCAACACACGGTTAGTAACAAGGAACGACATATTTAGTTATGTCATCGTCGATTTAGGCATCCATCATTTGGGTATTTAAGGCATTTACTACCTAGTTTATTTTCAAATGTTACACACTCAGATTTCAAATGTGATACTTGTATCTTAGCAAAAAGTCATAGGGGCATCTTATCCTATGAGCATGCATAAAAGTGTGATTCCTTTTTCTTTAGTACATTCTGATTTTTGGGGACCTTCCCCGGTCACTACATCATCGGGTCATCGTTGGTTTGTAATTTTTGTTGATGATTGTACACGAATGACATGGCTTTACCTTCTCAAACATAAAGATGAAGTATTTTCTATGTTTCACTTGTTTCACACCATGATTCAAACACAATTTTCTAAAAAAATTAAGATCCTTAGGTCTGATAATGGGGAGGAGAGCATGTTAATTAACAATTTTGAACATACTTGGACAACCATGGTATTTTCCATGAAATCTCGTGTTCACAAATCCCACAACAGAATGAGATTGTAGAGAGGAAGAATAGGCATATTTTAGAAACTGCCTGGGCCTTACTAATCAATGCACATATGCCTAGTAGATACTGGAGTGATGCTGTTACTACAGTTGTGTATCTACTGAATCGTATGCCCATAAAAACCTTACAATTTCAAACTCTATATAAGGTGTTATCTGATCATGTTCCATTGCCTACTATTTTGATGCTTCTGCCCCGAATTTTTGGATGTGTTGTTTTTGTCCACCTTCATAAAAATCAACGAACTAAGTTGGATCCATGTGCTGTCCAATGTTTATTCTTGGGGTATGTCGTACAAAAAAAGGGCTACCAATGCTACGATCCGGTTACTAAAAGAACCTATATTACCATGGATGTCACTTTCCTAGAATCTGAATGGTTTTTCCCATCACCAATATCCAATTACCCTCTTTCGGGGGAGAGTTATGGTGAAGAACGAAATTCGCTTGATGTTGAAATGTTAGACACTAGTAACAATCTGGCATACTCGAATCATGCCAACAATATGGAGGATCCAGTACCTAGACCCGAACCTAAACTTCTAAGAATTGAATCTGAAGTAGTAACTGAATCTCCAGAAGATGTAGTGGTTGATGCACCCCTCTACTCTCTAGTACCCAATGATCCTCCTACTGAGAATACTCCTGAGGTAAGTTATCCTATCACACCTTTACAAACTAATGCTATAGATACATCTGTTGGTTATGTTCTACCTTTCAGACATAATCGAGGCAAACCTCCAAATCGATACTCCCTAGAAAGAGAAAAACGACAATCCAAGTATCCAATAGCCAATTATGTATCTACTCAAGGGTTATCAGAACCTATCAGGACGTTTGCACAAACACTTTCCTCGTGTCAAATTCCAAGTAGTGTTGAAGAAGCCTTATCTGATCCAAGATGAGCTCAAGCTATAAAATAAGAATTTGAGGCATTGTAGAAGAATAACACATGGGTGTTAAGCAAGTTGCCTCAAGGGAGGAAGATGGTAGGATGCAAGTGGATTTTCTCCATTAAGTATAAAAAAGATGGGTCAGTTGATCGATACAAGGCGAGGCTAGTAGCAAAAGGGTATACACAGAAACATGGGATAGATTATCAGGAAACCTTCTCACCTGTGGCTAAACTAAAAACTGTTAGAGTTTTGTTATCTCTTGCAACAAATTTAGATTGGTCATTGCACCAACTTGACGTAAAAAAATGCCTTCTTTCATGGTGATCTTGAAGAAGAGATTTACATAGATATTCCACCAGGATATACTATTACATCAGGAAAAGAAACTGCATATAGATTACAACGAGCATTATATGGACTAAAACAATCACCTCGAGCATGGTTTGGCAGGTTGAGTTTAGCAATGAGGAAATATGGGTTTCAAAAAAGCAACTCTGATCACACTCTTTTCCTAACACATTAACGGGGAAAAATAACAACCCTTATAGTCTATATATACGACATGATCATTAAATGGGATGATAAAGAAGAAATCTCTAGGCTTCAAGAACGATTTTCAAATGAGTTTGAAATGAAGAACTTAGGAGGACTCAAATACTTCTTAGGAATTGAGGTAACAAGATCAAAATAAGGTATATTTCTTTCTCAAAGGAAATATACTCTAAACCTACTGGTAGAGGCAGGATTACTCGATTGTAAACCTGTCGATGTTATAATGGTCCAAAATCATAAACTTGGAGAATACATAGACCAAGTACCAGTAGATAAACAAAGATATCAATGGTTAGTAGGTAAACTCATATATTTATCTCATACTCTACCTGATATTGTTTATGCTGTGAGTGTCGTGAATCAGTTCATGCACTTCCCAAGTGAAGACCATATGGATGCCATCATGCAAATACTTCGTTATTTAAAATCTTCCCCTGGGAAATGACTTATGTTTTCAAAGAATGGTCAATTGGAAGTCGTTGGATATACAGATTCAGACTGGACAGGGAATATCAAGGATAGGAAATCTACTACTGGGTACTTTACTTTTGTGGGGGGCAATCTTGTTACGTGGAGGAGCAAGAAACAAAAGGTAGTTTCCTTGTCTAGTGTTGAAGTTGAATTTCGAGGAATGGTCAAGGGAATATGTGAGCTCCTTTGGTTGAAAAAACTTCTAACTAAGATTGGTGTTGCTCCTAACTCTGAAATGAACTTATTTTGTGATAACAAGGCATCCATTTCCATCTCCCACAATCCAGTTCAACATGATCGCATGAAGCATGTTGAAGTGGATCGAAACTTCATCAAACAGAATCTTGAAGAAAAAATTATTCAAATTCCATTTGTTAAATCAGAAGATCAATTGGCTAATATACTCACAATATCTGTGTCTGTAAAGAACTTCTACAACTCACTTGACAAGTTGGGCATAAGAGACATATATGCACCACCTTGAGAGGGAGTATGGTAGACAACAAGTAGACAACAATGTAGCAGTGAGATAGACAAGAATGTTTAGTGGCAGATAATAATGTTTAGGTTTTTTCTTTCCGTATACAAATATTGATACTCTTGTACAGAAATGATTAGAACAGAAAAATATATTTTGACACAAATGACGTATCTTTTGCCTCATATCCATGATCATATATTGTGCATCTTCCAAGTTCCTTCATAGTACTTCCTTTTCTAGGAAAATTCTTGTAGATCTTTATGTAGATCTTGTCCAGATGGAAGAGAAATTTTTTTAGGTGCAACTACATTTGAAAAATTCATCAAATAAAAAAAAATTTATGGCTAAAATTTGGCCAGCTACGTGGTCAATTTCTGCAACATATGAGATAAATAAATTTTCTTATAAATAGACAATGTTTATGCCTTAGAGAGATACAACAAAAGAAGATAAGTAAAGAAGCCAAAGGAATAATTTTTTTTGATGACAAATAGTGTTGTGTGTGTGAGAGAGAGTTAGAGAGAATATTTTAGAAAAATATTTGGAATATTTTTCTAAAAGAGGAGTGACAAAATATTGAGTTTGAGAAACACTTATGTGTCACTATTTTTGGATTTATCTCAATTTGTTGTATTGCCTCTCATTTTTTACCTATTAATTTTATTAGTAGAAGAAATATTTTTCGAAGGTTATCCGTTAGACATAGTCCAAATTAAAGTTTGTCCCATCTCGTGGAGAATACATGGACCTTTTCATGCTTATTGCAAAAAGTATGGTATTCGATATTAGACAACACCTCCAAAGACACTACAGTTGAATGGCTTAGTTGAAAGGATGAACATAACTTTGATGGAGAGAGTCAGATGTCTACTCTCACATGCAAAGTTGCCTAAAATTTCTAGGGTGAATCCATACTCACAGTTGCACATGTGTTGAATCCTTCACATTGTACTCCTCTCAAGATGGATATTCCAGATATAGTGTGGTTAGAAAATAATGTTTCCTATGATCATCTACGGGTGTTTTCCTACAAAAAGCATTTGTTTATATCCCTAATGAGTGCTCAAAAAGCACTAAAATTACCATGATTTTATGCACATTAATTGATTAAAAATATATATATTTATATGATTTTATCATATATTTATATATATTTGTCTTTTTCTGAATCACGGGTATTTTTATTGTTTTTCAGGTATTTTCGCTTAAAAAAGTAACTTAAAGACTCAAAGAGGAATACTAGAGGAAATTCATCACAAATATATTCATAAAATAAATGAGAAAAAGTCAACAAATATGAAAAAATTGGACAAAATGGGTCAAAAATGTCAAAAAGGAGGAAATCGCGCCGCCCAGCTGTGCCTAGCAACGCGCGCGCCAGCTCTCCATTCCACGTGCGCCGCGCTCATCCCTGCGCCTATCTACCCCATCCACGCGCGCCAACTCGCTCCACATCACCATGACATCAGTATGATGACATCATCATTCACCACTTCATGTTTTGTTTTCACCATTTTTATCATTTTCACCCACTTTTTCTTCCCATCCTCACTTATAAATACCCCCATTCTCTTCATAACTAAACACATCTCAAAACAAATCTTCTTCTCTCTTTCTTTCTCTCATTTCTTAGTTTTTTAAGTTTTCTTAGTTCTTAGTTTTTATTAGTTAGTTTTTCTTAGTTTTAGAGTTCTTCTATTTTTGAGAAGAACTAATTATATTTTTGTAATTTATTTGCTTTTTGATTCAATAAATGGAGTGCAAATTCCGTTTGAAGGTTTTCCAGCAACAAGAATAGCATCAAAGTACTGGAAGGATTTTATTTTTTTTACAGTTATTTTTTATGCTTTATTCTTGCATGTTATATTTAATTTATCTATGATTAAATTTAACTTTGCTGGCTGTTTGTAAACATGATATAATAATAACGTTGTTATGCTTGCGAAATATTAAATAGGTAAAAATCTCTAAAATGAATTGATTTTATTTTTATTCAAGATTTTATATTAAGAATGTTAGATAGAAATATATTATTTTTCATTACAAACTTAAATTTGAAAAATTAGATTTTAAGGTTTAGTTATCCGGTCTGATTTAGAGTAGTGCTCTTTTATTTGTTGGTACAATCGCACGGTAGTTAGAGTGAAACTCTATTTCAAAAGTTGTTATAAGAATTATTATCTGAAAATGTATTGACAACATGTTTTCAGTAGTGGTTTTAAAACTTGAAAGTTAGTACTCAGATAATTAAATTCTTAGGTTTAATTTGGACATCTTGAATAAAGTTTAAATTGTCTAACCCCACCAAAGGTGGCATTTAAATGGTTCATTTTTAATCTTTTAGGAAAATGAATTAATTTAATTAACCAAATTAGTTATCAACCCCACCCATAGGTGTTAATTGATTTGTTTAATTAACAAAGAATATCTAACCCCACCAAAGGTGGTATTCATACAAAAAAAGGAGAATCAATAAATATCAACTTATATCTTTAATAACCTAAATAATATGAGCAAGCATAATTAACTTCGTTATTATATCCATAAATACTGCACTATTATAAATGATAAAATTTGCATAAATGTTTATTGAATCCATATCTATGTTTATTTTTATGTTCTTAGATTAGAAACATAAGAACCCAAATATCGTGACATGATGTTTAGAATTTAATTTCGTTTTTAAAAGTTTGAATAATAAATTAAAAATCACATATATTCCTTCCTTAGATCGACCTTGGGAGTATACTTATCATTTTCTGCGAAATGATTCGTGCACTTGCGAGATTTTTATAAATATAAAACCAAAGTATTGGTAGGATCGGCGATATTAGTTTTGATAATCAATCCCCAAGGATGAGAGATCCAAACTTGATGCCAAGACAAGACAAATTATTTTTATTGGCTATGGTCAAGATCAATTTGGCTATAGATTTTATGATCTAGTTGCAAAGACACTTGTTAGGAGTCGTGATGTTGTATTTGTTGAATATGAGACTATTAAAGATATTGTCAAAATGAAGAAGGATGTTCCTAATTCTAACGGTGACTTATAATATTTGAAATTATTTCTTCCATATTAGTGCCAAGAAAAGTTGGAGATGAAGACCAAGTTTATCCACCTGATGAAGATGATGCTCCCATAGAAGTTGGTTCTAAAGACTAGGGAGATGATGATGTTCATTATCCAACACCAACACCTGCGGCTTCTCCTGTTCCATTGAGAAGAAGTGATAGACTAAGACGACCCTCTACCATATATCCTCTAGATTATTATGTAACTTTCATTGATGAGGGATAACTTGAGAGTTATGAAGGATAATGAATTCAAACAAAAATGGATTGAAGCAATGTAAGATGAGATAAAGTCCTTGTATAAGAACAAAACTTTCGAGCTGATGAAGCTGTACAAAGGGAAGAAGGCTTTGAAAAATAAATGGGTGTTCAGGGTGAAGCATGAAGAACACAGTTCTAGTCCATGATACAAAGTCAAACTCGTTGTCAAGGGACTCCACTAAAGAAAATGAGTTGACTTTGACGAGATTTTCTCACCAGTTGTGAAAATGACATATATGGTGACTTAGAAGAAGAGATATACATGGAGCAACAAGAGGATTTCAAGTAAAAGGGAAAAGAGGATTATGTTTAAAAATTAAAGAAAATCCTTTACGACTTAAAATAGGCAACAAGACAATGGTACAAGAAGTTTGAGTATGTTATAGGGGAGCAAGGATACAAAAAGACTACTTTAGACCATTGTGTTTTTGTGTAGAAATTCTCTGATGATGATTTCGTTATTCTTTTGCTCTATGTGGAAAATATATTGATTGTTGGCCGGAATATTTTCAAAATCAACAACTTGAAAAAACAATTGAATAAGTCTTATTTCATGAAAAGATTGGGGCCTGCAAAACATATTCTTGGCATGAGTATTATTAGAGATAGAGGTGCCAAGAAATTATGGTTGTTAGAAGATAAGTACATTGAGAAAGTATTACAAAGATTTCATATGGACAAGGCTAAAACGATTAGTTGTCCTCTTACTAATCACTTTAAGCTAAGTTCTAAATTAAGCCCTTTTATAGACAAAAAGAAGGAAGAGATGGAAAAATGTTCTATATGCTTCAACAGTTGGATATTTGACGTATGCCATGGTTTATACATGGTCATATATCGTTCATGCGGTTGGAGTTGTGTGTAGATTTCTTTCAAATTCTTGAATGGAACATTGGGCTATAGTGAAATGGATTTTCAAGTATCTTTGAGATTCTTCCAAAATATACCTATGTTTTGGAAATGACAAACCTATATTAGTTGGATATATAGATGCAGATATGGCTGGTGATGTGGATTCCAAAAAATATAGTTTAGGTTACCTGATTACATTTGCAAAGAGAATTATGTCATGGCAGTCAAAGTTACAAAAATATGTTGCACTGTTCACTATAGAAGTAGAGTTTATAGCAACAACGAAAACATGTAAATAATTTATATGGATGAAAAAGTTCTTGAAAGAACTTAGGTTGCAACAAGATAGTTACCAATTGTTTTGTGATAGTCAGAGTGCTATTCACTTTGGAAAGAATGTCTCATTTCATTTGAGATCAAAACACATTGATGTGAGATATCACTATATTAGAGATGTAATAGAGAACAAGCTACTACAGCTTGAGAAGATCCATATAGAGGAAAATAGATCAGACATATTAACAAAAATTCTTCCAAGACAAAATTTTGAATACTGTTGTTTAGCTATTAGATTGGTGGAGCTCTCTATGTAATCGGAAGAAGGAGATTTGTAAGTCCCACCACATGAAAGAGGAAGAAAATAAAAATTTTAGGTGCAACAAATTTGAAAAATTCATCAAATAAAAAAAATATATTTTTGTGACTAAAATTTGGCCAATTATATGGTCAATTTCTCGCCACATAAGAAATAAACAATTTTGTCTATAAATAGACAATGTTTTTGCCTTAAAGAGATGCACCAAAAGAAGAGAAGCAAAGCAAAGCCAAAGGAACAATATTTTTTGATGAAAAACATTGTTGTGTGTGTGAGAGATCGTAAAAGAATATTTTAGAAAAATGTTTGAGATATTTTTCTAAAAGGGAACCGACAAAATAGTGAATTTGAGAAACACTTATGAATCAATATTTTGAATTTATTTTAATTTGTTATATTGATTTTTACTTTATACTTATTAATTTTATTAGTGTAAGAAATATTTTTTAAAATTTATCTCATAAATATAATTTAAATTAAAGAATAAATTACGTTTAATTAATAATATTATTATTTTATTTTTTATTCACCGTCTTCCAACACTTTGAACATGTTAATTGATTAAACCATTTGCCCGTGAAAATGAATAAGCAGTCTTTTTTGAGTCTTTATTAAAAGATATCTGTGATATTATTTTGGAATTGGAAAATAACACTGTTTTTATTATTTTTATTCTCAATTCTGACAAAATTCAGAGCTAACAGATTCCTTTTAACAGTGTAATATCTTTAAGGATTTTATTATATTATAGTATACCTTAATATATGTTATAAATATACGTCAATCATCAGAGGATGTTTGTAATATTAGTGTAAAACCCAGGGATGTATATGATATTTTTCCATTGTTTTAATAAGGATACTTTTTTTGAATTTGAATTTGAATTTGATGTTGATGTTTATTATTATTATTATTATTATTAATCATCATATTATTAGTATTATTTTATCTTATTCTTATTCTTATTATTATTAAGAGTGAAAACGAAGCACTTAGACGAAATTATGATTTTACTGCTGCTACAAGTTTTTCTCACTTATTCTAAATTTTTCAAAACTGAAGGAGACACTAGATGTTCTTTATTTTATTTCTTAAATTGAAATTTAATATTTCTTTCATATGCTGATTTTTGAAGAGAAAATGTTGAAGTTGGTTAGGTTCTCTTGCTTCTACATTGACTTTCTTTAAGTAATTATAATGAAAAACCAGGTTATTTTGAGCTGTTTTGGAAGATTATCTCAAAGTTGAAATAAATTAACATGTTCGCAACTCCAAATCATTAGAATCGAGCTGTGTTTTTATGTATGTCAACTCTATTACACTAGATATTGTATGTCAAAAAAATAATATTTTGATTCATCTCCAAGCCAAAACAATTATGTAAAGCAGAAGGAAGCTTTTTTCTGCTTGTTACTACTAATTTAAACTGTTTAATTTGGATGAATATAAAAAGTAAAAAATCCAAATATAAGGGTGTACATGAAATGAAACTTCTATATTGCTATAATATGGTTTGACATGAAGTATGACACAAGGGGTTTTTTCCGATTGTGTTCGTGTTTATAGCTAAAACAACGTATCAACCAGCTTTAGCTGTCGCAGGCTAGGTGCTAAGGCAATTAGAATTCAGAATAAAAAGTTTAAGCAAAGCTATACAGATCAAATCATCAAATACATTAGAACTTAGTTGTTCAGAGGACATTCAATCCATTCTATATATCCTACTGGTCATCTACAGCTTCATAATTCATACTAAATAGGTCAAGGTGAAGCCTTGCAATCTGCCTACAGAGATGGTAGAACTGGGTAACTAAATGTTGGGTAGAGTAGGACTCACTATAAAGAAAAAAAGAAAAAGAAAAAAGAGGGGTATGCATTTAATTGTACAATTTTGGTGTATTAATATTCTATTGGTTTGATATGATTTGGAGTATCCATTTAATTGCAAAATATTTGGGAAAATTAATATATTTATGTTGCGATGTGATTTTCAAGGTGAAAACATTATTTGTGATAGTTTTATTCTTACGTTAAGGTTATGTTTGGTTCGTATAATGAAAACATAATGAGAATAGAAATGATAAAAGAAATAAAATTCAATCGAAACAAATTATTTTATGTTTATTTGAACATTAAAATCAAAATATGTTGGGAGAAATATGTTAGGTTTTCCTTCTTATTTGGAGGAATTCAAAAAGACCCATGTGGCTTCATGGCTCATAGAGAAAAAAGAGGTAATTTTGTTCATTTGTTCATTTGATTGTTTTATTAATAAATCCATTTAAGGTTGGTCGAGAAAGATTTGAGAGCTGCAACAATAAGAGAATTTCCAACAGTACTTGGCATAAAAGTTTTTTGTTTTTTCCTTCTACAACAAACCTTCATCAAGTGCTCTGATGGAAGCTTGTTTGTGGTTCGATTGAGCTGAACTTTTGTAGTAAGGTTCACGACTCAAGATTCTTCAATCTAAACGGTGGGATTTGGATTTGGTTCACTGGTTTGAGAAAATCTGAGCTGTGAACAATGACTACAAAATTAGGTTAGATTTCTTCATTTTCTTGAAATAATTAGTTTCCAAGAAGTTGTATTCTTGATGATGTTGTTGATTGTTTGCTACTAGTTTTATTTAGATAAAATTTTTGTACAATTGTTTCTTGATAGTGGAAGTTTTAGAGATAGAGTTTCGTGGTTCTTTCCTTCCTACATCGGAAAGATTTTTTCACATAAATTGATTGTGTTGATTTTGTGCATATTTCATTTTGAGCTATATTTATTTGTTTCCTAAAAGATTCACACAAAGAAAGAGAATATGTTTTATTTCGTTGTTTATAGCTTGATTAAGTTTGCATTGATATTGTGATTCTCCAAATAAAGTGGTATTAGAGATGTGGTTATTATTGTTGAATTTCTTGTGTTGAATAATGGAAGCAAACTTGAGTAAAATGATTACTTTGAATGGTTCTAATTATCACACTTGGAAAGAAAAAATGGAAGATCTTCTTTATGTCAAACAGTTTCATTTATCGGTGTTTGCCTTTGAGAAGCCAGAAAAGTTATCTGAAGAAGAATGAACTTTGTTATATCGTCAAGTCTGTGGGTATATAAGGTAGTGGGTAGATGATAATGTTTTGAATCATATTAGAGGGGAAACACATGCACGGTCACTTTGGAATAAACTTAAGGAATTGTATGCTTGGAAAATAGGAAATAATAAAATGTTTCTCATAAAGCAATTGATGGCTTTAAGGTACCAAGATGGAACTCTGTTGACAGATCACTTGCATACGTTCTAAGGAATTATCAATCAGTTAGCTGGAATGAGTATCAAGTTTGATGATGAGATTCAAGGGTTATGTTTATTGGGTATGTTGCCAGACTCTTGGAAACATTTAGAATATCATTAAATAACTCAACTCCAAATGGTGTAATCAATATAGATATAGCTAAGAGCAGTGTTTTGAATGAATAAATGAGAAGAAAAATCACATGGGTCTTTTCAATAGTCAGAGATTTTGGTTACAGAAAGAAGAGGGAGGAGTAAAAGCATAGGTTTCAAAAGCAAAGAAAAAGGAAGAAGCAAGTTCAAGAGGTTTGCTAATGTTAAGTGTCATCACCGTGGCATGAAAGGGCGCATCAACAAGAGGGTGATGTTGGCAAAGAAAATGATCGAGTTACCACCGCTAGTTTAGAAGACTTTCTCATTGTTTATTATGAAGTGTTGTCAATGTTGCATGTCACAAGATCAGTTGGGTTATTGATAGTGGAGCCTTCATTCATGCTACGTCTCGAGAGGACTTCTTTACATCCTATACAGCAGGTGACTTTGGGACAGTGAAGTTGGGTAATGATGGCTTGGTTAAAGTCATTGGTATTGGAGATGTGTGTTTGGAGATGAATAATGGCACGAGGCTACTTCTTAGAAGGGTAAAGCATATTCTTGAAATTCGTTTGAATTTGATCTCTGTAGGTAAACTTTATGATGAAGGATATTACAATACATTTAGTAACAGTCAATGGAAACTTACTAAAAGTGCTATGGTTGTTGCTCATGGAAACAAGCATTCTAGTTTGTATATACTACATGTAAGACTCTTCAAAGGCGTTATTAATGCTGTGACAGATGAGAACACATCAGAATTATGGCATAAGAGACTTTTTCACATGAGTGAGAAAGACTTGGCAGTATTGAGTAAAAAGAATCTTCTTTTTGGAATGAATGATGCTTGTTTAAAAAGATGTACTCATTGTTTGACAGGGAAGCAAAATAGAGTTTCTTTCAAGAGTTCTCCTCCTTCAAGAAAACATACATACTAGATTTGGTACATTCAGATGTATGTGGTCTTATGAAGACAAGAACTTTGGATGGTGCCAGTTATTTTGTGACCTTCATAGATGATTGTTCAAGAAAGTTGTGGCGTACACTTTGAAGAGCAAAGATCAAGTATTATATGTGTTTAAACAGTTTCAAGCCTTAGTTAAGAAACAAATTGTAAAGAAATTGCGGTGCATTAGAACATATAATGGGGAAGAGTATTCAAGTCCTTTTGATGAGTATTGCATGTATCAGGGCATTCGACATCAAAAGATACCTCCCAATACTCCTGAGATAAATAGGTTGGTTGAGAGAATGAAAATGACATTGGTTGAAAGAGTAAGATGTCTTCTTTCGCAGGCTCAGTTGCCAAGATCTTTCTGGAGTAAGGCTTTGAATATAGTTGTACATGTTCTTAATCTCACACCATGTGTTCCTCTTCAGTTTGATGTACCAAATAGAGTTTAGAGTTTGGACTGGCAAAGATGTTTCTTATCATCATCTCTGCGTTTTTGGTTGCAAGACATTTATACATATACCAAAAGATGAGAGATTTAAGCTCGATGTGAAGACACGACAATGTATTTTTTTTGTTATGGTCTGGATGAATTTGGCTACAGATTTTATGATCTAGTTGAGAAGAAATTGATAAGGAGTCGTGTTGTTGTGTTTATAGAAGATCAAACTATACAAGATGTTGATAAGATAGAAAAATGAGTCCATCAGTATAGCAATGATTTGATTGACCTAGATCCGATTCCTTTATCAATACACATGGAACAAAATGTTCAAGATAACCAACATGGTTCAGATGTTGCTAGAACCAGACTACTGATTAGTTGCTAGAACCAGAAATTCCACTTAGGAGGTCTACCAGAGACCGACGTCCTTTCAGATAGTATGATATAGATGAGTATGTGTTATTGAAAGATGAGAGAGAACCTCAATGTTATGTAGAAGCGATGGCAGATGGAAACATTGCACAATGGGTTGGTACTATAGAAGATGAGATGCAATCATTATATGACAATCATACGTTTTAGCTGGTAAAGTTGCCTAAGGGTGAGAAAGCTCTGAAGAACAAGCGGGTCTATAAGGTGAAGCAAGAAAAACACATTTTACAACCAAGCTTGAATTTAGAAATTGAGCAAATGGATGTGAAAACTGTCTTTTTCAGGGTTGGTTGGAGGAAGAGATTTATATGGAGCAATTAGAGGGTTTTTAGGTAAAAGGAAAGAGGATTATGTATACCAGTTAAAAAAAAGCCTGTACGGGTTGAAACAACCAAGATACAAAGCTAGATTTGTCGTCAAGGGATTTAGTAAGAGAAAATGTATTGATTTTGATGATAATTTCTCTCATGTTGTGAAGATGTCTTCCATACATGTTGTTATAGGTCTAGCAGCAAGCTTGGATTTAGAAATTGAGCAAATAGATGTGAAAACTGTCTTTTTCATGGTTGGTTGGAGGAAGAGATTTATATGGAGCAACTAGAGGGTTTTTAGGTAAAAGGAAAGAGGATTATGTATACCAGTTAAAAAAAGCCTCTACGGGTTGAAACAACCAAGATACAAAACTAGATTCGTCGTCAAGGGATTCAGTCAGGAAAAAGGTATTGATTTTGATGATATTTTCTCTCATGTTGTGAAGATGTCTTCCATACATGTTATTCTAGGTCTAGCAGCAAGCTTGGATTTAGAAATTGAGCAAATGGATGTGAAAACTATCTTTCTTCATGGTTAGTTGGAGGAAGAGATTTATATGGAGCAACTAGAGGGTTTTGAGGTAAAAGGAAATAGAATTATGTATGCCAGTTAAAGAAAAGCCTCTACGGGTTGAAGCAAGCACCTAAATAATGGTATAAGAAGTTTGTGTTAGTTATGTGGGAGCATGGTTACAAGAAGACTACTTCTCTTATTGTTGTGTTTTTGTGCATAAATTCTCTTATGATAATTTTATCATTTTATTGCTCTATGTTGATGACATATTGATTATTGGAAAAAATCTTCAAGGATTGATAGTTTGAAGAAGCAATTGAGTTAGTCCTTTGCCATGAAGAACTTGAGGCCAACAAAACAAATTCTTAGTATTCGAATTTGTCGAGACAAGAAAGGAAAAAAGTTGTTCATTTGATTGCTTCATTAATAAATCCATTTAGGATTGGTTGAGAAATATTTGAGAGCTGCAACAATTAGGGAATTTTCAACAACAACTGGTAGAATTCTCCAACAAGCCTTCATCAAGTGCTCCAATGAAAAGTTATTTGTAGTCCGATTGAGTTAAAATTTTGCAAGAAGATTCACGATTCAAGACTCTTCAATTTGAATGGTGGGATTTCGATTTGGCTAACTGATTTCGATTTGGCTAACTTTTATTTAGAGATAACTTTTGTAAAATTGTTTCTTGATAATGGAAGTTTTGGAGATGAAGTGTCGTGGTTCTTTCCTTCCTACACCGAGAAATGTTTTTCACGTAAATTGATTGTGTTAATTTTGTGAATGTTTTATTTTGGGTTTTATTTGTTTGTTTCTTAAAATATTCACACAAAGAAAGAGAATATGATTCATTCCGATGTTTAGAGCTTGATTACATTCACATTGACATTGTGATTCTCTTAACAAAATAAACATTCATGTTGCTACTATTGGAATACTTTACATTTCATTCCAAATTAACGATTAAATAAAACATACAAATACCTTAAATCATTCCATTACTATCATCCAATCACGAGGAGGTAAAAAGCAAAGCTAGTCATTATTAAAGACAAGTACAAACAATTCTCACTCACTCCCGTCTTTATCTAGTTCCTTACAATTCAATATTTATGAAAACTAGCTAGGTTCTGGAAATCTAGTAATTAACATGATAAAAGCAACCACCAGATATGATTAATAGGGAAGTTCTTAAAAAAAAATTGGAACAAAAGAATTTCAACCGAGTGAGAGAAATGTCACCACTCCACTCTTCTCTCTTCATGTAGCTGCCCATTCCTTCCTAATGTCGAATGTATAATTGATTTCCAAGTAGCACTTGTTATCATCATCAACAAACTGCAAAAAGAGTGCAAATGAGATTGTGAACCAGCAAAAAATTCCAATTTTCAAGATGATAAGAGTACTCTAAAATAGAATGGGTCCAGCTAAAAAACTAAGGACATCATTCATGGATCATGTTCTGAGCCTGAGCTTTAACATAAACTTTAAGAGAAATATGCAGAGTTCAGAGCCAGAAAACTTGAAAAAATCACTATTTCAAGGGTTTGGGCCATTTGGTTGTACAAACTACAAACAAATGAACTCCCTGGGAGTTTCAAGGTCAACTAAAAAGACCACATTTTCACCTTTCACCTAACACTTGAATTTGCAATTGTGAGATTGGACAGTTTGTACTTGAGCTACGCTATAAAATAGTTCTAACCGATTATACGACATTTTTGTGTTCAGTATAAGGGTGGCTATTTGAACCAAGAATTCAGTGCTTCGTGAGAACCCACAACCCATTCGGGTCAATTTGGTGGTTCAGTTCATAATGCATTTTTTGAAACACCCTTTCGGTGTAATTTGAGTCGGATATTAATCGTTTTGATATTTATTTTCGTATATTTTCATACTGGATTATGGTTAAAAATGGGTCAATGGTTCAGGCCGTTGGGATGCAGGTAATATCCTTACCAAACCATATTCAAAATTACATAAACAGTTTGATTCACTTTTCCCCCATGTCAATTCGGTTCAATTTGTGGCGGATCCAAATTGACCCATTGCCACTCCTCGTTCACTAGTATGGGATGTAGACAAAAACTATACTCAGTAGCCACTTCTATTGATAGCATTACCATTGAACTCAAAAGATGAAAACTAATTTCTCCTTGATAGAGTGCAAAAACTCATAAACAACAAAAAATCACAATCCTTACTCGTTTAACAGAAGGATCTTACCCTAGATCTTGCAGTGTATGATCCTCGAGCAAACATGCCAGAGGGGGTGGTCTCCTCCAGGATCAGATGTGTGTATGCCTCTTCCTGGGGACTGAAGGTGCCAATCATCTCTTTTGTACTGTCCACTGAAATTTAGAACTTGGTGAGGGAAGTATTCAATTTAAGGGTTTGATATAATTAATTTTTTTTTTTGAAGGATTGGGAAACAGAGAACTAACCTTTCAAACCAGATTTCCAAACAGTGTTTGTGTACTTGAGACCAGACACAATGTTATTGTTTACATGGAATGAGAATTTGAGGTTATATCGACTACCTTCTTTCAATGTAAACCATGAACCCTTTGGTTTTCCATTTTCAGGAATTGGAAGAATAATGTCAGACCTACCAGGAGAAATTATTGACAGCTCAAGGATCTTTACTTCTGGTTCAAGTGTCTCTACAATACAACAAGGCTAGAACAATTAAGAGAGTGATATAACAAGGTGAGAAAATCATTACTCTCAAATGCAATTGAGAAGAGTCATAGAGAAATGATATATATGAAGTCATGAAGCGAATATGTGATAAAGCAAGAACATGAGTTTGTGAAGCAGAAAAGTTTAACAGCCACAGACCAAATCCAAGGGTCTCAAATTCATTATGTCAATAAGACAATAACTACGAATTAGTGGCAAAAATGTTGTTTATTAAACCACTATCATATACATATGAATGTAGACTAACACATTATCACTCCAATATTCTATATAAATTTCTATGGCAAGTTAGGAGAGAAAATAGTAAATTTCTACGGCAAGTTAGGAGAGAATATAGAAGTATGAATAGCTGTCGACCTAAAAATTTTTTGAGCTAGAAAAAAAGGGAATAGTTTTCATATCATGAACAAATTAGGTTATACAAAGGAATATTAAGTGGATTAGTTATTGTACCTCAAAAGGTCTCTATTTATTAATTTAATAATCATTAAGCAGGCAAATAATAAGACATTTGAAAGTTTTAGACATGAAAACATAGCATCTTATAAAAGTGTTAAAATTATCCTCCTTGGTTATTCATTACCGTTTAGCCACATAAAACCTAAAGAAATTAGTAAAACGGTGAAGACTGTTGAAAACAATATCTGATTATATCATGTATGAGAATTTAGTGGGGAAAAGTACCTCCAACATTGTTTATGTCAACACACCCAAGGAGCTGTTCCTTCCACCTCCTCAAACTCTCGTCATCCTGAGTTATAAAGAATCATCGAAACAATTATATATTGATACAGGACAGTTAATTCTTCTGTTTACAGTAAGATGGGACACATTTTACGTGATACAAGATTGTCCGTTTTGGTCCATAACTATAAGTTCAATGGACTTACGACTAAGATTTGACAATTTAACGGGACCTTACAAAGAAACCTTAAAACACGTTATGTCATTAACAGAATACTCATCTCTTGTAAATACATCGTTACTTAATTTCCTATAATGTGGGACATGCATAGGTATATTGCATCATATATCCCATTTAAAGAATCTTATGTCTTCGTAACAATACAAGTTCACATGGTCCGATAGATTCATGACTCTGATATCAACTGATAAATGACGGTTAATCTCTCTCTTACAACAATGAACAGGATCTATTCCACGTTATATAAGATTATCCACTTTGGTACATAAAATGCAAGTTCAGCGAGACTATGACCATACAGGTAAACAAAAACTGGCCTCTTTGCTTCTATAAATAAATCACAAAACGCATCATATGTAGAGAATAATCACCCTTCAATATGTACATTAACAGGAAAAAACAGAGGAAAAGGGAAAATCCATTTTTTCTAATTTTGAGTCAATAATTTGAGCAAAAGAAACAAACCTTATCTTTTTCAAGCTGTTCTTTGAGACTGTATTGAGGACCCAACTGCAGATTATTGGTACCTTCTTCATCATCATCCACATCAGTTGCATAAGAATAAGCCTCACTCGTCCCTCTTCCTCCTGACTCATATCTTCTTTCATCCTCACTTTCTTCATTTGCATCCGCCGTTTCCTTATTTTTATTTTCGAAAAACCCCATTATCTCTGGACTTTGTTGTAACCAAACCCAACGGTCAAAGACAACTTGTCAGGTGGCCAATGGAGCAAGAAGTGTGAACATCATTTCAAAGAAATTCTTTCCTACGAAACCCAGAGAAGAAAGTCTTTTTTATTATGGACAACAGAGAGAATGGGAGAAACCCAGGAGAAGAAAATAGATGTTGATCGTGAAATGCTTAGTGGAATGAAATCAAAAACCCAGAAAGGGAGACAATCTTCTTATTTGTTTTAGGAAAGAGAGCAACAAATAATAGCTAAAACCCATAAAAAAGAAAGAGGAGATAAAAAGCAAAAATGAAGAAAATAGATTTGATTTTTAGCTTTTTGTGGTGGATGGTTGTTGAAATTCTCAAAGGGTCATGAAAAATGGATGGGTTTTTTGCCAAGTTCACAAACTGAGTAACAAACGGTCATGTGGTGATCCGAAATAAGGGAGAAAGAGAGAGAGCGCGTGAAGGTCACTTACGTTCTTATTGAAAAGACTTTATTTTCTTTCAGACTGTCAAAGGTTCCGATTATGGGGAACGTTAGCTTAGTGTTAGCTGTGCAGTGTGTAAGTTAAAGTCACGTTCCCGCTTGACGGGATGGGTTCTTTCATAATCACCGACGACGAGCTGTCTCACTAGAATGAAAAGTCCTTAATTTCTCGATGAAATTTCAGACGTTGATTTAAAATTAAATTTCATTGCAATATGCAGTTATTTTTCGAAGGCCCCATCCTCCTTTTTTATTTTTTTAATGACAATTTTATGTTTGTGTTGTATTTAATGCTGTAAAAAAAAAATTACCATTATAATTATACATCCAAATCATATTAAATATTATAAGAATTTTCATACCTTATAACTTACGTCGAGATATTAAATAAAATATTAATATTAAATTTAATAATAAATATGTACACTTAAGATAAAAAAAAACTTTTTCAAATATTTTTTAATTTGATTTGGTGACAATTTTTTAATTAATTTCAAAAACGACTTCGAAAACCAAGTTATTTGAAGATATGTTTGTTAGTAAAATAAGGATTTTAAAAAAATAGGATATTACTATATCTATCAAATATCATGTTATTTATTATTTAAATATAAAATAATACAATAATAAATTTTAATTAAATTTTGATATATAAATTATTATATAAATTACCTTAGGATAAAAAAAAAACTTTATACAAAATGTTGGTTAAGTAAGATTTGCATGGTCATGGAATTATAATAATGTGAAATAAATAGCATACACTAGGAAAAATCAAATCTATACGAGTGAATAGTATTCTGTTGGTGTATCACAAGATGTTTTTAAAACATATTTGTCCTAATTTGCGTACATCTACTTTCTTAGAATTATACTGATTTATGATTATACCCCAACGGTGTTGCTCTGACAAAATGTACACGTATATACCTTTTATTACACTGAACATAGCACTATATGAAATTTAGAGTTTTTAAATCATCTGTTTTTCGATTAGGATTTTCAAAACTTAATAAAAAGAATACGTGTATTTATTTAAGATTTTTTTTATAGAATTAATATATCTTTTGATAATTATTATTCATAACGCATATATATATATATAATATTTTTTATATTTAAATACTTAAAAAATTTGATATAAAATATAGATGGAATAAAATTTAAAAAATATAATAACAATAAGGATATATTTTAACAAAAATGTTAAGATATTGTTTGATTTTTTATAATAATACAAGATTTTAATAATATGTTTAATATAAATGGATTGTAATTTATGATAAATTAACCTCTAATACTCAAGGCTTAATGTATTTAACGACTCTCTTTGTAAAAATATATATTTTTAAATTTTTATAAATTTTTAAATGTTTAAAAATATGATACACATGTTTTTTTATATAGTAAATTTATTTTAAAAGATGTTAAAAATAAAACCATATAAATAATTGGGTTATATAAAAGATAAAGAGATTAAATAATTCTATTTAATATTAAAAATCTATATTTAACTTCTTTCATTTTTAATATGTGTTATAAAATTAAAAATATTTATGATTAAATAATTAATATAATATTTAAATTTAATTATAATGATTTTTTTTATTTTTATGAATTGAGAAGAAAATATTTTTTTTAATAAACTATAAAAAATAAAAGTTAAATATATTTAATCATTATTTTTATTATATGTTTTTGTATTATGAATAATAATAATAATAATAATAATAATAATAATAATAATAATGATAATAATAATAATAATAAAACATATCTAATAATAAAAATTTATTTTTGAGAAAATTATTTTTCCTTATATGAAAAAAAATAATATTTTTGTATTATATTTTTGAGCTCAAAAATATAGGTATTTTTCATATATTTGAAAATTAGTTAGAAAATTAAAAGATTCTTTTATTAATTTCTACGTACGGATATAATAAAAGAAATACTAATAAGAAATAAAAGTGATTAAAATTTAAATACATTAAAAAATCATATTTTAAAAAAATTTCAGAACTTAAGAATATTTTTGAAATTTTATATATTTTTAGTTGAATTAGGAGTTATTGATATATTTTTTAATTAAGTTATTCCATAATATATATATATATATATATATATATATATTATTTTATTGAAATTTAATTATTTTTATTTGTTTTATTTTTAAACATAGAAATGATTTAATATGATATTACCCAATCTTTAATGTTATTTTTACTAAGCTATTGTGAGAGTGGATGTTGTTAATATTATTTTTAAATTTAGGATCCATTTAATAATTAAAGAAATCCAAAATATAGATATGATATTTACCCTTTTAATAAATATTTTATTTTAAAATTAAATTTGACTCTAAATATTAAATTTTAATAAATACTCATTTCCTCTTACACATACGATATATGAGGATAGTATGCATATTAATATCACTCTCAAATTTTAGGCATTTCTTGCCACACCTTTTATCTCCATTTCTTTCCTTTCCTTTGTGTTTCTTTTTATTTTAATTTTTGTGGTCTGCTTGGACGTTGGAGGCAAAGTTTTTTATTTGGACGAAACCTTTTGGAGACAAATTGAGTTCAACTATAAAACCAGGAGTTTCTAACTGCTGAATGGCTTGAGTTACAGCAAAAGCAATATGGCTTCACTGGTAACAAAACCAACAAGAATAAGAGACAGATATAGAGATGAAGTGTACGTAGCGACAATGCCTCTGAGAGCCGCCAAAGGACCTGCCCAGTTGATTATGTCTACTGCTTACTCTTTTAATCTTTGGGATTTGCAACACTTCATGGTTATTATTAAACCCCATTCATCACCACCTCATTATCAGGTTCTTTTCTAACTCCAATTCTCTCCTGGGTCTTTATGGTTTCTTCTTCAATTTCTGTTTTTTTTATAATAATAAATTGGAACACCTTTTGATTGTTCTTCTTACCCTTTAGTATCAACTTATTTTTGCTGTAATACTCATTGCAACCAGTTGGTTTTGTGTATGTTGTGCGTTCAACTCCACATACATTTTCCAACACTGTATGTTGTCCAAAGTGTCATCTTTCTAACAAAAGCCATCTCTAGGGCTAGAAATTCAACCACATACCTATAGAAATTGATGGTTCGTAGGGAAGTTATGAATGTGCTTATTTTATAAGTCGTTTCCAGAGAAGTGGCTTATAATGAGATGTTTGGGATGAAAATGTTAAAAGTGGTTTTGATTGACACTTAAGTAATTATTTTAGGGAGGAATATGTATCCAAAACTACTTCTCAAATTAACTATTACTTACAACTCTTAAAAGCATTTCTCAAAATTTTGGAAGCATCTCTCTAATAGATTGCCAAACACCCAAAAAGTGTTTTGGGACATTAGTAACCACTTTCAACCAAAAGGAGAAACAATTTCAAATGAACCCAAAATTTTCTTGCTTTAATACAAAAGTTGAATGTACTAATTTATTGAAATATGGAGCTTCTCTTGCAGGCCTTGGTTTATGACTTTCAACCTGAAGATCCTGAAAATATATTTGTTGCACTTGCAGTTTTATCTGGTAGTGCAGTGAAAGGTAAGCTTAAGGAACTATTTTTATTAAATTTTAGTTTGAGAATTGATCCATGGGTCATTCTACCTTAGAAGATGTTAAGGTACATCCAGCCTTTTTTGCCTCAAACTAATCTGGTCCATCAAAATTTATTTAAGAAAAAAAAATTAATTTAAATAACTACCCAACATGACATGGTGTGTAATGTAATGTAAGATACATCATCTGCAAGTTAGAATTTTCCTCATCCATAATTATTTTTCAGATTCTTCAAAAAAGAATTTTTTTTTTTGGTTGTACTAAAGCAGGTAATTCAATATACAGCTCATGAAGTATTAAGCACAGATTGATTAGAATTGTCATGAATTTATTATGTTTTTCGTCTCCAGTTCTCACTTCTCAAGCTACTTTTAATGATATGGAAAGAAGATTAATGTAGCAGTTGTGTAAATGGGTTCTTTCTACAATTTTATACTACTCTCTGATTCCTAAAAAGTGATTGGTAACTATACAAAGGTCTCTGCCTTCTTTTCTAGGTGCTGTTCTTGTAAGGAAATTGTCAAAACTACCAAAAGGGAAATGCTGGTTTGTTGGATCTTCCAAGAGGAATATTATTGATGTAGAAAGTCAGTTCAACGAAAATTGGGAAACTAATTTGAGAGTTGGATCTCATGATTGCAGGGACTATACTAATGGTAAGTGGTAACTAATGGCTCTCCCTCCCTCCCCTCACATCTCTTTGTCTCTTTCAATACAGCTTAAGTATGCAACATGTGTACACTCAAAAAATATATTTAGCCCTGCAATATGTGATGTAGGACAACTACAAATTTTTTGTTAACGGATATTTTTTATACATGACTTTCATATAAGCTAGAATCACAATACTTCTAAAGACTGATCTGTTACTTAGATATAGAGTTTTGTTCATTCCTTTTATTTGTTTAAGCATGTTTACCGATCTTCTTTTTGTCAATTTGAACTTGAAGGTTTGGTTGAGTACCTTACTGGAGAAAAATATGTATTGGAGCGCTTGAGAATAAGTACTGACAATCCAAGGTAAATCAAGCATATACACATTTTATGAAATACCCAAAAACAATCTTTTTTGTCCTTTCTGCAACATGTGGCAGGAAGCTTTCCTTTACTGCTTTCTGATGTCTTAACTGGTGATAGAAAATATTTCCTCAAACATGAACAGAGAAATCCGATGTCTTTTAAGGAATTAACACTCTCCAACTTTTGTAGCACAAAAACAAAGTTGTATTAGTTTACAATTTTTCTTTTGTACTACAAATACATGAACACAACCAATATTGCTCTTAGTGACATCATTGAGACATGCAAAGTTGTTATCCAGTAAATACCAATTTCTTTTAATGCTCTTTAAACGCATAACAGGAGAATAATATCTTTTACCTTTCTTCATTATGAAGCATGTGAGTCTGATTGGACAATGTTGATCACAATCTGAATCTCTAGCATGTCAATGGACAGCTTAGTTGTCCATAACAGTTTTGTTGTAATTTGTTATCCATATTCATTTAGTTGTATACAGTTGCTGTCCATAGTCTATTTAGCTGTAAATAATTGTCCATAAATAGCTGTCCATAGTTGTCCATAGACAGCAATCCATGGTTGTCCACAAACTGTCCATAAACAAATTTGTCACAAATTGTCCATTAATCGGCCCACAAATTGTTCATAGACAGCTTTGATGTATTTTGTAGGTTTGTTGTATGTTGTAAAATCTATAAATAGAAAGAAATCATAAGACCAAATCATTTGGTCATTTTCATACAACATTCTTGACTTATTTCTGACATGGTATCAGAGCTTTTTTGAGAAAAAAAAATTCGATTTTTTATTTCTGAGGAAATCTTCATTGATATTTTTTTAGCATTTGTTGCTAAACAAGTGTTCTTTGGCAATCTCTGTTTAAAGTCATTTTCTCGGTTTCTTTAATTTTAGCATTATATTTCTGAGGAAATCTTCATTGATACTTTCTAGCGTTTTTTTGCCAAACAGTGTTCTTCGGCAATCTCTGTTTAAGGTCCTTATCTTGGTTTTGAATATTTCTCGGGTTTTATTTACTTGCAATGGACACTGCACCAATGTGTGTTAAGTTTATGGGAAAAAATTACTCTACCTGGGTTTTCCAATTTGAACTTTTCCTCAAGGGAAAAGACCTTTGGAGCCATATTGATGGCACAGATGTTACACCAACATCTGATACTGTCAACTCTAAGGAAGTAGTGTCTTCTCCTTCTTGGGCTGTGCTTGATGTTCGAATCATGTCTTGGCTTCTTAGTTCGGTGGAACCACATATCGTCACCAACTTGATGGCTCATTGCTCTGCTCACTCCATATGAAATTATTTGAAGAAAGTTTATCATCAAGACAATGATGCTCGTCACTTTCAGTTGGAACATGCGATTGCCATGTTCCAACATGGTAGTCTTTCCATCCAGGATTATTACTCGACATTTTTGACTCTTTGGCATGAATATGTTGATTTAGTTACAGCAAATGTTCTTGTTGCTGTTATATCAACTATTCAAAATCTTCACAGGACTAGTCAACGTGATCAATTTCTCATGAAATTACGCCCGGAATATGAATCAGTTCGCTCTTCTCTCTTGAACAGATCTCCTATTCCTTTTCTAGATATTTGTTTTGGTGAGTTACTTCGCGAAGAACGTCTAAGTACTCAAGCTGTTCTGGAACAATCTTATGGTAATTCCACGACAACTATGGCTTATGCAGTCTAAGGGTGTGGCTCATTTATGCCTTCTAAAAATATGCAATGTTTCTGTTGCAAAGAATATGGGAATATTGCTACCAATTGTCCCAAAAAATGTTGTTCTTATTGCAAGAAAAGGGTCATATTATCAAAGAATGTCGTATTCGTCCCTAGAATCATCAAGTCCAAACATTTCAGACTTCTGTTGCTGTTCCTCCAATATCACCTACTGTAGCACATGTGTCTTCCTCAAGTGCTTCTCCTAATCTTTCACCTCCTGCAGCAACTTACTGCACTCCTGAAATGGTGCAACAGATGCTAATTTCGGCATTATCTGCAATGGGATTTCAAGGTAAAAATTCTACTACACTTTGGTATGTAGACTCAAGGGCTTCTAATCATATGAAAAATACTCCCAAAAATTTGTCTCATGTTCAGTCTTATGTTGGCCATCTACTATTCAAAAGGCCAATGGTAGTTCTTTGCCAATCAAAGCTATTGGAAATGCTTCTTCAACTTTCTACAAATCTCATTTTTGTTGGTCAATTAGTTGATAACAATTGTGTCGTTAACTTTTCTGGTGATGGTTGTGTTGTGCAGGACCAGGTAACAGGGGAGCCGATCGTCAAGGGACCTAAAGTGGGACGTTTGTTTCCATTACTTTTACCTATTCCAACAATTTATCCAATTCCTTCTATTGAGTCTTTTGCTTGTAATAATATTCCTAATCTAAGTATAGTGTGGCATCGTCGTTTAGGCCATCCTAATACTTAAGTTTTATCTCGTATAATGAACTCGGGCTTTCTTGGTAATAAAGAACGTTCTTCTTTACCTTTTGAATGTGACTCTTGTAAACTTGATAAAAGCAAAACTCTTCCATTTCCTTTGCATGCTAGTAGAGCTTCTCACTGCTTTGATTTTATTCACAGTAATGTTTGGGTACCTTCCCCGATTACTTCACATGAAAAATTTAAATACTATGTAACTTTCATTGATGATCATAGTAGATTCACTTGGGTTTATTTTCTTCGCTCTAAATCTAAGGTTTTTTGTACTTTCATCGAGTTTTTAGCATATGTTGAAAATCAATTTTTTGCACATATTAAGACATTTCGTACAGATTCTGGTGGTGAATATTTGTCCACTGAGTTTCAGGTATTTTTGGCTTCTAAAGGTATCATCCATCAACGTTCATGTCCTGCTACTCCTCAACAAAATAGAGTAGCTGAACGGAAAAATTGTCATCTTCTTGATATGATACGTACTCTCTTGTTAAAATCTTCTGTTCCATCCACGTTCTGGGTTGAGGCTCTAAAGACTGCTACTCACTTGATTAATCGTTTACCTTCCCAAGTTTTGCAAATGGAATCTCCCTATTTTCGTTTATTTACTAAGCAACCTAATTATGATAATCTTCGTATCTTTGGTTGTGTATGTTTTGTTCATTTACCACCTCATGAGCGAAATAAATTATCTGCTCAATCTATTAGATGTGCATTTTTAGGATATAATGTGTGTCAAAAGGGATTTGTTTGCTATGATCCTACATTACATCGTACACGTATTTCTAGAAATGTTATTTTCTTTGACAATCAACATTTTTTTCCTGTGTCTTCTGTGCCCTCTTTTTCTACTGTAGCCCTTCCCTTTGAGTACCAGTCCTTAGCTCTTCCTCAAAACAGTTCTCGCTTCAAACCAGGAATGGTATATAAAAGACAATCCCGTCCATAGTCTCTTCCGATGGCTCACTCGATATCTGATCCTAACATACACCAAAGTTAGTCAGTTGCAACACCTCTAGAGCCTCTGGTACGTCGCTCTTCTCGAGTGTCTGTACCCCCTGATAGGTATGGTTTTTCTTCTGGCAATTTTATTTCAGCTCTTACTACTGTATTGTCCAATTTTGATATTCTCACATGCTACTCACATGCTGTCAAGCATGATTGTTGGTGCAAGGCTATGCAGGAATAAATCGTTGCTCTTGAGGCCAATCACACCTGGGACATTGAGTCTTGTCCTTCCACTATAGTTCCTCTGGGTTGCAAATGTGTTTACTCAGTCAAGGTTCGTTATAATGGAAGTTTGGATCATTATAAAGCTCGGCTTGTTGTCCTTGGGAACCAACAGGAATATGGTATTAATTATGAGGAGACCTTTGCTCCTGTGGCTAAAATGACTACTGTTCGAACGATTCTAGCTCTTGTTGCTTCCAATGATTGGCCACTACATCAAATGGATGTTAAGAATGCTTTCTTGCATGGAGATCTTAAAGAATGTATTTATATGAAGCCATCTCCAGGGTTGTTTTCCTCTCCAACATCCAATGTGTGTAAACTTCGTCGCTCTCTTTATGGTCTTAAACAAGCTCCACGAGCGTGGTTTGACAAATTTCGAACCACTTTATTACAATTTTCTTTCATGCAGAGCAAGTATGACACTTCATTGTTTCTTCGAAAATCAGACATGGGCATTGCTTTCCTTTTGGTTTATGTTGATGATATTGTGATCATTGGTTCTGATTCTACTTTACTTGTCCAACTCAAGACCCATCTCTCACAATCTTTTCATATGAAGGATCTTGGGTCTCTTACATATTTTCTTGGTCTTAAGGTGCATCATAGCCCGTATTTCCCTCAATCAACACAAATATGCTAGTGATTTGGTGACTATAGTTGAACTACAGGAAGCTACCTCTGTTGATACTCCCATAGAATTAAATGTCAAGCTTCGCAAAGAGGAAGGTGACTTACTTGTTGATCCCAGCTTATATCGGAAATTGGTAGGTAGCCTTGTCTATCTCACCATTACTAGACCATATATTTCTTTTGTTGTACAACAAGTCAGCCAATTTCTTCAGGCTCCTCGTCATCTTCATCTGGCTGCTGTTCGTCGAATCATACGCTATGTTCATGACACTTCTGCACGTGGCTTATTCTTTCCTTCATGCAATTCTCTTCGTCTTGTTGCTTATAGCAATGCTGATTGGGCTGGCTGTGCTGATACACGTCGCTCCATCACTGGTTGGTATATGTTCTTAGATGATGCATTAATCTCCTAGAAGAGTAAGAAACAAGATAGAGTTTCTAAGTTATCTATAGAATCTGAGTATCAAGCAATGTCTCTTGCTTGTTCCGAAATTATTTGGCTTCGAGGTTTGCTAGCTGAGTTAGACTTCTCTGAGACCGATCCTACACCTTTACATGCCGATAATACAAGTGCTATTCAGATTACGGCTAATCCAGTCTATCATAAGCGCACAAAGCATATTGAAGTCGACTGTCACTCTATCCGTGAAGCCTTTGAAGCTCGTGTTATCACTCTTCCACATATTTCTACTGAACTACAAATTGCTGATATCTTCACCAAGTCTCTCACTCGTCATCGACATTGCTTCCTAAGTCACAAATTGATGCTTATTGATCAACCCGCATCAATTTGAGGGGGGCTGTCAATGGACAGCTAACAACTTTGTTGTGTTCCATTGACAGCTTAGCTGTCCATAACAGTTTTGCTGTAATTTGTTATCCATATTCATTTAGTTGTACACAGCTGCTGTCCATAGTCTATTTAGCTGTAAATAATTGTTTATAAACAGCTGTCCATAGCTGTCCATAGACAACATTCCATGGTTGTTCACAAACTGTCCATAAACAGCTGTCCATAGTTGTCTACAACTGTTCATAGACAGCTTTGATGTATTTTGTAAGTTTGTTGTATTTTGTAAAGTCTATAAATAGAAAGGAATCATAAGACCAAATCATTCGGTCATTTTCATATAACATTCTTGACTTATTTCTGACATAGCAGTCTATCATAGGAAAAACTAAGAGCAGGCACTTTCTGAGTCCCGTAAATAAGATTTAGACCAATGTTGGGAGTATGTGATATAATGAGGAATGCGTAGAAATATGAACTAGAAGGCAACAGTTCGACATTGAACTTTTTAGGTGGTTTTACTTCTGATTCCATATTCGTGTATGCAACACTATTGTATATATACGACTAATGTCATGTATAGTTGTAGATATGTGTAACATCATTGTATATATACTGAGAGAAAGAAAAACAATATTGATTTTTTTAAAATTTTTTTTTACACAATAGAGGTCTGTAATTGAAGGAAGAGTATGCAAAAGGATAACTAAAATGAAATAGCTTAAATATGAAAATTGCTATTTAGTATTAGTGTATGACTCATTTTGGAGCATGACTAACATAATTGTGTCTACGAGGACAACTAATGAGCTTTGAAAAGATGAATGAAATTAAAAAAGCATAAATAACATTGGTGCCAACTAAATCATGTTTGTCATGAATCATGATAAAAAGACTTTTCCCTTAAATAAATAAAAATCATGAGTTGAATGATAGGGGTGTGTAATGATAGCAATGAACAGGGGCCATTTAGGATACTTATTCTTATTGAAAGATGTTAGTAATAGGAGGGGAACAAAATTGAAAACTGACCTTTTGCACTGAATTAATTAGTGGATAGAGTACAAGTTCTTGTGCACGAAGTTCATTTCAAGGCATAGTTAATTGAAAAATCCCACAAGTATTGTAAAACACTGGAAGAAGATAACATACTTTGATTTTTCTGAAGATAAAATTCCCGCTTCTCTTTCAGATAATTCTTTATTTAATTGAGAGTTTTAATAATTTTATGAAGTTTTAAAATTAAGGTGTATTCAATTAAGATTTTATAGAAGTATATAAAAAATTATACAATTTTAAGTATATGCAATTAAGATTTTGTAGAAATCATTTAAAATCTAGGTGTATTAAAAAAAATTGTTGATTTTAAAAGATAATTATGTAGGAAAACCTTTATTTATTCTTCTCACAACTTCAAAGATTTATAAGAATTTATAATGATTTTTATTTTTAGCTTATATCTCTATTATTTTTTCAACTATTATCAATATAAAATCCACTGCAATTCAAAGCGTCTATAAAATAAAATTCATTACAATATACAACTCTCTATTAAAATATACCAAAAGTTCTTAAAAGTTAATAAAAATCTTTCAAGTTTATAACTATTTACAAATCTCTCAAAATCATAATAAAATACACCCTCCTATAGCCTGATCTTCAGATTTTAATCCATGAGAGATAAATGAAGAAAGTATGCAAATCCTGCTATGAAATGATGTATAAAAGCATGATCCGATACAAGTTTTTAGAACTGGTAATGGAATTGTGCTTTTGTAGTTTTAGTTAGAGGATCATTTGGAGTTGACCTACAAACCTTCCATGAAAAACAAATTTATTTAAATCAGAAACCTGACTTTGGATTTGGAGGAAGACTTGTACGGTAAAAGAAAAGCAAAAACAAATTAAAACCAAGAATAGCCTAGAGGAGCATACAACATACACATTTAACGATTGTTGCAGATTACATACCAATGAAGGTTTGAATCCGATTTAGGCTACCAACATGAACCACTGTTTTAAACCAGATAGGCATTCCAAAGAATTTAAGATCCTGAAATTCGTCGCTTTGAGGATCGTAAACAGCTAGAGCTGTGCTTTTATATTCCAACAATATCTTGTTATTCTTCAAGACACATAAGACACGAACAAACTTTCCCTTAGCAGCAGATTTTGTAATCTTGACTGAATTGTTTACTTGTTTTAATGCATTGGGCACATAGCTTTCTATGTTGAATTCCTTAACCCATGAATCCTTAACACCATAGTCCTTCATAACCCATACGGCCAATTTCCCACAAGTACTATATTGCACTACAGAAAGACAACCTCTTATTACCAACAGAGGATAATTAAATCTCCCCACTTCACAACCATCAGGTTCTGAAATCTCCCTGAATTGCTCATCAGCAAGGTCGAAGGAGATGAGAGTGTGACGGTGAAATGTTGGCTGCCAATTTAACCAATGAAGTCTTCCATTAACTAGGATCGACGCTGGCCATTGCTTAAGGCAATGTACTACTTTGCCTATACTTCTCCATTTGTTGCTTCCTAAAGTTAGTATTTCAACATCTGATTGCGGAGGAGTGAGGTAGCATCCTCTGTTTCTATTTGCATAGTAGACAATTTTGAGTACCTTGTATTCCTTTGTTATTGGATGAAACCCAAATCCAAATACTATCTCTGGATTTGGATACTGGTTAGCATTCTTAGGCAACTCTATGTAATCTCTGGCAAAGGGATTGTATATGTAAACACTATCATAGTACAAAGTATCAGATAGACATAGCAGACCATTAGATGAACCTACCACATCAAATTCAGGCAATGAGGTAGAAAAAGGTATGTCGATTCTCTTCACTCTCTCTTTTTCGCTATTAGCTGGGTAATCGATGAAGTAAAGCTGGTTTTTGATGGGATAATCACAGTGAAAGATAAGACATGGATCACTTTCTAAGGTTCGAGAATTGAACAGCTCAACAAGAGCAGGATCTTGAGTCAATAGATGCCATGTTCTACACGCATACTTAAATTGCACCAAAGATGAGATGGGCAGCTTTGGAACTATACCAAATATGATTTCAGGAGGAAGATTTTCCCATCCATTTGATGGTTGATCTTCTTTTTGATTGTTCCTGCTTCTCTTAGTACCATGTGTTTCAAAATCTAAGTCCATCGTAAATAACACAATAGAATTTATAGGAATTAATCACATATAGACGAAAAGAACACTTATAGGCTCATTCATTTGGACAGAAATTGCAAGGAAATATTGATATGTTGGATCCATACACTGTTTTATAATACGTCATGAATATGAGCAAAACAGATCTCTTTCTTTAGTCTTGATTTCTTACCACTATATTGGCAACTGGCGTGTTGCTTTAATGATTCTGTATTATTTAATTATATTGACCAAAATATTAATACCTAAAGCTGATGTAACGGGGCAGCAATTATAGTTCAGTGGCATTAAAGTTTCATTACGAGATATATGAATTTAAAGTTAGGAGTTCGACTTTTAGGATGTATAAATCTTGTAATGTTATTTCATTTAATAAAAAGCTGGCTTAATCGAATTTATTTATTTGTAGTTAATACTTATATTGAAGTTGAAGAATAAAAATATTAGAAAAATGCATCAAATAATATATATATATATGATTAAAATTTGATCAGTTACGTTGTCAATTTCTGACTAAAAAAGTGATAGACAATGTTTTTGTCTTAAAGAGATACATAAAAAAAAGATAAACAAAGCAAATCTAAAGAAATAATTTTATTTGATGAAAAATAGTGTTCTGAATGTGAGAGAGTATGAGATAATATTTTAGAAAAATATTTGGAATATTTTCTAAAATAATATTGTTTTAAAGGTGAGTGACAAAATAGTGAATTTGGGAAACAATTATGTGTCACTACTTTAGGTTTATCTTAATTTGTTGCATTGTCTTTCATTTTGTACCAATTAATTTTATTAGTGGAAGAAATATTTTTTGGAATTTGTCCCTTAGACGTAGCTCGAATTGAAGAGTGAATCACGTTAAATTGTCGATATCATTATTTTATTTTGTTGAATTTATTTTATTTTTACCAGCTGTGCTTCAACAACTGGTATCAGAGTTGGTCTAATAAAATTCTTAGTATGTTATGTGGTTGTAGATTTGTCACATCACAAAAGATTTTATTAGGTCGAAGACGTATTTATTTTCAGAAATAATAATTTCTCTTTGTGGAAAATGAGGATGAAGGTTATCCTTATTCAACAGAAGGACCATAAGGCTTTGTTAGTAAAAGAAAAAAGACAGCAACCGTCACCGAGGAACAATGAAAGGAAATAGATGAGATTGTAGTAAGTACAATTCGTCTAAATCTCCCAGATAATGTCTTGTAAAATATTGAATAAAAAATTACAAGACTGCAAAAGAAACATGGAAGACTTTAAAAAACGTGTACATGTCAAAGAACTTTTTCAATAAATTTTATTCGTGGAAGGAGCTATATCAGATGAGGAAGGAAGATAATGTGATCACAATGCATCATGTTGGCTGTTTCAACAGTAAGCTATCTCACTTTGCAAAATTCAATATGAGTTTCAGTGATGAAGAGAAAGTTGTGATGTTGTTGGCATCACTATCCTCATCATATAATCATCTCACAACAACTCGGACTTATGCGAAAAACAAGATGGAGTTTGAAGTTGTTGTAGAAGCTATGTTGTCATATAAGAAACAGAACAGGGAGAGAGATTCAGAAACACAAGCCTTTATTATAGAATCCAGAAGAAGAGATTACAAAGAACAAAAACCAAGAGGCAAGAACATAGGCAAATCAAACAAATATGCCAATATTGTATGCCATCACTGTAAAAGGAAGGGTCACATCAATAAATTTTGTCGGGTGTTTAAGAAGGAATAGGAAACAAACAAAGGCAAAGCAGTGAATGCCATGTTGTCATATAAGAAACAGAACATGGAGAGAGATTCAGAAACACAAGCCTTTATCAAAGAATCCAAAAGGAGAAGACATTACAGAGAACAAAAACCAAGAGGCAAGAACAGAGGCAAATCAAACAAATATGCCAATATTGTATGCCATCATTGTAAAAGGAAGGGTCACATCAAGAAATTTTATCGGGTGTTTAAGAAGGAATAGGAAACAAACAAAGGCAAAGCATTGAAGAAAGACGACAATAGTGATGATGAGTAAACAAATACCATAGATGAGTTCAATATCGTTTATGATGAAGATTTTGTCAATCTTGCATCACACGAGATGAGTTGAGTGATTGATAGTGGTGCTACAATTCACGCTACATCACGTAGAGAATTTTTCTCATCATACATACTTGGAAGTTTTGGTGTTATTAGAATGGGAAATTAAGGCATGTCAAAGGTTGTTGGTAGAGAAGATGTTTGCTTGTAAACAGAGAATGGAAACAGATTATTTGTAAAGGATGTTAGGTATATTCCAGTTTCCTATGATCATTTATGGGTATTTGGCTACAAAACATTTGTTCATTTCCCCAAGGATGAGAAATCTAAACTTGATTCCAATACAAGACAATGTATTTTTATTAGCTATGATCAAGATTAATTTGGTTATAAATTTTATGATTCGGTTGCAAAGAGACTTGTCAAGAGTCGTGATGTTATATTTGTTAAAGATGAGACCATTGAAGATATTGTCAAAATGAAGAAAGATTTTCTTAATTCCAATGATGACTCATCATATTTGGAATTAATTTTTCCAACATTAGTGCTAAGAAAAGTTGGTGATGAAGACTAGGTTTATCCACCTGATGAAGATGATGTTCTCATAGAAGTTAGTTCTGAAGACGATGGCGATGATGATGTTCATTATCCAGCACCAACACTTGCGGCTTTTCCTATTCCACTGAGAAGAAGTGATAGATTGAGACGACCTTATATCACATATCCTCCATATGAGTATGTAACTTTCACTGATGGGGGAGAACCTGAGAGTTATGAAAAAGCCATGGATGAAGAATCCAAAATAAAATGGATTGAAGCCAAACAAAATGAGATAAAGTCTTTACATGAGAACATAAATTTTGAGCTGATGAAGCTGCCCAAAAGGAGAAGGCTTTGAAAAATAAATGGGTGCTCAAGGTGAAGCATGAAGAACACATTTCTAGTCCACGATATAAAGCAAGACTGGTTGTCAAGGGATTCAACAAAAAAAAAATGAGTTGATTTCGACGAGATTTTCTCACCATTTGTGAAAATGACATTCGTCCTTATTGTGCTGGGGTTAGCAGCAAGTCTTGACCTGAAGGTTGAGCAAATGGATGTCAAAATTGCCTTCCTACATGGTGACTTGGAAGAAGAGATATACATGGAGCAGCTAGAGGGTTTCATGCAAAAGAGAAAAAAGGATTATGTTTGCAAATTGAAGAAAAACCTTTACGGCTTAAAACAAGCACTGAGATAATGGTATAAGAAGTTTGAGTTTGTTACGAGGGAGCAAGGCTACAAAAAGACTACTTTAGACCATTGTGTTTTTGTGTAGAAATTCTCTAATGATGATTTCATTATTCTTTTTTTCTATGTGGATGATATATTAATTGTTGGCCATAATATTTCTAGAATCAACAAATTGAAAATGCAATTGAGTAAGTCTTTTGCCACGAAGAAATTGGGGCCATCAAAGCAAATTCTTGGCATAAGTATTATTAGATATTGAGACGCCAAGAAATTATGGTTGTCACTAGAGAAGTATATTGAGAAAGTACTTCATAGATTTCATATAGACAAGGCTAAAGTGATTAGTTGTCCTCTTGCTAATCACTTTGAGCTAAGTTCTAAGCATAGCTCTTCTACAGACAAAGAGAAGGAAATAGATGAAAAAGGTTTTGTATGCTATAGTAGTTGTAAGTCTGATGTATGCCATGGTTTGTACACGATCAGATATCACTCATGTAGTTGGAGTTATGAGTAGATTCCTTTCAAGTCCTAGAATGGAACATTGGGATGTAATGAAATGGATTTTTAGGTATTTTTGAGGTTCTCCAAAAATATGCTTATGTTTTGGAAATGAAAAACATGTGTTGGTTGGATACACAGATGTAGATATGGCTAACAATGTGGATTCCAGTAGATATGGCTAACAATGTGGATTCCAAAAAAATCCACTTCAAGTTACCTAATTACATTTACAAGGGGAGCTGTGTCATGACAATCAAAGTTACAAAAATGTGTTGCATTATCCACTTCAGACTACTGGATTGATAGAGCCTTCCATGTAGTCGGGAGGAGGAGATTTGTAAGTCCCGTTCACATGGAAGGGGAAGAAAATAAAAATTGTAGGTGCAACTACATTTAACTAATGCATCAAATAATATATATATTGTGATTAAAATTTGGCCAACTACGTGGCCAATTTTTGGCCACATATAGGAAAGACAAATTTGCTTATAAATTGGCAATGTTTGTACCTTAGAGAGACATACCAAAAGAATAAAAGCAAAACAAAGTTGAAGGAATAATTTCATTTGATGAAAAATAATGTTGTGTGTATGAGAGAGTGTGAGAGGATATTTTAAAAAATATATTTGGGATATTTTTCTAAAAGGGGAGTAACAAAATAATGAGTTTGGAAAACACTTGTGTATTACTATTTTGAGTTTATCTTAATTTGTTGTATTGTTTCTCATTTTATACCTATTAATTTTATTAGTATAAGAAATATTTTTCAAAATTTTTCTATTGAATTACATCTAAATTATATTAAATTATCAATGTTATTATTTTATTCTGTTAAATTTATTTTATTTTTATCCGTGATATCTCAACATTATTTCTTATAACAAAGGAATAATTTGTATTCATTGGGGTTTCATTCATACGAATATGAACATTTTTTACTTCTTATCATACATGGATTCCTGTTATAAAATCAAGTATGACTCATATCAATGAATGAAATATTAATTTATTTTTAAATACGGATGTAGTGGGATAGAAAGGGTACATATATAGTTTTCGATTAGAATATTGTGTGATGTGTCCCATTGTCTTTCTCTATTCTTGTAATAAAACTTATTTGTACACGCTCTATGTCAATTCAGGTCCAGCCGTCCAGTACAAGTTCATAGATTTAACAAGGGATGACAAGAACTCGCAAAAGTTCAAAAAAAAAATATCAATAAAAGCAAACTGATAGAAAAAAAAGCAAGTTATCAGATTTAACAAGGGATGACAAGAAGTTAAAAATGATATCAATAAAAGCAAACTGATACAAAAAAAAAAAGATTATATGAAAAGCAATTTGGATACAGTGACATTGATATTTGATAATGTACCAGAAATTATTATTACACTAAAAGCTTTCACAATCGATTCATGAGAAACTGCTTTAAAAGTGACCATCAAGACAAACTTTATTTATTTTTAACTCTTTTACGTTTAAGTATATATGTTTTTTCGTATAATGTTAAAAATATTTATTTTTTGTATTTTCAAAAATACAATACATTATTTTTTTTATAATATAAAAAATATTTTTTTTCAAATAGCGGTCAAAAGTAAAATATTGTGAATAACATTTCATATATTTAATTTTTACTGTTTATTTTTTTTTCTTGAAAATATTAATAAATATTTGAAATGTTTTATACATGTGTTTGATGCATATTTCTTAAATTTATTTTGTAATATAAATTAAAACTATATAAATATATATTATAAAACAAATACTGATCTTTACATCCATGATCAAAACATTCAAAAGAACTAAACATACGAGTATGTATCCAATACTTTTTTATAATCTTACAAAAAAAAAAAAAAAAATTAAACAAGTGCATTTAGGGATAAAATAAAACCTAGTCTATAAAATAAGACCACTTGGTGCGTACAAGTCATTTCTTTTTCTTTCTTTTTTTTTATTGAGAACTTTCTTTTAATTTTGAATTTTTTTTAAAAATAGCATGTCCCAAATTAAATCTCTAAATTTTAAGGAGAATTTGTGCAACACTACAACAACGCAGCCCCGCAATAATTTTGAATTTTTTGAATTTTGATTTACTCTTTTTATGCAATAAGGATATGTTTCTTAGCAGGTATATTAACTATCTGATTGTATAATTTTTACATAGTTTTATAATTAATTGAAAATTTTAGAATTATGTGTATTAATTTTTTTCTTTATCTCAAATTAATAATTATATTTTTTAAAAATGTAAAAATATAAAATGAATTAAATACTAATTTTATTAATTTTTGTGAATGGAATTAATTTAATATGGTAGAATTAAATAAAAAAAATTAATATTATTTTAATTATCAATTATTATAATAAATATATCTTGTCACTAAATATTGTATAATTTATCAACTATATTTACATGTTAATAAATATTATATAAATTAATTACAATACAATTAAGTTAATAAAATAAGGTACGGTTATTCGATTAACTCCACAATCTCAACTGGAACTTTAGAAGAAAATTTGTCTAGTGCTTCAATAGTTATTAATGGTTTGCATAAATAAAATAATTTGCTTTCATTATATTGATGTTATAGTCTAATGATATATGCATTTTTCAGATATTAATAAAACGTAGGTTTGAATCTATCATTACGTGTGTGTGTGTGAATATTTGTGAAGTAAAAAAGAAGAAGGATAAATGGTACTCATTTTAAATTTTATATATTTTTAACATATTTACACATTTTTTTGTAATCCTTATTACTTGAAAAAAATTAAAATATGTTTAAAAGAGTTTTTAAATAATATAAATTATTGAAAAATTAAATAATAATTAATTATTTGATAATTAAATTTATCACAAAAAAAATAATTTATAATATATATATATATAACTTAAATTACAAATAAAGTAATGATGTTTCTTTTATCACGAATTTTGTGATATTCTCACTTTATTTTAGTAAAAAAAAGAAGCTTGGTTTGTTGTTTAGAATCACCAATAATATCTCATTTATAATGATCAAGGAACTCTCCAATGAAATAAGATGGAGTTTGGGCAAGGAAAACAGGTATAAACAACAATTCATTCCCCTACACATCTATCAAAAAATTCCAAACTTCAGAGACACAAGAGAAATTAAAGTATTAAAAAATTTACCATGGAGTTGTCACATGCTATTCAATATCATCATATTTTTCTCTTCATTATTCTTGTGATGTGATAATTTGAAGTACGTGTTCTGCACATTCTTCTCATAAATCCTCAAAAATTTGCATATTATAGTCGACTTTGTTCCAACCAAAGAACTTCATGCATTTAAATTCAAAATAAGAATGTAATATCATGAATTCATAAAAAATAATTTATATATGTTAAAAAAGTATATTAGTAAAAAAGATTACCACATCTTTAATTGTAATGTTGATATTTGAGGTGATTTTACTCATAAATTTCATGACAAAATAATCACACATGACTCCATCATTTTGTTGTAGAACTTACAAAAAGCAAGTATACATGGTTTTTCATATTCAAACATCTTTATTATTTAATAGTAAAATTTATTAAATTATTAATATTTACTTGAACATACCATAATTTTGTCACATATAAGTTTATGTGATTTTTTAAGAACAATGCCTAAACACTTGTTCCACAGTTTCTATGTCCTATCAAAGTTTAAAACATTTAGTTCTTTATTGAATATTACAAAGAACAATAGAAGAAAAATAGCTAACTATAAATCTTACACTTCAACAATTGCTTTTGTGTCTTTACTCAAGTCTATGGAAACTAAGTCATACTATCAAACATAATTGCCATATAAATCAAAGATTATCAACATCTAATGATCTTGGCCTTGTTTAAATTTTAGTTGCCAAGGGATTATCAACTTCTGATTTCTCTTACGTGTTAATGTTTTATTACATAATTGTTTAGCTCTGATGCTAACAATATGCTCTTGATATTGATTGATAAATGATAAATCATAGAACATTTTTAAATGTGATAGATGATTAACTTGAAGTCGATAATAACATGTCCTATATAAAAAAATATATAAATAATTAAATTATATAAATATAATTATATATTCTACGTAAATGAAAGTTATTTATAAATTGAGGACTCACCTTGTCCATACTTGAATTATACTTAAATCAATTATTTGAAATTCAAATAGTTGTAATACACACTTGATCGATATATATGTTTGCCAAATGTATACGCCAAAAAATTCTTTAGCAAGTGGCACAATCTATCTATCATTTATGCTAGTCTTGCTTGCAACAATAGTCATCAAAGAACCAAGATTTCTCCTTAAGTGTAAAGCATATTCATAACTATACTTTTTCATATTTTCTTCTTGAATAACTTAGTATACGATGATTGTCTACTAGACATAGATTTTCCATGAGATACTCTCTTTATATCTCTTAAATGTGTAATACTTACTGATTCTATTATAATAGACTAAAGAAGATGTATTATATATGTTAGTAACAATAAAAGAATAATAATATAATAGTAGTAAATAAAAGTTTTATCTTAAGTAACAAAAATAATATCATATCAAAATTCATCACTATTTGATTCGACGACCAAGGCATATATTGTCCAAAAACTCCTTGGATCGTGGTAGCATCAAAAGGCACATGTAGTGGACAATGATTGATCAATTACTATTCGATAATAATTTGAAAAATATTGATTATGAATCATTCGATCATCACTCAATTGTTGTACCTTTCCAATAGAAACATAGTTAGTAGATGATGGATGTTTCAATAAATGTTTCATATTTTGTAAGAAATTTAAACGTTATATATAATAAATAAAATATATAATAAACAATAAAAATAATAGACTATATATATAAGCTTTAAATCTTACCACAAATAATTCATTAAGTGGAGGAGAACTCCCATGTGAGGTAGATATTAGAAGGAAATTCTTATCAAAACATTCATCATATGATGAATGATAAGAATGCACAGATTGCATTGGAGATATTGAACCACTACCTGACTGCGTTTGCATTCCTGGAATAAATGAAGGACCAATAGGATGATTATATCCCATAGAGAATATAGGTTGGGCATCATGAGATTGCATGTGTGACATGTGTCACGTCATGCCCTAAAAATCAAATCTTTGTTTGCCTAAGGATCTAGACACATGGAAAGTTCTAGAGTTGCCTAGAGAAGTCTAGAAAGGGCTGGAGTTGGATGGACTGACTCGAGCTTGAAGACACAGAATGTTGAAACCTGTTAGAGGTGCTAGAATGGCTGGAACGTTCTAGAATGCGCCGGATGGTTCGGGAAGGATGTAGAAGCCGGCGGGAAGCTTGCGGAACATCTGGAAGGTTGTAGAAAGGCTCTTGGAAGCTTGCGGAACATCCGGGAAGGTGCATGAAGGAGCTAGACAAACCTAGAAGACTCACAGGGTGGATAGAAGGTCCTAGAACCTTGTGGCCGGCTTGTGCACGTAGAACTCTCTTGTATATTCTAGAGCTAGAAGGATCTAGAGAAATGTGGCACGCTCTTGGGCTTGTTGCCACGCTATAAATAGACCTCTTGGTCTTCATTTGTAATCATCGGCCAGGGAATTCTTAGCATTTGTATCATAAACTCTCTACAGAAGCAATACAAAGCATTCTTTGCAAACTCTCTCTATTCTCTTTGGAGTTACATTTTCGGATTCAAAGGCGGGCTTAGTCTGACGGACGGTGCTAAGTGCCGCACGATCGATCTATGAAACATTAAGGTCGTGACGGTTAATTGGTATCGGGCGAGGTTAAAGCATCTACATCTTTGGCAAAAATGAAGAACACTGTCCCAGGCTACCAAGCATGGACGTTCCACCAATGGAACGTGGCCGTGAGAGTGCGGGAAAGCCCAGGAATCTCGAGCCAAGTCGAAAGACTTGCTTTCTGGAAACACGAGTGGGAAGTGCACGGGGATAGCAGGGAGGCTGTTTGATCGGGTTGACAACTTAGAGGAGCGTTGCAATGGCTTGGAGGCGAGGATGTGGAAATCCCGTGCGGCGGTTAAGATGTCACTCGATGAGCTAGACGGCGGATTGAGGCGAGAGATTGATGGGTTGAAGGCGGAACTTGCCAAGGTAAGGGATCTTGTCCCGAAAGAGAACTTGCCAATGTATTGCGTAGAATGGAGGATATGGGTGGTGATCTGGCTACATGTAAGCGGGCTATGGCGCGGGAACTAGTGCAACCCCGTTCCGTGAGCTAAGAGGGTGGACGTTCCCGAGCCCAGAGACCTTTAATGGCGTTAGGAACGCCGGGGGGTGGACAACTTCTATGGGGGCTAGGCGATACTTTGAGGCCTACGCGCGGCGTAACGGACCGTACCAGCCAGATCCGGCGCAGCCGTGTACTTATCGGCAACTGCGATGTTGTGGTGGAGACGGGCATGGAGGAGATGTGCAACGAGGGGTTTGCACTGATTGATACCTTTGATGACTTCAAAAGGGAATTCAAGATGCTTCACAGCTGGCGAAGAAGAGGAGAGCGAGGGCGGCTGCGACGGTTAAAACGCGAGACGGGTAGCATAAGGGATTATGTGAAGGAGTTCACTGACTGCTGCTGGAAGTCCCCAGGCACAGGCGACAAGGATGCCTATTCTTGTTCGTGGGCGATGCTACGTCGTGGGCTAACCTTGAGCTCGAGCGACGTGGTGTCAGACTTATCTTCGGCCATTGCGGCCGGCGAGAAACTTAGATTGACTACTCCACGAGCAAGAAGGAGGGCTGCAAGCCACGGGCAAAGAAGTTTGGTGGAGAGAAGAGTAATGGAGGCCATGTACAGAAGTCGGGGCTCAAAATCATAAAGGCAGCTCCTCATTCAAGCCACGAGACAAAGGGAAGGAGAAGGAGGATCGGAATGCCTCGAAGCCAGGTGTAACGTGCTTCATTTGCGACGGACCGCATTGGGCACGTGAGTGTCAGAAAGAGGAAGGCATTGAGTGCCTTAGTTGCCTGCGCACGTGAGTCGAGATGGAGGTGAATCGGACGAAGGTGCGAAGATGGGTTCTTTGCGCCTACTTGGTGCGATGCGGTGCCCGAAAGACCACAAAGGCTTAATGTACGTGGATGCCACCATCGCGGGAAGGTCGCCAAAGCAATGGTCGACACGGGAGCATCTCCTGACTTTGTTTCGGTGGAAGAAGCAAAGAGACTTGGCTTAAGGTTGTCGATGGAGGTTATAAGCGGTTAACTCGGCTGTACCTTACACGGAGTCGCTCGCGAGTTAAAGGTCGATCTTGGTGCGTGGGTGAGCGGCAGTGGATTTATCCGGTGGCGCTATGAAGCGACTACTCAGTGGTATTCGGCATGGAGTTCTTGGACCAGGTAAGAGCTTTCTTGGTGCCGTACTCAGAGCTCGTGTGCGTCGTGGATGGTTCGAAGGCTTGCGTGAGATGGACGGGACCGCTGACGCACTGACGGCTTCTCTCGGCTTTTAGTCAAAAGGGGGATTGAAGAGGGACGGATAGAGTTACCTAACCATCTCAAAGAGTACAACGGAGGAGTCGCCCAGCGAGCTTGGAGTGGACGTGCGAAGTTGTCTCGGATAAGTCCCATGGTGATGTTTGAGGTGTCGCTGGCCAAGCTGCTTGGGACGGACGTGCGAAGTTGTCCCCGGATAAGTCCCGCAGGTGATGTTTGAGCGTCGCCCAAAGTCAAGGCTTGCCAACGGAAGTGCGAAGCTACCCGAATAAATCCCGTAGGGGTGATCGTTGGGCCTCGCCTAAGCGGTTACCTCGAGGAGGGAGGTGAACCATGAAGTCGAGTTGGAGCTCGACACGAGACCCGCAGATTAATGAGCCGTGGCCGGTGGAAAAAATCGGGGATTCTTGGGCGGAAGCATGATGGTGATGCGGCGAGTCGAAAATGGGAAGACAAAGCGGCGTACACCGGTCTGCTAGAGCGTGCCCGTTCCGGAGGGCCGTGGGAGAGTGTCTCATGGATTTCATCCTTACTTGCCAAAAATCGAAGGCTTTGGCGGCGTGTGTGGTGTTTGATCGCTTCGGCAAGTATGCAACACTTTTCATGCACACTCGGCTCGACGGTGCCACGCAGATGAGACGGCATGTTTGTTCCTCAGAATATTGTGAAGCATTGGGGTATCCCGTCTAATATTGTGAGTGGCCAAGGTCCACGAATTCATGGGGAAATTTTGAAGTAGTATTCGAGCTATTAGGATCGAGACTTGAATTTCTCTACCGGTTTCCACCCCAATGACGGGCAAGCGAAACGTGTGATACATTCTTTGGAGTTGTATCTTGAGCCTTTGTCGGTGCCAATCGGCATGATTGGGCTAAGTTCTTGGATGTAGCCCATTTTCCTACAATTTGCAAAGGAGCGAGTCTGCCAAGAGTCCACCGAGATTGTCATGGGGCGTGACCCGTGACTCTGAATGCTTGGCCACGAGTTATGAAGGAAAGAGCCGGCACTTTCAAGTTTTCCAAGGTGTGGCATGAACAGTAGAGTTGGCAGAGCCTATTTTCATATGGCGTCTAAGAAGATGAAAGAGCGGGCTAACAAGAAAAAGAAGGATGGTCGAAATTCGGGAAGGAGATCTAGTCCTTATCAAACTATTGCTGACAATTCAAGACCTTTCGGAAGGTTCGTAAGGGGTTGGTACGGAAGTATGAAGGGCGGATAGTTTCACGTCTCGAAAGTTGGTAAGGTGTCGCTCTAATTTCTGACTCCCTCGAAAGCTTAAAATATATCTGTTTTCATGTAAGCATGCTAAAACCTTACCATGGAGACGAGGATGACATAAGTCGGGAGTATCGAAAGAGAGCACTACGCGGTGACAACCTCGCTTTGATAAGGAAGTGGACTCGATTTTGGCGGACGACAGTCGGCAGAGGGGCGTACCAAGTTATAAGGAATACTTGGTCAAATGGAAAAACGCCCTGAGAAGAAGAAACAAGTTGGGAACACGAGGATTCCTTGTGGCAATTTAGAGATCTTTATAGAGAGGTTTCAACTTGAAGGCGCGACGAGGGCGTCGCAGGCGAGTGGGGGGAGGGTGTCGTCATGGCGCCACAAAAATCCAAATCTTTGGTGCTTGCAAGGATCTAGACACGTGGAAAGTTCTAGAGTTGCCTAGAAGTCTAGAAAATTTGGAGTTGGATGGACTCAACCTCGAGCTTGAAGAACACAGAATGTTACTAGAAGCATTTAGAGGGTGCTAGAATGAAATTTGGAACGTTCTAGAATGCGCCGGATGGTTCGGGAAGGATGTAGAAGCGTGGAAGCTTGCGGAACATCCGGAAGGTTGTAGAAAACTGGAAGCTTGAGGAACATCCGGAAGGTGCATGGAAGGAGCTAGGCAAACCTAGAGACTACAGGAATTGGATAGAAGGTCCTAGAACCTTGTGGCGGCTTGTACGTAGAACTTCTCTTGTATATTCTAGAGCTAGAATGATCTAGAGAAATGTGGCACACTCTTAGGCTTGTTGCCACACTATAAATAGACCTCTTGGTCTTCATTTGTAATCATCCTTGGGAATTCTTAGCATTTGTATCATAAACTCTCTCTAGAGCAATACAAAGCATTCTTTGCAAACTCTCTCTATTCTCTTTGGAGTTACATTTTCGGATTCAAAAATGAGGCTTAGTGCAAGCGAATGGTCTTAAGTGCAGATCGTCATGTGAAAACATTAAGGTCGTGACATGGTAGCGTAGATGGTGGTATGCCTGGCATGGATGGTGGTATGCCTGGTTAGTGGGACATGCCTTGATTGTAGTATGATGTTATGCCTGGCATATGTTGTAATTGATATTACTTTAAAATGGAAATCTCACTTAACACTGAGACTTTAAAGGAGTTCAATTATTCTTCAATTTTACAATAATTCTTCTTACTGACCATCTGAGGCCTTTGTTTTAGAATATTAAAAAACTCCATATAACCATTATATTGACTTCTTCCCCTAGCACGACTAGGATGCTTATGTCCAAATACATGATATATCACATCTTTTCCTGGTTGTTCGATTATTTCACTTCTAACTATTTGTTCTTGAACAACTTTCTATAAATAATAAAGCAAAAAAAACACATCATATATACATTATCATATCAATATGCAAAAATCATAAGGACTTTGTATAAGTTAAATTACTAACTAACTTTTTGAGTTGTTCTTCTTACCATTTAGTCATTCTTTGTTTTAGGTGTCTTTGTTTCTATATACAATTTAGATCGGGTAATTGGTCTACCCAATTTAGTTTTCTATATAAATTAAATAAATTTATTAACCATGACATCAACTTAAATTTGAGAAAAATAAATATAAAAATAATTATAAATTAACAACTTAATAATACCATTTTTTTCTAACTTCTGGATGTGATTACCTCCCAGTATGGTTAGAAAGAATATTATGCATTTGTATTTTATGATGTTCTTTCCTAATGATTTGAAATTCACCTATACATCTATAATCCACGAAGTCTTTCCATACTTGGGGTTCAATTCATGGGTGTTCCTTAGGGATTTTGTATAGAAATTTTTCACTAAGTGGTTCCAAGTATGAAAACACATAATTTCTGACCAATTTAAAAGTTTTGTATTACTTTCATGCCTTATTTACAATCTTGTAACAATTGTTCTTCCAATTATTAGAGACTTTAAAACGATCATATAAAAATACATTTTAGATGAGATATAATACATAAAATATATAATATATGTAACCATCAGAAACTTTTACACCCGCCAAACATTTACAAAACACATCCTTCTCTTTTATTGACATTATATATGATACTAGTGGAAATTATGTTCAATTCTTATCATTTTTCACCCTTGGTGCAAATTCAATTCGTATGCCCAGTTTCTTTAAGTCCAGTCTTGATTTAATTCCATCATTCATTTTTCCATGTATATTAAGTAATGTACCAATCAAACTCTCATATACATTTTTCTTAATGTGCATGACATCTAAGATGTGATGAATGTATAGGTCTTTCCAATAAGGTAATTTCCAAAATATTTATTTTTTATTCCAACAATCCATGATCTACTGATTCAGTAATATTTTTCTTTTCACCCCTTTTAGTAGTTGACCTCATTCATTTCCCTTCATCAGTGAGTATTCTTTTTTCATCTTTCTATATCGTTTGAATTTCATACCATTTAATTGCCTTAATATCTCAACTCCTCGCAAAGTTCTTGGTACAGGATCATGATCTTCTTTTGCCATCAAAAGGTGTTTTTTTGTATCTAAACTTGTGTCCAGATGGAAAAAATCTTCTATGTCTTCTATAAGACATCTTTCATCTGTGAACAAGATAAGTTGCAAAAGTACCATCACTACAAATAGGGCATCCCATATAACCTTTTGTTGCATGTCCTAATAAGTTCTCATAGAAAAGAAAATCATTAATTGTCCATAAAAGGACCCTTTTAAGTTAAAGTATTCTTCTTTATGTGCATCGTAAACATTTATATCGTCATTCTTCAACGTCTTTAAATCATCTATCAGAGGTTGCAAATATACATCAATATCAACTTCGTGTTCTTTTGGTCCTGAGATCAATAATATTAACATCATGAATTTTCTTTTCATACACAACCAAGGAGAAAAATTGTATGTTATCATAATTACTGCCTAATAGCTATATCTATTACTAAGGGAATTGTGTGGATTAATTCCATCAATAGAAATGACAAGATGAATATTGTGTGGATTAGATGCAAATTGAAGGGATAAATTATCTACTACTTTCTAATTTGAAGAATCACAAGGATGACATAACATCCTATCATCAAACTGATTATTTGAATACCAAGTCAACATCTTTGATGTTTCTTTACTTTTGAACAACTTTTGAAAGCAAGGAATCGAAAGAAAAGACCAAAGAAACTTTACGGGAACACCTTTCTTAGGGGTTATCTCATTTGTGGTATGCTTTCATCTTGATTCTTTACCCATCGAAAAATCATCTAATGTCTTATATTTTTTATAAAGAATGTAATTATTTGGGTAAGCATGAATCTTATGATATTTCATGCCAAATCGACTAAGAGATTTCTTTTCTTCATACATTGAAGATGGATATTCATTACCCTCAAGAAACATATCTATTAGTACATTTAGTAATTCTATGAATCCCTTATCAGGAAAACCATTTTTTCCTTCATATTGTACAAATGAACAAATCCTGACATTTTAGTGTATTTCTTGCACTCTGGATACAATGGTTTTTCAGCATCTTCTAGAAGTTTTTTAAAGATTTCGCGATTATCCTCAAGTAGTTCATCCTCAATAGCATGAAACATATTTTCTATCAGACATTCTGATAAGATGTATATAATCCACTTACATTCTTATTTATCTCTTTCCCATGAGTATTATCAATATTTTCTCTATGAAAATACCAACATTTATAACTCAAAAGAATATCACTATAAATAAGGTGATACTTAACTTCATCAACATCATGAAATTTCTCATTTTTACATTTAACATGTGGGCATCGAATCATACTAATTTCATTACTACTAATTCTATAGGCAAATTGCAAGAAACTTTTAACTCCAGAATTGTAGTCCTGATTAATTCTACACTTTGATATCCAAAATTTTTACTTTTTCTATTAATAACATTAAACATATTAAATATGTACCTAACTAATATATTTAAGATATTATTATATATGAATTCCCTAATTATTAGAATATATATCAAAACATCATATAAAATAAATACATAAAAATCAAACAATTAATAAACTATTTATAATATTAACAAATATAATATATATATATAAATGCATGTAATTGTTAATAATAAATATTATACATATATACAATAATAAATATTAATAAACCCATTATACATTATATACATATAAAAATATATTTTATATTATATATATATATATATATATTTCGTGTACATATAAATAATTTTCAAAAATTTTAAGTTTAAAATAAATTAATATATATCAAAAACCTAAATACATAAAATTATTAAAATAAATAAATGATTAAAATATTTTCTTCTCTTCTAAGCTTAAATAAAAATACACAACATATATAACACAAAAAATTATATACATAATTAATAACACATAATATACATTAAAATAAAAAAATATGAATAATAAGTGTAAAATAATTCATAAAAATACTTACAAGAGTAAATAAAGTGATAAGATAAGAAAATGAAGAAAAAAATAGTGTTTGGTAAGTAAGAAAGTGAATGAAAATGATTATGAAAAATTTGATTATTATGCTAATAAAATAATAGATCTAAAAGAAAACCCACTAAATGGTGTTAAAAATGTTGGTCGAAGGTGACCGAAAAATCAGAAAGAATATGAAGGAGGACGATCGTTTTTTTTTTCAAACCGTACGAATAATCTATTTGTAAAATAGAAAAGAGAAGAAATAAAAAAAATATAACCTCAATTGACACGTAAAATCAACACATATACATGTAACGTCAATGTTATGCGTTAATCGCGTTCTTAATTGCATTTTTATTGTAATAGTTTAACAAATTAACTTTCTTTTAAGTCTTAACAGCTCAGCTGATTACGTGGAAGGTACTATTAAAAGTGTAAGCTGTATAATATGCTCCTTGAGAATGTATTATTGATATTATGGCATAAGCTAACAAGGTGAATCTTGTGACAAATTCTCCACCAACACCAAACATTTCGATAGTGACCTATATAGCGCGTTTCTTCCAATAACTGAGATTTTGAAAGTAATATTTATCCATTTTCAGGCTCTTAACGAGTTGTTGCCAGTGTTCATACCAATAATTATTTCTAGGTGTCTGTTAATCTTATTTAATTTATTTGAAATTCCTTTTTCATTTATGTATATAATATTATAATATAACTTTTAGGGATAGATGCGGTATTTTAGTTACATCATTTAAAGTAATTTAATCTTTCATTTTTTTTTTAAAAAGTTAATCATTTTGTTATAAAAATGTTATAGCATAGAAAAAAATAATCAATTTTTTTAATTTTTTTTATCAATTTATAATTATTGTTTTTTTATTACTGAATACAATTTGTAAAATACATATCTCAAGTTAAAAATTATGATAAAAATAAAAATTATTTATTATTATTATTATGATTTTTTAAAAAAATAAAATGATTAAACTATTATAAAAATTACATAAAAATTAAATTATTTTTTAATATAACTAAAGAATTTGTAACTTAATACACTTATTTTAAGGTGTATTTGATACAAATTTAAAATAAAAATTCACTTCGATTTGCACATGGGGAATAAAAATACAAGATAGTAAATAAAAATACAAAATCAAGATACTCTTAAAATAAATTATCTATACAAGATAGTCAATAAAATTAATAATTATTATTTAATACGTGAATATGTTTAAAATTTATGAATTTGATTTTAGTAAAAATTAAAACTTAAAAATATTAAAAGCCTTATAAATATTATACCCATACGTACTCTCATATTTTTAAAATATATTTGAGTTACATCAAAACTTCTTAATAAATTTTTAAGAATTTTTAAATATATATTTCATTCACGACATTAATTTTTATAAATCACAAAATTACTTCAAATTTCAATATTCTTTATTGTGTGGTTGCTTTTCATGAATTATATTTATTTGTAATTTCTATGAAGACACTAGCACTAGCACTTGATATTACATTTTTACCCTGCATCTTCTTGCTGTGTTCTTTTGGGTGGTAGTTATAGTTTTTAATTACAAACAACTTTCACCTTACCGTACGTTGCCGTCACCGTCGCTCCCACCAGTGTGGTAAGTGGTAACCTTAGAAGGGAGAAGAAGTGCGTGGCTCACAAGACAAAGTGAATTCTTTTTATCAAACTTTCCAGATTCGTTATTCTAAAAGTTTGATTCCTTTTTCTTATCTTCTTGCATGTGGAGTTCTATATAATTAACCATATTAATTTGTATCGAAGTGAGGTTCCAGACACTTATTTCTTTTACCAGATTAAAGACTAGCACTATTTGAAATGTCCTAGCTAGCTAGCACAGATGCAATTGAGGTTGAATTCAAGAAAAAAACATTTAAAATCTTATTCAGTTTGTTGGGTCTTTGAAAAATAATGTAGTTGTTGAATCTCTTTTTGACTTGCTGGCCGGAAGTAGTTGGATGCATGTGTGATTAATTTTTCTGGGCAGTGGCTACTGAAATTTCTAATTATTATTACTGAGTTCGTTGAGGTTGGGAGTAATTCTACCCTATCACAGTTAAATTTTTGTTAAATCAGACAATTATTAAGATTAAGTTACTAGTGTTAAATTTTTGTTAAATCACACAATTATTAAGAGTAAGTTACTAGTGTTACTTATAAGTATGAGTAATCTTCTAAATCATAATTTGGTTTTTAATTTTAGAGTTAAACCTGAATATCTAAATTGTTATCAAAGTTAGATTCTTGATTTCTTTGTACTCTCATCGATTCTCGTGTCATAAATCTGGAAGTCAATGTGGAGAAGATGTTAAGTCACACATTAGTTAAAAATAAAGTAATAATATTAGGAGAACTGTCTAACTCATAAGTTGATTTTTAAATTCGAAATTATCCATAAGTTTCTAAGCATTTTGTTGAATTTAAACCCTTAGGTACAGAAGAATAAATATATATATTTTTTGACATATCTCAAAACCACCCTTGTTTTTGCAATGCCACAAAGACATTTTTATAGTTTATAGTACTACTACTAAATTAAACATCACCAATAATCTTTTATGCCCATTTATATATAATATTATATCTAGAAAAATCATTTAATGTAAATTATTTGTTTTAGAAAAGTTAATGCATGACTCTTAAAAACACTTTCCTTTTTATAAAGTGTAAAATTAATATGTATATATATATATATATTGTATTATAAAAATATTTTTAAATATTAATTAATAATCAACGTTAACATTTAATGCATGCGTTGGATGTGACATGCATTATAAAAAAAAATTATTTAAAATATTTCTTTAAATATTTACATTATATTAAGCTTTAAATTAATAATGATGATTAAGACTAGAATCACAAACCAAGTTTTAATAAAGAAAATAAGAAGAGAATAATCATATATAAAATTCCATTTTAAAAAGTTCAGTTGTATAAATCACATGCACTCTCGAGAATTCACCGATAAGATTAGGTTTGACGAATTATATATGATTGAATGTTACAGCTCAATGTGGTTGGTATTCAATTCGGTATATATACTCCATAAATACCCTTTAATGCTTGCTGTGTATAGCTCTTTCACCATGTAATCAAACCTTTATACTTTAAAAATTCTGTTTTTTTTTTTTAAATGTCAATTATAGAGCGGTAGTGATATTAATCATCTAGCTCAAAAACCCCAACAGAAAGTTGCTCAAACAGCAACCATAAAACCATTTGTAGATAAAACACTAGCACTAGCAATTCCACGCCACCAATTAACATCTACCATTATTATCAAAAGCCATCTAGCACATATATAGTCTCTAGTTAATTACTCGGCCTCTTCCTTCTTCTTTTTCTGATCAATTTTACTCATTTTCTTCTCTAAATCGAAAACCATTTATTTCCCAGATTCATCAAGCAGCAACTTCGAAAACTAGACTTTTGGGAACTTTATTTTGGGTGATTTTAAGAGAATCATGTGGCGTATGTTGGGAAATCTAAGGCAGAATTTGCGGAACATAAAGAAAAGCCCAAAAGTAGCTGATGAAAGCATGTTTAATAATTATAATGAAGCAGTTGATAATCAATTAGAAATTTTTGGGAATAATGAAATTGGAAGAAGATCAACAACATCTGGGTGGAAAGTGTTTTCCATAATATATGAGATTGTTATTTCTCCATTTTCTGCTTTCTCTTGTTTCTCTCAACCTCATGTTGTTAATGGTTCTGATGCTCTCGTTTGGGGTTCTGCTGAATTTGCTCACATGTCTGAAGTTAATCATCTTATGGTAAGTGACAGCTTGCGCTATGCTATTTTAATGTAAAAAAAATTTAAAAATAAAAAATAAAAACTGAGAGAGAGTCGATCGTATATTAATTTTTGGATTGTTATATGGGAAACTAAGCACAGGGTTTTAATTTCTTCTCTACTTTTTTTTTTTTTTTTGTACCACTTGATCTATGTATACTGTTGTTACACAAGAACATGATCTATATGTATACTGTTGTTACACAAGAACATGATCTACATGATCTAAAAAAAAAAATAAAAACAAAAACGAATTATAGTTGATTGTCATCACTTCCCATGCTTCTGGTTTAGTGACATTTTAACAGAATATTTTTTATCCAAGATTTTTGAAAACAAAAAAAAATATCTGTAAAATTCCTTAAAATTTATTATAATTATAAAAATGGTATATTTAAATCTAACTAGTTTATTTTATAATTATAAAAAAAAAATCAGACTAAATATTACACGTTAAATGTCTTTCATTATTTAAATTAAATTTTAATAATTTTAATTTATTCAATATTAATGTAACATGATTTTTATTATTATAAATTTTAAGATGTAAATAAAGTAACTATTTTTTAATTTTTTTATTATATTAATCGAACTTGTTGCATACGACAGCTATTAATCATAGTTATAAATTGATATACTGCTTTTGAGTTACATAAATTTTGATTTATTTTATGAAAAAGTGTGTGAATTATTTCTCTTTGTATCGAGACTCTGTGCAAATTTATTTAAAGAAAAATATTTCGAGTAATTTTACATAAAATGAATTAAAATTTAAGTATATTCAAATTATTTATTTACCCTTATAAATAATGAATTATACATAGTACATGAAGCGCACTGCGCACTTTTAGTCTTCTAGATAATAAATTACAATTAATCAAGTGCATGGCAACCCCACATTCATGTCCTGGAACATTTATTTTTCAGCGTTTAGCAAAAAATAAATGAAAAGACATTTATGTTTTAGCATTTTGTGTTCAACTTGATTACTTTATAAGCTGAACTTGTGTATATTCTAATTATTAAAATAATCCTAATATCATTCATATTGATACGATAAAATTAACTTAAACGAAAAATTAATATAATTTTATAAAAATAAGTTATGCTATTAGTGGGTCATATGACTTTAGGAGAACTGATTTTTTTTTTAATTACTAAAATAAACATATTTGATGCTAAATAAATATTAAGAGAAAATAAGTTAAACCATTATTAACTTTATAAAAAATCAATATATGTTTGTTTTACTTTCTCAATTTTACAAAAAAAAAAAATTATACAAAAGTTAGATTATCATAAATGCATATGTATTATAAATGTTAAATATCAAAAATAATTTTGAAATAAATATATGATTTAACAATATATAAATTGTTTCGATTAAATGTTGCTTTACAAAATTAAAACCCTAAAAGCAATATTATTTATTTTTATCTCAATAACCAAAACCACCCACTTTGACCTATAATGAAAAATTCAGTTTGGTTAATCTTATTTTAATTGGCTCTGTGTGTTGGTTTATCAATAATCATTAACACCCTAAAAGCAATATGTATTTCAAAATAAGTTGTAATACATATAAAACCACTTTTAACGTAATTGTAACAAATCTTTAAGAAAAATTAATGTGAAAATGAAGAGGTATTTTTTGATATTTTATACTAATTAATTTTATTATTAAAGTACGTTAAATTTATTTATATGTGCAATTTATTAGAAATCTAAATTATTTATAAAATAGCATTAAAAGTATTGCAAAAGTAGCTTTTATCACGACGATTACGAAATTGTTTAACGACATTTTTTATGTGCTTTCATTTATCATTATATTTTTCTCATGGAAAAGGAAGAATTTTCATTGAAAAATAAATAAACATACAAACTGAAAAAAATACATATTTTCAAGATCATAATCAATCTATTTGCAAAGTTAAAATTATACAATTGTTTAAACCTGAAGAAATCCGAGAATTTTATTCTTTCTAATTTTGCTCTGAATGAATTCCTTTGTACTTCAATATTGCGACAAAGACGATCTCAGCTTATTGTAAACAAAAAAAAAACTTCTATGTATGCAAATATATTATAATTTTAACCTACATGTTAATTTATTATTGATATAGTTTAACTTGTTAATAAGACTAAGTCATATCAATTGTGTGTTTAATCTTAAATTTATTTGAAATTAGGAGATGGCTTCCAAAATGCCTACTTTCATTCCTTTATTACGACGATATGATCTGATTTACTTTATTCAAGATTTTGTTGATAGAGATACGATGTCTTGGAAGGTTGATCTAATTCAGACTATTTTTTTTTGTTTCGAGGATGCTAAGACTATTTTGAGCTTGCCTCTCTGATGTAGATGGGAAGGATGAATAATAAAGCAAGCAATTATTTTTATTTTGTTTTCTATTGTAACCGAACAAACAACCTTGGTGCTAAAATGCACATGGGTGCGCACATGGTGGCCGTTAGGTTGTGTGTAGCGTGTGTGTAGGTGGCGCTTAGTGCATATGGGAATTGGTTGAGACATGTGTGTGTGTGAGTGCGTGAGGCTCTACGCACATGGAAACAGTTAGGCTCGATGCCTATGAAACCTGTGTATGGCCACAGTTTGGATACGATTCCTATAAAACCCGTCCACAGTTTGGATACATACTTGTTTTCTGATTTTGCTTCCTTTTCATATAGATTGTTTTGTGAAGTTAAAGTCCAATCCATAGAATTGTTCTATGTAAATCAATACTACTACCATTTTTGTTCTTGTTCTAATTTTTACTACATCAAAATTTGGTATCAGAGCTTGAGCTTAAGCTGCAATTTTGATGGTGACATCCGGCAACCAAACCTTTGACAATGGTAGTGAAGACGCGAAGAACCTATGGGTAACAAAGGTTGTCCTTGAAAGCATATTCGAACATAGGATTGAGGAAGTGTCGGGAGATCTTCAACAATCATTACAACATACCATCACTCAAATCCAAGCCCAATTGAACAAGATTCAAAGACAGTTGAGACCTCAAGGAAAAAAAGTTCTTTGCGATGCTTCATCAGTACCTGTTGAACATTCATTGCATCCTCCGTATAGACCTCATTGTACACCTAAATTTCCTCACAACCACTTTGATTCTAATACTTGTCTTTACCCAGAATCTGATGATGACCTCTTTACTCCACCAAGAATGAACCCCAAAAACTTTGGGTTCAATAGAGGCACTTCGGGTTGGAACATTAACATGATCTTCAACGAGGAGGGCAGTTCTATTACCAGATAGTTTGAAAAAAAGGACTAACAGCTTAACGTGGACCTGCCTATATTCACTGGTTACTCTCAGTTGTAGAATTCCTCGACTAGATGGATAATGTCAAGAATTTATTTGATTAGATAGAGATACAGGATGAGAGAAAAGTTAAACTAGTAGCTTATAAGCTCAAGTGTGGTGACTCTTCTTGGTGAGAATACATTAAGAATGAAAGGAGGTTAAGAGACAAGGCACCAATAACTTTTTGGGAAAGAATGAAGAAATTGATGGTGCAATAGTTTCTACCAACTAATTACGAGCAGCTCTTTTACCAACAATATCACCACTGCCAACAGGGAAGAAAGAGTGTCATAAATGCATATGTATTATAAATGTTAAATATCAAAAATAATTTTTAAATAAATATATGATTTAATAATATATAAATTGTTTCGATTAAATGTTGCTTTACAAAATTAAAAACGATATAATACAAGTTTATTTTTTTACCTCAAGAACCAAAAGCACCCACTTAGACCTATAATGAAAAATTCAGTTTGGTTAATCTTATTTTAATTGGTTCGGTGTGTTGGTTTATCAATAATCATTAACACCCTAAAAGCAATATGTATTTCAAAATAAGTTGTAATACATATAAAACCACTTTTAACGTAATTGTAACAAATTTTTAAATAAAATTAATGTGAAAATGAAGAGGTTTTTTTTGATATTTTATATTAATTAATTTTACTATTAAAGTGCGTTAAATTTATTTATATGTGCAATTTATTAGAAATCTAAATTACTTATAAAAGAGCATTAAAAGTGTTGCAAAGGTAGCTTTTATCACAACGGTTAAGAAATTTTTGCAAAAGTATGTTTAACAACATTTTTTAAGTGCTTTCATTTATTATTATATTTTTCTCATGGAAAAGGAAGAATTTTCATTGAAAAATAAATAAACATACAAACCGAAAAAAATACATATTTTCAAGATCATAATCAATCTATTTGCAAAATTAAAATTATACAACTGTTTAAGCCCGGAGAAATCTGAGAATTTTGTTCTTTCTAATTTTGCTATGAATGAATTCCTTTGTACTTCAATATTGCGACACAAAGACGATCTCAACTTTTTGTAAACAAAAAAAAAACCTTCTATGTATACAAATATATTATAATTTTAACTTAAGTGTTAATTTATTATTGATATAGTTTAACTTGTTAATAAGACTAAGTCATATTGTGTTTAATCTCAAATTTATTTGAAATTGAGAGATGGCTTCCAAAATGCCTAATTTTATTCCTTTCTCGTGACGATATGATTTGATTTAATTTATTCGAGATTTGGTTGATAAAGATACAATGTCTTGGAAGGTTGTTTTAGTTATGACTATTTTTTTTTTGTTACAAGGATGCTAAGACTATTTTGAGCTTGCCTCTCTTATGCATATAGGAAGGATGAATAATAAAGCAAGCAATTATATTTATTTTATTTTCTGTTGTAACCGAACAAACAACCTTGGTGCCAAAATGCACATGGTGGCCTTTAGGTTGTGTGTAGCATGTGTGTAGGTGGTGCTTAGTGCATATGGAAATTGGTTGAGACATGTATGTGTGTGTGAGTGCCTGACGCTCTACGCACATGGAAACAGTTAGGCTCGATGCCTATAAAACCCATGTATGGCCACAGTTTGGATACACACTTGTTTTTTGATTTTGTTTCCTTTTCACATAGATTGTTTTGTGAATTCTAGAGTCCAATCCATAGAATTGTTCTATGTAAATCAATATTACTACCATTTTTGTTCTTGTTCTACTTTTTACTACATCAGAATTTGGTATCAGAGCTTAAGTTTAAGCTACAATTTTGATGGTGACACGAAGAACCTGTGGGTAGCAATGGCTGTCCTTTAAAGGATATTTGAACATAGGATTGAGGAAACGAGACCTTTAACAATCACTACAATATACCACTACTCAAATCCAAGTCCAATTGAACAAAATTCAAAGACAGTTAAGACCTCAAGGAAAGGAAGTTCTTCACGATGCTTCATCAGTACTTATTGAACATTCATATCACCCACTGTATGGACCTCATTGTACACCTACATTTCCTCACAACCACTTTGATTCTAATACTTACGTCTATCTAGAATCTGATGATGACCTCGCGACTCCACCAAGAATGAATCCCAAAAACTTTGGGTTCGATAGAGGCACTTCAGGTTGGACCATTAACATGATCTACAATGCGGAGGGAAATTCTATTACCAGATATTTGAAAAGCATGACTACCAGCTTAATGTGGACTTGCCCATATTTGTTGGTCACTCTCACTTGGAAGAATTCCTCAACTAGATGGAAAATGTCGAGAATTTCTTTGATTAGATGGAGATACAAGATGAGAGAAAAGTTAAACTAGTAACTTATAAGCTCAAGGGTGGTGCCTCTGCTTGGTGAGAATACATTAAGAATGAAATGAGGTTGAGAGGCAAGGCACGAAAACCTCTTGGAAAATAATGAAGAAATTGATGGTGTAATAGTTTCTACCAACTGATTACGAGCAACTCTTTTACCAACAATATCACCACTACTAGTAGGGAAGAAAGAGTGTCCTTGAATACACTGAGAAGTTCATAAGGCTTTGTTTGTGAGCTAGCATGTGGGAGCGAGAACCTCAGAAGGTTGCTAGATATGTTCAGGGTTTGAATTCTTCTATTAGAGAAAGACTAGAGTTGAGCTAAACCTTGTGGTCTATCAACCAAGCCAACAACATGGCACTAAAGGTGGAAAACCAACTAGCTAGACCCAAAAAATCCACACCATTTTGGTTTCATTTTGTGACTCCTCTGCTAGTAAAAACCTAAGTGGTTTCACCCTAAAATTCACACCACATAAACCATACCAATTCCAAAAACTTTCTTCCCCAAACAACTAACCAAGAATCCAAACAAACCATCTCCAAAACCTAACCCATATGCCAAACCACTGCCTATCAAGTGTTTTAGGTGCTATCAGTAGGGACATCCCACTAAATGAATTTGAGCATTCAGATGATGAGTTTGATCTACTGTATCTAGAAGATCTAGAAGGATCACATCCCACTAAATATGATGATAGTGATAAAACTTTAAACTGTATAGTGTATAAAGTTTTGTTATCACCAAAACAACAAACACCATCACAAAGGCATGCCATTTTCAAAACAAGGTACACATTTCACTAGAAGGTATGTGATGTTATTGTTGATAGTGGTAGTACTAAAAATATTGTCTCACATGCACTAGTTAAGTCCTTGGTATTGAGCACTCATCCCTACCCCCACCCCTACAAAATAGGATGGATTAAAAAAGGGAATGAGGTTAAAGTGAAAAAGGTGTGTAAGATATCATTTTCCATTGGAAAATTTTACAAAGATGAGGTGCATTACAATGTGGTGAAAATGGATGCCTGTCAAATTATTTTGGGGAGGCCCTAGCAGTATAACATAGATGCAGCACACAAGGAAAGGCCAAATATCATCATTTTCACTTGGAAAGGTACCAAGATAGCTCTACTCCTTGCAAAGGAAAAGCTTCCCCAACCTTACCAAACCAAAAATGCTTCTTAACTGCAAACCCAACAAGTTTGACAATTAACTTAGAAAGGCTAAGGTGGTGTTGGCAGTAGTAGCTAAAGAATAGAATCTTGTCACTAATACCATCCTTGATGTTGTTAAAAAGTTCCTATATGCCTACAATGACCTTACCTCAATTGAGTTACCTATACCTTACCCCCATTAAGAGACATTCAACACCACATAGATTTCATATTAGGTAGCAATTTACCCAATTTACCCCACTATCAAATGAAGCTCAAAGACCATGAGCTCTTATAGGAGATAATGGAAGACCTCTTGAATAAACACCTCATCCAGGAAAGCAAGAGTCCATGTGATGTGCCTGCATTACTTGTACCCAAGAAGGATGGCACGATGAGAATGTGTGTTGATAACAAGGCTATTAACAAAATCACAGTCAAGTAAAGGTTCCCTATTCCTAGGTTGGAAGACATACTTGAAAGATTACAAGGTTCTACTATCTTTTCTAAGCTTAATATTCGTAGTGGATATCACCAAATTCACATCAGAAAAGGAGATGAATGGAGGATAGCTTTTAAAACCAAGGAAAGCCTGTATAAATGGCTTGTTATGACATTTGGTTTGTGCAATGTTCTTAGCACCTTCATGAGGTTGATTCATCATGCTTTGAAGCCTCTCAATGGTACTTGTATGGTAGTGTATTTTGATGACATCCTAATCTACAACAGGAACCCTGGCGAGCATCTAGATCATTTACAAGATATCCTGTAGATATTGAGAGAACACAAGCTTTATCTTAACCTTAAAAAGTGAAAGTTTAAGACCACCAAACTCTTTTTCTTAAGGTATGTTATCATTTTCTAGGGAATCTCAATAGACACTAAGAAGATTGATACCATCCAGTCATGACCTAACTCTACATCAATGCATGAATTCAAGAGTTTTCATGGCTTTGAAATGTTCTATAGGAGATTCATAGGGGATTTCAGTTCAATTGTAGCACCCATAACAATCTTCCCCAAGAAAGGAGAATTCATTTAGGGTAAGGAGTAGGAAGATATTTTCCAACTTATGAAGGAAAAACTGTGTACAACCCTAGTTCTATCTCTATTAGATTTTGACAAAGTATTTAAAGTTATAATAGATGCATCCATATTGGGTATTGGAGTAGTGCTATCTTAGGGTGGCAAGCCTATTGAGAACTCAATGAAGCATGCAATAAATGATCCACTTTTGACCAAGAGTTCTACATTGTCATTCAAACACTCAAACATTGGGTGTATTATCTCATTTCAAAGGAATTTATCGTTCACAGTGATCACTTGGCACTTAGATGGATTCACTCATAAAAAAACTCTCTAGAGAACACACTAGGTGAGTCATCTACCCAAAAAGATTTACTTATGTGTTTAAACATAGGGAGGGACATCATAACAAGCTAGTTGATGCACTTAGCAAGAGGCACACCGTACTAACTACCCTCCAAATTGAGATTACCAATTCTGACACCCTCCTTGAGTTGTATGCAATAGATGAGGATTTTATCACTGTCTGGACCCAATGTAACAATCATGAACCTGTGTATGGTTTCCATTTTCAAGAAGGGTATCTCTTTAAAGACACCAAATCATGCATTCAAAAAACCAACTTAAGGGAATACCTGATTCAGGAACTTCATGTTAGGGGACTTAGTGGTGATGTGGTTAAGGAAAAAACCATACCTTTGGTTGAGGAAAGATACTACTGACCTCATTTACAAGGGATGTAACTAGATTTGTACAGAAGTGCTTTATTTGTCAAAGAGCTAAGGGAGGTAGCCAAAACACTAGCCTCTACTCTCATCCACTAGTTTCTAAAACCATTTAGGAATATCTTAGCATGGATTTCATCCTTGAGCTACCAGTTACCAAAAGAAGAGTAGACTTTATCCTTGTGGTAGTGGATATGTTTTCAAAAATTTTCCACATGCAAAAAGATCTATAATGCCAACAATGTAGTAACTTTTTTTCTTTCGAGACATTATCAAGCTACATGGCATTCCTAAAACCATCACTTATGATCGTGATATGAAGTTCATGAGCCATTTTTGGAAAGCGTTATGGCGTAGGTTTGATACCACCTTGAACTTCAACAACGCCTATCATCCTTGATTGATAGGAAAATAGAAGTGCTCAATAGAACCATAGGTAGCATGCTTAGATTCTTAACTCATGAAATACCTCGACAATAGGATGTATATCTTCCTCAGATTGAATTTTCTCTTAACAGTATCACAAACTGCACCACAAACCACTCACCATTCTCGGTTGTTAACACCAAACTGCCCAACTTTAGTATCAATTTGCAATCCATACCTAACCCAAAGAGTAAAGCTGTTGGTGTATGTGCTACTCATTATGCTCAATTCCACTAGGAAATTTGAGAGCACATCGAAAAAATGAATGCACAATACAAAACGCAAGTAGATTAGCATCATAGGTTTACCCATTTTCAAACTGGTAAGCTAGTCACGGTGCACCTCAACAAACACCGGCTATCACAAGGCATATTCCCAAAGCTTCAACTCAAGAACTATGGCCCTTTCAAAATTATTAAGAAAATAACAAAAAAACACTTATGTCATTGATCTTCTTGAAGATTAGAACATTTTCAACACATTCAGTGTAACAAATCTTTACAAATACTACCCCATAGATGCAATTGATATGATCAACTTAAATTCGAGAACGAATTCTACTAAAGAGGAGGACTATGATGTAGATAGGAACGATGAACAATACAACAAGAAACTGTTTTTCTTTTATTTTTTGTTGTAACCAAATAAACAACCTTGGCACCAAAATGCATATGAGTGCACACATGGTGGCCATTAGGTTATAGGTAGCATGTGTGTAGGTGGTGCTTAGTGCACATGGGAATTGGTTGGACTGTGTGTGTGTGTAAGGGTGTGAGGCCTTATGCACATGGAAACGGTTAGGCTTGATGCCTATAAAACTTGTACATGGCCATAGATAGGATACACACTTGTGTTTCTATTTTTGTTTCCTTTTCACAGAGCTTGTTCTATGAATTCTAGAGTCCAATCCATAGAATTGTTCTCTACAAATCAATACTACTACCATTTCTACTCTTGTTGTGATTTTTACTACATCAATCTCTCTCTTATTCATGGAGAAGACAAGTTAGTTTGACATTTCTTGTCATATGCATTGCACCAAAAGTGGGTATTTAGATTGGTTTTCTAACTCTGAAAATTATGTTTTGCGTCGATGTGAAAAAATGATGCAAATTGTGACATTGCAAATTTTTGCGTCAATTGTGAAAAAATCGATGCATATTTTTGCTTTTGTTTTTTTGTAGAATTGAAGCAAATTTTTCATACCTTATTCCTAAATCTACATAATTTGCATTATATATCCTACATGCATACAATTTTTTCAATTTAACAACACACAAAGTAGATCTCTATAATACAACATAATTTCAAAAATTAAGTTACATTTCACTAATAAGTTCAAAATGAGTTACAAAAAATATAATGTATTCCTACATATATAACAATATATATCAACTAAATAATACAAGAAATATGTATAATTAGTTTTCATCATCATTATCTTCAATATCAACATAAAGGGTAACATGTATTTCGCTCATATATCTTGTTGTTTATCCAAAAACATGTTCTTGTAAGAAATGTCTACTTTTATCTATTGTAAATGAGAAAGACTCAATATTCAATAGTTGATATAATTTATGAAATATATAAAACAAAGCGTTATTTTCAGATTCATTTGAAAGATCGTATTTAACTATTTTTTCTTTATTTGTTCTCTAAATGTAAATAAATAATTTAGTTAATATTTATTAAATAAAAATAAAAATATAATTAATTATAATATTTAATTTACCATGAAATCAAGTAATTCTTGTTGCTAATCGGTTAATAGCTTCATAAATATTTTCTTAAGCACCTTGGTCGTCATGAGCAATTCCGCTTGGGTGACTTAATCACCTAACTCTTTCTCCTATTTATTCATAAACATATCGAGTAAAATATATACTCAATACATATACATCAACTTGACACATTGATATAATATTTAGTATTATCATAGAATTTGAGTTACCGTATTATATTAACTTTGTTCCTAAAAATGCTTGTTCTTTCACTCCTATTGAGATATTTGTTCTTGACATATTACTTTTTGGATTGTTCACTTCTTTCCTATAATAGATTTATTGATTTTCTTTTTTCTTTTTTTGCTAAATGATAATAGGTAGAAGGTGCCCTCAAGGTTTGGAGAGTGAAAGAGTTTTGTGTACAAAAATTAGGAGATGTTCTATTTACTGTAACATACATCTCATTAGTAATTAGATTGTGAACTCTTGAACTTAACTCCCTAGTGATCCAGCAAATGGAGGTCATATTGAAGTGTTGCAGTTTTGCGTGTCTTGTAAAATGACATCCTTAGCTTTATCAGAAACTTGTTTCCATTTATTTTTCATCAATGCTTCAACGATGAGTTTTTTATCATCTTCCACATAAATAGCTTTCTGTTTACTAGTACGGGCATGAAAAATAATAAATTTATTAAAATATATCTAAAAATTCTTATTTCGTTTATAATCAACAAAGTGATCCTTCCCCTGATGGTCCTTAATCCAAGGAATTTTTGGTTGCCTTGCCTATAAGTTTTCTAAATTAAATGGTTTAAGACATCACATAAAGAACATTAAATTTCTTTTTTTTTTTTTGTATAGTTATTCTATATCGAGCTCTCTATCCTCCAGCAATATATTTCCCAATGCTTAGGAAGCTTATATTTAACTTTAAAAAGTCATAATAAAATTATAAGTAACTATATTTTTCATAAATTAATGTTATTACATTTGTTGTAATTTTAAAGTATTATTTTCCAAATATTTAATTTCTTAGATTGGTAACTTTTCTTCGATCTATTAGTATTGTGATTCTCTCCGATTTATCAATCGTTGTCTTGCATTATTCACCTACAACATTTATAAGGTCTCCGTTAGAATCAATCTAAAAAAATTGACAAACATTTGGATCGTCATCAATTTGATCAGATGTATTGTACTATGATTCCCTTTGTGCCTCATGTTATCATCAAACTCATCTTCAATAACGCTAAATAGAAAAACTAAAAAAGTATTAGTTAATAATTTAATATGTTAAACATTAAACATGAAAAGATTTTGTAAAAATTAACAAATAAACACATTGTATTTACAACTTTGTTGACACTTCTTGTACATGGTTTAAGGAACTTGGCTTTTCTCGCCATTACTTTTTAATTGTCCTTTATAGTAATTATTCTATCAAGTCTGTCTTCATACATGAAATGTTCATTAAGTTCTTCTTTGGATGCCATTTCACATAAAATAAAAGGCCTGTAAAGAAAAATAAAGAGGAGAGAAGATGAAGAAAAACACATTCTCGATCTTTACCTCTATGAAAGAGAATGGGTCTTGGGAGATTCAAGTGACACGACTATTCAGTAGCAATCATCACGACTCACCTTCAAAAAAACTTATCAGGGCTTTTTTGTTTGTTTTAAAAGATACAATAAAGTTCTATTTTTCTTTAATTATATAAAATAAATATTAAAAGATTAGATTTAAACTTGGATCTACGACATTGGAGGTGAAAAGTCCTAACAACTGAATCCAGTTATATCATTTGAATCACAAGTAAATGTCTTATCATAACTTTTTTTTTGTTTTAATGAGAATTTTTTTATATAATATTAATAGGATTTTAATGAAATTTTACTAATTTTAGAGGAATTAAAATTTTTATTGTAATTTAATATATAATTGTTTTTAAAAATAAAAACTTTCTTTTAACAAAAGTATCTCTAACATCCAAAATTAATTATCATAACTTGTTAAAACACCCTTCCACACTATATGGTCCCTTATAGCATTTGTAGAAAAAATTTCAAACGTCAATCATTATAAAATTTGTTATGTCAATTAAACACCTAAATTATACATGTTTATTACAGTAATAAACGCCTAAATTATACATGTTTATTACACTAGCAATAAATATGTATTACTATCATATTATTATATGGTAGCTTTAAAGTTTAAAGTAACAACAACAAATGCAAAACATATGTATGAATATTTATTTATTTAAAAATGCACATAATTATACATAAATTTCATGTTAATATTATTCTAGAATTCAAAGAAAAAAATAAAAACTATTTTTATTGAAATAATCACACCTCTATATGATGCAGATATTCTTATACTTTTGTCTGTTGTTTTAAAAAAAAAACTGATGCAAAGTGTTTTTTAAGTAACTTTTGCACCTTATATTTTCAAAACTGATGCAAAAAATAAAAACATAAATATCCATTTTTGTAGCAGTAATGGTAATTATTATGTTAATTTTGAATATGTTGTCACTTTTAATTACCTTTATTCTATTGCATCTGTTAGCCCTCTCTGTAAAGGAGCTTGGTGTGGAAGGATATTTGGAAATTAACTTAAGGTACAATTAAATATAAGTTAAGCATTTCTTGTGGTGTTATCGACATGGTATACTGCCTGTTTGTTATGGTTTGGGTTTGTGTGGTAGACGGTGTATGGTTGAGGAGTGTTGCTTTTATGTGATGTTACTACTGAAACAAATCATAACTTATTTTTTGATTCTGATAATTAATAAAGTTAAGATCATTTTAAGATGATCTTTATGGGTTATGACATGTTTAGAAGGGGCATAATAATCTAGTTTTCAATCAGATATCTTTTGACCTAGGTCGTGTGATTTATTTAACACACAAAGATGGGGAAAAGCTTACTAATGTCATGGCTATGCCTACTGGTTTCTTACTAGCTAGTGTACAAAAAAAGATATAAATTTTTAATCCGAATAAATTCCATTGATTGATTTTTTATCAGCTAGCCTTACTTTTCCAAGACACCATTCTAGTCGTACCAGTTGACAACTTTCCAGCAGAAAAGATAAAAAATTTTCACTCATGGAATACCTGGATGATTGTATATTTTATAACCTATCATGGGCTTGGTTTGTTTATGTGATAGTACAATTATTAACAACTGGTCCTGACATTACATTATAACTGTGTTATTTTAAATTCGTTAGTAGAAGTCTAAATTGTACAATACAAAAATTTATATTTCTTTGCTCAAATTTAATCTCTCCATTATTCCGTTTTCACCATGGCTACAACTAGCCTACAAACATTCTAACAAGAACAAACTTTTATTGAATTTTTTTTTATTATTATTAATCCCAAATTGATATGAACTTTTTTATTTTCGTTAATCTAATTTTATCAGATATTTTTGTTTCAATTATTCATAGATATAATTTATGCACGGGTTTTCAATACATTCGCTCTTGATATAGGCGAGTTCTTAGTTTATGTCGAACTTGGTCTTTGGTTATTATATAGTTTCTAGTAAGCAATTTTACTTCATAAAGGAATTGGAGTCGGTGGAATCGGAGTTAAAGATTTTGGAAGTTGCATTGTTATTCGATCGGCTTCTATCATCGATGATTTTTTGATTTTTTGATTTTTTTTTTTTGCTTTCTTTAGTAATTTATTGATCTCATAGTTTTGATTCTCACAATTTGCCATATTTTGTTTTTTCTTTTAACTTATCTATCATTTTTTTTTAAATTTAACAGTTTTTTTATAGATAAAATTCAATATCCTAAAATTAATTAAATATAAATTACTTGAAATAAAACAATTTAAAAATTAAATATTTAATTTGTATTAAATTTATTTATATGAGATACACCAAATACTAGATTAAATATTAGTGCACAAATTTTAATTATTCATAAATTTACGAATTACAAGTAGATTAATGATAAGATTACCACAAGGTTGGTCTAACGTAATTGGCATGTGTTTCAAAAAGTTACTTATTTTGTCAATTAATTAAATAAATAATCATAAATATTCTAGCAATTATCTATCGAAAGAAAGAATGTAAATTCTAAAATAACTAAATAACTAAAATAAAACAGATAAATTGTAACCGAAAAAATATAAATGAACAAATATGAATAATTAGTTAGCCATCCATTCAAGAAAAAAATAAATTAAATGTTTTTACGTTATGGTTTAAAAATTTAAATTATTGATTTTTTTTAAATAAGAGAAGCCCCAAATGATCATGATAAGTCCTCAAAATTTGATGCACAAATTTTGTATTTAAAAAATGACTTGCAAGTATACAAATCACTTTATAAAAAAAGGATAAGTATGCTTCCAAGATTAGTCTAAAGAGGAACTACATGGTTTTGAATAATTCAACAAATCTCTTAAAAACAAACACAAAATATAAACCTAAATATTTTGTCACAATAGTTTGGATTTTGAAAAGTTCAAACTAATAACATAAAATTCAAATAATTTTAGATAGATAGATAATTAACACTTAAGGGATAATTTATGTGAATTATTAACTAGTTAATCATGTTTGTTTATAATTAATTTGGTTATTAAAAATATAAATTAAGATTATTACTTTTTTTCTTTTATGTATGAAAAATCTTTTGACGGAGATTAGTTTTTTTGTTATTCAAATCAATTAAAGTTTTTGGTAGGGATCAATAAATTATATAGGATTAAATTATGCTTTCTTCATAAGAAAATAATAAACCATCTAAATCGATACTGATGGTAGGGCTATCAATTTAGACTCTTATTTAAGATATAAAAAAATCAGATCCTAAAACCCAGCTTTCAATTTTTAAATCTATTACGAAAAATATATCGTAAATATGTTTTTTAATTTTCAAATTTGTATAAATATTGAATAAAGAAATAATCTCAATTTATTTTGTAAAAAATATTCACCTAAATTTATTTTTACAAACATGACACCATAACTAATATCTCATATAAATATTCCACCAGACATACTCAAATTTAATACATTGTGAGTATATCAAAAATAGTATTTAGAAAGATACATAAAAATTAAATCTATAAATAATATAATATAATTAAAATAAAACACCTCACTTTATTATTCAACTTGCAAAAGTTTTTTTTAATGTTTTATGATATGAAAAACCTCTAAAAATATTTGCCTAAACTATTTAGTGAATCATAATTATTACAAAACTAAGAAATATAAAACTTATACAACAATTTCTATTTGACCTTTCTTTTCTCTTTGATTCTGTTGTGCTGAAAACAAAAGAAATGAGGCTCTTTTTATAGCTAAAAATGGTAGAGAAGATTAGATCGGGATGGATAATTATCGCTTGTCGTAGTCCACTTTTATCCACGTTATGATCGCGTTTTGTTTTGGCTCACCTGATTTTGTCCAAAAAGGATCGTGCTATGGCTAACATTTATTTACGCCTCGACTCAAGTCAAATTGTTCGTTTCCATTTATTGTTTCACATCTTAAAAATTGGTTGGATTACAAATAAGCTATGTTTTGTTATTTTAATATTCTAAATTGAAAATGAGTACTTCAGGCATGATTTATTCAAGTGTTTATCATTTCAATCAATTTGAAACCAAAAATACCTAAAAAATAACAAATAATACTCATGATTTTGAATACATAGATTTGATTAAATAATGATAAAATCATGCAAATTTAAATCTATTTATAATATTTAACTACAACTAAATCACATAATATTAGTATTTTTAAGTACTCATCGCAACCCACAACCAAATTCTTGCTAGTTTCTAGTAAGAAAAAAGATAAAATAAAAACTAAAATAAATAAATTAAATTAACCTAAATTATTTTCGTAGATTGACATAGTTGCATTTAGCATATACAACAAAATTTTAGACCCCTAGGTTACCTAATAGGATGAATTTAAATCTTGTGAGAGCTTTCAACAATGATATTAACAAACATCCTACTAAATGCAAAAACAAAAAAAAGTAACAAAAATAAAAACAAACAAATAAATAATAAATCATAATAAAAACTAAAATTAACAAAGTAAAAACTAAAACGAAATATAACAAAGTAAAAATTAGAACAAAACTTTTCATGCTTTAGTCTCTTTTAAGTTCACAATCAAAATCTAAAAAATAAGCTAGATCAACATCCTAAAGATTCGTAGTCTATTGTAAAAATTAGTTTCAAGTCATAAATTCATATTCCATATAAAAAATATATCAATATTAACTTACTCAATTTCAGTGTTAAGAATATAAGTTCGTTTTGACTTTAATCTTCACAAGTCATACCTTCAATATTATACTGATCCTATGGGTTCAAACACTCGATCAACGTTATATGAAAATAGAAGTTATATATAAAAAAAGAATTAAAGGGATCCCATATGTTTAAAGAATAAAGGCTTAAAAATTGTGTAACATTTGATCGTATGAAATGAATCAAATGATATGATTTATAAAGAAATCAAATAATATTTTCATGCATAAATTAAAATAATCAAATAATTATATCAAGTATATACCTTTAGAGATGAATGAAAATACAATGACTTCAAGGGATTTATTTCCTATTTGTTTTAATAACCATTCTAATAACTTTAAAGAACTTTTGGGTCATCATATTCTATTTATTTCTCTCTCCCCCTTTTTTATACACTTCTTATATATATTTATATATATTAAAGAGTAGATCATGTGTGTATTTGGTGAGTGGCCAATTTTTGGCCTTTGTATTATCTTTAAGGAATCCCAAATATATCTTATTTTTGGAAATATATGTATAAACAAAAAGGCATACACTTTCAATTTTTAATCAAGTTATTCAATTTTAAGAATAAAAATAAGTACATGATATTTCATTAGATGTTAAAAATCCTAACATTAAATGAAAAACACATAGAGATTATCAAATAATTTGTATTAATAAGAAAAGTGTTTAAAAAAGTAGAAAAATATTATCACTCAGAATGGAACGATAAATGCTCCAAATATTCTTATAGATAGTCTCCACTATTTGATTCCTAAACAATTATTTTGAGTTTATCTTAATTTCAATCATTCAAGCATGAGGCGCAAACTATACAAAAAAAAACTATCACAATGTTTTATGACATGTTTAATACATCACTCTAACATAGTGTAAAAGACTTAAACATTGGCTTTAAATTAACTAAAAGCATAAAAACTTGGCAAAAAATTGAAAATTGAATCTAACTATGCCTAAATAACTAAAAATGAACCTAAAATGAAGAAAATAAATGTAAACACATGTTTAATAAAAATTATAAAAATGTCTAAATTTATACAACTTTTTTTCTACTCTCAATCTAAAATCTACATTGTCCTCAATGTAACAAATGTAAATTAAAGATAAAGATAAAGAAGAGAAAAGTTACCCATTTGTTTTTGCTTAATGTGATCAAATAATGATGTGGTAAGTGAGGTACATCCATCATCTCAAACAATTTTAATGCATAGATAGAACGTTTTGAACTTTTCGTACATCATATATCAACAAACAATTATAAATTTAATAGTTCTAAATGAAATAAACATGGGGTTCATATAAACAGAAAAAATAAACTAAATAAAACAAATTACATGAAATATAAGATAACATAAAACAAAATAAAATTTTAAAAAAAACTAAATTTTAATAAAATAGAAGAATAACACTACCTAAATGATGGATTGCCTTTCATCAAACGCTAATTTAACATATTAGTAAGATGCTTCTTGGGGGGATTTCCATTTTCAGAATTTAATAAAATATCTCTTAGTCATTGAGTTTATTGTACAAAATCTACAAGTATGATAAAATTATCTCCCTGTACCAATAAATTTTTTAGCATGCCCTTATGTATACAATGAAAAATATTAAATTAATGCTTATATCTAGGTCTAACTTATCAGTTATCTCCTTCTTATCATCAATAGTGATATTGATATAAAAACTTCCAGAATCTTGGTAGGTTACTTCAGAATTTTTTTAAATAAAATAAACATAATACTAACCATTAAATTAAAATAAATACTAAAACATTATAATAAGATAAAAATAAAATAACATAAAGGAAAAATAAATAAATAATAAAATAGATAAAAATAAAAAATAAAATTAATTAAACAAATGAAAGCAAATAAAAATAATCCAGACAGAAAAATAAGTAAAACAAAATAAATAACTGGCTAGATTAAAGAAATAAAAAGAAAATTAAGTGAATAATAAAAATAAAATAACAAAATAAATAAAATAAATAAATAAATCTAAAAGAAAATAAATAAAAAGTAAACTAGAAACAAAAATATATAATAAAAAGAAAAGGAAAAGTAGAAAAATAATAAAAGTACCATATATATGATACAAGTACTTAGTCGGGTAATATAAATTAAATAAACAGCATCTGTTTCTCAAAAGAAAAGAAAATATATTATACATTAATTAAAAGTTAGCACACAAATATAAACAAAAGTAATTAAGAAAAAAAGATATAACTGAAACTAAAATAAAAAGGAAAAAAGAAAGAATTGAGTTAGCAATTAAATAAAGATAAATAAATAAAATAAAAAATATTAAATTAAGTTAAAATTAGTAATTGAAATTAGCAAAAAAATATTAAAAATAAAATTCTAAAAAATTAAGTTAATAAATAAATTAATAACTAAATTCAAATAAATAAAAGAAAGACGGTAAAAATAAAAATAAAAATAAAAATAAATTGAACTATATTTTTTGATTATTTTTAAATTTTCAGATTTTTTAAATTTTTAAATTTTTAATGTTTTGATTTTGATTTTTTTAGATTCTTAAAATTTTCAATTTGTTTTAAGATATTTTTAGATTATTATTTTTTTAAAGATGTTTTGACTTTTTTAGATCTTTCGTTTTGATTTTTGTTTTGTATTTTTATAGAAATCTCTTTAGATTTTTTTATTTTTTAAAATAACTCCGGAATATTTTAAGATTTTTAATAATAAAAATTTAAAATACTATTTCTTCACTAAAATGATACTAAAAACTTTATACATAAATTTTGCATTTGTAAAAATAGTTTGTAAGTGTGACACCTATACTTTTAAAGACAAATCTAAAGAATAACTTTGTGTTTCAAATAATTTAACAAATATCTTAAAAACAAACAAAAAAGTAACCTAATCATTTTGTGACAATAGTTTGGATTTTGAAAAGTTTAAACTAATAACATAAATTTATAAGATAGAAAGAGAATTAATACAAATAATTCTAAGCAAATAGACAATTAATATCAAAAGGAGAATTTGAGGAAATTATTATCTAGTTAACCATATTTACTTAGAACTAATTTAGTTATTAAAGATATAAATTCATGTTATTGATTTTTCTTTTTATGTATGAAATTTTTTTTGAACGAATTATTTTATTTTTAGTCAAATCAATTAAAGCCTTCTGGTAGGTATTAATAACTAAAATGATTAAATTATGTTTTCTTCCTAAATAAATAAAAATAATCTAAATCGATGCTTTTGGAGGGTTATCAATTTAGACTCTTATTTAAAGTGTCAAAATCAAATCCTAAAACCCAATTTCAGATTTTAAATCTATTCTCAAAAATATATCGTCAATATATTTTTCAATAATAAACTTTGTAGAGATCTTGAATAAAGAAGTAATCTCAATTTATTTTGTAAAAATATTCATCTAAATTAATTTTCACAAATATGAAAGCATAACTAATATCCTATAGTAATATTCACACAAACATATTCAGATTTAATAAATGGTTAGGATATTAAAAATAGTGTTCGGAAAGATACATAAGAATTGAATTTATAAATAATAGAATGTGATTACAGTAAAGATAAAGATTTTACATCTATTTCTATCTAACTTATATTTTCTCTTTGATTCTGGTGTGTCTAAAACATGAGAAATGAGGCTCCTTTTTAAGCTATAAATGGGAGAGAATAGTGGATCATAAGGGAATAATCATCATACGATGTGACTGACATTTATCCATGTTGCGACTGTGTCTCATTTTGTCTAAAAGAAATCAAGCTGAGATTCAAGTCAAATTGTTTGTTTCCATTTAGTGTTTCACCTCTTACAAAGTGGTTGGATTACATGTAAGCCTTACACGTTTCCTTCTTTTAAACTTTAAATTTGAAAATGAGTACTTAAAGCATGATTCTTCAAATGTTTATCATTTGAATCACTTTGAAGCTAAAAATATCCATGATTTTGAAACATAGATTTGCTTAAATAATATTTAAATTATACATATTCAAATCTATATATAACATTTAAGTGCAAATAAATCACATAATATTAATGCTTTTGAAGTACTTATCATTCTTCCACTCATGGAAGCAAAATTAAAATCTCATATATAAAATTTAGCCTAACATAATTAAATTAATTAAAATCAATTCAGTTTACAAAAGATATGTTCAGAATACAGAGAGAAAGATGATCTAATAGTTAAAATACCCTTTTGATATGTGATCTTCAAATCCTTGAATTAGTGGAGCCCTTTTTTCAAATCCATGAAAAATCTTTACAAATGAGAATTTTCTCTCTAATAGTTTTTGTTATGGAATGGAATTTTAGGCTATAATGTCTGGTTTTTTTCTAGAGGGATTTTAGAGTGGATTTATAGGTTAGGTTTTCGGGAAAAATGAGTAAAACATGTCACATATGTGTACTAAGGATTTCTGGCCATTAAAACCACACAAGAAATGACATGATTTTATTACACTATGACATGATTCAAAAATGAAATCCTCTAGGGTAATTTAAGACTAACCCATTGTGGCATACATATTTCTATATATTCCTCAACACATGAAGTCAACCTGGCCACCATGTTACAGTTCGAGAGCTTTCTACTGTGGCGTACATATTTCTACACCTTGGCACATGAATTCAACCTGGTTACTATATGAAAATCTATGAGCTTCCCGCTATGGCATGCTTATGTTTGGACTGTGGATTGTAATATTTTTTTAGTGGTCTAATCATAGTTCATTCTAATTTGTTTGAATTTCTATTTCTAGTCCCATTTTCATTTCTTTTACTCATTTTAGCTTTAGATTCTTCCAGAAGAACATTAACTTACAAAACATGAAAATACCTTCCAAAATAACATAATCTAAAATAAAACGTAAAATTAGTGCTTAAAGCATAACAATTATAAGTTAAAATAATATATTCAAATTCCCCTAAGCCTACATTTTGCAAGTAATCAAGCAAATAAAAACTTAGAAGAAAAATAACAATACTAGAAGAAAAATTACAAACTTAAATCAACAAAATTTCTCATGCTTCAGTTTCTTTTCATTTTATATTTAATGCTTAAGTGCAAATTCATCCAATATCTCAACACATCAAGATTCATCATGTAAATCAATTTTGCATCACAAATCTGTGCCCCATTACTCATAACATATCAAAATGAATTCCCCCGAGCCTGATGAACGAAAACCGGCATCACCGATTCTCGCAAATACTTTGGTTTTAATATTTGTAAAACTCTAGCAAGTGCACGAATCATTTCATAGAAAATGATAAGTTTACTCCCAAGGTCGATCTAAGGAAGGAATGTATGTGGTTTTTAATTTATTATTCAAACTTTTAAAAACGAAATTAAATCCTAAACATCCTGTCACGATAGTTTGGTTTTTGTGTTCCTAATCTAATAACATAAAATAAACATATATACATATTAATTAAATATAATCTAATAACATAAAAATAAACATAGATACAAATTCAATAAATATTTATCTAAAAATAAATATAAATACAGAGTCAATAAATATTCATGCAAATTTTATCATTTATATTAAAGTGGGTATTTATGGATATAATAACTAAATTAATTATGCTTGCTCATATTATCTAGGTTATTAAAGATATAAATTGATATTTTATTGATTCTCTTTTTATATAAATACCACCTTTGGTGGTTAGATATTCTTTGTTAACTAAACAAATCAATTAATACCTAAGGTGGGGTTGATAACTAATTTGGTTAATTAAATTAATTCCTTTTTCTAAGAGATTGAAAATGAACCATTTAAATGCCACCTTTGGGCGGGGTTAGACAATTTAAACTTTATTCAAGGTGTCCAAATTAAACATAAGAATTTAATTATCCGAAAGTACTAACTTTCAAGTTTTAAACCACTATTGAAAACATGTTGTCATTACATTTTCCCATAATAATTCTTATAAAAACTTTTGAAATAGAGTTTCACTCTAACTACCGGGTGATTGTACCAACAAATAAAAGAGCACTACTCTAAATTAGACCGGATACCTAAACCTTAAAATCTAATTTTCAACATTTAAGTTTGTAATGAAAAAATAATATATTTCTCTACAACATCCTTAATATAAAATCTTGAATAAAAATAAAATCAATTTATTTTAGAAATTTTCACCTATTTAATATTTCGCAAGCATAACAACGTTATTATTACATCATAATTATAAATGTTTTCTAGCACATTTAAATTTAATCACGTACAAATTAAATATAACATGTAAGAATAAAGCATAAAAATAATCGTAAAGAAAATAAAATCCTTACTGAGAACTTCAACGCTATTCCCGGGTTGCTAGAAAACCTCCAAGCGAATTTGCACTTCCATTTATTGAATCAAAAACTAAAATATTACAAAAACATTACAAGTTCCTCTCAAAAAGAGAAGAACTCTAAAACTAAGAGAATTGAACTCAAAACTAAGAGAAAAACTAAGAAAAGCTTAGAAACTAAGAAAGAAACTAAGAAAAACTAAGAAATGAGAGAAAGAAAGAAGAGAGAAGTGTGGTTTTGAGGTGTGTTTTTGAAGTGAAGGGAAGGGGGTAGTTATAGGTGAGGATGGAGAGAAAAAATGAGAAAAAAAATGGTAAAAAAGGAAAAATGCGTAATGGAAATGTCGAGGTCATCAATGACGTCGACATGATGTCACGGGCGGCCGCACGTGAAAAATGGGGCGAAAACGCGTCGGACGCTGAGCTGGGCTGGCGCTGTCTTGCCTGCGCACGCCCTGGCCAGCGTGAATGGGCTTCCTGTGTGGGACACATGACAGCGCGCGCAAGACGGGGCGCACTCGTGGTGCTCAAGGGCCAGTGGCGCTCGGGTCGCATGGCGGCTGGCCGGGCAAGGGCACGATTTCCATTTTTTTGACATTTTTGACCTTTTCGACCCTTTTTTTCCAATTTTTTCATGTTTGTTGACATTTTCCCACTTATTTATTAATATATTTGTGATGTATTACTTCAAGTATTCCTCTTTGAGTCTTTAAATTGCGTTTTTAAGCCAAAATACCTGAAAAACAATAAAAATACCCGTGATTCCGAAAAAGACAAATTTATATAAATATATGATAAAACATATAAATATATATATTTTTAATTAATTAATGTACATAAAATCATGGTTATTTTAGTGGTTTTTGAGCACTCATCAGAGCCTAGTTTTAAGGATCTATATTCGCTTTATACACTCTTAATATCACATTTATCCTATGGGTTAAACCATTTCAACAAAGTATATGCGAACATAGGTTTTGTAAAGAAGAAAGTGATAAGTGTTTTAAAGCACTGAATATTACGTCATTTATATGCATTTTAATGTCAAAATAAATTTATATGTACATAATTTTATTATTATTTTAACATATCTATGTTTTCAAAATTAGAGGTTTATTCTATTGTTTTTAGGTATTTTGGCTTCTAAATGATATAATGGATAAATATTTAAAGAATTCTTTCAAGAGATAAATACTTGAAATATTCTACCTGAAAGCACTCAATTACAATCAAGAAGAATAAATAATAACTGATCGCCACACACTTTTGTGTATGTAATGAATACACAAGTATACATAACACAACAAGTAATATATTGATAAGAAAAAATTGTTCTCACGGAGATTATTTTATTAGAAACTAATTTTTAAAACTAAAAATAATAAAAATCAATTTTGTTTTGTGTTTTTATATTTTAATGAAGCAAAATTAAAATAAATAAAATTAAATAACAATAATTAATTAAATCAAATTTGGTAACTTAAAAGATATATGATAAAATATCTAGAAATACTTAATCCCCCAATTTTCTAAACATATGAATCGCTAAAATCTCCTCAATATAATATCAATTAATTAAATGATTAATTGAATCTAATCTATCATGTATTCCTCTTTCAAGTAAACTACATACCATATAGTAATTAATTTAATCATACTCTCATGTCAATTAAATTGCATACTACTCATTAATTTCATCAATTATGGATCACATACATAAGAATCATACATCTCTGCCTAGAAACTATGCATGTTATTTAATCAAGACAAACAATTAAATAATTCTCTCAAATATATTTAATTGTCTCTATAGATAAATTTTTGGCCAAACAATTAATAGCATAAAAATCAGATTAAATAATATAATTAAATTAATATTATAATTGGGAAAAAATATTAGATCATCACATGGTGAAAATTGGGTTCATAAGATCCCTAGATTAATAAATTAATTACACATAATTATGTTCATAAATCTCATATTTTTCATTAAAAAAACATAAAATTGATAAAGAAAAGAGTAGAAGAAGAAAAATAATCAAACTCTTGAATTGTAGAATTAATCTCCTCTTGAATCCCCACCAAAATTGTGTCACTTTTGATTTTTTTCTCCCTTTTTAAGCTCTAAACACTGACCAAAATTATGCTAATGGAGGCTACTTAGGGTTTATGGAGTGATTAGGGGCTTAAATAAAGCTCAGGTACAATCTGGATCGTCTAATCAGTTTCAAATCAAGGGTTACGATCAAAACAAACAAAACTGACAATTTCAGCCAATCAAAGTGCGACATGTAGCATCAAAAACGAAGGTAAAGATTGGAATACTAAATTTTGGTTTATTAGTATGACAAAAAGGGGGTAAAAATTGGAATACTAAATTTAGGGGAAGAATCAACTTTGGAATTTTTTAAATATTACATATAGGGAGAGTAATGCCTTTTAATTTCTATTTTATGATTAGTCACTCTTATGAATATTCTTCATTTTTTATATTGTTATATATAATGAAAAAAATGAACAATGAGTCTTTCAGGACAAGGTGTTTGGGTATTTATGTTTTTCACTTTCATTGTATGCATAAGCTTTCAAGATTTAAGTAAATATAGTTTTACCGGATCATAAGATAGTATCACTATGTAAAAATTTAATTTTTATATAATTTTTTTGTAATGATAGATAGATTTTATTACACGAATATGCCAAATGAGAAGATTGTAAGGTTTATGTGAGTGTTGGAAGTATTTATGAACAAAACATACAAATGTAATTTTAGTTTCTAATTGTGTTCTTCAAGAATATTTTTAATTGAAAGAAACTATCGAGCTCTAAAGATCACAATCCAGGTATATCTTTGTTCTTATGCACACTAGCTTTCAAATTAGACATATAGGAACATTATGAGATTAAGCTACTTGATTGATCGAGACATTTCTAAATCAATCGAGTAATGTAAATTGATCAAGAATCAATCTTCTTAGTTTTAAAAGTCCTAAATCAATTAACGAGACCAATTGAGTAATTAATAGTTGATCGATCTAGTACACATTTTTCTTTGCATCACTTGGGACCTTTTATTTGTATATCTACATTTAAATTTCTGAAACGTAATGTTTTACATATTTTATCTTTTTAAGCTCAAATATTTGTAATGAAATGCATCAAGTATATTTCTTCAAGTTAAATCATTCAAATAAAATAAATAACTAAAAAATAACGAAATATACTTGTAGTATCAAAAAGATAGATTTACGTAAAATGATATTATACTATATGAGAACTTCTGTTTCCTTTTCTATTTCATAATCTTTCTTTTAAATCAAGTTCTTAAAAATAAAGTATCCATAAAAATTTAAGAAATTATAGGAAAAAATTCATAAAAATTAATCCAATGAAATTTCTCTTCACCCTCTTTAGACCAATTTAGGGTTTTGGTTCTCTTAAATCCAAAATTTTAGAAATAACTCACAAAAAATAATCCAAGTAATTATTCTATAAAATTTTTCCCTTTGTTGAATAAGATGAAGATTTGTGGAACATCCATTTAAAAATATGAAAACTTGAAGAACTTGAGGAAGATTTGAAAAAAACTTGTAAAAATGGCTTAAAATCACTTGAGGATAAAAAGTATGAGAATAAATTGGAAAGATTTGGAGAAAAATATGTAATTTTGGGAGATTATTTTGTGTTTAAGGAAAGGGAAAAATAGTGCTTGAGAGAAAAGAAAAGAAAATATGAATTGGGACTTGTCTGGACTCATAGGTTGGGGTTTTTAGGGTAAAAAGTTGATTGTGGTTTATCGTGTAGTTTATTTCATGTCATAACCCGATAGAAAAAATGACCTAGTTAAAAGTTATCTACCTACATGAGATTATTTTCTTGATGCTGCTATGTTTTGCTCAAGTGTTTATTATTATGTTTTTTGTGAGTTAGGGATAAGTCCCTAAGGTGTCTATATCTCCTTACCCTGGTAATGAACTATGATGGGAACTCTTTCAATTGGTATCAAAACGGGTTCACCCTTTTGGGGCTTAATTACTCTGGTGTTGATTCCCTTAATTCATCTTTCACACATGCACTTTTCTCTCAGATGGATTTGGGAGAATGAGGTTGTGTAGGTAGGATTCCACTCTTCAATGGGATAAATTATGCCTATTGAAAATCTTAAATGAGGGTCTTCTTATGGTATTTTGGAGACTATGTTTGGTTATTGGTTGAGAATAACTAGAAATATCCAACGAATACCCTCCCTGAAAACATTGTAATTCCTAAACCCATTATTGAATAGACAAAAAAAGAAAGTAAGGAATCTAAATGGAATATCAAGGGATTGTATGCAATCATCAGGGTTGTTACAGCTAATGAATATAAAAGAATTCATAGATGTACTACTTCAAAAAAAACATGGGACATTATGGAAATTATTCATGAAGGAACTTTTGCTATCAAGAAATCCAAAATTCTAAAGTTGAATAGAGACTTTAAGCTTTGCATTTTGCAAGATGATGAGACATTTGACAAATTTTATGTAAGGTTTTCAAATATTGTCAATTGTTCTTATATAGATAAGGTCTCAACTCCCAAGAGAACCTTGGTTGCAATGAACTAGATTTATTATTATATATCCTTCACTAACTAGCCTATATGCCTTAGCCAGTACAGTGTCGCTCATTATATCTATATTCTTTTGGGAATGTTCTTTGTCATCACCATGTCTCTCTTCTAAATTAATGCATCTCTACCAAATTTCACTACCCATATTCCAACCATTCACCATGCTACAAACTTATCTAGATATAATTGATGAGCTAATAGAGTCCTTGAAACTTACTTGTGTGAAAATCACAAGCTCCTTAAATGTTACATCCCTACTAATGATGTACTTCTTGCTATCATCACACCAGAGCCTCTAACCATCAACACCACTTGGATAACCCAAGAAAAAACATTTTAGTCACTTCTTTTCTAACTTTCTATTCCTATCCCATGCATAAACAACCCAATCAAACACTCTCAAATGGTTGTGTTTGACTAGACATCGAATCCATACTTCTTTGGGTGCTTTGAAGTCAAGAGATATTGATAAGCACTTATAATTGAGATACTCAACTATGGAATAAACTTCAATAAAAAATCTTAGAGGTAAGTTCGGGCCAAAAATCATATATTCAACTCTCTTAAAAAGAGTCCTCATTATCCTTCCTACCAAAGGCTTCACCACAGAAAACCAAACCATATTCAATCATAAGGTTCTTTATCTTCATCCCTGTTTGGTTCTCAACAAAAACCTTCGCTCTTGAAACTTCTCTAAAGCTTTATGTTTACTTTCAATAAATGTACCCAAAGCTTCCTAAAGTTGTCATCAATAATAGAAATAATATACCTAGCACCACCCATTGATGATATATCTTCTTGTCCACACAAGTTTTTATGCATATACTCTAATATGTTATCTTTGTTATGCCTTGCCATGGAGAATGGAACTTTCTTGTCATTGCTAATTTTACAATGATCATACATAGTCATCCTATTAACCAACTCATCACTGAGAGATTTCCTCTTTTTTAGTTCTTTCAAATCTTAAGTACTATTAGAGCCTAACCTTTTCTACCATAAATTTTAGTGTTCGTACCCATAAAATATTCAATCTCCACAATTTCGTTAAGGATATACAACTCATTCCTTTACTTACTGCAAAATGTACTAATGATCCCTTACAAATCTTAATTTGACAACATTCACCTTTAAAACTAAAACCTATGCTACCCAACATACACAAGGAAATCAAATTAGATCTTCTTCAAATATGAAAAATTTCTCATATCCCTAAGAATGAACATTAAATCTTCACCAAATCAAAGATCTATCGTCTCATGCCAACGACTTTACAAGGATGATTATCCCTATATTTAGATTACCACCTATCAATGATTTATACTCAACAACTCAACTCCTATGTTGTGTAATATGAACTAAGTACACTGAGTCCAAGACCCATGTACAAAAATCTCTACCATCCATTAAAGTTGTCTCCTCATCCACCACTAAAGTTCTTCCATTGCTTGATGCTTCCATCCTGAGTCCTACTCTTTCTGAGATATCTTTTGTAATGTGAGCATGATTTTGACAATGATAACATGACACATTCCTCTTTACTCCCTATGATATATATTGAGAGTAAACTTATCATCCAATGCTTTGTTCCTATCACCTTACTGATCATGGGCAAATAATGCATCACTTTTACATCTTCCATCCAAATGTAGACCTTCCACTTCAACTACAACTCTTATATTCTCAAGTGAGAGAATAGTTGCTATAAAGAGAATATATATATATATATATATATATATATATATATATATATATATATATATATATATATATATATATTCTATACTAGAGTCCCATCTTCACTTAATGATAAGACTAATAGATTTTGCAACAAGAGATGTGTAAGATTCTCTTTATCAAAACCTTCTTCAATATTGACCACGAGACTAGAAATCCTTCAAAACTATAAAAGATTAGACTCTAAGCTCTTTGAAATATACATCTTGAAATTGAACAAATGGTTCTTTCAAATGGAATTTTTAATATAAAGTATTTTGAGTATATATCTCATCCAAACTCTTCTATATACCCTTTTATAGACACTCACCTTGCACCTGACAAATCATATCATCAATAAAGTATAAATAAATAATGGTAAAAGCAATTTCTTCCAATTCCTACATTTGATAATTGGTGAAACCATTCAAAAAAATTGGATGACTTTCTAAGTCTTGTACTAACTTTTATTAAACCAAGATGCTCTGTATCTTTACCTTCCATATGTAGAAGTCACTAAAACCATCACATTTCTCTACCTTAACTTTACTAATAAATAATTACAACAAAATTTTCTACAACAAACCACGAAATTTAACAATACACAAACCATCTAATCCAAAATTCTTAAGCTCTAATACTACTTTTTTCGACGAGGATATTGTTTAGGCCCATAACCAAGTTTCTTTGTGAAACAATCATTACCCAATTAAATAATGAGCAAATATAGAACTAAATAGAAATCAATCCAAAATAACAATGAAAAACTCAACCCACGCACCAATCAATCGATAAGAAAAATAACAAGCAAGAATTAGAAAATGAACACCAAAGATTTAACATGTTTCTTCTCCAAAATAATAGAGTTTTTATCCCAAACCCAATCACCACAATATTCCACTGTGAATCAAAGAGGATGAAAAATACTATTCAATATAAATACAATCATGTATTCTCTTCGTTGTACAAGCTTGACCTAATCCCATTTTAGCCTTAAGAATTTCCCCAAGTCTCACACCTTCAATGAATATATACTTAGATTATAATGCTTACAATGGATTGAAGAGGGGAGAATAATATCTTAGATCACTTAAACACAAAGATTTTTCCAAGAACACCAAGCTTCACTCATCACCTTTATTGAAGAAATGCCTTATTCTTCCTTGCTTTTCTTTTCTCTCTAAGCTCTGTATATTCTCATAAGCTTTCTTAAATGATTATAGGGAACAAATTTGTGTTTATAAACATCCAATGTTTCATTTACCAAAATTTCTCATTCAGCTTTGAGTCCCCTTGTGTAATTTTCATACCTATACTAATCATTTACTTAGAAAAATTTATAGGCTGATCATTTAACTCTTTTCTCAATCTATCAAGCCATTGAAATGAGGAATGAAAATTTGGATAAAAGCTCCACATGTGAAGCACAATTTAAACTCAATCAATTGACCTCCAAACTTGATCAATCTAGGTACTCATAGCTCATTCAAATCTTGATGTGTAATGCTCCTTGTCTAAACCTTTTATGCTTGATCATCTATAGAGATATTCAAGCATCCTCAATGTATTTGCATCACATATAACAAGTGTAGTTCCTATAATAGCTATGATGTACCAAAGTTGTTAAGAAAGGTATAGTCTTGAGAAATTCCACTAGGTAATAGCTCTATTCAATGGAAATATGTTGATAGTTCCTTCAGAAGATACTACCTCTTATATGGAGAAATTGAAAGGATATTCCCTTTAGCTTATTGGATTGGATCTAATGTCAATTTTTCATGATGGATGATTAATTTCCCTGGTCTACGACTTCTTATTCAATCCTGCTTGAGTACTCCACTTGGGCAACACATCCAACAAAAGACCATACTTTTAGTCGAGCATGCAAAGATTCATTTACATGTATATTTTTATATGCTATTTTAAGTGGCTTAATTAATTAACAAACAAGTGGATAAAAGCTTTAAAAATAGGTGTATAAATTAAGTCGGGTTTTAAGAAGAAAAAGGTCCATAATTTCAAATACTTTTGTTGATATATTTGTCATGTAATGATGTCACATATCACAACAAAAATAATTACAAGAGATTTCGAATCAACATTTATCATTCACTCACATATTGATAAGTGCTCAAAAGCACTTAGTATATAGAGATTTTATGCATGTTTAATGATTATATAAATTTGTATTTGCTTGTTTTACTATCATTTTATCCAAATCTATCTTTTCAAAATCATTGGTATATATTTTTTATTTTTAGGTATTTATTTTATTAAAGTAAATCAACTTAAATAATTATACTTGAAGCACTCCATTACAACTTGGAAGATTAAAAAAAATATTTGTAAAACATTACATATGTTTAAAAATTGGAAAAAAAGTTACTTGAAAATTAGGGTTTCAAAGTGATACATTTTGAAGTGTGATGCAGCGTGAAAACATGATAGCCGTGGTGCAAGGCCAAAGGAATCTGTTCAAAATCAATACGGGCCACAACATACAAAATTTATGTGTAATGGGGAGAATATAGTGGATCATGTTTAGAGCGATGTACAACTATGTATGTCGTGGGTTGAAAAAAATATATGATGTGCTACCAAGTTAAAATTTTTACTTTTTCCTCATTTTTTTCACCCTATAAATAGGACTCTTTTTTATTATAAAAATATATCCAAAATCCCACAGCTCTCTTAGCAGTTAATTTCTTAGCTTTCTTTAGTCTTTTTATTTTTTTTAGTAGTTTAAAGTTATTCTCTCATTCAAGAGTTGAACAAATTTAGTTAATGTAACAACTTTTAGTTTCAATTAAATAAACAGTGTATTAATTATGTCTGAAACTTTTCCAGAAACAATTTTAAGAATTTTGTTGAGTTATATTTAAAATGTATTCTTTTAAGTGTAGTTTTAGTATGAGATATTAGTAATGTTGTTACACATGTGAAATATTAAAGTAGATTAAACATTTTTATGAAATAAATTAAGCTTTATTTCTTTATCAAGATTTAAAGCAAAGTTTGTAAATGAAAAATATACTCACTAATTATTTTTTATAATAAACGAGAGTTTGATTTATTATTTAAATTATCTAAATCTGATTTAAAGTTATACTCTTAAATCTTTTAGTCTATATCAACTGTATAGTTAGAGTGTGTTCTATTTCAAAGATTTTTATAACAATTATTATTGAAGATATATCCTTCATAGTAATTTTAAAATCTAAAAAATAATTCTAGATACTTAAATCATAAATATATTGTAGACACCTTGATATGAATTTAAATTTTTAAACTCGACTGAAGAAGGCAATTAAACTGTTCACTATCTCTTAAAAAAGAAATACAATTTAATTAAAATTAACTACTAGACCCAATCGAATGCGGTAAGTGAAATTAATTAATAATAAATGGTAAACTTAATTAATATTCTATTTTTAAATGCAAAAAAAATCAATAAACGTAATTCATATTTTTATATAATATTTTGTTTAATATTAAACAAGCATAATTAGCTAACTAATATGTCACATACATTCTCTAGTGCATGATAAATATTTAATTGCTTACATGTTTATTGAATCTATTTTTATGTTTACGTCCTTAGTTTAGAAACTTAACTCAAAACAATTGTGACTGGATGTTTAGAATATTAATTTTATTTTTAAGAATTTTATTGAATTTAGAAATATACTGAAAATAGATAATTCGTCAACTTGCGAGCTAGTTTATAAATTATATGAAATTTTTAAGTAGCAATTATGTTAATCAAATTTTTGACACTATTTCCAAAGAACGTGAAATAACAACAAAAATTCGTCTAATTTTATATTATTAAGTTTTTAGTGCCATTGCTAAGGAAATATAGCATTTTTAACAAAATCTAAAAAAAATTGGTATCGTAAATAATATGCCTTTTATTTCATTTTATTTAAAAATTTAAAAATAAAAAAATAACAATAAAATGAACTTAAATTCAAAATGCATTTAAAATCTCATTTATTATTTGAATTAAAAAAAATCTTTAAAAAACTTTTTATTTGTTGTCAAATTTATAATTTTATTTTTTGAAAAATAATTTAGAAAATGTCAAAAATCTAGTTGTCATATTTATTAGTTTATTTTCATAAAAAAATTCAAAAATTTTGAAATAAAAAATTTAAAATTTATTAATAGTTGACTAAATTTTAAAAAAATCTATAAATATATTAAATTTTTTAACTATTTTTTAGTTGACTTAAATATTAAATATTAATTTAATTTCTTTTTAGGATTGTTTTTAGTATTTTTTAGTACTAATTTAAATTATCATTTAAATTTAAATTTAATTTAATTTAATTTAATTTTTTAAATTTTATTTATTAATTTCCTAACTTTTTTTTCGTTTTTCTTAGTATTTTTAATTACAAATATTTTTTCTAAATAATTTATATTTCTTTTTCTTATTTATTGTTTATTTTTCTTTTATTTTTTATTTTATTTTATTACGTATTTTTATTTAATGTTTTTTATTTAGTATGTTTTATTTCTTATATCTTTTTTTGTTTGTTTGTTTTTATTTTATTATATTATTTTATTTATTTATTTTGTTGTTTGTTTTTTTTTATATTTTTCTTTAATTTTAAAATAACTTAGTTGAGGCATGGTTTTTCTACCGGCTTTCGTGATACAATTAAGTTGAAGTAGAAAACATATTTTTACATGGGTCCTCATTTGAAAACATTGTACTTTATTTTCCCTGCAATGAATTTTTAAACTTAAAAAAAGAATTTCAAACAAGTCCCACACAAATTTTATCATTTTCTTCTTCTATAAACACTATTTTGCCCGAGCCTCAAATACAAATAATTTTAATGTTATCACCAAAAATTCTATAAATTTTAAAATCAATATCACCCGTTAGTGATTAAAAATAAAAATGAGATAAATGTTATGTTATAATTTCATATTCATTATAATTGTACCTAAAAGTGGGTGAATTAAAACCCACAATTATATTACTACTTCTAAACAAATAAATCTTTAATATACATATGGCATAATAAATAATTTAAATAGCACGTGTAGACAAAATTATCATGCACGTAGATTTTGTAATTTCAATAAACTTAATTACAATGGGAATATTGAGTATATTAAATTTTAAAAAGATAGATCTTATTAGAAGTTAAATTAAACTTAGGATGAGAAGCAACCCATTATTATAAATAATATTATTTATATCCTGTTTTGTAAACATTACTCAAAAGTGTTAATTTTATAACTTTTTGTTGAATTTATGAGTAGTATAGCTATCTATAATTTTAATATATTTGGATTGATGGATGTATCTATAATTCCAAACCAACTTTTGAACAAGTTCAAACAAATAGGTAACCTTCCTCTCTTTACTATTTATCTTTGATTTATAATTGTTACATTGAGGGCAATGTAAATTGTAAAATTTAAATTTTATGTTCACATGTTTACATTTTAACATTTTTGTGTGTTTTTATTTATTTTTATTGAATTAGAAACTTTTGGTTTATTTTTAAATTTTTCTTACAAAATTATCATGTCTTCTAAAGTTAATTTTAAGAAAATGATAAAGTCTTTGCATTGTTAGATTAATTTCAAAAATATTTCATAGAGTAATGTGATAATTAGTTAGTTTTTATCATAATTAGTATTTTATGATAAAATGTTGAAATTGCAAAAACTCAAAATCGATGTTTAGGAATCAAATTGTGGAGATACCTTTGTGAGAATATATTTTGAGCTATTATCTTCCCGGTCTAAGTAATAATATTTTTTCTACTCTTTAAATACTCTTCTTATCAATTCTAATTGTTAGGTGATCTCTATAAGTATTTGCATTAAATGTTAGGATTTTTACATCTAATAAAGTATCATATTTATTTTTATCGCTTAAATTGAATAAGTTAAGTAGAGACTGAAAGTATATGCATTTCTGTTTATTCATACATGACTTTCAAAAACGAGACATATATGAGGTTACCTAAATCAATAAAATAAAAAAATCACATATTGGCTACTCATTTATCATACAATATATGTATAATATATACATGGGTTATTTCTCTAAAACAAAGAAAGTGGTAAAGAAAAATAAAAAAGAGTGAAAAATGAATGGTATAAATCAAATACTATAACTCATTATCCTTCAAAGTTATTAGAATTAGCTAAATACAAAAAACAAATATAAAAAATAATTTTCCAATAAATTATTGCATTTTCTTTAACTTTGAGAAGATATATTACTTGATATTTTTTTATTTAATGAATTTGATTGATGTCTAAAAATAATATGTGATTTTTGTAGAAATATTTTACTTTGATACTTTTCATGAGATCAATATAATACACTATTTATTAAGCTTCTCTTCTTTAAACATATGTGAACTATTAGTTCATTTCTATACATAAACTCTTTCACATATATCTTTGAATGAGTGCTTGAACCAATAGGATCAATGTTATTGAAAGTATTCCTAATAAGGTTAGAGTTGAAATGAATTATAATTTTTTGTATTGACATTGGGTAAATTTTATCTTGATACATTTTTATTTGAATATAAAAAGTGATTTAACTAATTATTACAATAAATCATGAATACTTAGAATATTGAAATGACTTATGTTATAGAGTTTAATTTAAGACTTAAAAAAAATTTTAAAGTATGAGAAGTGCTACTTCATTCTTTTATCTTTTTACTTTGTTTTTAAATTTTATTTGTTTATTATTTTTTGTTTTACTTTTGATGTTTATGGAAATCATACTTGAAAACCTCATGAAACTTAAACTTATCCACTAGGATAACCTAGGTGTTTAAAGGCTTGTTGCATATACTAAATGCAACCATGATAACTTACGAAAATGATTTAGGATAGTTTAACTTTTAATTAGGCTTTGTTTTTAGTTTTTTTCCATTCTTGACTAGCAAGACGTTAGTTGGAAGTTGTCATAAGTGCTCAAAGAACTTAATTTATCATGATTTTATGCATTTTTAACGATTATATAGATTTGTATTTGGTAATTTTACTATCATTTTACGTAAATCTATCTTTACGGAATCATGTGTATATTTGGTTGTTTTTCAAATATTTCTTGTATTAAAATAAATTAACTTAGAGAATTATACTTGAAGTACTCCATTACAACTTGGAAGATTACAATAAAACATTTGTAAAACATTACATATGATTAAAAAGAGAAAAGAGAAATTACATGAATATTAGGGTTTCAAAATGATGTAGTTTGAGGTGTGCCGCTACGTGAAAACATTGTAAGCCATATAGCAAGGAAAAGGAAATGTGTCTAAAAGAATTTAGTTAATATAATAGCTTTTAGCTTCAATTCAATAAATGGCGTAGTAGTTTTTTTTTTTGGAGGTTTTCCATAAGCAATTCTAAGAATTCTGTTGAGGTATATTTAAAATATATTTTGTTTACAATATGTGCAAGTATTTTCTCAAATATATGTTTAATTTATTGATCATATATTAAATATATGCATATCTAGCTATAAATAGTATGTGATATTATTAATGTTATTATACTTGTGAAATGTTAAAGTACAAAATGAATTAAGTTTTATTTCTTCATCAAGATTAAAATCAAAGTTTGTAAATGAAAAATATATTGATGAATTATTTTTCATAATAACCAAGAGAGTTATATTTAAGATTTAAATTATATAAATCTGATTTAAAGTTGCACTCTTAAATCCGTTGGTCTATATCAACTATACAGTTCGAGTGGGCTTTATTTCAAAGATTTTTATAATAGTTATTATGAAAGATATATTGACGACATATCCTAGCTTCATAGTAATTTTAAAATCTAAAAGTTAGTTTCATATACCTAAATCATAAACCTAACTTAGATACCTTGATATGAGTTTAAATTGTTGGACTCGACCAAAGACATCAATTAAATGGTTCACTATCTCTTGAAAAAGAAGCATAATTTAATTAAAATTAAGTCCTAGATCCGATCGAATGCGTAAGTGATTTTAATTAATAATAAATGGTAGACTTAATTAATCTTATATTTTTAAATATAGAGAGAATCAATAATATTAATTTATATATTTATATAATATTATATTTAATATTAAACAATGATAATTAACTAACTAATATATTTCATAAATTTTTCAGTGCATGATAAATGTTTAATTGATTAATTTTTTATTGAATCTATCTTTATCTTATGTCAGTAGTTTAAAAACTCAACCCAAAACAATTGTGACAAGATTTTTAGGTTATTAATTTTATTTTTAAGAATTTGTTGAATAATTTAAAGACTATATGATTCCTTTTCAGATCGACTTTGAAAGTATACTCGTTAATTTCTACAAGTGATTCGTACACTTGCAAACTATTTTATAAATCATAAAAAATTTGTTCATAACAATTTTGTGCATTACATATGATTGTAATATTCTAAGAGTTTGCATGGACCTCAATACACTTATATTCATGATAATTGTCATAATTATTCAATATGAGTGTTGTCAACCAATGTGGGAGGTTGAGAGATTTCATGGAAACTTGGGATCTTTGGTAATAAAAATAAAAATATAATTTATTTATATTATTTTAATACAAAAACTAAAGGCTATGTTCCTGTTTCGCCTTATCCTTCTACACTTCCTAAGCCACGCACCCAAGACTTATTTGTTCTCAAATGAGTTATATTTATATATGCTTCCACATAGGACCCTAGTAGTAAAAGATGATCAAGCAGTAGTGAGACATTGAGCTGGGTTCTGTTTGCCACTCGTAATAGGCTTTATATTTTTACATTTTGATGTAATAGGTCCTTGATTTCCATTATATCTTAGATTAATGTCTCCAATTTCGACTTTATCACATGGAGTACCATGACTGCAAGTAAGCTGCACAGCCATTGCTGTGCTCGATGTACCGTATACATTCTTTATGCTAATGTTGCTAAGCTTAACTTTTGATGAAACCTGAAAATTAATATAAAAATAAAATATTAATTCCAAAATTATATTATCTTACATTCCAATTTTTTTTTCTTTTTTTGATAAATATTAAGATTTATTTCAATTAAAACTCACGATATTAAATGTAAAGCATATGGGTACCTTCAAATTACATTTATTCCATGGACGGTATTCTTGATCTATAATGATCGGATTGCTAACATTATCCATGGTGATATGTTCATAGTGCAAGTTTGAGGCTTCACCAGGAAAAGAATCCGGCCAAGTTTTGATTCTGATTCCATTATCAGTATTTTTAAATGTACAACTTTTAACTGATATCCCTTGCACAGGTTCCTCATTTTTGAACTTTCCAAGGCTTCCAACACTAATACCATGGCCAGGTCCACAAGTAACTTTGGTAATTGATATTTCTTTACTACCATCCCCAATAGAAATGCAATCATCACCCGTACCAATGTTTGAATTGGTGATATTTATCTTAGTTGAACGACCAATATGGATCCCATCAGTGTTGAGGCTCTCAATCGGAGCTCTGATTGTATAATTTTCAAAGGTAACATTGTTGCATCCAAAAATATTGGTATGAAATTGTTTACTATTAAGTGAAGTTATGTCTCTTATTATTGAATTGGTGATGAAATATAATCTAAGATTCTGCAATTTATTTTTAAAAAATATATTAGTTACATAATTGGAAGGTACAGGAGAAATAATTGTTCAATTTATAAAGTCATAATTGAAATTAATAAGCTTACCATAGGAAGATTTTTGCAATATTGGCTTTTGGCACAACCATGTGTTTTACCCCATGCTGTTTCTCCCTTTCCATCAAGAACTCCACCACCATTTACAGTGAGCTTGTCTATGCGTTCCAAAGTAACCAAACTATCTCCGTTACTATGACCATCTAGAGGTTGCAATGTTGCTTGAAGATGAATTTCAATAGGAGCTTTACAAGGACCAATTAATTTTACTTGCGTCAACTTATATGTACTTTTAGGAATTATCAATTTACTGGGACTTGTGGATGCACAAGCATCTTTCCATGCTTTGGTTATAGACTAAAAAATTGAGTTAATTAAAAACATTAAACATTAATAATAAAACTACTTCTGATCAAGTGTCATATTACAAGTTATATATAATAGTCATTATTATACCTGGGTGATATCACCATTGGGTTCAGCTCCGTACTTTTGTATGTTAAAATCTACAGCTTTGGCCATGGATGCAAACAGTAGTAATAAAGATATCACACTTGTTGTGCTAAGCAATTTAGGATCCATTATATATTCACTCGACTAGGTTATTCAAATTAAGTATTTTTGTTTTTATTTTATGAAAAATAATTGTTGTTTATATAGTTTTATTAGAGTACATTACTACCATTAAATTATAAACCATACATTTCTTTTTAAATTTGTATAAGGTGGAGAGAAAGTTGCTCTCTTTTTAATTTAACGTTTATTCTATAATTATCCTAGCCCAAGAAAAATTCAAATGATTGACCAAAAAAAAAAAAAAAAACTCAAATGATGTAAAAAATAAATACGTATTAAAAAAAATTGGTATTAATTTTTCACCACAAATTTCCCTGCTTTTTTATGTAATTATTATTTATTAGTCTTGATCATTTAAAGTACGGACAACATTGATTTACGATGAAGGTGGAATTTTTTGCAAGATTTGTTCTTTGTAAACTTCTAATGAGTTAATAGAAAAACTCATAATGTTACTATCTATTACACGATCACGCAAATTTTAGTTAAAGAATTATTGGTTTCCAAAAGAAATAGTAATCTTCTAACTGTCTAGCATCACTAAATAGCTTATTGTAGTCATGCTTATCAATGCCAAAAAGGCTAAGGCTAAGGCTAACAATATTATATTATCACGCCATAAACTATAAAGTCATTATAAATAGAGCATTACTATTGTATATCACAAAATTTTGATAATTTCAAAGAATGCGTTAGTATTTTATTGTCCCTTAAATAATTTCAAATAAAGTGTTAATAATTTATTGACCCTTTCTTTCAAGCTTAAATTGTTGAAAAACAATAAAATATACGAAAAGATAAGTGTGTTTAAAATGATAATAAAACTAAGTAAATAGAAATATATTTAATCATTAAATATGTATAAAATCACGAGAAATGAAGTGCTTTTAAGCACTCATCAATTGACCTCCTCGTTCAACCGATCGAGACCCCCAAAACTCATTCAAATTTTTATGCATAATGATCCAAGTCCAATCTTTGATGCTTGATCACTAATGCACAAATTTTATATTTATAAAATAGCTCGTAAGTGCATGGATCACTTATAATAAGAAATAAATATATACTCAAGGTTGGCCTCGAGATAAACTACATGGTTTTAAATAATTTGATAAATTTCTTAAAAATGAATATGAAAATAAAACCTAAACATCCTATTACAATGATTGAATGATTGAAAATACTAACTAATGAACTAACTAAAGATAAATTTGACTTTATAAGGTTTATGTGACCATTGGCAATATTCATGAACAAAATATTTGTATGTTATATTAGTTTCTAGGTGTGTATTTCACAAATATTTTCAAGCCAAAGAAATTATCGAGCCTCATTGATCACATTTAAGTATATCTATCTTCCCATGCACGTTAGATTTCATATTCAACACATATGAACATTGTTCAAATAGGTCACTAGATTGATCGAGCTTAGTTAAAATTGGATGAATTAATTTTTAATATGACTAAATTGATCCACTTATTTCTAAATTAATTAATTTTTCACTAGATCAATTGAGATTTAACTAGATTGATCAAACAATTCATAGTCAATCGATCGATTGAACTAGTTCTAGATCGATCGAGCAATCATGTTTTTAAATTTAATCTAATTTTTACTCAAGCCAATTAGTATTTTTACTATATTGTTCTTATATTTTTAAGCTCTTCTAAATACTTTTAAGAACGGTTTTATAAGTAACCTTTTACCCAAGGTTACAATTTATGCTATTTACTCATACTATTGGTTCACAATTTTGTTAACCACACAAGGGAATTATTGAGTATTATTCTCTTCATCTTATTCTCTCTTATTTTGCAAATATAAGATCATAATTCTTTAGGCCTTTTCATTTAGTTAATCTAGCAAACATTAGTGGTTGTATTTGATTAATTAATAAGTAAAATTGATTTATGATATTCTAATCATATATTATTATAGCTTCTTCTTTATTTTCATTATTGAATTGTTAAATCAAATAAATATGTGTATCATATCATAATTATTTGAATATTAATCTTTAAAGAAGCTATCTTTAATGAACTTGTGCTTAAACTGATTATTCTAGGGTTGCTTATTGATTTTAATATATCTGATATATTTATTAAATCATCTAGTTAGGTTTATTCATTATTGAATCTACTCTAGGATACACATTTGTACTTGTGTTATTGTGTTAACTTTTCAGTTACCAGATGTACGTGTTCGATTAACTTGTGTAACTTGAATTCATCAAATCATTTGTTCAGATCTAAAGGCCTTTCTTGTAAAGACTATGATGAAAGAAGTGGTTTGTAAGTAGATTACTTGGGAGCATTATCTTGGTGAGTATTTTGAGTCATAACATTGTAATTAGACCTTATTTTTCATAGTAGATAGTTAGGTGGTTTGGTGGACTGGTTATTTTCATCTTAGGTTATTAATGTGGCCTAGGTTGTTTTCATCTTAGGTTATTAGTATGGCCTAGGTTGTTTCCACATAAAAGTTTCATGTGTCAATCTTTGTATTTCTACACATGTGATTGCATGGCTAACCGTCTACAAAAAAATTAATTTTTCATAATTCCACTGATTATCTATTCACCTCGTAAATAAAAAAGGAAACTTTTAATTAGTATCAGTGAAGTTACTAGATGCACTTAGTCCTAGGACCTTGTTATGGATCATTTAAAAGAGGGTTCTTCCACTACCTGTACACTTTACTTTGATGGGTCTAACTATCCATATTGGAAGGCTTGCATGAGATCCTTTCTATTGTCTATAGATGAGAGTGTTTGAAACTCTATACTTTATGTGTGGGAACCACCTACATTTACCAAAGATAATATAGTTACTCCTAAGCCTAGGAACGAATGGACCAATCAAGATAAGATTGTTAGCAACTGAAATCAACAAGGTATTAATGCTATTTTTAGGGATATGTCAGTTGATCAATTCAATCATATTTCTCATTTCGATACTACTAAGCAGGCTTGAGATATTTTAGAGGTTTCTTATGAGGGAACGACACAAATTAAATGAACTAAACTTCACATGCTTGGTAGTCAATTTGAAAATCTTAGGATATAAGATTCTCTAAATTTTATATTAGATTATGTGATATTACTCACACATTTACCAATCTTGGAGGGAAAATTAATGATTTTAGAATAGTTCAAAAGATTTTTTGCTTATTACCAAATTGCTTCTAGGCAATGGTTACTTCTATTAATGAAAACATGGACGTGCACACCATCAAAATAGAAAAACTCACAGGTTTACTTCAAACCTTTGAGATGAACTTTCAAAAATCTCTAAAGAACAAATTTATGGCTTTTAAAACTACTATGATTAAAGATAGTAAAAATGACGATGAAGAACTAGTACTCTTAATCAAAATATTGAACAAAATCCTTAACAAAAATAATCCTTAAAACCAAGGACAATCAAGTTGTCAAAAGGATCATAATTTAATAGAACTTAAATCTGTGAGTTCTAATGGCAAGAAATCTAAACCCAATGGACTTCAATGTTTCAAATGTATGGGTTTTGGTCACTTCATAGTTGATTGGGAAAATAAGAAAAACCAAAATGGAAGAGCTTTCAATGTTACACTTAATGACTCTGAAAGTGATAATTATAATCTAGTTGAATCAAACAATAACTATATGGTATTTACTACAATTGTAGGTAGATAATTTAGTGAGTCTAACATTAATTCAGATGATAAGGATAGTGATACTGATTTTCTACTTAACAAATTTAATATCACCAGTATTAATGAAATATCTATAGATTATGTAAGATGCAAAAGGGAAGTAGCTAAACTAATTGACAAACTTAAATCCTTTGAAATAAATTCCTTAATTATAGAAAAAGAAAAAATGAACTATTTGAATTTGCCAATGTTTTGAATTCAAGTCTTATAGATGTTAAATAGGAAAACAAGAATCTTAACCAAGAAATTAAATAGTCAAAGAATCTTATGATGCTAGGCAGGAACAAGCTTAATAGATTTTTCAATCACAAGTGCAAATACTCTTTGTGTATAATAGGTAACATAAGAAGTAGGGTTAGAATGCCTTAAAAATATGGTTTTTGATGTTGAAGGAGTGGAGCTCTCATTCTTATAACCAATGTTATCATATAAGGAGGACATGTTTACATGTTTGACAAACTTAGTTGATTTTGTAGAAACTAGCTTAGTGTGCTCATCTACATATTCTAGCCCTCACTTATCTCTAGCTAGCTTTCTATAACCTATAATTGTTACCCCTTATGTTACCCGCTATACACAAAGAGCAGTTGCACCTGTGATTGAAAAATCTATTAAGTTTGTTCCTGTTTATCATCATTGTGGTATGAAATGTCAAATTTGACCCAATTGTAGCTTTTTGATAAATGCTCCAAAATGTAATAATACTTTCCATACTTCACATAGTAGGACTCATAACCATCATCTATCTATACATGTTGCATAATATTGTAGGATGAAAGGAAATTATGGTAACATGTTCAAAAATTCTACTAGAAAGCATTATTTTTTGGCTTAAATAGGCAAGTAAAATTCAATTCATTTAATTCTAGGACTAATTATCATTATCCTACCATGCATGTTGCATTTTCATTTAAGATGAATGAAAAATTCCAAATGTAAGTCCAAGAATATGCCAATAATAACTAAGGTAGTTGATTTCCAACCCAAATTTATAAATGAACCAAAATTCAAGAAAGTTTTGATTAGGAAAGATTGTCTCTTTTCTGTCACATGGCCATTGTTTTTATTGATTGACCCAATTAGGTGAACATCTTTAGTTTGATTATTTTTCTATTATTTTTATTGAGTTTCTTTAGTTAAAAAAATATATATTTTTTGATTGGATATACATACTCCTTTCATATTTATTTTGATTGGATGTACATTATAAAAATATATATTTTGTGCACTTACATATTTATCACATCTGGCGATCGGTGTTGACATGAACTTACTCATATACTCATTGGACACATATGCATGTCATGCTTAAAGTTTATGATTTATTTTGTGAGATTCTAGGGAATAAGCTAACCTTGACTACAAAGTTGTTTTTGAGACTTATCTTTCTCTTTCTAAAATGTTATTATAGAGAGACACTTAGTTTTGAGAGGTCTACCTATTGTGATGTGTGAAGCTACCACAGTGAGTAGGGAAGGCTACGTTACAACTAGTATGAAAATCATCATACTATATTTTTGCCTCGTGCATATTTCCTTTAAAATAATAATAATAATATTGAAGGAAAAAGAAAAGGACAAAAGCTTTTACATGCATAAAAACTTAGGACCTTTGTATTTAGTTATATTATTTGTTTTTCTCTCTTTTTTTAAGACTTTTAATTATTTTGCTTAGAGAATGGACTTATACATATATATGTTTTGATAAATGGTTATTTTAACTCTTTTTGTTGTTATAAGGGACCCCATATATATATATTTCTTTTTAAAAGTCATGCATGAACAAAGATATGTACACACTTTAAATTTTACTCAAATCATTTAATCTAAGAAAGGAAAGTAAGTACATAATTCTTAATCAGATGTTAAAAATCCTTATATTCATTGCAAGACCTATAGAGATCATTAAAAAATTTGAAATAATAAAAAAAGTATTTAGAGGAGTAGAATAAAATTCATCACTCAAAATAAAACTCTTTAGGTTCCAAATTATCTCATTATAAAGTCTCATCTATTTGATTCCTAAACATCAATTTTGGTTTTATCTCATTCTCAACATCTAAGCATGACACAAAAACTATGAATAAAAAATAATAATTCTTACAATAATCTATAAACATGTTTAAGACATCAAACAAATAGTACAAAGACTCAATTATTTACTTTAAATTAACTAAAACTAAGATAATTTTGAATAAAAGAATTCCTATGATATAGACCTAAATGCTCATAATTCCTAACTAAACCAAACAGTAGAAAACACATGTTTAATAAAAAATTTAAAATGCATAATTTCATATGTAACTTCTCTTCCACCCTCAATCTAGAACCTACATTTCTTCAATGTTTCAAATGGAAATCAAAGATGAAGAAGAAAAAGAAAAGAAAAGTTTTTCATTTATATTAGCTCAATGTGATTAAGCTGGTAATATGGTTACTAGATGGTACATCCATCATCTAACTCAATTATATCACACAAATGGAAACTCTGTATACTCTTAATAAATCACCTATTATCAAATAGTTATGCAATTAATATTTCTAAATAAAATAAACTATGTTAATATTAACACGAAATAAAAATAAAATAAAATAAAGTACATTAAATTAAAAAATACTAAAAACCTAATAAAAATAAAAAAAAACATAAAAGTATAAAAAAATTTGAAACAAATATCGGAGCTCATTCCTCCATATCGTTTGGTTCTCCTTCATTACTATGTAGGGGTTACCAAAAATGAAATCATATCCAAGATTCTTGGACACTCTTACTTGACTATAATCAATTCACGTATGAGAGTGATGTAGCCTTTACATCTTTTGGATAGATTTAATATATTCACTCTGAAATCGCATTTTTTCACTTGAATATTTTGCATGTTAGGCATGGTATTCTTGAATATAATTATTCACACAATTAACCTCTTCTTTAAACTACTAAACTTCTTCTTTTACTAAAATGTTTGAAGAAGAGGAGGCCATTTTATCTTTGTGGTTTCCTTTTTTCCCAGAGGTGAGTTCGCTCATGTAAGTTAGAGTTAATAATTCACCAGGTTATAGCAAAACCTCACCCTTTGGAAATTTTGTCCCCGCTTTAGCACATAGAGATGAAATGAGTTGGGAAAAGAAATAACTCAAATGATGATTATATGTAGAAAATCTTATTATTTTGTTAATTATTGCCACAACATCCATGCTCTTAGTAGATGATTTACAATGAATAATATAGCCCATTATTTGTCCATAGTACTGTAGTGTATGGTTGGCGTAAGTATAGAGTAAATGAAATATTTCCAAATATGGGAGACCTTATATAAGTACTTGGCATCGAAAGCTTTATGTCTCATATTGGAAAATTCCCTCTCGGCCTAATCAATAGGTAGGGTTTCTATGACCTCTTCATAATCCATATTATGTAGATAACTTTCACGTTCACCTTGGCCCATGTCCTTTAATCCATAAAAAGCATCGATATCAGATGGGCTAAATGGGACTTGCACACCCCTAACCATTGCCTTATTTTTCATAGCATTAGAAACATTGGCATAATAGAAACCCTACCTATTGAGGTATATTTAAAATATATTTTGTTTACAATATGTGCAAGTATTTTCTCAAATATATGTTTAATTTATTGATCATATATTAAATATATGCATATCTAGCTATAAATAGTATGTGATATTATTAATGTTATTATACTTGTGAAATGTTAAAGTACAAAATGAATTAAGTTTTATTTCTTCATCAAGATTAAAATCAAAGTTTGTAAATGAAAAATATATTGATGAATTATTTTTCATAATAACCAAGAGAGTTATATTTAAGATTTAAATTATATAAATCTGATTTAAAGTTGCACTCTTAAATCCGTTGGTCTATATCAACAATACAGTTCGAGTGGGCTTTATTTCAAAGATTTTTATAATAGTTATTATGAAAGATATATTGACGACATATCCTAGCTTCATAGTAATTTTAAAATCTAAAAGTTAGTTTCATATACCTAAATCATAAACCTAACTTAGATACCTTGATATGAGTTTAAATTGTTGGACTCGACCAAAGACATCAATTAAATGGTTCACTATCTCTTGAAAAAGAAGCATAATTTAATTAAAATTAACTCCTAGATCCGATCGAATGTGTAAGTGATTTTAATTAATAATAAATGGTAGACTTAATTAATATTATATTTTTAAATATAGAGAGAATCAATAATATTAATTTATATATTTATATAATATTATATTTAATATTAAACAATGATAATTAACAAACTAATATATTTCTTAAATTTTTCAGTGCATGATAAATGTTTAATTGATTAATTTTTTATTGAATCTATCTTTATCTTATGTAAGTAGTTTAAAAACTCAACCCAAAACAATTGTGACAAGCTTTTTAGGTTATTAATTTTATTTTTAAGAATTTGTTGAATAATTTAAAGACTATATGATTCCTTTTCAGATCGGCTTTGAAAATATACTCGTTAATTTCTATAAGTGATTCGTACACTTGCAAACTATTTTATAAATCATAAAAAAGTTGTTCATAACAATTTTGTGCATTACATATGATTGTAAAATTCTAAGAGTTTGCATGGACCTCAATACACTTATATTCATGATAATTGTCATAATTATTCAATATGAGAACCAATGTGGGAGGTTGAGAGATTTCATGGAAACTTGGGATCTTTGGTAATAAAAATAAAAATATAATTTATTTATATTATTTTAATACAAAAACTAAAGGCTACGTTCCTGTTTCGCCTTATCCTTATAAACTTCCTAAGCCACGCACCCAAGACTTATTTGTTCTCAAATGAGTTATATTTATATATGCTTCCACGTAGGACCCTAGTAGTAAAAGATGATCAAGCAATAGTGAGACATTGAGCTGGGTTCTGTTTGCCACTCGTAATAGGCTTTATATTTTTACATTTTGATGTAATAGGTCCTTGATTTCCATTATATCTTAGATTAATGTCTCCAATTTCGACTTTATCACATGGAGTACCACGACTGCAAGTAAGCTGCACAGCCATTGCTGTGCTCGATGTACCGTATACATTCTTTATGCTAATGTTGCTAAGCTTAACTTTTGATGAAACCTGAAAATTAATATAAAAATAAAATATTAAGTCCAAAATTATATTATCTAACATTCGATTTTTTTTTCTTTTTTTTTTGATAAATATTAAGATTTATTTCAATTAAAACTCATGATATTAAATGTAAAGCATATGGGTACCTTCAAATTACATTTATTCCATGGACAATATTCTTGATCTATAATGATCGGATTGCTAACATTATCCATGGTGATATGTTCATAGTGCATGTTTGAGGCTTCACCAGGAAAAGAATCCGGCCAAGTTTTGATTCTGATTCCATTATCAGTATTTTTAAATGTACAACTTTTAACTGATATCCCTTGCACTGGTTCCTCATTTTTGAACTTTCCAAGGCTTCCAACACTAATACCATGGCCAGGTCCACAAGTAACTTTGGTAATTGATATTTCTTTACTACCATCCCCAATAGAAATGCAATCATCACCCGTACCAATGTTTGAATCGGTGATATTTATCTTAGTTGAACGACCAATATGGATCCCATCAGTGTTGAGGCTCTCAATCGGAGCTCTGATTGTATAATTTTCAAAAGTAACATTGTTGCATCCAAAAATATTGGTATGAAATTGTTTACTATTAAGTGAAGTTATGTCTCTTATTATTGAATTGGTGATGAAATATAATCTAAGATTCTGCAATTTGTTTTTAAAAAATATATTAGTTACATAATTGGAAGGTATAGAAGGTATAGGAGAAATAATTGTTAAATTTATAAAGTCATAATTGAAATTAATAAGCTTACCATAGGAAGATTTTTGCAATATTGGCTTTTGGCACAACCATGTGTTTTACCCCATGCTGTTTCTCCCTTTCCATCAAGAACTCCACCACCATTTACAGTGAGCTTGTCTATGCGTTCCAAAGTAACCAAACTATCCCCGTTACTATGACCATCTAGAGGTTGCAATGTTGCTTGAAGATGAATTTCAATAGGAGCTTTACAAGGACCAATTAATTTTACTTGCGTCAACTTATATGTACTTTTAGGAATTATCAATTTACTGGGACTTGTGGATGCACAAGCATCTTTCCATGCTTTGGTTATAGACTAAAAAATTGAGTTAATTAAAAACATTAAACATTAATAATAAAACTACTTCTGATCAAGTGTCATATTACAAGTTATATATAATAGTCATTATTATACCTGGGTGATATCACCATTGGGTTTAGCTCCGTACTTTTGTATGTTAAAATCTACAGCTTTGGCCATGGATGCAAACAGTAGTAATAAAGATATCACACTTGTTGTGCTAAGCAATTTAGGATCCATTATATATTCACTCGACTAGGTTATTCAAATTAAGTATTTTTGTTTTTATTTTATGAAAAATAATTGTTGTTTATATAGTTTTATTAGAGTACATTACTACCATTAAATTATCAACCATACATTTCTTTTTAAATTTGTATAAGGTGGAGAGAAAGTTGCTCTCTTTTTCATTTAACGTTTATTCTATAATTATCCTAGCCCAAGAAAAATTCAAATGATTGACCAAAAAAAAAAAAAACTCAAATGATGTAAAAAATAAATACGTATTAAAAAAAATTTGTATTAATTTTTCACCACAAATTTCCCCGCTTTTTTATGTAATTATTATTTATTAGTCTTGATCATTTAAAGTACGGACAACATTGATTTACGATGAAGGTGGAATTTTTTGCAAGATTTGTTCTTTGTAAACTTCTAATGAGTTAATTGAAAAACTCATAATGTTACTATCTATTACACGATCACGCAAATTTTAGTCAAAGAATTATTGGTTTCCAAAAGAAATAGTAATCTTCTAACTGTCTAGCATCACTAAATAGCTTATTGTAGTCATGCTTATCAATGCCAAAAAGCTAAAGCTAAGGCTAAGGCTAACAATATTATATTATCACGCCATAAACTATAAAGTCATTATAAATAGAGCACTACTATTGTATATCACAAATTTTTGATAATTTCAAATAATGCGTTAGTATTTTATTGTCCCTTAAATAATTTCAAATAAAGTGTTAATAATTTATTTACCCTTTCTTTCAAGCTTAAAATTGTTCAAAAACAATAAAATATACCTCAATTTCGAAAAGATAAGTGTGTTTAAAATGATAATAAAACTAAGTAAATAGAAATATATTTAATCATTAAATATGTATAAAATCACGAGAAATGAAGTGCTTTTAAGCACTCATCAATTGACCTCCTCGTTCAACTGATCGAGACCCCCAAAACTCATTCAAATTTTTATGCATAATGATCCAAGTCCAATCTTTTATGCTTGATCACTAATGCACAAATTTTATATTTATAAAATAACTCGTACGTGCATGGATCACTTATAATAAGAAATAAATATATACTCAAGGTTGGCCTCGAGATAAACTACATGGTTTTAAATAATTTGATAAATTTCTTAAAAATGAATATGAAAATAAAACCTAAACATCCTATTACAATGATTGAATGATTGAAAATACTAACTAATGAACTAACTAAAGATAAATTTGACTTTATAAGTTTTATGTGACCATTGGCAATATTCATGAACAAAATATTTGTATGTTATATTCGTTTCTAGGTGTGTATTTCACAAATATTTTCAAGCCAAAGAAAGTATCGAGCCTCATTGATCACATTTAAGTATATCTATCTTTCCATTCACGTTAGATTTCATATTCAACACATATGAACATTTTTCAAATAGGTCACTAGATTGATCGAGCTTAGTTAAAATTGGATGAATTAATTTTTAATATGACTAAATTGATCCACTTATTTCTAAATTAATTAATTTTTCACTAGATCAATTGAGATTTAACTAGATTGATCAAACAATTCATAGTCAATCGATCGATTGAACTAGTTCTAGATCGATCGGGCAATCATGTTTTTAAATTTAATCTAATTTTTACTCAAGCCAATTAGTATTTTTACTATATTGTTCTTATATTTTTAAGCTCTTCTAAATACCTTTAAGAACGGTTTTACAAGTAACCTTTTACACAATGTTACAATTTATGCTATTTACTCATACTATTGGTTCACAATTTTGTTAACCACACAAGGGAATTATTGAGTATTATTCTCTTCATCTTATTCTCTCTTATTTTGCAAATATAAGATCATAATTCTTTAGGCCTTTTCATTTAGTTAATCTAGCAAACATTAGTGGTTGTATTTGATTAATTAATAAGTAAAATTGATTTATGATATTCTAATCATATATTATTATAGCTTCTTCTTTATTTTCATTATTGAATTGTTAAATCAAATAAATATGTGTATCATATCATAATTATTTGAATATTAATCTTTAAAGAAGCTATCTTTAATGAACTTGTGCTTAAACTGATTATTCTAGGGTTGCTTATTGATTTTAATATATCTGATATATTTATTAAATCATCTAGTTAGGTTTATTCATTATTGAATGTACTCTAGGATACACATTTGTACTTGTGTTATTGTGTTAACTTTTCAGTTACCAGATGTACGTGTTCGATTAACTTGTGTAACTTGAATTCATCAAATCATTTTTTCAGATCTAAAGGCCTATCTTGTAAAGACTACGATGAAAGAAGTGGTTTGTAAGTAGATTACTTGGGAGCATTATCTTGGTGAGTATTTTGAGTCATAACATTGTAATTAGACCTTATTTTTCATAGTAGATAGTTAGGTGGTTGGTGGACTGGTTATTTTCATCTTAGGTTATTGATGTGGCCTAGGTTGTTTTCATCTTAGGTTATTAGTATGGCCTAGGTTGTTTCCACATAAAAGTTTCATGTGTCAATCTTTGTATTTCTACACATGTGATTGCATGCCTAATCGCCTACAAAAAAATTAATTTTTCATAATTTCACTGATTATCTATTCACCTCGTAAATAAAAAGGAAACTTTTAATTAGTATCAGTGAAGTTAAAAAAATACACTTAGTCCTAGGACCTTGTTATGGATCATTTAAAAGAGGGTTCTTCCACTACCTGTACACTTTACTTTGATGGGTCTAACTATCCATATTGGAAGGCTTGCATGAGATCCTTTCTATTGTCTATAGATGAGAGTGTTTGAAACTCTATACTTTATGTGTGGAAACCACCTACATTTACCAAAGATAATATAGTTACTCCTAAGCCTAGGAACGAATGGACCAATCAAGATAAGATTGTTAGCAACTGAAATCAACAAGGTATTAATGCTATTTTTAGGGATATGTCATTTGATCAATTCAATCATATTTCTCATTTCGATACTACTAAGCAGGCTTGAGATATTTTAGAGGTTTCTTATGAGGGAACAAATTGCTTCTAAATATTGTAAAGGCTAGATATTACCAAATTGCTTCTAAATAAAATAAACAATGTTAATATTAACACGAAATAAAAATAAAATAAAGTACATTGAATTAAAAAAAACATAATAAAAAAAACCAAAAAAAAAAACATAAAAGTATAAAAAAATTTGAAACAAATATCGGAGCTCATTCCTCCATATCGTTTGGTTCTCCTTCATTACTATGTAGGGGTTACCAAAAATGAAATCATATCCAAGATTCTTGGACACTCTTACTTGACTATAATCAATTCACCTATGAGAGTGATGTAGCCTTTACATCTTTTGGATAGATTTAATATATTCACTCTGAAATCGCATTTTTTCACTTGAATATTTTGCATGTTAGGCATGGTATTCTTGAATATAATTATTCACACAATTAACCTCTTCTTTAAACTACTAAACTTCTTCTTTTACTAAAATGTTTGAAGAAGAGAAGGCCATTTTATCTTTGTGGTTTCCTTTTTTCCCAGAGGTGAGTTCGCTCATGTAAGTTAGAGTTAATAATTCACCAGGTTATAGCAAAACCTCACCCTTTGGAAATTTTGTCCCCGCTTTAGCACACAGAGATGAAATGAGTTGGGAAAAGAAATAACTCAAATGATGATTATATGTAGAAAATCTTATTATTTGGTTGATTATTGCCGCAACATCCATGCTCTTAGTAGATGTTTTTCAATGAATAATATAGCCCATTATTTGTCCATAGTATTGTAGTGTATGGTTGGCGTAAGGCTAGAGTAAATGAAATATTTCCAAATATGGGAGACCTTATATAAGTACTTGGCATCGAAAGCTTTATGTCTCATATTGGAAAATTCCCTCTCGGCCTAATCAATAGGTAGGGTTTCTATTACCTCTTCATAATCCATATTATGTAGATAACTTTCACGTTCACCTTGGCCCATGTCCTTTAATCCATAAAAAGCATTGATATCAGATGGGCTAAATGGGATTGCACACCCCTAACCATTGCCTTATTTTTCATAGCATTAGAAACATTGGCATAATAGAAACCATACCTATTGAGGTATATTTAAAATATATTTTGTTTACAATATGTGCAAGTAATGATTCGTGCACTTGCGAGAGTTTTATAAATATAAAACCAAAGTATTGGCAGGATCAACGGCGCCAAAAACTTGTTGCGTGGTTTTCAACACACAAACTCGTGCAAGTATACACGGTCACAAGTAATAATATGATAAGTAAAATATCGTTCCCACAGAGATTTGTTACTAGTATTCGTTAATTATTAAAATTATTTCAACCTAATTTTATCCAAACAGTCGATAATTTGATGCAGATTTACCAACTAAATTTTATAACAGATTGCAAGAAAATTCTAGGATTGCAGTTTCACCAAATTAATCCACTTGAATCATTATATTTTATCTTGATTTATGTTGTCATGTTTTAAGTTGTTAACGAAGAACTCCTAATCTATCCATATATCTCTTCCGAGCTCCATGTAGAAACATCTGGTTAAAATGGTTGACTATAGTTCTATGGGAATTAAATTCAACTAGATTTATTAAGTTCTGAATTCTCTTGTGATTCTACACATACAATAAAAGTATATTTCTATCTCTTATGTATATACGTTATTTCATCACGAAAAGACACAAAAATGCATTTTTCAAGTTTATTTAAGTGTCACAGATCAGTTAATTAATCTTAGATAATTAAAAGCATTAAACACAGATAAAATAAACAACTTAAAGCAATCCCATAAATCATTCAAAAGTATTTAAGTCGCATTTCATAATTTGCGGTACACTGCAATCGTAGGACAAATGTATTAGTTCATAGCAGAATTTAGAATTGCAGCAGAACAAAAATAAAACATTGCAGTGAAAGAAAATTAAAAGAAAATAGATAAGAAAAAAAACTCTTTCACGATTCCTCAATGAAAAATAAATTTCATTTCTTCTTCTTTGTTGTCTTCTTTCTCTGTAATTTCCCTAAGAAAATACAACATAAAACGTTAAATCAATACTCCGCGTGATTGTGTAACACGCAAACAAGAAAAACAGAAAAATTAAAATGTTACAATGAAGAAAAAAAAACTTGCAAGAATTACAAGTTTTCTCCCAAAATATTGAGAGAAAAAGAAGAAAGAAAAAACACTCTACTGAAAAGAAAATATGGAAACTGAACTCAGAGAAAAAAAATTAAGAACCCCAGATGAATGCGTATCCCCCAAACATATATCACTTTTTTTTTTATTTTTTTTATTTTTTTATTTTTTTTATATCATCAGTGGGGGACAAGATGATATGGGCTAGCACGCGTAACAAACACTCTGCAAATTTTTTGTATTTTTTTCTTTTTCCGAATGCCATGTGTCGCGCTCTGATTCGCGGACACAATTCGTGGGACACGTGGCAGCTTTTCATTGGACGGTAAGCCGGGCGCATGAAGAACGCGTCGCAGGCGATTTCTCCGGATTCCGAAATGGGTAACGGCTGGAAGGGGGCGTTGATTCTGCGTTTTTATTTCACCAAATGCATGCCACGTGTCACCATGTTATTCGTTGGAATATTTATGAGACACGTGGCTGGCCATTTTCCGTTTGAAGAGTGAGGGTGCACGCCGCTTGGATGGACCGCGTCACACAGGATTTTTAACACGAGCGGCTCGGTGCGCGACAGCTTGGATGGACGCGCTTCAATCTGGACCGTTGATCTGATCCAACGGTCAGCGATCGCCTCGGGGAATACGCGCGGCCGGCATGTGGGGCCCACTCGGCTCGGCCGTCTGCGCGACACGTGGGACCCACTGGCACGCCGAGCAGCGTGAAAGGAATATCTCTGTCCCCAATCGCCTTGGTCGAGCTTGATGGACACGCGCGCATCTGAGCCGTGGATCCTTTGATCGGACGGTCCATGTTTGGCGAGTGTGATCTTGCGCGTGGACTTCATCTCCCCTGCGCGAAAATTAAACTTTTATTAATTATATTTTCACCCACAAATATATTTCAAATTACATTTTAAACTTTCTTAAATTACAGTTTAGCCCTTTACTAATTTTAAATTAAATTTTTAAACTTTTAATAATTATAATTAAGCCCAAATTTAATTTAAATTATATTTTTGATTTATATAAATTGTAATTAAGAAACTATATTATCATAAATTATATTTGTGGACAAAAATATGAAATTAAGTACATTTTCGATACAAATTATTTAATTTTATTAAAAATGTATTTTTAGCAAATAAAATGAAAATATTAATTTATTTAACAAAAATTAATAAATATTAAACGAACATAGCAATTATCATTACTAAAATTGATGCAAATAACTGTATAAAATACAGTTATCAAGCTCTATTTCAAAAGTTTTTATAAGAATTATTATCTGAAAATGTATTGACAACATGTTTTCAGTAGTAGTTTTAAGACTTGAAAGTTAGTACTTGGATAATTAAATTCTTAGGTTTAATTTGGACACCTTGAATAAAGTTTAAACTATCTAACCCCACCAAAGTTGGCATTTAAATGGTTCATTTTCAATCTCTTAGAAAAAGTAATTAATTTAATTAACCAAATTAGTTATCAACCCCACCCATAGGTGTTAATTGATTTGTTTAGTTAACAAATAATATCTAACCCCACCAAAGGTGGTATTCATACAAAAAAGGGAGAATCAATAAATATCAATTCATATCTTTAATAACCTAAATAATATAAGCAAGTATAATTAACTTAGTTATTATATCCATAAATACTCCACTATTTATAAAAGATAAAATTTGCATAAATGTTTATTGAATCTATGTTTATTTTTATGTAAGTAGATTAAAACACAAAAAAACCCAAAATATCGTGACAGGATGTTTAGGATTTAATTTCATTTTTAAAAGTTTGAATAATAAATTAAAAACCACATACATTCCTTCCTTAGATCGACCTTGTGAGTATACTTATCATTTTCTATGAAATGATTCGTGCACTTGCGAGAGTTTTATAAATATAAAACCAAAGTATTGGCAGGATCAGCGATGCCGGTTTTCACTCATCAAAGTTTTTGGCAATCCCGATTCTGCTCATCAAGCCGCCATTAACATAATTTTGATTATTTTTTGGAATAAAAAGAGAGAGAAATACAAAAAAAAAATTAAAAGGATATACAATTTTGGTGGAGATTCAAGAGAAAATTAGTACTACAATTCAAGAGATTGATCGTATTTCTTCTTCTACTCCTTTCTTTCTCAATTTTAATGTTTTTCTTTATGAAAAATATGAGCTTTATGAACACAATTATGTGTAGTTAATTTATTAATATAGGCATCTTATGAATCCAATTTTCACTTTGTGATGATCTAATATTTTTCCCCAATTATGATTTTAATTTAATTATATTATTTAATCTAATTTTTATGCTATTAATAGCTTGTCAACAATTTATCTATGAGGTAATTAAATAGATTTGAGAAAATTATTTAATTAATTGTCTTGATTAAATAATATGAATATTTTTTAGGCAGAGATGTATGATTCTTATATATGTGATTCATAATTAATGAAATTAATAAGTAGTATACAATTTAATGGGCATAAGAGTGTGATTAAATTAATAACAATATAGTGTGTAGTTTACTTGAGAGAGGAATACATGCTAGGTTAGATTCAATTGATTATGTAAATAATTGATTGATAATTATATTGGGGGGATTTTAGCGATTCACATGTTTAGAAAATTGGGGGATTAAGTATTCCTAGATATTTTCTCATATATCTTCTTAGTTACCAAATCTGATTTAATTAATTATTGTTATTTACTTTTAATTATTTTAATTTTTCTTCCTTAAAATATAAAACCACAAAAAATTGATTTTTATTTTATTTTGTTTTAAAAATTAGTTTATAATAAAATAATCCCCGTGGGAACGATATTTTCTTATCATTATATTACTTGTTGCGATACGTATACTTGCATATTCATTGCACACACAATTTGTGTAGTGATCAATTACCTTTCACTTCACTCTATATCATAATACATGATTGCATTTCTCAATACAAGCTATATGTATAATGGTAAAGGTAATGCTTTTTGGTTATAAACAATGTTCAGCTTAAAAGAATCATTCGATTCAACTATGGCCTAAATCATTTCTCATGCTAAATAACATTTAGGTTTTTTCCTTAAGAGATTGTGAAATAGATTCTAAAACATGTTAGACCTCATCAACTAGCATAACTCACCTCAAAATTTCTCTCAATAAGAACACCAAAATCAATCATGAGCATATGCATAAAATTTGAATCAATCCAATCAAAACTAGCAAAAATATCATATGATTACTGTAAGGATCTTAATGAGCATATTACATTCCTTATCCTAGTTATGACAATCAATTCTATCATTGGGTTCATATGTTTCATATCAAGCATGCATTCATTTAGTTTCCGTGTATTCATCAATTTCTACACAAATCATGATTACAAAATCCTAATAAATGTGTAATAAACACTAAAATTTACTAAACATAAACATAGAAAATGAATCTCTCCCCCACACTTAGATTGCACATTATCCTAAATATGTACATATGAATATTTAAAGAGTAAAAGGAAAGAAAACTACTTTAGCCTTGGCACACCACATACTATCGTTGAAATTGTCCTATTTTGTTGTGAAATTTTCCTCTACATTTATTCATCTACAAAATAGAAACAAAATAGAAGTAATATAATGTTAGGTTTCCTCCCAACAAGCGCCAAATTTAACGTCCATGACTAGACGAGCATATCAACTCCTACAGTGTATCCATCAAAGTTATCACAAATGTTTCCTATGGTAATTACTCTCTATGATAGTGCTTCACTTTGTGTCCTATTAACCATGAACCATTATTTTATTTTGTTATCTAATTCTATAGCTCTGTGGCTTGTTACCTTAGTAATGGTGAAAAGACATGACCATATATTCTTGAGTTTTCTCAAACATAGTTTGAGTGTTGAGTTGTACAATAATACTTTCTATTCTGGTTCAAAAATATGGTGCACAATTCTCTTATCATGTCATATTTTTTCTTTCTCTTTCTAAAGCTTGATATTTTCATAAGCACTCTACTATAGCTCATCTAGTTCATTTATCTATAGTATCCTTTTCTCCTCTCTATTAGACACTATCACTTGCCCATTTGATTGGAGATGGTAGGGCAAAGGTTTGAGTTCTAACTTTGATGTCTATTCAATGGATGGTTTAAGACTAGAGTGTATCTCAAGACACTCCACAACTACATTAGATACACACATGGGAGGCATAACCTCCAAAAATTTAACACACTCAACAATATTAACTTACATCAAAGATTCCATAATTTCATAATTAAAATAGGTTAAGCTTTTTTTTGGTAAATTTATCTCATTGTTCATAGAATTATATGTAATAGTATTAAGTATGTGTAGGTCAACAAGTTTTGTTAAATTATCAGTGTTATAAAATATATTTATCCTAAAGCGATCACTAGCATTATCAATATTGGGAAATTTAGATTCTTTTAAAAAATTTAAATGTTACCTATTCATTTTGCACTCTCGTTGTAAGTTCACCTTTTGTACATTAGTTAATGCTCTTCCAGTACTATCTAGTATGATAGGAATGTCACGATCTTCCTCCATGTCAAGTACAATAAAATTTGTCAAAAAGATCAACTTCTCTACTTTCACCAACATATCTTCTATCAATCCCTAGGGTCACTTGATTATCCATTCTACCATTTGCAATGTCATTAATGTAGGTTTGGCTTTACCAACCCTTAATCTCTTAAAAGAAAAAAAATGGAATAAGATCAATACTGGCACCCAAGTCATAGAATGTCTTGCTAAAATGTATGTTCCCAATAGTGCAAGGGATGTCAAAGATACCTGTATATTTTAGATTTTGTGATGGTTTTCTATCAAGGATGACACTACAACCTTTGGTCAAGGTTATTAACTCATGATCTCCAAGCCTCATTTTTCTAAGATAGTATGTTCTTCGGGAATTTGGCATATGAAGGCATCTGTTCAAGTGAATCTACTAATGATACATTGATGTGCAGTTTCTTGAAGAAATCCAGGAATTTTAGAAATTGTGTATCTAACTTTTGTTTTTATAGTCTTTGAGGGAAAAGAATAAGGGATTGGTGGTAGAGGTTGCTCTTTTTTAGTTAAATTACTTTCTTTCTAGTACTCTCTTAGTCTACTTTTTTCTCCTCATATTTTGAGATACTTGTCTCTCCTCTTAAATTTTATCACTCCGCAAGGCTATAGTGATGCAATTCTCTTTACCTTCTCTTTTTGGATTCACTTATGTGTCATTTATAAGGTTACATTCAAGCCTTTGACTTATGGTTTGGGCAAGTTTCCCATTTGGATCTCTATATTCCATATAGAAGCCACATGAGTGGAATCTATGTGACCCATTTTTGTATTTATTGAATGGATGAAATCTTTCATCATTCCTATTAAAGTTTTAGTGTTGTACTCACTAGATGGCTTATTTTTTGGGTTGTCATTTTTGAAAATTGGATGATGGAAAAACTTGAAAGATGAATTGATAACAACCTTAATTGTTGTTATTGGTCCAAGAAAAATTTGGGTGGTTTCTCTATCTTGGGTTGTATGTGTTTAAGTATAGATTTCCTTGGTAGTTTTGACTGTGAACATAGTTTACTACTTCATGAACATTTCTACTTGCCTCAATAGAATGAAGTATATTACAATAATCACACACCAATAACTCTCTTTGGGTTGAGTCTTTCCACAGACCATCGGTAATTATTGGATGTCATTCTATCAAGTAGTGCAAAGAATTTCTCTTTAGTTTTAGTTATTAGAGCTTCATCAACTCTAGCATCAATTATAATCTTTAGATATCTTATTAATCCATTATAGAATATTTTGACAAGTAGAAGACCATGGTGTGTGAATCTTACTAATGGTTCTTTATAGCATTCCAAAGCTTCATCAAGTGATTCCCCTTCAAATTATTGAAAATATGTGATGTAATTTTTACTTAGCTATCTTTGAAGGTGGGAAGCACTTTATAGATAATTTGTGAGCCAATTGATCTCATGTGGTGATTGAACCAACAAATAGTGATGGTAACCAATGCGTGACAAAGCTTATTGATCTCGTATTAAAAAAAATTTGTCTAGTGATTGGCTCCTGTTAATTAATATAATAATAAAAATAATAATTAATGTTACAAACATCACACTAAATAGCAACAAAACCTCGCATGAGCTGGTGTTCTGGTCAGGTACGAAAATTGATGTATATCCAAATTGATTGCTCACACAAAGACATAAAGGCATACATACATTTGCATTTTCTTACAATTTTTTGCGATCCCAGTTTCAAAATAATGCTATTGAGTTAAATAAATTTATCATTGTTATTTAAGTCTTTGCATTTTATCATCTGAATATATACAAGTGTAATATTTCTTTGATGATGATATCTCAATATGGCAAAGCAATACAATGCTGGCATTGTGCATAACTTTTAATTTTTGTTAAAAATCAATACATCACTTCAAAATGATGTTCTGTTCTCAATGGCAAACTTGATTCGGCTAACAAAATCATCAACTTTCAGGGTACCAACATCACCCCCGAACCTGGATCTCACTGTTACAGAGCAGGTTTCAACTTCTTTGGGGCCCACAACTGCCATTAATGGAACTCTTTGGGTTTCTGCATTCCTAATAAGCTTTGGCAACCGCTCACCATGGCAAACTTCAGCACGGATGCCATTTTGTGTCAGTTTCTTGGCAACTTCATTGCAGAATTCAAGCTGTCCAAGAAAACCAACATGCAAAAGTTATAGCCGCAACATGAACGTAATCATCAAAACCCAAAGGTTAGTGCTAGTCCAATGAAATAATAAACCTGTTCAGTATTCACATGCAGTAAACTATCTCAAGCCTTTACGAGAAAAAACATTTTTTGTAGTTCATCAGTGCTGCCTATTATCACCTTTTCCTCACTTTCAAACAACTAAAAAAATTTTAATACTCTATTCACATTTAAGGACTCAAAAATAATGTTACTACCAGATCTCCAGGGACAACCAAAGAGTTGCCATACCAACAGAACAAAGAATCCTTAAATGATGAACAGAAAACCACCATAAATACCTGAGCATCAGTTACTGGCAAAACTCGAGCTTGCATAGGAGAAAGCCACAATGGAAAATCCCCGGCATAATGCTCTATAAGGACACCAAAGAATCTTTCCAAGGATCCAAGCACTGCTCTATGGATCATAATAGGCCGTTTCTTCTGTGAGTTTGAGTCAACATAAGTGATGTCAAAACGCTGTGGTAGGTTAAAATCAACCTGTATCCGCCAACCAAAAAGTGAAAAGAGATTTCAGTAAATTGAACAAACAGATCACATTGAATTCGCGTGTAATAATTTTCATAATTCCTGTATAAAGTAAACAATTTAGGTTATAAGATGCATATGCAATCAAATATATGTTTATGCAATTATCAGACACACAAAGACATCACGCAAATGGACAAGCAGGCAGCATGAACATTGGCAGCTCTACTATCGTGAAACATGTACATATTCTTCCTATTATGATTCTGACATTACCTGTATGGTTGAGCACTGCCACTTTCTTCCCAATGCATCCTCAATCTTAAGATCAATCTTTGGACCATAAAAGGCACCACCACCCTCATCAAGTTGGTAACTCCAACCCTTGTCATCCAAAGCATCTCTTAGGGCATATGTTGCTTTTTCCCATATATCATCACCTCCAACAGCCTTCTCTGGCCTAGTAGAAAGATTAACTTCATACTTGCTAAATCCAAATTGCAGAAGCATTTCTTCCGTAAGATCTAAAACACCCCTGATTTCATCTTTGATTTGATCTTCTAAACAAAATATGTGAGCATCATCCTGCCAAGATGACCATTAAATTAAACTAATAACCATTTACATGTATTTTTTCCCCCTAATATGATAATATTTTGTTAAATTTAAAGCACTATATTGTAACAATGAACATCTAAAATCTTCAACCAAGAGCCCAAATTAACAACCTAGACTACCATCCCAAGTGAACTTATTTCATAACTCCTAAATAAAAGGACTATTAGACTAACACTCCTTTTCACTTTTTATTGGGAACAAATACTGTTAAATTCCACATGGGATGCAATACCTGCGTGAAACCTCTTACACGAAATAGCCCATGTAAGCTTCCAGATAATTCATATCTATATACAGTTCCCAACTCTGCAACTCGTATAGGAAAATCCTGATAAGAGTGAAGCCTCCTTTTGTAAATTAAAATGTGATAAGGACAGTTCATTGGTCGAAGTTGATAAAGCTCATCCTCGATGTTCATCTGATCATACATATTCTCTTTGTAGAAGTCAAGATGACCACTAGTCTGCCAAAGATCTGCCTTTGCTACATGTGGAGTGTACAACAGATCATAGCTACGTTCTATGTGAATTTTTCTCCATAATTCTTCTATGATGTGCCTCACAACAGCACCCTTAGGATGCCAGAAAACTAAACCTCCACCAGCTTCACTCTGCAGAGATTAGACCAATAAGCTAAATCAATTCAATACATAACTCCATGTTTGATAGAATGGTGGGTGATGCTATAAAACCTAAATGCATAAACAGAAAACTATATTACCTACAATTCCAACTAAATACCTGTATAGAAAATAGATCAAGATCTTGACCGAGGCGTCTGTGGTCCCGCCGCTTGGCCTCCTCCTTGAAATGAAGGTAAGCCCTCAATTGTTCTTCACTCTCCCACGCAGTGCCATAGATCCTTTGCAGCATTTGCTTCTTTTCATCTCCCCTCCAGTAAGCACCAGCAACAGATTCAAGTTCCACAGCTCTTCGGTTAATCTTTCCAGTTGATTCAACATGAGGTCCAGCACAAAGGTCCCACCAATCATTACCTGAGAAAATCATGAGTCATCATTAGTCATTCTACTGTATAAAATGGTGAGGTGGTTTTGGAAGTTGACTCCATACCTATATGATAGATGGTAATAGGTTCCTCTTTAATACTGTCCAAAATTTCCAATTTATAAGGTTCCTTGAGAGCCATTATTCTTTTTTGAGCTTCATCTCTTGATACTTCTTCTCTTGTAAGTGGTAAATTTCTTCCGATAATACGATCCTATAGATGATGTAAAGATATAAATTTACTGCCCTCAAAGCATAAACTGATGAATAGTTTACAAAGCTTGAAGGGCTTGTAAATAATAAATTAAAAAAAAAAACCTGAGGTATATTACTTGTGGGCAACCTCCACTTACCATCTCCTTCTTGATTCTCTTCAAGTCTTTGTCAGTCAAAGGCTCCATATCAAAATCGTAGTAGAATCCATTGTCTATCCATGGCCCAATTGTAACTTTAGCATTTGGAAAAAGCTTTTGAACAGCCATAGCCATTACGTGCGCACACTGCATTGATGCATACAATTAATTAGACCTAAATAAGAATACACCACCAAAAAATGCGGCTGCAAAATTGATAAAAGATAATAAATACTTATCTTACAAATTTTATAGTTTTATCAGAAAACTCATATTTTGGGTTCACATACCTCCTATAGAGAACTACACATAATTCCTCAATCTAAGGCCAAGCTTCTTCCAGCTACAAACAAAAAAAGATATTCAACTTCAATGGTTTTTACTTCCTCACTTCACTCAGATTTCCACTATGTAATCAATAAAACTATTAGGATTGACACTTGAATATACAGAACTACAATCAGAATCGGAGGTCCTAAATTCCAATTTTTTAAGCTACAAAGCATTTTAGGTATAATTTAATTCCCAATTAAATGGAATTTTCATTCACATAAAACTTAGCAAAAATCTAAAAAAAAATTATAAAGAGGAGAAACTTTATGTTATAAAAATAAAATAAAAATGTTAACGATATAAACCTGATAGACAATGAAAATAACCACCAATAAAAACGAATTGAACGAAAAAAAATTGGGATTAAGTCAGTAAATGAAATGCTAGTAAGCATTACCGAGTGTCGAATTCTAAGAAGCTTCCCGGAGGACTCGTTGGTAGGAAGGACGATATTCTCTGATGAACTGCTATTGCTATTCTGCTGATGGTTAAACTCTTGTTTATCGTTCTGGGTAGGAACCGACGTCGTCTCGGATGATGAATCAGTAGCCACAGCAGAAATGGTAGAGAACCCATTAGTTTTGTTTGAAAGGGAAAAGACCCTGGAATCTAAGGAAGGCGAGGAAACAAATTTATTGAGATTGGAGCTGAAATAGGAAGGCAAAGAAGGAATCTTTAGGAGAGGAGTTGATAGTAAAAAAGCAGAGGATGCGAAGAGAGTGTGAGAGGTTGCCATTCTCTGAGGTAACATTATTGGGTCTTCCACAATGAGGCTTGAGAACTTTAGTGTGTGGTGTTGTGTTTCTGTTTGTGGTGGAGGTTTGCGCTTTTGGCATTACTGGCAAGTCGTGAAGAGATTGCTATGGCAAAAATTAATAATAATAATAATAATAATAATAATAATAATAATAATAAATCGTCAAACGATTTTACTAACTTCTGTTTTCAATATTTAAAAATAAATATTTATTTTTTAAAACAAATTAAGAAATTTACGATACAATCCATATTACAGTATGATTATTTAAACTGAACTAGAATAAAAACCGCTAGAATGAATTAAATTTAAATCTAATTTTGTTCTATTGGAATAACACAAAGAAAATTAGAATTCTAATAGGCCTAGTATGATAACACAAAAATAAAAAAATTTATAATTATTATTATATATTATTATTATAATTTTTTCCTATATTTTGATTCTATTAATTCATATCATACAAAATTTGTTATATTTTTTTTTTGTAATGTTTTTTTAATTTTCATATATTGATTATTCACTTGTTACATAAATTATACAGTATTTTATCAATAATAAATGTGATTAGTTATACAAAAAAATTGAATTTCATTTAAAAATAGGATACTTCGTAGTTTCTTTTAAATTTATAAATTGTTTCATATAAATCATTTAGGACGAGTTTATTGATTTGTTCGTGGATATATCAAATTGACTTAAAATTTTATTATTCATAATTATATGTGCAAATATATTATGTCATCACTAATTATAATTACATGAATTATAAGTCTAAAAGGTTTATTTACTTTCATTTTAAATAATAGTTTCTTGAGTTGTTATATAATATATATATTCATGCTTATATAACTTTTATTTTTTAATTTTATAAAAATTTGTAACAAAATTTTTATTTATATGTCTACTATTATTAGAATACATTGAGTTTAGTTCAAACTTTTTATTTTTCTAATTACATTAAAAATTATAAAAAAACTATAATATTTTAAATTAAATCGAGTTAAGTTAATTAAAAAATCAATTAATACATATAAATAAAAGTTTTAGATAATTCGACTTAATTTGGGTTAATTTGAATTTTTTTTCTTAGGTTAAGATTTGTACATGAATTAAATTTAATTTAATATATTCTTATTAAATGTTACATATTTTTAATTTAATTTAATCTTGTATATTTTTATTAAAAAAATTCTCAATCTAATATTTTCAATTAAACTCTACCCAATTAGATGAAAATATCTTAGACAAATATCCATATTTTTAAAGGTCTTGATATATATATGCATTGTACCAAATAATGTTAAAAAAATATTGAAAAAATATTAATTAACAATATACATATATGTTGTTAGTAAAATATCAAAAAATTGGCAAGTTTCATTTATAGTTAATTTCATTTATTTTTAGAATAATATACTATTAAATATATTTATTTAATTTTATTAATTAAAAAATTATTAATTTAAATAATTATTTTAAATACTTTAGTTACCTATTTTATAACTTTTTGATTTATTCATAAAAATAAATATGAAATGTATTTGTATTTGTATTTATATGTACTCAATAAGATACTTAATAAGTAATTATTTGTTTTGATATTTTTAAAAATGTATTAAATTTTTTAATATAATTATTTTAATGTATCTTTGCTTCTCTAACCTAATACTAATAATTATTATATATCTAGTTTACTCGAAAATGTGCATTTTTTTTTTGTTTTCTAAATTTGTTGTAAGTTTATTTGTAACATTTTTACTCCAAACCATTTGGTATGATCCAAATATGTGATTTAAATAAGGGAGAGATTTTATTTAATGATATGAGAAAACAAAAAGGAGTGAAAAACAATTTAAGAATGTTTGAGTCCAACTTTTTATTTATATATTTTTTTCATTCGTCTTAAAATATATTACTTTCAATGCTATACGAAGCAATAAGTTATCAAGTTTGTTATGGTTAAATTTTACTTGTTTTACTATATTCGTAATAATTACAAAATTTGTACTCTTACAACTTACTAATAATTCTTATTTTTCTTCGTATATATTATATAGTTTCTTTGCTATTTATGGCATATATAGGACTCAAGCCTTCAATTAAAAACTACATTCAAGACTTCAATCAAAAATTATTGTTCCTTGATAGGGAAAAATTAAATTAAAATAAGGTGAGTAAATATATTCAATGAGTAGACAAAATTAAGTAAATAAAAATTATAGAACAAATTTATTTAATCTTTGATAACTCAACTGTAAAATATATACAAATCATTATGTGAAAGTATATACAAATTTTATTAGTAATTTTGAAGAGATAAATGTAACTAAAAATATTTTTACGCATGTAAAATAATTATAAGTAGTTTACATGTAATAATTTACGAAAAGAAAAAGCTCATCAAACTCGCACCAAGGGAAGGCTGGTCATACACATGTAGAGTGTTTTGTACACATAGATGCGAAAAGTCTTAATTATATGTATGTTGATCATACGTGTAAAGATAGAAGCCCATTAATTAATTAATTATTTTTTATATTACTTCTAAATTTGGGGATGGTGCTTGTTTGATTATTTAAAAATAATAATATTTACTAATATGTATAATATTCTGAAAAACTACTGCTTAAATGAGGATATAAATATGAGTAAAATGTTATAAACTAACATAATAATAATATTTTAAAATATTGCTACTAAAAGTTAAATATAAACTTCTATATTCTAATCAAAATTTGTACTTATGTCATAAATCTGAATAAAACTTATGAATTCATGTAAAAATAATTATTTATTTTGTAAATATAAAAAATTCTCATATTCTAATAAAAAAGAACTAAACTTGTAATAATTTAATAAAATTAAATATTATGAACATAATGTGCAAGTACTTATAATATTTGATTAAAATGTGTCCATTTACAGAACCAAACGAGCTCCATACCTCAAGAACAATCAATAAACTCTATAGAAATATTACTAATTTAAAGTTATAAAATTAGATAATTTATAATTTCCAAACAACTAAACTTTCCAAACAAGAAAACTCACACTAAAAAATAATTTATAAAATAATGTTTTGTGACCTCATTCTAAATCCTCTATGATTTCTAAAGTAATATCATATTTACCGGTTATCCAAAATTACAAAATTAGTTCAAGAGTAATAGACACTAATCACATGTTTGGTTGACTGGAATGTAATGAAATCAAAATTGATTTCTTATAATTTTATGTTTCGTTTGGGCAAAAAAGTGAGAATAGAATACTGATTCCTTCTTTAATTTTAGTAGTAAAATAAAAAAAATTATTTTCATTCTCATTCTCATTCTCATTTGATTCTATTTCGTGAAACAAACGTCACTTAAAAGTAATCAATTTATATAAAGATGGTTAAAATTAATTATTACTAATATTTGTTAATACATTAAAAATTTAGGGTTTTTAAATTTGAAGTTTTTTTCTAAAATAATTAATATACAAAAATAAATATGGTTAATGACAATATATTAATGAGAATATCAAATCCATACTCATTCGTGAATTAAAATTATCAAAAATTGACATCTTAATATGTGTTTTAAATAATCATTTAAGTGAAATACTCTTAAAGTAATCACTATTAGAAAGAAAAAACTTATAAATAAAGAAATAAGATCGATAAAAAAACTTTAATTTGGTACCTTAAATACTACAATAAGTGAAGAATTTAAGTGAAGAATTTACGGAGAATGGTAGAAGAAAATAAATTGCTACCCCTTCTTTATTTTTATTTTTTTGTTCTTTCATTCATAGCAGAATTGCGGTAACCCCTTATCCCCTTATTATTTAATGGTGGCTGCTGCACATTTTTGTTCTTTTAACCAAAAAATAAATAAAATTTATTAGTTACATTTAAACCTAACAAATTACCAATTTATCCTTAAACTAAAACCTAATATTAACATTATAATTCTAAATGAAAAACTTTTTAATCTTTTAGCATTAATTTAAAAATATCATCATTTAATTATAACTGTAAAGGGAAACCTAAATAAAAATAAATGTGTATAAAAATTATTTATGTAATTAAATTTAATAAAAGAAAATTGTAGGGTCTAACACATATGGATAAAGAGGATTGTAATCACGACAACATGGAAAGGTAACCATCTAAAACCAAATCTAACCTTGAAAATGAAAATCTCCGTCATTCAAGTCACGCAAAATGATACAGAGACAATTAAAAAACCACAAATGGATACACAAGTCAAAAGAGTGGTTGTTGTAATCCCTCAAAGAAAATCTATAAATGGGTCCGAATCATCGTATTCATCACCCTCCACGTCAAATTTGTCAAACAAAAAAATTAAATAGATAAAAAAAAATATCCTTTAGAGTACTCCGACCGAAGGTAGATATATGTCACGATCTTATTTTTCAAGTAGCGATTGTGCGGCACTTAGCACCGTCCGTTGTACTAAGTCTGCCTTTGAATCCGAACGAAACTCCAAAGAGACTAGAAAGAGAATTTGTAAAGAATGCTTTGTATTGCTCTAGAGAGAATTTATCTTACAAGATGCTAAGAATTCACAAGAATTTCCCAAGATTTCCAAGGATAATTACAAATGGAGACCAATGGGTCTATTTATAGTGTGACTTTCAAGCGTAAGGCTATGCCACAACTTTCTAGATTATTCTAACTCTATAATGTACAAGAGTCTTCTAGTGTTATGTACAATATGCCACAAGGTTCTAGGACCTTCTAGCCAACTCTAGAGTCTTCTAGGTTTGTCTAGCTCCTTCATGCAGGTTCCGGGATGTTCCGTAAGCTTCCAGCGGCTTCTACATCCTTCATGAACCATCCGGCATGTTCTAGAATATTCCAGCCCATTCTAGCACCCTCCAGCGTACTCTAGAACATTCTAGGGTCCTCAAGCTTGAGTTGAGTCCATCCAACTCTAGCTTATTCTAGACATCTCTAGGCCACTCTAGAACTTTCTCTTGTAGAAAAGGCTAGATCCTTTGGGCAAGCACCATTTTATTTGAATTTGGAGGGGTAATTCGAGCAGGATGTGACACCCTCCCCCACTCAAGTTTGCAATGCCCTCGTCATACCTTCAAGCTTGAACCTCTCTATGTCATCTTTGAATTGCCACAAAGAATCCTTAGGTTCCCAGCTTGTCTCTACATCTGAGGCGTTCTTCCATTTGACCAAGTATTCCCGATAGCTTGGTACGCCCCTTCGCCGGATCAAGTGGTTTGCCAAAATTGAGTCCACCTCTTTGTCGAAGGAGGTTACCACTACGGTAGGCGCCCTCTTGGATTCCCCCCGACTTATGTCTTCCTTGTCTCCATGAAAAGGCTTTAGCATGCTTACATGAAAAACAAGATAGATTTTAAGCTTCGGAGGGAGTTGCAACTTATAAGACACCTTATCGACTTGCTTTGAGGATAGGAAATGGTCCTTCATACTTCCGTACTAACCCCTTATGAACCTTCCGCAATGACTTAAACTGTTGGGGCAATAGTTTGACAAGGACCAAATCACCTTCCTGAAATTCAACCATCTTTTTTTTCTTGTCAGCCCATTTCTTCATCTTCTTAGATGCCTTGTTCAGATAGGCTCGGGCTAACTCAGCTTGTTTGTGCCACGCCTTGGCAAATTTGAAGGCAGCAGGACTCTTCCCTTCATAACTCGTGGCCAAGGCATGAGGAGTCATGGGTTGCTGTCCCATAACAATCTCAAAGAGATTATTTGCAGTAGACTCGCTCCTTTGTAAGTTATATGAGAATTGGGCTACATCCAGCAACTTAGCCCAATCATGCTGATTGTCACTCACAAAGTGCCTAAGATACAACTCTAGCAAGGCGTTAGCGCACTCTGTTTTTCCATCACTTTGAGGATGAAAGCTTGTAGAGAAGTTCAAGTCTGATCCCAACAACTTGAACAATTCCGTCCAAAATTTCCCGGTGAATCGTGGGTCTCGATCACTCACGATATTGGATGGAATCCCCCAATGCTTCACAACATGTTTAAGGAACAAGAGTGCCGTCTCATCTGGCGTGCAATCCGTTGAGGCAGGTATGAATGTTGCATGAGATCAATGTTAAAATAAAACTTTGAGCCTTTATTCTTTATACATATGCGAACATATTAGTTCATTTCTATACATCAACTATTTCGCATATAAATTAGTATGAGTGTTTGAACCCATAGGATTCAGATTTTTGAGAGTATTGACTTGTGAGGAATAGAGTTGAAGCGAATTCTGATTCATGACACTGAAATTGGGTAAAATTAAATTGATACATTTTTGATAGGAAATATGAAAATGATTTTCGACTAATTATTATAATAAAATCATGATTGTTTAAAGAGATTAAAATAACTTATGCTTGAGATTTTAATTATGATCTTAAAAGAGATTAAAAAAGTATGAGACATTTTTGTGATATGTTGTTTTCTTTTATTCTTAAATTAATTTTTGATTTTGTTGTAATTTTAGTTTTTGATTTGATTGTTTTTATTTTTACATTTAGTTCAATGTTTGTGGTTTAAAGGCTTGTTGCATAGGCTAAATGCAACCGTGTCAATCCACGGAAGTGATTTAGGATAATTTAATTTTTAGTTTTTATCGCTTCTATTGCTAAGGGACTAGCAAGAAGTTAGGTTGTGGTTGTGATGAGTGCTTTCAAAAAGCACTAAAATTACCATGATATTATGCACATTAATTGATTAAAAATATATATATATTTATATGTTTTATCATATATTTATATAAATTTGTCTTTTTCGGAATCACGGTGTATTTTTATTTTTTTTCGGAGTATTTTCGCTTAAAACCGACACTTAAAGCCTCAAAAATGAATCCTGGAAGCAATACATCACAAATATATTAATAAGTAAATGGGGAAAGGTCAACAAATATGGAAAAATTGGACAAAATGGGTCGAAAATGTCAAAAATGTCAAAAGGAGAAAATCGCGCTCGGAGCGGCCCCGTCCGATCGCATACAGGCCTCCGGCGCCCCGGCCGTGCGCGCAGAAGACGCCCCATGTCCGCGCGGATGCGCGGCGTTTTCCTTCCAGATCCGCGCGCTGTCAAGTACCTTCCGCGCGCGCCAACGCCATTTCGCCCCATTTTTCACATGCAACCGCCCCCATGACGTCATCAATGACCTCACTATTTACACTACGCGTTTTCACCATTTTTTAACATTTTTTCACCCACTTTTTATCTCCATCCTCACCTATAAATACCCCCCTTCTCTTCACTTCATACCACACCTCAAAATACACTTCTCTCTTCTTTCTTTCTCTCCATTTCTTAGTTTTTAGTTTTTTTTTTTAATTTTTCTTATGTTTTAGCTAGTTTCTCTTAGTGTTAGAGTTCTTCCCTCTTTGGGAAGAAGTAGGTATGTTTTTGTAATTTATTAGCTTTTTGATTCAGTAAATGGGAGTGCAAATTCCCGTTGGAGGTTTTCCAGCAACGGGAATGGCATCAATCTTGTAAGGATTTTATTTTCTTTGCGCTTATTTTTTATGCTTTATTCTTACATGTTATATTTAATTTGTCCGTGATTAAATTTAAGCGTATATGTTGTAAAAATGATATAATAATAACGTTGTTATGCCATAAAATATTAAATAGGTGAAAATCTCTAAAATGAATTGATTTTATTTTTATTCAAGATTTTATATTAAGAATGTTAGAGAGAAATATATTATTTTTTCATTACAAACTTAAATACGAAAATTAGATTTTAAGGTTTAGTTATCGATCGATTTAGAGTAGTGCTCTTTTTATTTGTTGGTACAATCGCCTTCTAGTTAGAGAGTGAAACTCTATTTCAAAAGTTTTTATAAGAATTATTATCTGAAAATGTATTGACAACATGTTTTCGATGAGTGGTTTTAAAACTTGAAAGTTAGTACTCGGATAACTAAATTCTTAGGTTTAATTTGGACACCTTGAATAAAGTTTAAATTTGTCTAACCCTCACCAAAGGTGGCATTTAAATGGTTCATTTTCAATCTCTTAGAAAAAGGAATTAATTTAATTAACTAAATTAGTTATCAACCCCAGCGTAGGTGTTAATTGATTTGTTTAGTTAACAAAGAATATCTAACCCAACCAAAGGTGGTATTCATACAAAAAAGGGAGAATCAATAAATATCAATTCATATCTTTAATAACCTAGATAATATGAGCAAGCATAATTAACTTAGTTATTATATCCATAAATACTCCACCATTATAAAAGATAAAATTTGCACAAATGTTTATTGAATCTATGTTTATTTTTATGTTAGTAGATTAAAAACACAAAACCCCAAAATATCGTGACAGGATGTTTAGGATTTAATTTCGTTTTTAAAAGTTTGAATAATAAATTAAAAACCACATACATTCCTTCCTTAGATCGACCTTGGGAGTATACTTATCATTTTCTACGAAATGATTCATGCACTTGCGAGAGTTTTATAAATATAAAACCAAAGTATTGGCAGGATCGGCGATGCCGGTTTTCGTTCATCAAGACACTTTCCCATGGTCTCTCTAGAATAGGCAGCAACTCTAGGAAACCTCTGGGTACATGCTGTTCTATCTTGTCCTGTTGCCACACAAGACAAGTCCTTACATAAGCTTTAGCATTGTCTCGTAGTTAAGGCCAATAGTATATTGATTTGATCAAAGCAAGAGTGCGTCTCATTTCTGGGTGTCCAGCCCATAGTGAATCATGGCACTCCTTGATAAGCTCTTTCCTTAAGCTCTCCAATTTTGGCACGAAGATGCGGTGAAACCACATGCAATCGTTCCCTCCAACTATTTAAAGTCTGACACGTGTCTAACATTCCCTTGAACCAATTAGGTGATGACACGTGGAACATTTGGGTGAACGTAAAAGCGCAGAATCGCACACGCATCTCAGTAGATGGCCATCACGTTTCTCACGCCCCAATCCCGTGCGAAAATCTATCGTGCGCCTATCCTTGATTTCCAATAATATTCTGCCACGTGTCCCATCATTTCTTTCAGTGAATCAGAAGCTGACATGTGTCACGCAGATTGAATTAAAAATGATCCGAAACGGCGCCCCTGTTTTTGATGTCTGTCTCGCGTATGTTTAAATAATAATTTAGATATCCCATTTCCCATACGTGTGTCTGTGTAATTAAAGAAAAATGTATATTTTTTAGATGTATTTTTGGTGCTATAAATAGGGCATTTATTGCTAAAATTTGGAGGTGGGGTTTAGGGGTTTGTTTTTGATAGACTTGCACTGTGGAACTCGTAGAACCCATTTTTGGCTTCTGATGTGTTCTACGTGCACCAAAAATATTTAGAAATGTTTTAATTTTCCTTTGTTCTTCATCTATAATTCCTTAACTGCTGTAATTTTAATTTTAATTAATGAAGTAATTTCATTTTTCTAGGGTTGCATTTTATCTAAATTTATGAAGCTTTGATTTTAATTATTTTTGAAAGATTTATAAGACGTTTGATTTGTTTATTCTATCTGTGCTTAATGCTTTTTGATTATTTACGAATTTTATCAAAATGATTCGTGGCACTTAAATAAACTTGGAAGAGGCATTTTTGTGTATATTGCTCATAGATAGAATGACATGTATGATGAAGGATAGGAATATACCCTAATTGTATGTGTGGACATTTGAGAACTTAGAACATAATGAATCTTGGTGAATTTAATTCTCATAGAAATATAGTGAATTAATTTAAGGAGGTGTGTCTATACGGAGCTCGGAAGAGATGTATGGATAAAATTAGAAGTTTTCGGTTGACAAATTAAATGTACTATAAAAATATAAATCAAGAGAAAATAACATGATTAGAGTGGGTTAATTTGGTTAAAAACTGCAATCCTAAATTTCTTTTATTTTGTTATTAAACTCTTTTCTTAAATTTGTTCCAACCAACGATCGTTTTGAATAAAATCAGAGAGAAATAATTTTAGTATTCAACAAATTGTAGTGACAAATCTCCGTGGGAACGATAACTTACTTATCAAATTTTATTACTTGTGACCGTGTATGCTTGCACGTTTTATGTTCTCCAAAAAGAGACAACAATATGCATAATATTCTAAGAAACTACATACTATTGAAATTAGGATATAAATATGAGTAAAAAGTTCTAAATTGACATAATAATAATAATATTATGAAATATTGTTGACAAAAGTTTAATAGAAACTTATATGTTATAAACAAAATCTATAATTATGTCATAAATTTGAGTAAAAACTTCATAACTTATGTAAGGATAAATTATCTATTTTCTAAATATAAAATACTCATTTGTTAACAATAAAGTACTAAACTTTTGAAAACTTAAGTGAATAAAGTTAAATGTTAGGAACATGTGTGAGTTAAAAAATAAAGAAATACTTATAAAATTTGAATAAAAAGTATCCACTCTCGTGACGAAATGAGCTTCACAGCTCAAGAACAATCAATAGGCATGAAAGTATCATTTCCTATTAATTCCATAGTTATAAAATTAGGTAATTTACAATTTTTGAACAAATAAACTTTCTAGAAAAGATAACTCACACTAAAAACTAACTTCTAAAATAAAGTTCCATAATCTCCTTCTAGATCCCATGAGCCTAAACTAATATCACATTTGCTAGTTATCCAAAACTAACAAATTAACAAAAGAGTAATAGATACTAAAAATAATCAAGATGGTTAAGAAAAACAAAATATTTAATTATTTTTTATATTTGTTAAGAAATTGAAAAATATAAGGTTTTAAATTTTGGGTTTTTTTCAAAAATAATTGAGAATTTCATGCGTAGGAAAAATTACACTAAGGTGAATTGTTCTTCCGTCTCATATAGATAACTAGGACCTAGATGAGGAGTGGAGATGTTAGCCTAATAAATCTTTTTGTGAGCTTTATACCAATTCAACCAAGCAAGCCTCACAAACATCAATTAAGAAAATAATACAATAGAAGTATAAAACAACATGCTCAATTCAACACATAACAAAAACATTAGTAGTAAGAAAGAATAAATCACGATGAATACACTATTAATGGTGTGCCTCACATGTTCTAGTATAAGCTAGTAGCAAGCATAAACATAACAAACAAAACACAGCATACAAAATAGTCATACATACTAAAAAGCTATAAAGGATTTTCAATCACTTTAAGACCTCATATATGGAAACATAATCGATAAATGATAATCATATACTCAAAATATGGAATAAAAAAAAACACAGCTTATCAAGAGAAAGAATCTGACATCTGGCACCCAACCATAGTAAGGAGATACAAACTCCTTAGAGACTCACACCAAACTCACATGTAGAAAAATAATAGTAGCAATATAAATTAATCCGGAAGTAGATAGATTAATTTAATATTGCAATTCTCAAGTAATTAATTAATATTTAATTTTTTAATTATTAATTTAAAGTGAACTGACTTAAAATTATGTATTTTTTAACACATTTTATTCATTTTTTACTATACTTAGAATCTGTATTATATCACATAATAGCAAAAAAAACAAACTCTATTTAACAAATTTAAATAATACAAATAATTGAAAAATTAAATATTAATTAATTACTTGAGAATTAAATTTATTGCAAAAAAATAATTTATATACAATACATATATATATATATATATATATAACTTAAATTACAAATAAAATAATATCGTTCCTTTTTCATAGATTTTGTGATATTTTCACTTTATTTCAAGAAGATGAAGCTTGGTTTGCATAGAATCCCCAGCATAGTGACCAAGAAACTAGGCAAGAGATATGAGATGGAGTTTGGGCAAAAAATAACTAATCCATATAACAATTTATTCTCCTAAATACATGAGCACGTAAACATCCATCAAACAAACATATTTTACTTCAAAGACACAAGAATGGAGAAATTAAAGCATTATAAAAATCATCATGGTGTTGTCCTATGTTATTCAAGATCATCAGATTCTACTCCTTATTCTTCTTGTGATGTTATAATTTGAACCATATGTTTTGTTCATGTTTCTCGTAAATCATCAAAAATTTGCATATCATAGCCTAACTTGTTCCAACCAAAGAACTATATATAATTAAATTCAAAATAAGAATGTAATATCATGAATTCACAAAAAATAAATTATATATGTTAAAAGATTAGTAAAAGAGATTATCACATCGACACCAGAGTGATATAATAATAATCTTATCCCTTAGAAATCATATTAACAATATATTAATCTTTTGTTCATAAATATGAAGCTATTTGAAATCAAGTTGTTATTTTTAATGCTATAATGACTCTAAATATGAAGTCAAGTGTAACTCCAATTTGTTACTTGGGTTGGTTGAGTTTTGGTGCCCATAAACTAATACGTTTGTATTTCCTTGGGATGAAACAACAATTACTCTTAAAGATATGATGATTCTTGGTAGTTTTCCTATACTTGGCTGGCTAGTGACTACCATGATGTTGTCATACCAGGGAACTAGGCAAGAGATATGAGATGAAGTTTGGGCAAAAAACTGGTCCATTTAATAATTCATTCCCCTAAATACATGAGCACATAAACATCTATCAAACAAGCTGCTTAAACTTCAGACACAAGAATAGAGAAATTAAAGAATTATAAGAATTACCATGATGTTGTCATGTGTTATTCAAGATCATCAAAATCTTCTCCTGATTCTTCTTACGATGATATAATTTGAACCATATGTTCTACCCATTTCTCTAGTAAATCAACAAAAATTTGCGGGTCAAAATAACAATGTAATATCATAAATTCACAAAAAATAACTCATATATGTTAAAAAGGTATATTGGTAAAAGAGATTATCACATCTTTAATTGGAATGTTGATATTTATGATGATTTTGCTCATAAATTTCATGACATAGTAACCACACATGACTCCATCATTTTATTGTGGAACCTACAAAAAACAAGTATACATGATTTTCCATATTCGAACATCTTTATTATTCAATAGTAAAATTAATTAAATTATTAATATTTTCTTATACATATCATAACTTTATCCCATATAAGCATATGATATTTTTTAAGGGCAATGTCTCTACTCTTGTTCCAGAACTTCCATGCCCTATCAAAGTTTAAAATGATTAGTTTTTTTATTAAATATTACAAAGAACAATAAAATAAAAATAGCTAACTATAACTCTTACATTTCAATAATTGATTTTGTATCTTTACTCAATTCTATAGAAGCTGAGTCACAGTACCAAACATAATTGCCATATAAATCAAGGATTACCAACATCCAATGATCTTGGCCTTGTTCAAACTTTAGTGGACAAGGGATTATCAATTTTTGATTTCTGTTAAGTGTTAATGCCCTATCATATAATTGTTTAGCTTTGATGCTAACATCCTTCTCTTGATATTGATTAGCAAATGAAGAATCATAGAACATTGCTAAATGTGATGAGTGATTAGCTTGAAGTCGATAATAACATGCTCTATATAAAAGAAATATATATAAATAATTAGATAATATAAATATAATTATATATCTTCTACATAAATGAAAGTTATTTACTGATTGAGAACTCACCTTGTCCACACTTGAATTATACTTAAATCGATCATTTGATATTCAAACAGCTGTAATATGCACTCCATCGATATATATGGCCAATATCTACACTAGAAATTTCTATAAGAAGTGGCACAGTCTATCCATCATTTATGCTAGATGCTCTCGCAAAAATAGTCATCAAAGAGCCAAAATCTACTGAAGTTCATAGCATAATCAAAACTATATTTTTTCCATGGCTTCTTCTTAAATGGCTTAGTGCGCGATGATTGCCCACTAGACATAGATTTACCACGAGATACTTTCTTTGTATCTATTAAATGTGTTGCACTTACTAATTCTGGTATAATCAATTAAAGAAGAAGTATTATATATGTTAGTAACAATAAAAGAATAATAACATAATAGTAGTAAATAAAGTGTTATCTTAAGTAAAAAAAATAGTACCTTGTCAAAATTTATCACAACTTGACTCGATGGCTAAGCCACATATTGTCCAACCACTTCTTGGATTGTGGTAGCATTAGAAGGTACATGTAGTGAACAATCATGGAGCAATGATTGATCAATTATTATTCACCAATAATTTGAAAAATATTGATTATGAATCATTCAATCATTGCTCAATTTTTGTACCATTCCAATAGCAACAAAGTCCGTTGATAAAGAAAGTTTCAACAAATATTTCATATTTTGTAAAAACTTTAAGCATTATACATAATAAAAAATAAAAATAATAGACTATCTACATAAACTTTAAATCTACCACAAATGATTCATCAAATAGATAAGGACTCCCGTGTGGAGTAGCTATTGGAACGACATTCTCATCAAAACATTCATCAAGATATGATGGATGGTAATAATGCACAGATTTAATTGGAGATATTAAACCACTACCTGATTGTATCTACATTCCTAGCATAAATGGAAGACCAATAGGATGACTATATCCTATATAGGATATAGGTTGGGCGCCATAAGATTGCATGGGTGGCATGCTTGGTATGACTAGCATGATGGTTGCATTCCTGGCTAATAAGGCATGCCCTAATTGTAGTATGCTACCATACCTGACATGTGTTATGATTGATATTCTTTTAAAGTGAAAATCTCACTTAACATTGAGGCTTTAAATATCTTAATTCTTCTTCAACCATCTGAGGATTTTGTTTTTTAATGTTAAAAAAACTCCATTTAACCATCATTTTGGATTCTTCCCCTAACATGATGAGGATTCTCGCATCCAAATGCATGATATATAACATCTCTCTCTGACTGTTCGATTATTTCAACCTTGGATATTGTTTCTTGAACAACTCTCTACAAATAATAAAGCAAACAAACATATCATACATTATTACATCAATTAGCAAAAATCATAAGTACTTTGTATCAAGTTAAATTACTAACCAACTTATTTAGTTGTTCTTTTCCTCGTTTAGTCATTGGTCTTGACTTCTTCATTTTGAGGGTCTTTGTTTCAATATACAATTCAAACTAGGTAACCGATCTATCCAATTCAGCTTCCTACATAAATTAAATAAATTTATTAACCATGACATCAACTTAAATTTGAGAAAAATAAATATAAAAATATTTATAAATTAACAACTTAATAATACCATTATTTGTCTAACTTCAGGATTTGAAGACCTCACAGTACGGTTAGAAAGAATATTCTGCATTTGTATATTCTGATATTCTTCCCTAATAATTTAAAATTCATTTGTACATCTATAATCTATGAAGTCTTTCCAAACTTGGGGTTCAATCCAAGGGTATTCTTCAGAGATTTTGTATAGTTGTACTTCCTCAAGTGGTTCCAAATATGGAAACACATAATTTCTAGCCAATTTAGAAGTTTTATATTCCTTCCATGTCTTATTTGCAATCTTATAACACTTGCTCATCCAAGTGTTTGGGACTTTATAACAATTCTGTAAAAACACACTACAAAAGATGATATATAATACAATAAAATATAATATATGTAATTAGTTATAAAATAAAAGAGACTTACACAAATGGTTTTCCATATTTTGAACTTTTTAGTTTTGTCAACCTTAATCCAATCATTTATTTTGATTGGTATACTTGACTTCACAAGTCTACCAATAGAGGATTTCAATTGTTGACCATTTTCCCCTAATGGATTACAAGTAACATCAAATAGAATGGGTACTCTATCATCTAGGTTACATGAAGCATCAAGCATATTTGCCCAACCCTTTTTTTTCAAATGCTTCAATGGATCATTTAGATCTACAAGCTCAAACCCTAGGATCCATGAAATATCTGCAAACAATGGTGAAATAGAAATTAATTGACAATTTTAAGTCCAAACCTATAAACATGCAAGAGTTATTAGAATAATATAGAACATACATTATGAAATCACTCATTTTTACATTTAACACATGGGCATCGAATCATACTAATTTCATTATTACTATTTCTATAAGAAAATTCCAAGAAACTTTCAACTCTAGAATTGTAGTCCTGCTCAATTCTACACTTTGACATCTAAGATTTGTCTATTTTCTATTAATGACATTAAGCATATTAAATATGTACCTAACCAATATAGTTCAGATATTATTATATATGAATTCCCTAATTATTAGAAAATCTATCAAAACATCATATAAAAATAAATACATAAAAACCAAACATATAATAAATATACATAAATATAATTATATAAGATTTATTGTAATTACTAATAATAATATGCCACATTATTTGAGTTGATTTCAAATTTAAGATATATAAAACAAAATTTATATAACAATTTTGTGATGATTAATATCTTTTTTAAACAACTACACTACTTCAAACCTAAATTTTTAATGAGCATCATATTGTTGAATCATGTCTTTCTCATTTTATATTGACAAAAATAAATTAATTAAAAATCAACCTTAAATCATAGTCATAAATATATAAATTTATTTTATTATGAAAATTTATACAAAACCTACATAATAAAAATAATAACATACATAATACAAAACCTATATCATACAAAACTTTATACACATAAATAAAAACATCTAATATATAAAAATAAAGAAATATGAATAATAAGTGTGTAGGATTAATATAAATACTTACAAGAGTAAATGAAGTGACAAAATGAAGGAAATGAAGAAAAAAATGTTTTTTGTAAGTGAGAAAATGGGTATTAAAAATTTGAGTATTTCACTAAAAAAAGAGATCTAGAAGATAAATTGGAGAGGAAGAAAACCCACTAAATAGTGTTGTAATTGGTGGTTGTAGATGGCCGAAAAAATGAGAAAGAATGGAGGAGGAGTGTCAGCTGGTTTTGGGTTTTTGAGTGTTTATAGCTCTGGAATGTTCTATCTAATGGGGAAGAAAGAAGAGAACAGGAAAATATTCATGTGTGTACGTCGATTGACATGTTGAATTGACGCTACATATAAAACGTAGCATCGATTCTACATGTCAACCAATGCTACACACATGGATAGCATCGGTTGACATGTAGGATCAACACTACGTCCTACATGTAGCATCAGTTCTACATGTTAACCGACGCTATGTCTTACGTGTAGCATCGGTTGACACGTAGGAGTAACGCTACAATCTACGTGTTTTAAGTCGATTTTTCAACGAACACTCTTTAATTCATTATAAGTCAGTTTTGCCCAAAAATTGACTTTAAATCTTGACTTAAGTGCCACATTTTGTAGTGGTAATATAGAATTTTTAATGAGAGTCTAAATCTAGTATGTTTGAATATGCATGATAGAAACTCATATTATACTAACACAACAATCTAATCATGTATAACAATATTGAAAGAGTCCTAGCCCCGATACGTAATCTGGTTAAAAATATACTAACTTCTCAGGGACTCTTCCCAATTATGCATACAATAGAAAGATAAATAACACTTAATTGATAATCATAGTAGTAGCATAAATAGGAAGTAAATAAGCAACATATATATTATCAGTAATCAAAAAGCAAGAAATAAATATTAAATGCTTTCTAATAAGAGTTTAACCTTAATATGTAGAGACATATACAATTTAAACTTAGACTGTACTAGCCAAATAATAGAGCATGGACAAAATCAAATACAACTAGGTAAACACACATAGAATTCCTACCTATGTGGTAACATCACTCGTGTTGCTACCTATGTGGTAACATCACTCGTGTTGCTTATGGGAACCATTTGATAGCAAACAAATCTACTAAGTAATAAAATAATTACAGCCCTAACAGAAATAAAATCCCTATTAACTCTATCAATTATGACCTTTATCCAAATTACCTATTCATGCCCTTGCTTGTTGCATCTGCAATGACTTGTTTCAATACACGAACGCAGCTTTCCTCCAAAGCAAGCACCACTTGATGTATTGCGATCAACTACTTTAGATGATTAATGTGAAGTGAACAATCAAATGTGTCGACTACCCTCAATCACAAATACCCAATAACCATTGTGGTATCCACTTTCAACAATGAATCATAAACCATCTATGTGTGACATACAATCAATCATGTACCATACACAACCAACAATTTGAGAACACTAATACGAGAACTCAATCAATTTAGCCTAACTTACTCTCACATTATAGTTCTTACAAATGAAAAGGTTGCACGAAGGCAACTACCAACTCACATAAGACTCAACCACACAGGCTTCTCACATAAGAAAAATTTGTACAAAGGCAATGTTAGTTGACACACAACTCACACATAAACCCACTCGCAAATACAGTTTATAGTATTCACCATTCAAGAGCATGATTTATCTCACTTATTCATGAATCACTAACTAATATGGAACAACAATCAAGGTAATAATGATCCAAACAAAAATGAGATATCAATTTGACAAAACTCCATTACATTTTTCTGGATAAAAAATAAGAAGAGAAGGCTATTTATGGAAGTCACCCAACCATATGGCCAACCTTGCCATGGCCTCGTTATAATCCTCCCCGACCACCTTGCCACAACCTTGTCGAGGGGTGTGGCAAAGCCATTGTCGAGGTGCCACAAATTTCATTTTTTTAAAAAAATTGTTGAATAATTTCTATAAATACCAACATTTTAAATGCAAAAAACATGAGTGACAACATCAATTTTCTCGTACGCACACTTGTCAAAAATCACAACACTCAACCTTGCATGTACACTACAAAAATGAACATCATAATGTGTGTAAATATGCTCATATACAAAGTGTAGCTAACTATGTGTGTGTACATTACTGATCTGTAGTAACCAATCTTAAATAAATAAAGACAAAAATACTAAATAAAAGAAATAGCTAGACATTGTGTTTTATACATGAAAAGTCAACACAATCAAAAAATACAAGACTTATGATAATTAATATACAAAAATAAATTATGGTAATGATAATATAGTGATGAAAGCATCAAATTTATACCATTCATGAATTAAAATTATGAAAAACTATCAAAAAGTGATATCTTGACATAGGTTTGAAAGAATCATTTAAGCCCTCTGCTCTTAAAACAACGAGTATTAGGAAGAAAAAATTATAAATAAAGAAAAAGAATGAAAAGACCTTTAGTTTGGTACCTCAAATAGAAAATGAGTGAAGATTGGTGAAAAAATGCTAAAAGAAACCACCATGCAGCGAGCTTCAGATCGTTTCTTCATTTTATTTCATTCTTTCTCTCAAGGTCGAAAGGTGTCCTAGCTATCATTTCCCTCTTTTTTTTATAAATAAAATTATTAATTATATTAAAACCAGAAATTACCAATTTAACCTTATACTAAACAAAAATATTAATATTATTAATTCTAAATGAAAACTTTTTAATCTCCAAATATTAATTTAAAAATATCAATATTTAGTTTATGTAATTAAATTCTACAAAAAAAATATCATCTCACATTAATCATGCACATATTTTTTATTTACCATATTTTTTACTCACAACTTTCATTTTGATTTTAAATTTTTTGCTCATATATTTTTTACTTTTGAGTTAATAATGTTAAAAAAAGTTAAGATAATTAAAATATCATAAATTTAAGACAACTGAAAAACTAAAGTACTTATTAGACTCCATGCATTATTAAATTAAATTTTATTTACATTTAAACCAATTGCAATATATTATAATTATCATGTTTTCAGGGCCAATAAAAGTAAAGTTATTAAGGTATCGACATGGATTAAATAATACTTTTCGCCTAAACAAAGTAACAATATGGACACTTCATTCAATAAATAACTAGGAGTCTATTTCTTTTTTTCCAAGGACCATTAGAATCGACATGATTTTAAGAAGGGTACTAGAAGTTAAATAATAAAAGAAGCATTTGACTTCACTTGTTTTTTTGTTTTTAAGTGGTGCACTCAAAAAGTGAAAACCACTTAACGTTCTTAAAAAATAATGGTTCGTTCGTTTTGCTTTTCATCAAAGCATTTTAACATTTTATGTTACTCTATTTTTTAAATACAAATGAAATAAAATGTTTTTTTTTAAGTTAAGTAACTTATAGCGTCCCATTTTAAAATTTTAATTGACTTTTATTGCATCACTTAAAAGTAAGTGAATTATTTTTATTTTTTCAAAAGAGCTAAATAATTTTCAATGCATACTTTAAGAACAAATAAAATGAATTATTTTTAAAAAATAAAAAAATATTATAAAACAATTTACTCTAAATCAAATATGGCATGATTCGTGGCCTAAAAAAAATAATAAGTTTCATATTATTTCATTTTGTCATAGTAAGATAAAATTGAACAAAATGATTGATTTTTTTTTAAAATAAGACCAATAATTATCATCTTAATTGTAGATTTTGGTACATTAATGATACTTCTTTTACATAAAAGGTATCTATATAGGCTCATATTTTTAAATTAGAATAATAATAGTTTCCTAATTTATTTTAACGTACACAAATAACCCAATTTTATTTTTATTCGGGAATTTCATCACATGTGATATAAACGAAGAAGGATAATTGTGTCATTCAAGGGTTTGTTATTTTAATAAAATCCCAATTTAATAGAAAGTATGCACACATGTCCATATTTTCATAAAACTACACTAGAAGTCTCTCTACATTTAATTTTAGGAATACTAATAGTCAAACACTAAGATTAATTTGAGAATTTTAACATTTGAAACACAGGAAAAATATTAAGGGAAAATTAGTCTCTAAAATTATAAAAAATAATATAAAATTTTTATTTAACTATTATTCACAAAAAATAGATTAATCCCAAAATAAAATGAAATCATGAAAAACTAAAAATAAAGTCTAAAATATCCTAATAAATCGAATCATATTGAAGACGATAGTTTTGGGATAAAAACTTAGGGCTTTATATGCTACTAAAACATCTAAGTATAGGCGAAGACTCGAGATCAAAACCGGAAAGAAGGGACACGATTAGAAAGGGTAAGTAACCCAAACTAATAGGAACGCTAACTAAATAAACTAGTCTAGTCACAATAATACATGTAAGTCAAGAGTTTAAAAAACATGTAAATAATCTACCCAAGGTAGAATGGCACATGAAAAATCAAAACAAGAAACAAGTACATAAGAAAAGAGGAGACAATAATGAAGTACTTAAACTTGGAAAACACACCACATATTTCTCATAAAGACATCTAATGGAAAAGGTAAGGATGAACATGCAAAAAGAATGAATAGTAAAGAGTAGGAGACACGTGAGAACCAACACAATGGCATACTAGATAATAGACAAAATAATTTAGTAAATTATAGGAGATACAGTCTACATGATATGAAACATAAGATATAATTGCAAAAAGAAAGATCCTATTACTGTGGCCAACACAAGTCCTAATTCAATCTTGTCCTTAATTTGTAATGATCAAGCCTCATGAGTAATAATTGTACAAAAAGGAGGTGAAATTTGTGGTCAAAAATTAATATCAATTTTCTTGAAAACAAGATTTATTTTTTACATCATTCGAGTTTTTTTTTGCTCAATCATTAGAGTTTTTCTTTGGCCATGCTAATTATAGAAAAAAACATTAAACTAGAAATATTGAAACTTCCTCTACACCTTATATAAATTTAGAAACGAAAGTATGGTTGACAATTTAATGGTAGAAATGCACACTACTTGCACTATATAAATACCTGAAATAACAATTGTTTTTCATAAAATAAAAGAGAAAAACAAAGATACTTTTGTAAAACATAGTTGAGTGAATAATGGTTCCCAAATCGATTAGCATAACAGCCGTGATATCTTTGTTATTATTGTTTTCATCCATTGCTAAAGCTGTGGATTTTGACCTACAAAAGTATGGGGCTCAACCCAATGGTGATATCACTCAGGTATAATAATGGCTATTATAATTAATTGTAATATGACATTTTATTAGAAGCATTTTTTTATCATTTATGTTTCTTGTTTCTAATTAACCGAATTTTTTAGGCGATGGCCAATGCTTGGAAAGATGCTTGTGCATCAACAAATTCCAGCAAGTTGATTATTCCTCAAGGAACATATAAGCTAACGGAAGCAAAATTAGTTGGTCCTTGTAAAGCTCCTATTGAAATTAATCTCCATGCAACATTGCAACCTCTAGATGGCCCTAGCAAAGGAGACGGTTGGGTTACTTTGGAACACATAGACATGCTCACCATAAACGGTGGTGGAGTTCTTGATGGAAAGGGAGAAACGACATGGGGTAAAACATAAGGTTGTGCCGAAAGCGATTATTGCAAAAATCTTCCAATGGTAAGCTTATATATTTAAATTGTGATTTTATAATTCGAACAATTATTTCCTATGTACCTTCCAACTATGTCACTAATATATTTTGTTAAAAACAAATTGCGTAATCTTAGATTAAATTTCGTAACCAATTCAATAATACGAGACATAACTTCACTTAATAGCAAACAATTTCATACCAATATTTTGGGATGCAACAATGTTACATTGGAAAATTACATCATCATGACTCGCCAAGAGTCTCAACACTGATGGGATCCATATCGGTCGTTCGACCAAGATTAATATCATCAATTCAAACATTGGTACCGGTGATGATTGCATTTCTATTGGCGATGGTAGTAAAGAAATATCAATTACCAAAGTTACTTGTGGACCTGGGCATGCGATTAGTGTTGGAAGCCTTGGAAAGTTCCAAAATGAGGAACGGTGCAAGGAATAACGATTCTGAGTTGTACATTTAAAAATACTGATAATGGAATCAGAATCAAAACTTGGCCCGATTCTTTTCCTGGTGAAGCCTCAAACTTGCACTATGATGATATCACTATGGATAATGTTAGCAATCCAATCGTGATAGATCAAGAATATTGTCCATGGAATAAATGTAATTTGAAGGTACACATATGCTTTATGTTTAATATCATGATTAATCTTTATAAAAATTTCTAATGTTTAATAATATAATCTTGGTGGACTTAATAATTTTATTTTTATATTAATTTTCAGATTCCATCAAAAGTTAAGCTTAGCAACATAAGCATAAAGAATGTCCACGGTACAACGAACACACCAACGGGTAATGACTTTCTTGCAGCCAAGGTACTCCATGCGATAAAGTCGAAATTGGAGATATTGATTTGACATATAGTGGAAATCAAGGACCTATTACATCGAAATGTAAAAATATAAAGCCTATTACGAGTGGCAAACAGAACCCATCTCAATGCCTTACTGTTGCTTGATCATCTTCGAGTATTAGAGCTCCGACATGGAAGCACATATAAATATAGCATGTCTAAGAGCAAACAAGTCTTGGGCGCGTGGCTTAGGAAGTGTTGAAGACTAAGGCAAAATATGAGTGTAGCATTAATTTTTGTATTTAAATAATATTATAACTACTATAAAGAAACAAGTTTGTACTTTCATAAGAAAATGACCATTATCATAACCCTAAAAGTTACATGTTATATTTTGATTGGAAAAATTTATTATAACTATCAATGCATTTCAACGTACAACTTAATCTAATTATATATGCATTAAATATATTATACAATTTGATATTCTTCAAAATTGTGATACTTTTAATTAAAATTGATTATTTTTGGAATAATAATTTACAAACATAATTGCTTAATTGTAAATTAAAATTTGAAATTTTAAAAGACTTCAATAATCGAATTTTTAAATCACATTTCTTAATTTTCTTTCTTATAAAATTAAAGAAGTTGACGATTGAATATAATTATTTTGGTTACATATATTCAAGATTTTAATATTTTTTAATTAAAATTAAGCATTTTTTGAATAATAATTAATAGGTAATATAACGTAGTTAAAAATTAAAATTTAAAATTCGATAAGGTTTTAGTTCGATTATTTAACCACCCCTTCGTATATCTATTTTAAAACAATTTTTTTGGGATAATAAATAATAGAAATAAGGAGTCAATTTTGAATCAAAAACTAGAATCGTAAAAGACTCCACTTAGGATTGTTCAGGAACACATTTGTAATTTCCCCTTTCAATATTTTTAATTGAAGTTAATTATTTGAAATAATAAGTCACATATATAATTTATTTGTTAGAAATTAAAAATTAAAATTTAGAAACACTTCCGTTTGTATTATTTATTCACATTTTTCATAATTGCTTTTATAAAATTATAAAAGTTGTAGATCGTATATAATTACTTTAGTCATACCTCTTTGAAAAAGTTTTTTTTTATTAAAATTAATTATTTTTAAAATAATAAATGACTTAAATAAGGCATTTTTTTAAAAAATAAATGAACTTAAAAATACTTACACTAAACAAATGGATTAAATAATTATTTTCGCCTAAACAAAGTAACAATCTGTACACTTCATTCTATAAATAACTAGGAGTATATTTCTTTTTTTCCAAGGACCATTAGGATCGACATGTTTTTAAGAAGGGTACTAGAAGTTACATAATAAAAGAAGCATTTGACTTCACTTGTTTTTTTGTTTTTAAGTGGTGCACTCAAAAAGTGAAAATCACTTAACGTTCTTAAAAAATAATGGTTTGATCGTTTTGCTTTTCATCAAAACATTTTAGCATTTTATGTTACTCTATTTTTTAAATACAAATGAAATAAAATGATTTTTTTAAGTTGAGTGACTTAGAGCGTTCCATTTTAAAAATTTAATTGACTTTTATTGTATCACTTAAAAGTAAGTGAATTATTATTATTTTTTTCAAAAGAGCTAAATAATTTTCAATGCATCCTTTAAGAACAAATAAAATGAATTATTTTTGAAAAATAAAAAAAAATTAGAAAAAAGTTTCCTTTAAATCAAATATGGAATGATTCATGGCATCAAAAAAAAAATAATAAGTTTCATATTATTTCATTTTGTCATAGTAAGATAAAATTGAACAAAATGATTGATTTTTTTTTTAAATGAGACCAATAATTATCATCTTAATTGTAGATTTTGGTATATTAATGATACTTCTTTTACATAAAAGGTATCTATATAGGCTCATATTTTTAAATTAGAATAATAATAGTTTCCTAATTTATTTTAACGTACACAAATAACCCAATTTTATTTTTATTCGGGAATTTCATCACATGTGATATAAACGAAGAAGGATAATTGTGTCATTCAAGGGTTTGTTATTTTAATAAAAACCCAATTTAATAGAAAGTATGCACACATGTCCATATTTTCATAAAACTACACTAGAAGTCTCTCTACATTTAATTTTATACTAATAGTCAAACACTAAGATTAATTTGAGAATTTTAACATTTGAAACACATAGGAAAAATATTAAGGGAAAATTAGTCTCTAAAATTATAAAAAATAATATAAAATTTTTATTTAACTATTATTCACAAAAAATAGATTAATCCCAAAATAAAATGAAATCATGAAAAATTAAAAATAAAGTCTAAAATATCCTAATAAATCGAATCATATTGAATACGATAGTTTTAGGATAACAAATTAGGGCTTTATATGCTACTAAAACATCTAAGTATAGGCGAAGACTCGAGATCAAAACCGAAAAGAAGTGACACGATTAGAAAGGGTAAGTAACCCAAACTAATAGGAACGCTAACTAAATAAACTAGTCTAGTCACAATAATGCATGTAAGTCAAGAGTTTAAAAAACATGTAAATAATCTACCCAAGGTAGAATGGCACATGAAAAAGCAAAACAAGAAACAAGTACATAAGAAAAGAGGAGACAATAATGAAGTACTTAAACTTGGAAAACACACCACATATTTCTCATAAAGACATCTAATGGAAAAGGTGAGGATGAACATGCAAAAAGAATGAATAGTAAAGAGTAGGAGACACGTGAGAACCAACACAATGGCACACTAGATAATAGACAAAATAATTTAGTAAATTATAGGAGATACAGTCTACATGATATGAAACATAAGATATAATTGCAAAAAGAAAGATCCTATTACTGTGGCCAACACAAGTCCTAATTCAATCTTGTCCTTAATTTGTAATGATAAAGCCTGATGAGTAATAATTGTACAAAAAGGAGGTGAAATTTGTGGTCAAAAATTAATATCAATTTTCTTGAAAACAAGATTTATTTTTTACATCATTCGAGTTTTTTTTTTTTTGCTCAATCATTAGAGTTTTTCTTTGGCCATGCTAATTATAGAAAAAAAACATTAAACTAGAAAGATTGAAACTTCCTCTACACCTTATATAAATTTAGAAACGAAAGTATGGTTGACAATTTAATGGTAGAAATGCACACTACTTGCACTATATAAATACATGAAATAACAATTGTTTTTTCATAAAATAAAAGAGAAAAACAAATATACTTTTGTAAAACATAGTTGAGTGAATAATGGTTCCCAAATTGATTAGCATGACAGCCGTGATATCTTTGTTATTATTGTTTTCATCCATTGCTAAAGCTGTGGATTTTGACCTACAAAAGTATGGGGCTCAACCCAATGGTGATATCACTCAGGTATAATAATGGCTATTATAATTAATTGTAATATGACATTTTATTAGAAGCATTTTTTTATCATTTATGTTTCTTGTTTCTAATTAACCGAATTTTTTAGGCGATGGCCAATGCTTGGAAAGATGCTTGTGCATCAACAAATTCCAGCAAGTTGATTATTCCTCAAGGAACATATAAGCTAACGGAAGCAAAATTAGTTGGTCCTTGTAAAGCTCCTATTGAAATTAATCTCCATGCAACATTGCAACCTCTAGATGGCCCTAGCAAAGGAGACGGTTGGGTTACTTTGGAACACATAGACATGCTCACCATAAACGGTGGTGGAGTTCTTGATGGAAAGGGAGAAACGACATGGGGTAAAACACAAGGATGTGCCGAAAGCGATTATTGCAAAAATCTTCCAATGGTAAGCTTATATATTTAAATTGTGATTTTATAATTCGAACAATTATTTCCTATGTACCTTCCAACTATGTCACTAATATATTTTGTTAAAAACAAATTGCAGAATCTTAGATTAAATTTCGTAACCAATTCAATAATACGAGACATAACTTCACTTAATAGCAAACAATTTCATACCAATATTTTGGGATGCAACAATGTTACATTGGAAAATTACACTGTCACAGCTCCGGCCAAGAGTCTCAACACTGATGGGATCCATATCGGTCGTTCGACCAAGATTAATATCATCAATTCAAACATTGGTACCGGTGATGATTGCATTTCTATTGGCGATGGTAGTAAAGAAATATCAATTACCAAAGTTACTTGTGGACCTGGCCATGGTATTAGTGTTGGAAGCCTTGGAAAGTTCCAAAATGAGGAACCAGTGCAAGGAATAACGGTTACAGGTTGTACATTTAAAAATACTGATAATGGAATCAGAATCAAAACTTGGCCCGATTCTTTTCCTGGTGAAGCCTCAAACTTGCACTATGATGATATCACTATGGATAATGTTAGCAATCCAATCGTGATAGATCAAGAATATTGTCCATGGAATAAATGTAATTTGAAGGTACACATATGCTTTATGTTTAATATCATGTGTTCTGATCGAAGGAAAATATTAATCTTTATAAAAATTTCTAATGTTTAATAATATAATCTTGGTGGACTTAATAATTTTATTTTTATATTAATTTTCAGATTCCATCAAAAGTTAAGCTTAGCAACATAAGCATAAAGAATGTCCACGGTACAACGAACACACCAATGGCTGTACAGCTTTCTTGCAGCCAAGGTACTCCATGCGATAAAGTCGAAATTGGAGATATTGATTTGACATATAGTGGAAATCAAGGACCTATTACATCGAAATGTAAAAATATAAAGCCTATTACGAGTGGCAAACAGAACCCATCTCAATGCCTTACTGTTGCTTGATCATCTTCGAGTATTAGAGCTCCGACATGGAAGCACATATAAATATATCATGTCTAAGAGCAAACAAGTCTTGGGCGCGTGGCTTAGGAAGTGTTGAAGACTAAGGCAAAATATGAGTGTAGCATTAATTTTTGTATTTAAATAATATTATAACTAATATAAAGAAACAAGTTTGTACTTTCATAAGAAAATTACCATTATCATAACCCTAAAAGTTACATGTTATATTTTGATTGGAAAAATTTATTATAACTATCAATGCATTTCCACGTATAACTTAATCTAATTATATATGCATTAAATATATTATACAATTTGATATTCTTCAAAATTGTGATACTTTTAATTAAAATTGATTATTTTTGGAATAATAATTTACAAATATAATTGCTTAATTGTAAATTAAAATTTGAAATTTTAAAAGACTTCAATAATCGAATTTTTAAATCACATTTCTTAATTTTCTTTCTTATAAAATTAAAGAAGTTGACGATAATTATTTTGGTTACATATATTCAAGATTTTAATATTTTTAATTAAAATTAAGCATTTTTTGAATAATAATTAATAGGTAATATAACGTAGTTAAAAATTAAAATTTAAAATTCGATAAGGTTTTAGTTCGATTATTTAACCACCCCTTCGGATATCTATTTTAAAACAATTTTTTGGGATAATAAATAATAGAAATAAGGAGTCAATTTTGAATCAAAAACTAGAATCGTAAAAGACTCCACTTAGGATTGTTCAGGAACACATTTGTAATTTCCCCTTTTAATATTTTTAATTGAAGTTAATTATTTGAAATAATAAGTCACATGTATAATTTCTTTGTTAGAAATTAAAAATTAAAATTTAGAAACACTTCCGTTTGTATTATTTATTCACATTTTTCATAATTGTTTTTATAAAATTATAAAAGTTGTAGATTGTATATAATTACTTTAGTCATACCTCTTTGAAAAAGTTTTTTTTTTATTAAAAATAATTATTTTTGAAATAATAAATGACTTAAATGAGGCATTTTTTTAAAAAATAAATAAACTTAAAAATGCATAGTCTACACAAATGGATTAGATAATACTATTCACCTAAACAAAGTAACAATTTGAACACTTCATTCTATAAATAACTAGGAGTCTATTTCTTTTTTGCCAAGTAGCATTATGATCGACTTGTTTTTAAGATGGGTACTAGAAGTTAAATAATAAAAGAAGCATTTGACTTCACTTGTTTTTTTTTGTTTTTAAGTAGTGCACTAAAAAGTGAAACTCACTTAACGTTCTTAAAAAATAATGGTTTGTTCGTTTTGCTTTTCATCAAAGCATTTTAGCATTTTATGTTACTCTATTTTTTAAATACAAATGAAATAAAAGACTTTTGCATTAAAGGTATTACAAGTATTAAAGATGATCATGTTTTAAGGAAATTAAAAGAATATTTTAATAAAAAATGTGTAAGAATAGAGGAAGAATAATTCAACTCAATGTTTGGATACTATGTCTTTGAAGATTATAAATAAATTATATGTACACAAGAATAACCTGCTTGTATACTACGAATATGAAAAAGTAATATGCATTCAACACATATGATTTATCAAGGTAATACTCTATGAAAATTGAATCTTTAGTACATAAATTAGAACTATTAGATTTAACAAATAAAAAAATAATTTTTAATTTTTAACGATAATTAATGGATTTAGGATTTGAATTAAGTAACCAATATAATGAAAAACATAATATACTATACAATTGTAATAAATATAGAAAAAAAATTAGATTTATACCAAAAAACAATAAGTTTTTTAGATAAATTATTTCCTTCATTAAATAGACAAAAACCATCAACTAAATCAATATTAACCCTCAATTAAAAATTGTATCGATCAGGAAAAATTGGTATTAAAGCTAGGAATAGTAGTCGAAATAGTAATAGATGAAAAATTAACACCATTAAATTCTAAGGAATTTTTTGATATTTTATAAACCTCGAAGGCATAATTGAAGATATCTCAAACCTCAAAAGTATTTGAGATATTATTCAAATTTAATTAAATAAACTATTTATATATATTAATTGGATTTTCTTTGTAATTATAATTATAATTAAATATTGATATTTTTAAATTAATGCTAGGAGACTAAAAAGTTTTTATTTAGAATTATTAATATTAATATTAGCATTTTAGTATAAGGTTAAGTTGTTAATTTTTGGATTTAATATAATTAATAATTTTATTTATAAAAAAAGGGGAAATGATAGCTAGGACACATGTGGCCATTACATATTTGAGAAATGCATGTAAGCCAAGATTCCTAAAGATAGGTAAACAATCTATATGACATATAAATACATATAGAAAACCCGAACAAACGTAGTATAGATAAACACTCATGTACACAAACTTGTAACACACCTTAGTTTTCTCCAAAAAGACACTTAAGCATAAGAGAAAGAAGTGTAAGCAAAAGATGAACAATAATCAACAAGAGACAAAAAAAGAAATAACACTCAACATACTAGGTATAAGAGAGAATCCCCTAATAAAATAGAAGAAATGCATTCTGCATGGCATGACATATGAATGATAAGACTGTAAGAAGAAAGATCCTAATACTTTGATACTACATGTTGATAGACATGTGACATAATGCTCATACAAAAAATAGAAAAAGAAGCAAGTAGTAAGCAAGGAAAACACACATAAAGAGCATGTCAAAGAAACTAGCAAGGAAGAAAACTAGTAAAGGATCAAGAAATCAAGCATAAGAACAAGTAAAGTAATTAATATACTATGCAAGACAAAGAAGTAGAGAAATAAAAAGATATGCATGAACAAGAAAACATGGAAAATAAAGATGACAAAAGTTCATAGAGATACATAACCTCATAGAACAACAACATCCCACACCAAATGCGACAAAGGGCACAAACTTTCTTATTACCACACAAATTGTGTGTGCAATGAATACGTAAGTATACGTATCGTAACAAGTAATATAATGATAAGTAAAGATCGTTCCCATGAAGAATATTTTATTAGAAATTAATTTTCTTAAAAGTAAAATAATAAAAATCAATTTTTTTTAGTGTTTTTATATTTTAAGGAAGCAAAATTAAAATAACTAAAAGTAAATAGTAATAATTAATTTAATCAGATTTTGTGACTAAAAAGATATATGAGAAAATATCTAGGAATACTTAATCCCCCAATTCTCTAAACATACGAATCGCTAAAATCCCTCAATATAATTATCAATTAATTACACGATCAATTGAATCTAACCTAACATGTATTCCTCTCTCAAGTAAACTACACACTATATAATAATTAATTTAATCACATTTTCATGCCAATTAAATTGCATACTACTTATTAAGTTCATCAATTATGGATCACATACATAAGAATCATACATCTTTGCCTGAAAGTTATGCATGTTATTTAATCAAGACAAACAATTAAATAATTCCATCAAATCTATTTAATTGTATCAATAGATAAATTGTTAGCCAAATAATTAATAACATAAAAATCAGATTAAAAAATATAATTAAATTAATATTATAATTGGGAAAAAATATTAGATTATCATATGGAGAAAATTGGGTTCATAAGATCCCTAGAGTAATAAATTAATTACACATAATTATGTTCATAAAGCTCATATTTTTCATAATGAAAGACATAAAATTGATAAAGAAAATAGTAAAATAAGAAAAACAATCAATCACTTGAATTGTAAAATTAATTTCCTCTTGAATCTCCATGAAAATTGTATTGTCTCTTGAATTTTTCTATATTTATCTCTCTTTTTAGCTCTAAAAATTGACCAAAATTATGCTAATGAAGGCTAATTAGGGTTTATGGAGTAATTAGGGCTTAAATAAAGCTCAGGTACGATTTGGACCATTCGATCAACTTTCGATCAAGGGCTACGATCAAAACAAGAAAAAATGATAGTTTCATCCAATCATAGCATGACACGTGGCATCAGAAATTCATTGGGCAAATCAGGGAGCAACGCGTGGTAGAGGAGATCGGTCATAGTCAACACTCGCCGAGTCAGCAACACGTGGAGCATGTTTTGTCCTCTTCACACGTAGCATGACGTGATTTGCTTCACATGCTTATGTGGTGTCTACATGGCTTGTCCAGTCAACTCCTCTACCTATGTGGCATGCCACGTGGTAGCTCCTGATTGGACGTGCATTAAAAATTCCAAAAATTATATTTTTCCCCTTTTCACTAAAAAGTTTATATTTTAATTTTTTTTACTATAAAAATACCATTTGTTAAATAAAATAATTAAGTATTAAGTAAAAAAGTACCCTAAGACTATTTTCATAGAGTCATCACATTCAAGGTGTGTGTATATATAGATAGAACTCTACGATCAAGCACCCAGATGATTAAGCCCAAACATGGGTGACCCACTCTGATAACAATTGAAGAATTCCATAGGTATGAACAATTACTCAAAGGTCAATTGTTCTTTCGATAAAAATAGGTAATCAAGACCTAGATGAGGAGTAAAAATGCAACCCATGGAATTGATGAGCGAAAACTGGCATCGCCGACTCTGTCAATACTTTGGTTTTATATTTATAAAACTCTCGCAAGTGCACGAATCATTTCGTAGAAAATGATAAGTATACCCCCAAGGTCGATGTAAGGAAGGAATGTATGTGGTTTTTAATTTATTATTCAAACTTTTAAAAACGAAATTAAATCCTAAACATCATGTCACGATATTTTGGGTTTTGTGTTTTTAATCTACTAACATAAAAATAAACATAGATTCAATAAAAATTTATGCAAATTTTATCATTTATAATAGTGGAGTATTTATGGATATAATAACTAAGTTAATTATGCTTGCTCATATTATTTAGGTTATTAAAGATATGAATTAATTTTATTGATTCTCACTTTTTTGTATGAATACCACCTTTGGTGGGGTTAGATATTCTTTGTTAAATAAACAAATCAATTAACACCTATAGGTGGGGTTGATAACTAATTTGGTTAATTAAATTAATTCCCTTTTCTAAGAGAGAAAATGAACCATTTAAATGCCACATTTGGTGGGGTTAGACAGTTTAAACTTTATTCAATATGTCCAAATTAAACCTAAGAATTTAATTATCCGAGTACTAACTTTCAAGTTTTAAAACCATTACTAAAAACATGTTGTCAATACATTTTCAGATAATAATTCTTATAAAAACTTTTGAAATAGAGCTTCACTCTAACTACCGAGCGATTGTACCAACAAATAAAAGAGCATTACTCTAAATCAGACCGGATAACTAAACCTTAAAATCTAATTTTCATATTTAAGTTTGTAATGAAAAATAATATATTTCTCTCTAACATTCTTAATATAAAATCTTGAATAAAAATAAAATCAATTCATTTTAGAGATTTTTACCTATTTAATATTTCGCAAGCATAACAACGTTATTATTACATCATGTTTACAAATAGCCAACAGAGTTAAATTTAATCACAGACAAATTAAATATAACATGTAAGAATAAAGCATAAAAAATAACTGTAAAGAAAATAAAATCCTTACAGAACTTCGATGCTATTCATGTTGCTGGATAACCTCCAAGCGGAATTTGCACTCCCATTTATTGAATCGAAAAGTAAATAAATTACAAAAACATAACTAGTTCTTCCCAAAAAGGGAAGAACTCTAAAACTAAGCAAAACTAACTAAGAAAAGCTAAAAACTAAGAAATGAGAGAAAGAAATAGAGAAGAGAATGTGTCTTGAGGTGTGGTATGAAGTGAAGAGAAGGGGGAGTATTTATAGGTGAGAATAGGGAGAAAAAGTGAGTGAAAAAATGTTAAAAAATTTTGAAAACGCGGAGTGCAATTGCTGAGGTTATTGATGATGTCATCATGACGTCATGTGGGCGGCTGCACGCGAAAAATGGGGCAAAATGGGTAGCGGCGCACGCAGACAGCACCAGGGGCACGCAGGGCGCGCGCGGACAAGCAGGAGTGCACAGGGGCGCGCGCGGAAGGACATCATGGTGCGCGCGGGCGTGGGCGTGGGCGAAAGCATGGCGCGCGTAGGGCTCGGCGCGGCTAGGTGGCTGGGTTGCGTGATTTTCTCCTTTTTGACATTTTTGACCTTTTTGACCCATTTTGTCCAATTTTTTCATATTTATTGACCTTTCCCCATTTATTTATTAATATATTTGTGATGTATTTCCTCCAGTATTCTTCTTTAAGTCTTTAAGTTACATTTTTAAGTGAAAATACCTGAAAAACAATAGAAATAACCGTGATTCCGAAAAAGACATTTATACAAATATATGATAAAATCATATAAATATATATATTTTTAATCAATTAATGTGCATAAAATCATGGTAATTTTAGTGTTTTTTGAGCACTCATCATATAAGTATCACAACAAGTAATATAATGATAAGAAAAGATCGTTTCCACATAGATTATTTTATTAGAAATTAATTTTTAAAATTAAAAAAGATAAAAATCAATTTTTTGTGTGTTTATATTTTAAGGAAGCAAAATTAAAATAACTAAAAATAAATAACAATAATTAATTAAATCAAATTTGTTAACTAAGAATATATATGAGAAAATATCTAAAAATACTTAATCCCCCAATTTTCTAAACATGTGAATCGCTAAAATCGCACTGATATAACTATCAAGTGATTACATGATCAATTGAATCTAACCTAACATGTATTTTTCTCTCAAGTAAACTACACATCATATAGTAATTAATTTAATTATACTCTCATACCAATTAAATTGCATACTACTCATTAAGTTCATCAATTATGGATCACACATAAGAATCATACATCTGTGCCTAGAAGCTATGCATGTTATTTAATCAAGACAAACAATTAAATAATTCTCTCAAATCTATTTAATTGCCACTATAGATAAATTGTTAGCCAAACAATTAATAGAATAAAAAAAGAAATTAAATAATAAAATTAAATTATAATTATAATTGGGTTAAAATATTAGATCATCACATGCTAAAAATTGAGTTGATAAGATCCCTAGATTAATAAATTAACTACACATAATTGTGTTGATAAAGCTCATAGTTTTCATAAAAAACACATAAAAATTGATAAAGAAAAGAATATAAAAAAAAACACAATCAATCTCTTGAATTATAGTATTAATCTCCTCTTGAATTATAGTATTAATCTCCTCTTGAATCTCCACCAAAATTATATCTCTTTTTAGCTCCAAAAACTGACCAAAATTATGCTAATGGTGAATACTTAGGGTTTATGGGGTGATTAGGGGCTTAAATATAGCTCAGGTGCAATCTAGACCATTATATCAGCTTTAGATCAAAGGTTGAGATCAAAATAAGAAAAATCAATGGTGTCAACCAATCATAACACGACACGTGGCACACGAAATTCACTAGGCAAAATAGAGCACGATGGTGACAGGGGAAGCCGGTCCGAGTCAAGGCTCGTTGAGTTAACAACACATTATGCAATGTGATTTATGGTAACAACTAGTGTGGTGCACGGGTGAAACGCGGGGAGAAATCGTATGATGACGCGTGGTAGTGCTATTTGACCATGCTCTAAAGTCGGATTGAATGTCGTGCTGACATATAGAATGTGATTTGTCCTCCTTGCACACAACGATCTATGATTCGTTGTCCCTTCTTGCATGGCATCTACGTGGCTTTCCCAGTTAACTCATTTACTTGCATGGTAGGCCCCGTGGTAGCTTCTAATTGGTTCTACATTAAAAATCCATAAAAATTTCAAAAAAAACCCAAAAAATTATAAAAATTATATGTTCACCCATTTTCATTAAAAAAAATTATATTTTAATACTTTAAGTCCTAAAAATACTATTTATTGAATAAAAAAATATTAAGTAAAAAAAAGTGAGCTAATGACTCTAGTTTCATAGAGTCATCATATACCAAAGTTGTTTGTGTATAATTGATGAGTGCTCAAAAAGCACTAAAATTACCATGATTTTATGCTCATTAATTGATTAAAAATATATATATTTATATGTTTTATCATATATTTATATAAATTTATCTTTTTCGGAATCACGGGTATTTTAATTGTTTTTCAGGTATTTTGGCTTAAAAACGCAATTTAAAGACTCAAAGAGGAATACTTGAAGCAATACATCACAAATATATCAATAAATAAATGGGGAAAGGTCAACAAATATGGAAAAATTGGACAAAATGGGTCGAAAAGGTCAAAAATGACAAAAAGGAGAAAATCGCGCCGGAAGACCCGTCCGGCCACTCAAGCTTCCGAGCCGCGCACTGTCAGGTGCCTTCCACGGGCGCGTGCGCGCGCTTCCCTACAAGAAGGTTTGCCAGCTTCTCCGCTCTCGCAACGCCTTTTCGCCCATTTTTCACGTGCCGCTTGATGACGTCATGCGACATCATTAATGACCTCAAAGATTTCCATTATGCATTTTTACATTTTTTAACATTTTTTACTCATTTTTTCTCTCCATCCTCACCTATAAATACCCCCTTCCCTTCACTTCAAAACACACCTCAAAACACACTTCTCTCTTCTTTCTTTCTCTCCATTTCTTAGTTTTTAGTTTTTTTTAGTTTTTCTTATGTTTTAGTTAGTTTCTCTTAGTTTTAGAGTTCTTCCCTTTTAGGGAAGAACTAGTTATGTTTTTTGTAATTTATTAGCTTTTTGATTCAATAAATGGGAGTGCAAATTCTGTTTGGAGGTATTCTAGCAACGGGAATAGCGTCGAAGTACTGTAAGGATTTTATTTTCTTTGCAGTTATTTTTTATACTTTATTCTTACATGTTATATTTAATTTGTCTGTGATTAAATTTAATTGTGCTGCCTGTTTGTAAACATGATATAATAATAACGTTGTTATGCTTGCGAAATATTAAAAAGGTGAAAATCTCTAAAATGAATTGATTTTATTTTTATTCAAGATTTTATATTAAGAATGTTAGAGAAAAATATATTATTTTTCATTACAAACTTAAATCTGAAAATTAGATTTTAAGGTTTAGTTATCCGGTCTGATTTAGAGTAGTGCTCTTTTATTTGTTGGTACAATCGCCCGGTAGTTAGAGTGAAGCTCTATTTCAAAAGTTTTTATAAGAATTATTTTCTGAAAATGTATTGACAACATGTTTTCAGTAGTGGTTTTAAAACTTGAAAGTTAGTACTCGGATAACTAAATTCTTAGGTTTAATTTGGACACCTTGAATAAAGTTTAAACTATCTAACCCCACCATAGGTGGCATTTAAATGGTTCATTTTCTATCTCTTAGAAAAAGGAATTAATTTAATTAACCAAATTAATTATCAACCCCACCCATAGGTGTTAATTGATTTTTTTAGTTAACAAAGAATATCTAACCTCACCAAAGGTGGTATTCATACAAAAAAGGGAGAATCAATAAATATCAATTCATATCTTTAATAAGCTAGATAATACGAGCAAGCATAATTAACTTAGTTATTATATCCATAAATACTCCACTATTTATAAAAGATAAAATTTGCATAAATGTTTATTGAATCTATGTTTATTTTTATGTAAGTAGATTAAAACACAAAAAATCCAAAATATGGTGACAGGATGTTTAGGATTTAATTTTGTTTTTAAAAGTTTGAATAATAAATTAAAAACCACATACATTCCTTCCTTAGATCGACCTTGGGAGTATACTTATCATTTTCTACGAAATGATTTGTGCACTTGCGAGAATTTTATAAATATAAAACCAAAGTATTGGCAGAATCGGCGATGCCGGTTTTCATTCATCAAGTTTTTGACAATCCCGATTCTGCTCATCAATAATAAGTATTCTAATGTGTTTAAGAACAAGTATATACCTTAAAAATAATTACGTGAAGCTCAGAAGTTTCTTTGACTTGAATAGAGAACATGAAAATGTACCTAGAGACTAGTTTACATTTAAATATTTTGTTTATGAATATCGTTAATACTAAAAAACCTTATAAGTTATATGAGTAATGGGTTTTAAATGCTGTGAAAAAAATAGATGTCTTATTTTTCTTTATACATGTTGGTTTAGTGTAGAAAAATAAGAGAGACTATCACTACTATAATAAAGACCTTTTAAGTTAGTTAAGTGAACAGACTTAAAACGAGGGGACTTAAAATTTAAAGTCAGTTCAACGCGTGAAACAACTTTAAATTCTGCCTTTTTTAACATATTTTATTCATTTTTTACTATCCTCATTACCTATTTTCAATCACATAATAGCATAAAAACCCAAAATATGTTTAAAAGTGTTTTTAAATACTACAAATAATTAAAAAATTAAATATTAATTAGTTACTTGAGAATTAAATTTATTACAAAAAAATAATTTATATACAATACATATATATATTTAACTAAAATTACAAATAAAGTGATGAAGCCTCTTTTGTGATGAATTTTGTGATATTTTCACTTTATTTCAGGGAGAGGAAGTTTGGTTTGTTGCTTAGAATCACCAAAAATGTCTCATTCATAATGACAAGGGAACTCTCCATTGAGATGAGATGGAGTTTGGGTAAAAAATAGGTCCATACAATAATTTATTCCTCCAAATACATGAACTCATAAAAATCCATCAAACAAGCCCAAACTTTAGAGACATAGGAATAGAGAAATTAAAGTATTAAAAAAATTACCATGGTGTTGTCCTATGATATTCAATATCATCATATTCTTCTCCAATATCAGCATGTGTTATGTCCATTGTTCTAGTAAATCATCAAAAATTTGCATATCATAGCCAGATTTGTTCCAACCAAAGAAATATATGTATTTAAATTCAAAATAAGAATGTAATATCATAAATTCACAAATAATAACTTATATATATTAAAAATATATATTAGTAAAAGAGATTATCATATGTTTAATTGGAATGTTGATATTTGAGATGATTTCATATATAAATTTCATGACTTGGTAACCACACATGACTCCATCATTTTGTTGTGGAACTACAAAAAAATAAGTGCAGATGGTTTTTTATATTCGAACATCATTATTATTCAATAGTAAAATTTATTAAATTATTAATATTCTCTTGTACATACCATAATTTTATCCCATATAAGCTTATATGATTTTTTAAGGATAATGCCCTTACTCTTGTTTCACAGCTTTCATGACCTATCAAAGTTTAAAATATTTAGTTCCTTATTAAATATTACAAAGAACAATAAAAGAAAAATAGCTAGTTATAACTCTTACATTTCAACAACTACTTTTGTGTCTTTACTTAATTCTATGGAAGCAGAGTCATAGTACCAAACATAATTTTCATATAGATCAAGGATTACCAACATCCAATAATCTTGGCCTTGTTCAAACTTTAGTGGTCAATGGATTATCAACTTCTGATATCTATGAAGTGTTAAGGTCATGTCACATAATTGTTTAGCTCTGATGCTAACATTATGCTCTTGATATTGATTGGCATATGATGAATCATAGAACATTGCTAAATGTGATAGGTGATTAGCTTAAAGTCGATAATAACATGTTCTATATAAAAGAAATATACATAAATAATTAGATAATATAAATATAATTATATTATCTACATAAATGAAAGTTGTTTATTGATTAAGGATTCACCTTGTCCACATTTGAATTATGCTTAAGTTTTTCATTTGAAATTCAAACAGTTGCAATATGCATTCGATCAATATATATGTTTACTCAATGTCTACACCAAAAAGTTCTTTAGGAAGTGGCACAGCCTATTGTTGCGTGTTTTTCAACACACGAACTCGTGCAAGTATACACGGTCGCAAGTAATAACATTTATAAGTAAAGATCGATCCCACTCGAGATTGTTACTATAGTTGTTATCGAAAGTACTAAAATTATTTCTCTCTGATTTTATCCAAAATAATCGTTGATATGGAAAAAAAGGTAAAAAGAAAATAAAAGAACTCTAGGATTGCAATTTTTCACCAAACTAATCCACTACAATCATATTATTTTCTTTGGATTTATATTTTTTTAGTACATTTAATTTGTCAACCGAAAACTTCTTTTTTATTCATACATCTCTTCCGAGCTCCGTACAAACACACCTCGTTAAATTAATTCACTATATCTCTATGAGAATTAAATTGAATAAGATTCATTAAGTTCTAAGTTCCCAAATGGCCACACATACAATTAGGGTATATTCCTATCCTTCATCATACATGTCATTCTATTTACGAGCAATATACACAAAAATGCCTTTCTCAAGTTTATTTTTATGCCACAAATCGTTTTGATAAAATTCGTAAATAATCAAAAAGCATTAAGCACAAAATAGAACGAACAAATCGAACGTCTTATAAATCTATAACAAAAAATAATTAAAATTAAAGCTTCATAAATTTAGATCAAATGCAACCCTAGAAAAATTAAATTACTTCATAAAATTAAAATTAAAATTACAACAGATTCAGAAAAATAAGATGAAGAATAAGGAAAATTAAAACATCAAGAAACGAAAATATTTGGCACACGCAGAACACAACAAAAGCCAAAAATGAAGCTTCAAGGTGTTCACAATACTCAAAACCGAACACTACTAAATTTCTAAGCTCCACAAACACTCTTCTCCATTCAAAAAAACTTTTTTTACAACTAAATACTATCTTCTATTTATAGCTAAAAAATACATCTAAAATATTACATTTTTAATTTATTTTTTTATCGAAAACGCGTAATAATTTTTATCGAAAAACAAAAATCACGCGTATCGATTTTTGTATCGAAAATCTTATTTCATTTACGCGTGAAACAGGTCGTTCTCGATTTTTTTTTTTAAATTCAAAGTACATGCCACGTGTCGCCGTCTCGATTCGCCGAAAGATTTCCTAAGGCCACGTGGCAAAGACATCATCGGGTACACAAACCTACCGCACATAGGAACGGCAAGACCGGATCGAAGAAAGTAATCGAAAAGCGAGGTAACTACCGAAAAACGGGGCGTGATCCAGCGTCGGCCGCGCATTGTAAATAGCCACGTGCCTGGACTGATTAGCGTAAATATTCGTGGGACACGGGCGCATTCTTATTCTCAGAATACCGAGGACGCACGCCGCTACCATAATCCGCGTCACTGCAGGATTTTTACACGAATGCCTCCGCGCGATGTACCTTGACGGACGCGCTTCAATCCGGGACCGTCGATTCGATCCAACGACGCCGATCGCTTCGGGAAATTCGCGCAGCCCGATACGCGTGTCCCACTCGACGCCGTACGTGCGACACGCTGTGGCCCACCGGCACGCCGCCCCCTGCGCAAAACGAATATCTCTCGTCCCCAATCTCCTTGGGCTTCGATGGACACGCGCGAATCCGGTGCCGCCGATCCTTTGACGGACGGCCCACGTTTGGCGAAGTGTGATGTCGTGGATTTCATCTCCCCGCGCAAAAATTAAACTTTTATTAATTATATTTTCACCCACAAATATATTTAAAATTACATTTTAAACTTTCTTAACTTCCAGTTTAACTCTTTACTAATTTTAAATTAAATTTTTAACTTTTAATAATTATAATTAAGCCCAAATTTAATTTAAATTATATTTTCGATTTATATAAATTGTAATTAAGAAACTATATTATCATAAATTATATTTGTGGACAAAAATATGAAATTAAGTACATTTTCGATACAAATTATTTAATTTTATTACAAATGTATTTTTAGCAAATAAAAGGAAAATATTAATTTATTTAACAAAAATTAATAAATATTAAACGAACATAGCAATTATCATTACTAAAATTGATGCAAATAACTGTATAAAATACAGTTATCACCCATCCACTATTTATGCTAGCCTTGCTCACAACAATAGTCATCAAAAAGCCAAGATTTCTGTTGAAACTTATAGTGTATTCATAACTATATTTTTTTCATGGCTTCTTCTTAAATGACTTAATGCACAATGATTGTCCACTAGACATAGATTTTCCACAAGATACTTAATGTTTATCTCTTAAATGTGTCACACTTACTAATTTTGGTATAGTACAGTAAAGAAGAGGTATTATATATGTTAGTAACAATAAAAGAATAATAATATAACAGAAGTAGTAAAACAATTATCTTAAGTGAAAAAATAATACCATATCAAAATTTATCACAACTTGATTCGATAGCCAAGCCACACATTGTCCAATAGCTTCTTGAACTATGGTAGCATCAAAAGGCAAAATTAGTTGAAAATGATGGAGCAATGATTGATCAATTAATATTCACCAATAATTTGGCAAATATTGATTATGAATCATTTGATCATCGCTCAATTGTTGTAACATTCAAATAGAAACATAGTTTGTAAATGATGGATGTTTCAAAAAAAATTCATATTCTATAAAACATTTAAGCATTATATATAATAAATAAAAAATATAATAAAAAATAAAAATAATAGACTATCTACATAATCTTTAAATCTTACCATAAATGATCCATCAAATGGAGGAAGACTCCCACGTGGGGTAGCTATTAGAAAGACATTCTCATCAAAACATTCATCATGTGATGGATGGTAAGAATTCATAGATTGTATTGGAGATATTGAACCACTGCCTAATTGCATATGCATTCCTTGCATAAATGAATGAACAATTGGATAACTACATCCCATAGAGGATACAGGTTGGGCACCATGAGATTTCATGGGTGGCATGCCTAACATGGATGGTGGCATTCTTGGTATGGATGGTGACATTCCTGACCAATAGTACATGCCTTGATTTTAGTATAGTTCCATGCCTGACATGTGTTATGATTGATATTGCTCTAAAGTTGCAATATCACTTAACACTAAGGCCTAAAAGTAATTCAATTATTCTTCAATTTTTTAGTAATTTTCCTTACTGACCATCTGAGGCCTTTTTTATGGATAATAAAAAAACTCTATATAACCATCATATTGGCTTCCTCCCCTAACACGACCAGGATGCTCGAGTCCAAAATGCATGATATATCGCATTTTTTCCTAACTATTCGATTATTTCACCCATGGTTATTTGTTCTTAATAAAGCAAAAAAATATCATACATTATTACATCAATATGAAAATATCATAAGAACTTGTATGAAGTTAAATTACTAACCAACTTATTATGTTGTTTTTCTTCTCGTTTAGTCATTGGTCTTAACTTCTTTGTTTTGAGAGTCTTTGTTTCTATATACAATTTAGATCGAGTAATCGGTCTACCTAATTCTGTTTCCTACATAAATTAAATAAATTTATTAACCATGAAATCAATTTAAATTTAAGGAAAATAATTATAAATTAACAACTTAATAATACCCTTTTTTGTCTAACTTCAAGATTTGATGACCTCTCAATACGGTTAGGAAGAATATTATGCATTTGTATATTATGATGTTCTTTTCTAATGATTTGAAATTCATCCATACATCTATAATCCATGAAGTCTTTCTATACTTGGAGTTCAATCCAGGGGTGTTCTTCATGGATTTTGTATAATTTTTGTTCATTAAGTGGTTCCAAGTATGGAAACATATAATTTCTTACCAATTTGGAAGTTTTGTATTCCTTCCATGCCTTATTTTCAATCTCGTAACACTTATTCATCCAATTATCAGGGACTTTAAAATGATTCTATAAAAAACACATTTTAGATAAGATAGAATACAAAAAGATATAATATATGTAATTAATTATAAAAAAAGACTTATATAAATGGTTTTCCATATATTATACTTTTCATCATCTTCAACCTTAGTCCAATCATTTATGTTGATTGGCCTACTTGACTACACAAGTCTACCAATAGAAGATTTCAATTGTTGGCCATTTTTTCCTAATGTATTACTAGTTGCATCAAAGTGAACGGGTACTCTATCGTCTAGATTAAGTGGAGCATCAGGTATATTAGCTTAATCCCTTCTTTTAAAATTCCCCAATGGATCATATGGATCTATAATCTCTAACACCTTAGGATCCATGAAATATCTACAAAAAATGATGAAATAGAAATTAATTGACAATTTCAAGTCCAAACATATAAATAAGAGTTATTAGAATAATATAGAACATACATTATATTTAATTAGGTTGTTGATCGTATATACGTCATAATCACTTTGAGTCCATGATGAAGAATCATCATCATCAACTAGATCATCACATACATTATGCAATTTGTTTGAGAAATGACTAATGTTGGATAATGTATCAAGCATGTCATCATCTTCTAAAGCATCATAATGGTAGAACTCTTTTTATGAAGGCATTAGCAAAACATACCAACTTGTGTCAATTTGATCACACGTATGAAATACTTCTTTTGCATGAAAGGATAATCAGCGTGACTTATCTTAGATAAGTTTACAAGGGTAAATCCAAAATTATCTATTCCAACATTGATAACTTCTTCGACCCAATCAAACAAGAATACTATTTCATGGAAGACCCCATAATCAAGTTTTCAAATCTCTAGAATTATACCATAATATGTTCTATCAGAAAATGCACGATTACCATCTTTTAAACTGGCAAATTTCCTAGTTTGTACTACCATCTCCACACCATTATTTTGATTTACTCGGACTTTGTCCCTTACTTGAGTCGTAAACCTCAAACCATTAATTGTGAAACTAAAATATGATTTGACATCAAATTTTGGACCATATACAAGTCATTCTAAATTTTTTGTTATTTTATGATTGGGTTTGGTGAGTTCAACTCGAATCTATGCATATAAAAACATGAAATGTGTTTAAAACAAAGTTTTAAAACATTATATAGAAGTACTAATGAATTATTGTATGTGACACTTACATGGTTGTGAAACCAATTAATAATTTCTTGCTTATGTTCATCATACAACCATTTTTCTCCTCCTTTTTTTATAACAAGAATCGATCTTCACTAAGTTTAAATGCATATTGTAAAATTTTCAAGATATATCAATTAGGTATCATTAATAGTTAAATAAATAATAATTTTATTTTAAATGAAAAGGATGAACCTGTCATCACTTACTCTATGTGTAGTTGTGTCTTATTATTATTTACCAAAATGATTCATTGTGCTTTTTCCCATTGAGTGCAATCAATAAATAATTTCTTACTTCCACCGAGCATAGGGTTATCTACTTGGATCATGTGATTTTCTAAGAACAACTTGTGCATAGGATTCCCAGTTTCAATGCAACTACTAAAGTATTCAAAACAAAGCTCAATGACCTCTTTAACAATGTAACATTCCACCATGTATCATTCAAGAAGATTTATATTATTTACATATCCTTTAAAGACTTGTATGTATCTCTCAAAAGGATACATACACCTTAAGTAAGTAAGACCACACAATTGAATCTCTCGAACTAAATGTACACATAAGTGAATCATTGTATTGAAAAAATAAGGAGAAAAATATTTTTCAAGTAGACACATTCTCCACAACATCTTTTTATAAAAAGTTTAACTCACCAATTGATATAGATTTCTTACATATTGTATTGAAGAATGAACAAAGACAAATTATTAATAATCAAACATGTTTTGGAAGAATTGACCTAATAGCAACTGGTAATAATTGTTGCATTAAGATATGAAAATCATATGATTTCAATCCATAAAGTTTCTTATCAATGATAGACACAAAATTTCTTTAGTTGGATAAGTAACCATCAAGGACTTTCACACCCACCAAACATTTACAAAAAAACAACATTCTCTTTTGTGGATCTTGTATATAATGTTGGTGGCAAGTATGTTCGATTCTTACCATTTTCACTCTTGTTGCTAATTCAGGCTGTATGCCCAGTTTCTTTAAATCCAACCATGCTTTAATTACATCCTTCATTTTTCCAAGTATATTAAGTAATGTACCAATCAAGCTCTCACATACATTTTTCTCAATGTGCCTGACATCTAAGATATGACGAATGCGTAAGTCTTTCCAATAAGGTAATTCCCAAATTATTGATTTTTTATTCCAATAATCATGATCTACTGATTCAGTAACATTTTTCTTTTCACCCCTTTTATTAGTTGACCTCTTTCGTTTCCCTCTATTGGTGAGTATTCTTTTTTTCATCTTTCCATATCATATGAATGTCATACCATTCAATTGTCTTAATATCTCAACACCTCGCAAAGGTCTTGGTGTAGGATCATAATCTTCTTCACCATCGAAATGTTTCTTTTGGTATCTAAACTTGTGTCTAGATGGCAAAAATCTTCTATGTCTTTTATAAGACATCTTTCATCCGTGAACAAGATAAGTTGCAGAAGTGCCATCACTACAAATAGAGCATCTCATTTAACCTTTTTTTGCATGTCCTGATAAGTTCCCATAGGTAAGAAAATCATTAATTATCCATAAAAGGACCCATTGAGTTAAAGTATTCTTTCTTATGTGCATCGTAAATATTTACACTGTCATTTCACAACATCTTTAAATCATTTATGAGAGGCTACAAATATACATCAATATTAACTCCGAGTTCTTTCAGTCCTGAGATCAATAATGTTAACATCATGAATTTTTTTTCATACACAACCAAGGAGGAAGGTTTTATGTTACCATAATTACTGGCCAACAGCTATATCTACTATTAAGGAAACTGTGTGGATTAATTCCATCAGCAGTAATGGCAAGACAAAGATTTCTTGGATCATATGCAAATTAAGGGGATAAATTATCAACTACTTTCCAATTTGGAGAATCACAAGGATGATGTAGCATCTCATCATTAGATTGATTATCTGAATGCCAAGTCTACATCTTTGATGTCTTTTTTCTTTTGAACAACATTTGAAAGCGAGGAATAAGAAGAAAGTACCAAAGAACCTTTGTGGGCACGCCTTTCTTAAATGTTGTCTCATTTGTAGCATGCTTTCATCTTGATTCTTTACACACCGAACAATCATCTAATGTCTTATATTCTTTTCTATAAAGAATTTAATCATTTGGACAAGTATGAATCTTATGATATTTCATGCCAAACCAACTAAGAGATTTCTTCACTTTATACATTGAAGATGGCACTTCATTACCCTCAAGAAACATATTTATTAGTACATTTAGTAATTCTTTGAATCCCTTGTCAGAAAAACTATTTTTGCCTTCACATTGTACAAATGAACCAATCTAGACATTTTAGTGTATTTCTTACACTCTAGATACAACAGTTTTTTGACATCTTCTAGAAGTTTTTTAAAGGTTTAAGGATCATCTTCATGTAGTTCATCTTCAGCAATATGAAACATATTTTTTGTCTGTACATTATGATAAGATGTATATAATTTACTCACATCTTTATTTATTTCTTCCTTATGAGTATTATTAATATGTTCTCCATGATAATAACAACATTTATAACTCAAGAGAATAACGCTACGGATAAGACGATATTTAACTTCATCAACATCATGAAATTTCTCATTTTTACATTTAACACATGGGTATCAAATTATACTAATTTAATTATTACTATTTTTACGGTCAAATTTCAAGAAACTTTCAACACTAAAAATATAGTTCTGCTCAATTATATACTTTGACATCCAAGATTTGTTAATTTTCTATTAATGACATTAAACATAATAAATATGTATCGAACTAATATATTTTAGATATAATTATTCATGAAATCATAAATAATTAGAATATCTATCAAAACATCATATAAAAATAAATACATAAAATCCAAACAATTAATAAACTCATTATAACATTAACAATATATAATATATAATAATTATATATATATATATTAATAAACTCATTATAACATTAACAATATATAATATATAATAATTATATATATATATATGCATGTAATAATAATAAATATTAATAAATCCATTATATATATATTTCATGTACATGTAAATTATTTTCAAAAATTTAAGTTTAAAATAAATTAATATATATCAAAAATATAAATGCATAAAATTATTAAAATAAATAAATGAATAAAATATATTCTTCTTTTATAAGCTTAAATAAAAATACGCAACCTACGTAACATAAAAATATATATAAATAACCAATAACATATAATATACATTAAAATAAAAAAACATAAATAATAAGTGTAAAATAATTTATATAAATACTTAAAAGAATAAATGAAGTGATAAAATAAAAAAAATGAAAAAAATAGTGTTTTTTAAGTGAAAAAATGAAGGAAAATGGGTAAAAAAATTGAATATTATGTTAAAAAAGGAAAATATCTGGAAGAGAAATTACTAAACTGATATTTGCATTTTACTTCACCGATTAAAAGTTGCATGTCACTTATAAAATCATAATGGTAATTTTCATATAATAGTTATAAATTATAAAATTCTTTCTTAGTGATTAGTCAGGAAATTTCCGACTAATAAGATTTTCATGATTACTCTAATTTTTAAATTAAATAATAACAAGTTTTTCATCTTCTTATTATTTATTGAAGATAAATCAATTTATTAAATTATGGAGTACAAAACAATATTTATAAAAACGTAATAAATCTAACTAAAAAACCGTTCAAAAAATAGTAATAAATAGGGAGTCTGTTGATTTTAAATTTTTTATACTCGCTATTATTCTACGTTACATGAAAATATTTATTTATTTTAAATACATTTGTTGTAAAAATTAAATTTAATATTCATAATGATAAAATAATTAATAATCATTAATCAACGTCGATAAAATAGTTTTTTTTATGGTTAAATGTCTTATTTAAATATTTAAGGTTACAATAGTAAATTCTTACTAAAATGATAAACGGCCTCCTTTATAATATTATTAAGATTAGAAAAAAATTTAACACTTTAATTTACTTTAAATTAATATATTTTAAATATTTTATTATTATATTTTTTAACCCTTATATTTTATCAATTTATTTTTCATTTTTTGAAATATTTTTTTCTTTAAATATTTACAAATACACCTACTAATGTTCAATTCTATCGAAATTAATTTTTTTTCAAAGGAAAAATTATTTTAAAAAATCAAAATTGGTTTGAAATAAATAAAATATGTAAGTGTCTATAATTCACAAATTTTTAAAAAATAACTAATATATTTAATTTATAAAAATAGTAATTAAAGATCATAATACAACTTTTTTAGGTTTTATTTATTTATTTTTAGGAAGTGGGGATTTTTTTTATAAAGACTTAATCAGTGAATTCTATTTTCTTCGGCAAAAAAAAGAATCTGATGTTTTTCTTTTCTTTGGTAAAAAAGAGTCAACGATGCTTTTTATTTTCTTTCGTGAAAAAGTCACCGAGCTGAAAAGGTCCAAAATGGTGGAAGCAACAGAACAAACTTCAATTTTGTCAAGAATGGGATTCGAACCCATGCCCTTTCGGACCAGTACCTGAAACTGGCGCCTTAGACCAACTCGGCCATCTTGACATTATATTAATAATAAAACTTATATAATTAAATATCTACTTAGTTGAGTCAAAACATGATTATGTCACATGCAGAAAATACTTTTTTCCCCAGCCAAAACATCCTTAAATATCTTGAACGAATATACAAGGAAAATATACAGTTTTTTTATTTTTTTTTTCAAATAACAACTTCATTAATAAAATTGAAGTCCATCAATATTCACGATCTTGTTTGAAAAAATTCGGATAAAAAATAACCAACAATTTATTACGATGAAATTTAATTAAAATACAAAGAGATTGAACAAGAGTATTAAAACTAATTGTACAAAAGTGAAGGTCATTATTTAATGCATAATTTAAATAATATTGAATATCATTTAAAATCACAAAATTTATCGAGATAATTATATTAAAACTTGTTAATTATTACTAAAGAATCACTCTCTAATAATATGTGTGAGTGTATGGTTTTCTATCCATCTAATTAGCACCTTTCTTGAAAGCAAGAAGTTCTAATAAAAGAGGGAAAGGTACCATATCCATTTTAACGTTCGGGTGTATAATATCATATTTTTTTATTGTAAAAGTCCTGATCATACTATTACAAATAATTATCATGAGGATAAAATACTCTAAATCTGTATTATAATAGCAAAACACCATACAAACTTAAAACTTAAGCGCAATATGATTGTTAGAGTACATAACTAAGAACATCTTCGTCAGAATTGCAACTTTGTATTTGAACATAATTTTCGCTAACATTAATAAAATTTGTAATTATCACTTGTTAAGATTGAGATGGGAACTTACAAAACAAATAACCGCTTTCACATCCCAATTACAACCGCACCTTTTAGCTTACTTTATTAAGAATAGATTTGGACATTTGGTATTCCTAATGTTGTGAATTGAGAACAAACGTCATGGTATTATAAATCGTTCGTTCAAATTGTTTAATATAAATTAGGAAAAAATAATAGCTTTCAAATAAAATGTAATTTATTTAAAACCGCATCTAGCTATAAAGTGAGATAACACAAATTTATTATTTTTATAAAAAGATCATAAAAATATATTTTTCGAAAAAAAATATGTCAATCATGTGTTTCACATGAGTCACGTGTCATCAATGCATTTGACACACACCATGCATAACTAACATATTTTTTGAAAATTAATTTCTAGAACTCTTTTTATAAAGATACTAGATTTGTAATACCCATCAAATAAATATAAATAAAATATACTCTTATTAAAAATAGTGAATTTTAAATATCCTTCCTCCTACAAAATATTGTCAAGCTAGCACGTTATTAACGGATTCCAAAAACTCTTATGCAAATAATATATAATAAAAATAAAAATTGCTCCACATGCAACTTATTAGCATAAATATAATTTTTTTTTTTTGTAGATGCCTACTTATTTTCGATTATACATTAAACAATATATTCTACTTGTCCAATTATTGCAAAATTATATATAAAATAAGCATATAAAAAATATAACCTTTTGTGAAAAAAAGTCGATACTCGTTAACATATAAGATAATTAATTCACATTCTAATAGTGTTAGTTTTAAGAATAATACGTTCTTAACTTTCCTCTAATATAATATAGATTTTTAGATTCAAACCTTTTTAATTCTGAAAACTTCACTAATATTTAATGTGTTTTTGTTTTTTTCAACTCTTTATTTACTTAGTTAATGGGCCTTTTAGATTATTTTTCCAATTTATAAGTAAGAATATCGTATTTACTTGGTAATTAAAATTACTTATGTTCCATCCCAATCGTTCACAAAGCTCATAAAAACTTATTTTTTTAACTTAAAGTACCAAAAAAATCATAAATTTATTGGGTTAGGAAATCTATTTGTTAGAATTTTTTGGCAAATATGTTGACATTTTCCCTTTCATATCTATTTTGATATTATCCGGATAAGATTTTGTTGTCTTAAAAATTGTCAAAAAGTTGAATAGAATAGTAGATCGATCACATGCTACAAAGAAACAGAACCTAGTTTCTTTCTTTATTGGTTTGATTTGTGATTTAGGTGTATAATTTCCCACATCTACCACCATACATTTAAATTTAAATATTATCCAAATAATATTTCTATTATTTAATAAATAAATAAAAAGAATTTTAGTACCCTTTTTAAAAAAATATTTTTTTTTTGTCACTGAAAAGGAAAATATCATGCATGCCTACTCTACCATCTAATATACTACTGTATCAAAATATCCATACTCCTCCTAGATATATTAAGGGAGATACAAGTCACTCTTGAGTCTTTAGAAAACCAGGGTTCTTTATTGCACAGGAACAATAAATAAAATTTTAATTAATCCACACGATAACCAAAAAGGTTTTGCACTGCTTACAGTTTTTTCTCTTCGATAAAAGAGAAATACTTCCTTCAAATTAAAAAGTAGTACAACCTCAAGCTTTAGTGCTAATAACAAACTATCCCAAGTACTAACTGTCCAGCAAGCACTTCTTAGCAAAAACAACTAAAGTCAACTAATTTAAATCAAGATCCATGCCACAATTGTTCAACAAAACAAGTATCAAAACACTCTTCCAATCAATGCTTACAAACAAAACCAAACAACACCAAAATTAATCAAAACATTAAAATCATACTAATCCAAAGACAGAGAAGGCATGCCACCACTTGGATTCAAATCCTTGATTGAACTCTCAACAACTTCAACAGCTTGTACATTGAACACATCATCTAGCTCTCGACAAATTCTCTTACCCCCACTATAAAACCCTGACTTTCCCATCATGACCTCAGAGCCTTTCTCCCTCCTCATCTCTCGAATACCAAATCTTCTAGCTTGAGCTAAACCTTCCACAATGACATTATGATCATTATCACCATTTCCAGCATGAACAAGACCACCAACAACAAACCACTGCGTTCAATATAATGCATATCTCCCACAAATTGCACTAGATTAACACCCAAGTCCTCTAAAAATTGCTAGAACTAACACCTCCCTTCAAACTAGAAACAACACCAAAACTCAAATGCCTCTCTCTAAATCCAGTACTCAAACCACTAATATTCGTACACATTTTAGTATCATAAGTGAGTAAGCCATAGTGATAGAAAATCACAGTAACGACTCATATCTAAAATTAATCTACACGACTCTTTGCACAACAACCTTGCCATTCATTGGAATCCAAACACCAGGATCAAGTGCTTGCCAAAGCTCAAAGTTGATTTTAACTTAACTGATCTAACCTAACCAATTCATTGACAAGAGAGTATTGGTCTATTTCCAAAGTCTCACCTACCTTCTCAACAATTTTCGTTACAATAGATACTTTCCTTCAATTTAGAGACAGGTCATACAATTGTAACCAGAAAGGTGAAGAATCAAACCATACTTGAGACGAATTAACACCTAGTTATACTTGAGACGAAAAAGCATCCAGTTATATCCTCTTCAAAATCAACAGGGAGATATTGTAGTTCCATGGCGCATTGCTCAAAACTAACTCAAGATCTTCTATTTCCTCAAAATAGAACAAAAACGTTGTTTGATCAAGGACTTTCAGCTCCAGTCCTCACTTTCATCAAAGACTATGGACTCACACATCGATCAACTACTACACAAGCTACAATCGCTAAATCCAACGAATCTTGATCCTTGAAAATCAAGTCTTCAGTCTCTAGCGTAAGATACAAATTATCCAATCTATTGAAGACTTCCTCCATTTTTAGTTGAGAAAGATCATCAATTAGAAATTTACAATGGGTCCAAAGCGCATCAACTCACAAAAATTACGAAAAAATCTTAACAATCACAAGCCATGGAAGCAATACAAACTAGAATTAGAAATCAGTAGTAATGGAAAAATTGATGCAATTGTAAGAAACAAATAAAAAATCAGCAAAACCGACTAATTTAAGGAATCGATGATAACCAATCAGGAATCAGTAAGAAGAATGGAGAGACTGCCGAGTATAGTGAGGAAAATGGTGAAAATGGCAAGGAGATTGAGGAAAGTAAAAACCCTAACATAGCGTATTGGACTTACCAAATAGTAATCTCCTTATTTTGAGATTTAGTATGCTAAAATTAAAAACTAAAGAACTAATATACCCTAGTTAACGTTGTTTACAGTTTGGTTCGATTTTAATTTGGATTAACTCTCGTATCTAAATTTTGAGTCTTAACTACATATTGTAGTGATCTTCAATCTCTTTTCTCATTTCCCTAAGCTAAGCATTTCAGTTATTTAAACTAAAAAAAAAATCTTCTTTATTGAATTAGGCGTTGCATATATAATATTATGAATTATACTCTCAAGGTCTCTAAAACTGATGAAGTTATAATTTGCTTAATGTTAAATTCTTTTTATTCAATTTACTCCCTATTAATCATTATAATATAGAAATTATAATTAATTAAAACCGAACATATATATATATATATATTATCATATAAACAATATTCTATTAATAATAAAACAACAAATAGTAAAAAAAAATAAAAAAATAATATCTATATTTTAAATAATGTAGTAAAATAAGAATTGAGTTAATATTAATTTTTATTAAAATTAATATATTTTTAACTAAATGTTAAAAAATAAAAAGTTATTATCCGTTCAAAATCATCGATTATTATCCGTATGTACTCAAAAATGATACAATATGGTTATATCACTGCATAACAGACATTTATTAAATCGATCTTTGATTGAATCATGAGTATATATAATGGATTTGAGTTCTATAATGGGGTGCAATTTAAGTATTTATTAAAATAAAACAAAAAAATAAGAGAATGCATTGTTTATTAAGGGAATAATATCTCAAATGCTCCTAAGATTTGTCATATTTTCACTTATACCCTCAAGGTTTAGAAGATATTAAAAATGTCTTTAGATTTTAATGGTGTTAAATTTCCATTCATTACTATTTAGAATACTATTTCTTGGCTCAGATATCAATTTTCGTGGATCAATACAATTTTTAATCGAAAGTTAATATTTACTTAATTGATGGTCTTTGTCTATTTATTAAAGAAGTGGTATCCAAATATTAAGTTGTTGAATTCTTCTTCCTCTATTCTTACATATTTTTTACTAAAATAGTCTTTTAATGACCTTGAAACAGAATGGTCTATGATGCTTGTGATAGTTTTAATATAATCTGTATAGATATCTAATAAGGTGTTAAATCTTTTAAAATTTTCAAGACAAATTTCATAATCTCTATCTTTAAAATATTCATTTAAATGATAGAGATAACCTTTATCAAATGTTTCTAATAAAATTATATTTTTATCTTTGATTTTATTTGAAATTATTAGTTGTTTATTTCTAAAAACGGTTTCTATTTTCCTATTTTAGCATTATTATGTCTTATTGTAAGCAAATATTTAAACATTAAAGATTTTTAATTGCTTAAATTTATAATTATTATACTTGAATTTGATGGGTCTACCACGGTCTTTCCTTCTGTTCGTCTTCTTTTGTTACATATGTTATATCTCAGCTTTGCTCAAACCTCAGCATCTTCTTAGCAATGGTGAGCCTTTAGCATCCTTACATAAACGGTGTCCAATAGTTGACTTACTAGAAAAGAGTAATTAAACTCCATTTTATTCATAGAATAATAATTATTACAACTTAAGGCCAACTAAAAACCTTGAAAGGGTGCTTAGCCGCTCATAATTACTATGTATAACATTATTGGTTATGAGATTTTTAGATAGATGGGTTTTCTCTACTAAAGTATTTTTAGAGTAGAGAGCTCTAGATTTCTATGTATTCGTGTGTCCTTTGAAATGAAAATAAGGGTTCATTTATAGTACAAGGAATCCCTATTTATAAGACTAAAATTATTATTTTACCCTTGCTTTAATAATTCTTTTGCTTTTTTTACTTTAAAGGATAGCCACTGCTTTTTTCCTTGGCACATGCTACCGATTAAGATGTGAGATCTACATTTTTATTTCTTTTGTCATCTTCTATCAACAATTATTTTTCTTTGTCATTTTCTACCAACAATTCCTTTAATGACGTTGATGATAATGCATCTTCATCTTCTTAGTATTTGATGTAGATAATGTATTTGTGGTTTTTGGTGGCTTTTTTGGCATAAAAGCATAATACCTTCCTTGTTTCTTAACCAATTTCTAGGTTATTGCAATTAAAATTGGTTTCGTATTTGGTAATTTTTTCACCACCTTCTTCTGACAAAGCCATGCTACTATGGGAAATGATGATGGATTTACTAGTTGAATAATTTACTTTGATCTCAGTAGAATTGTCAATCGTATTGAGTTCATAATAAATTTGGCCTAGCATTTTCCCTCTTAGTACACAGAGTTTTTCTGTATTGAATTCTTTTTCTAGAAGTGCCCTTGGTTTAGGAACTTCTCTGTTTGTATTGGAAATCCATATCTTGATAAAGTGGTAGTGACTATTACTTCCTTCCTCATTCCAGTCCATTAATGAACTGAAAAATCTAAGATAAATAAGTTTATCACCTACTTTAACCTTCTTCGGAAGTTCTTGATTTCTCTTTTAAAATTCTCTAGGAAATAATTTAACTCGCTTAAATTAATTCTTAGATGTTTTCTATTAGTCCTGCATGAAAGCTTTATACAAAAATATTAGATCAACTCCTTCCAATATATTGAATTTACTTCCTGTAGAAAATTCTTTGTCTATAGTATAGAACTTCATATCTTCAATATGTTCTTGGGTATATTTTCTGGCCAAGTTATAAAGACTCAACCATTGTGGTTTGCTGAGGTTTCTATATTGGTCTTTTTCATCTTCAATGATTGGAGTAGTTCTGTGAAGTGTCTCCCTAAATAGCACTAAATTCTTTATTATTTGTTATGTCTCTGGAAGAGATGTTTCTCTAAATAGCACTAGAGGCCTTGCTATCTTTTCAAGATTTGTTAATCTACTTGGAGCTATTGGTTGTTTTTGTAATATTGCAGAATAATTTCTTACTATTTCCTCTATAGTTATCAGTTTTGGTTTTTTGTAGTTGGTATAACTACCTTCTGCTTCTATTCTGTTGGTGAAGGCTCTATGAGTTACTTCACTAATTCCTAGAATAGATTTGCTAGCTTCTGTCCAGTTGTTATAAATTCTTGGTTTTGGGCCATTATAGTCCACATAAACTTTTTATGTTCTTCTTTTTCTACCTCATCTACCTAATTAAGCTTTATAGTTTCAGAAGTTTTTGTGAACTGTTAGGTTCTTCCTTTTTAATGAAGATTCCTCATTTGAGTTTCAAGTCTCTAGAGGTTGTTTTGAACAATTAAGTTCTTCATGTTTCTTTCCTGTCTCCATAAAAGATTTCTCGAGATATAGCAACTCGAGTTGTTCTTGTAAGATTTTTATCTTCTTTTCGTTTATCTTGATTTTGATATCAAGATGTTTCATTCCTGAAAGCATAAAAATAGTTAGAGCTACTAATTCTCTAGTAAGAGCATTAACTAAGCTATTTTATAGCCTCGAAGATGTTCAACATCAAAATTGTAATTATTGAACCATTGTTGCCATCTAACTAATCTTCCTCCCTAATATTCTTGTGAAGCATCTGTTTCATTTATCATCTTATCATCTAGTCCTAGATGGTACAAAGTTGGTAAATTTTTTACCTTTGCTTTTACTCTATTCATATATAGAGTATCTTCTTTGTTCCATTTCTAGATATGATATTTTTTCAATTTTGCTTGTAATGGTTTTCTCATTTCTTCAAGTTTCTTGATGTATGCTTCTGCATATGATAAACATCCTAAAAATCTATGTAATTGGTTTTTATCTTTTAATTCACTAGGAAAACTTTGAATATTATTTAATATATGTTGTTATAGATTATGTTTTCCATCTTCAATTTCCAACCCTAAGTATTTAATTTTTTGTTAAGCAAATATTGTTTTCTTTTCAGAGAGTATAATACCTTTTTTTCTACATTCTTGTAGAATATTGATAATATCCAAATAATGCTTATTTAATTCATTACTTAAAACAAAAATATCATCTATGTAAATACAACAAATATGTTGTAATTTTTTGAAAATGTTATCCATATACCTTTGAAAAATACATGGAGCTTGTTTTAATCCAAATGGTATAACTGTCCATTAGAATTTTCCTTAGGGGAAACTAAATGCTGTTAGTTTTTGGGATTTTTCATCCAGTCTTATTTTCCAAAATCTACTTTTGCAATAAAAACTTGAGAAATATTTCTTTCCTTTTATTAATGATAGTAGTATCTATCATCAATGGTATCTTTATTCAGTATTTTAAAGTTTATTACCATTCTCTTTTTTCCTCTTCTTTTCTTAGCTTCTTTTTATAACTAAGAATGCTGGATTATAGTGAGGTGAATTACTTGGTATTATGACTTTCAATTCCAAAACTTCTTGAATTTGTTTTTCAAATTCAATCTTGTCTTCTGGAATATAAATCATTCGTTTTACTCTTATAATCTTGTTAGGATCTCTTAATTTTATAATAACTATTGTTTTAGATTTATTTATTTTAGGATCCAAAGGATTTTCTAAACTAACTATTTTTAATAGTTTTTTTATGCATGTTAGGGCTTTGTCTTCTTGTATTTTATTGATAAAAGAGTTTTGTTTCTCTTTTATATCTAATGAAATATTTTCTATATAAGGTTTTTGATGGTCTTCTATCTTACCATGTTTTCTCTTTTTATGTTGTTGAATAAAAGTCTGATCCGATCTAGTTATAGCTTTTCTTATTTTGGAGACATAGATGGTATCTCCTTCTAAGGTTGTGAGACTTATTTTGTCAAAATGTTATGTCAAAGGTTGATATAAATTTAGGAAATTATTTCCTATTAACAAATCAACTCTTGTTTCTTGTTAATATATAGTAGGAATGTGAAAATTTTCTCCTCTTATCATTATATCAGTATCTTTTAATACCTTATTAAATTTTATTGCAGTATTATGATAAATTCTTAAAATTAAATCTTTTGGTGCTTGTTTCTTGTTGTCTTCAGGAAATACATATTTATTGACTACACACATACTAGCTCTTGTATTTATATATGTATGTAAATGATAAGTATTATAGCCTTTAAATTTTAGTCCTACTTAATGTAAGTACTATTTGGATTTGTAATACTATACAAATCATTCATCTTCTAATGAAGAATATCCACAATTTGGGTGTTCATATTCTAAGTCAGTTATCTCTTCTTCAGTTTCTTCTAATAGATAAATACTATAAGTATCATCTATATCAAATTCCTCTATTGGTTCTAATTCCATTTTGAAAGCTTCTTCTAAGATTTTTGCTTTTTGTGTAAATTCTTTTTTTATGTTGAAGTCTGCTTAGACATTCGTTAGCATAATGTCTTTTTTCATTACAGATCCAATATCTGCATTTTATCTTTCCTGAAAGGTAATAATTCCTTTTTTCATAAGGTTAATACTGTTTTCTTCTAAAATATATTTTCTTGTAGTTTTCTCTATTAAATCTCTATTTATATTTTTGAAAATTTTGTTTTCTGAATTTATATTTTTTAAATCTTTTATATTTTATATTTTTATACTTTTTTTTATAATATTTTATATTGCATCCATATTTTTCTAGTATTCTAAAATCTCTTGTATCACAACATATTTTTTTATTTCCTCTTATCTGTTTATATTTTTTTCTTTCTTGGCATTTAATAATGATATAATCTTTAAGGCTTCTTATTCTTCCTCCTAGAATATATGATATAATTTCTCTATTCTTTTGTTCCCAAATTTCTTTTAGGTTTAATGTAGTGTTCCAAATAATTTTTGGAAAAACATTTCTTTATAAGTTGTTTGCATAAATGGTGGCAATTTATGGTAATACATTTCATATTCACAAATAAAAGAATATATGTAACACATGTTACAAATTTCCATATTTATTATATGTCATTTAGCTTTATTGATTTCATTTTCACTAGATTTAGTGATATTTTTTCCTTTATTTTTTCCAATAAATTCTTTATATATTTCATTTATTATTGTATCCAAGTATTCCCTTCCTGTGAAAGCATTTCATTGCATTAACAAGTGTTGTTGATCTGTAAAGTTTGAAAACCAAACTTTAACATTTCCTGTCACTTTATGTCCTATACGTACTCTACAGATTGAAGGATTTATTTGGATAGTTTGAGAAGTTTATATGAGAACACTCATACCAATAGCCTATTCATCTGAGGCTTTCTTTCTATCTCTTATACAGTATAAATTTAGAAGTTCAGACTTATAATTATCAAGGAGTTTGAACTCTGGTGGAATACTACCTCTAGTTCCCCAATGCAACCTTTCTTCCATTTTAGGTGGTTTTATTCTTCTATCTGTGGTATCAGGTTGTTCTATTCTTTGCCTATTTTTTTCTCCCCTATATGGGTCAGATGTTCCTTCTTGGTAAGGGATTGGTAATGAAATTGGTCTCATATAACCTTTTGGGGTTATGTTTTCTGGTTTAGAATCAGTTTCACTAATTATTGTCATATTCACTTTTCCACCTCAAATAAAAGCCCGAGCTGAAAGAGTAGGGGGACTTGATGTTTGGACAAGACCTTGTAACCTACCTAAGCCAAGATAAAGTATCCTAGACATCCCACCCATGAGACAGACCAAGCCCAATGGCAGCTCGAGCCTTAGACAGACCAAGCCCAATGTTAGCTTGAGCCTTAGTAAGATCGAGCCTAAGAATAGCACGAGCTCGTGGACAATACGAGTAAAACTCGACCTAGATCTCTGACACATTGTACTTTAGGCTAATTATGTCCTCCTGACATGTAGTTACATGTACACATTGTATAGCTAACACATGTACATATAAATGTGCTATAAATAGATGGACCATTCATAAGGATCCACATATTGAGCCATTTACATTCATCTCTCTCTATAGGATATAGAGTCTCAACAATCCTCTTCTTAGTACAAATTTTTTCATTATAATATTCTTCTATTTCTTTATTGGTTAATGTAAATAAACTGACTAATGTTTTTGTATTCCTATTTTTAAGGTCTATGAATTTTCTTTCTAATTATTTTCTATATTCTATTAAATTGGAATTATCTCTTTGTTTTTAGATTGTTCTTCATTTTTTCTTTTCTCATTTTTAGGAATCAGGGAATCTAATCTCCTAAGTGGTTCTTTTTTTAATCCTTGTAAGGGATAATATTTATAATCTATTATTTCATTATTTCTATGTATATTGTATACATTTTTTTTCTTAATTATGAAAATTCCTTATACATATCTTGTTGTAATTTATTATAATTGCATTCCTTTATTTTCTTAAGAGAATTAATATGACATGACTCACTATTTTAAGTGTTATCTTGTAATTAATAAGAAAGACACAAAAATAAAGAAATAATAAAATTAGTAGATTTTGATCCTCATGAAACATACGTTAGAATGTCAACGGTGAGATACGAGTATAGAGATTATTCTAATTTATTGTTTAAATAATGCATGGGAATGATAAAAAAATTCATATAAATAGATTTTTCTATCATCGAATTTTAAAATTGTTACAAAAATACAATAAAATTTTAATTTATTACTTTAACACTATTAAATTTTATAATTATTTTAAAAATACCATCATTTTTTTGGGTTACTTGCGTACCATTAGCTTTGTAAAATCTTACAAAAATACTATCCATATCAATTAGTTAATGAAAACTAACAAGTTTCAAATTTAATTTAGTAATTCTTTTTGTATATCTATTATTTCTTATAAATATTTTATTTTTGATTCTTGAACTAAATCCATTTTTTATGTTAATAATTATACAGTTTCAAATAATGTTACTTGATTTTTTGTTACACCTACTAGGCTTCTATTTACTTCCAAATGCATATTTTTTTACTTTATCTCTAAGCATTATTTTTTCTTAAAATACAATCATGAACTAATGTCTTCATTATTTTGACTTCATTTTCTATTTTTTTAACTTCTTCTTAGTTAGAAGTTTCTCCTTCATGATCTATAAAAGTAAACATTGGCATGCTATTAGTTTTAACAACATTACTTTTTCTTCGTGTTATCAAGGGTTTTTCTTTGATATCTAATTTCTATTCTTCTGGTATTTCAAAGTTTGTTAGTATTTTTGGTTTTATTATTTGTCCAAATTCCTTAAAAAATTTGTCTATTTTTATAAATTTATTTTGTTCGTATATTGAACTATTATGACTATTTGTTAAAGAATATACTACTAGATAATGTATTGAAAATGGATGATTTCCTTCTTTCATTAAATCTCCTTATCAAATTCATAAACTAGACTTAATATTTTATTTAGATTTTTACCATATATATTAATAAAAAAATCTATGATCTGCTGTAAATTTTAACTTTTAGTATCTTAAATTACCATAGTTCATTCCTAATAAGTCATCTTGCTTATTTATTATTATGTTATCTAATAATGCTATTTTTATTAGTGTATATATTCTTTCTCTAAAATGAGCTTTTATTAATATTTAAATTCCTCCTAAATAAATGTATCCAATTTTTTTTTGTCTTTATAAGGAATTTTTAATTGCTTGTTTAATATAGTTTCTTTATCAATTAATGATATATTATACCTTACTTTTGTATCTGTAATCTTAATACTCATTTATTTATTACTTATGTTATGATAAATTATGTTTTTCCTAAAGAACATTTTTCTTAATAAAAATAATGAGTCTTTAAATTCATCTACTTCTTCAAAAAAAAATTACTTATTATCATCTTATGTGAAAAATATCATGAGATATCTTCTGTTTATATGTCTATTATTTCCTGGTTTATTGTTTCTTTTTTTATTTTAAGCATGTTACTATTTACTTTTATTAGATTTAACTTTCGTTATGTTCAAGAGGTTTTTGATTTTTTTGAAATTTTAGAGATATTTCAAAAGATTTCTTAGAATTTGGGAGTATTTTTTATATTAATTTGTTTACTAAGAATTAGTTAAAATTGTTTAACTATGGCACTTATAAATAGCATAGTTAAAAAAAATTATATATATAAATTCAATCAATGTTTGACCAAGATAATAGACTTATGTCGAGTGTTAGTTTGGTTAGAAAATTCGTTTGAGGACTTAATTTAATCAAATTAAAAACAACAGGGAGCAAATTGGATTATAAAATATTACAATGAGGACACATCGGAACCTCTAGTGTGGTGAGTTCAAATATTAAGTCCTCTTTGGATTTTGCTTCTCACTATCCAAACCAAAACAAAGCTTCAGAATTCAAACCATTCAACTTATCAAAGATAACTATACCATGCAACAGATGTATGTATAAAAGAGAAATTCATCAATAAAATGATATCTGTGAATTATATGTTTAGGGGGCTACTTTGCCACAAATGAAGATACAACTTGTCGCATAAAATGTCCTCAACTTCAAAGTCTATCAATCAGAATATATGATAGCTTATTTATGGTGCCCTAGATGGGTATCCCTTAATTGTTTCACACTATAAAAATCAGCAATAACATGAGGTACAATCTGCCAAAGGCAAATGAAAATCATGGGATGAGAAGAAAAAGGGGGGGAGGAAGGGGAAAGAACAATCCTAATAGGAACCCACAACTTTGACAGAGACATTACACATAAAAATGTAGAGAAAAAATATATCATAGTCTATCTCCTTTTTTGCCTTTTTTTGGTATCGCACCTCACCAAAGATGCATGATACACTTGACTATATTCCGCAATCTGATTTTACATTTCACTCGAAGACGAAAACGAAAACCTAAAATAGAAACTCAAAACAAACCTCAACACAAAATCCACGTAAACTTCTACTCTAGTTTTACTCTTCAAAATAGGCATTGCAGTTAGCTCTTAGTAACCAAATCTCCTTAACTGAATATATTAACGAAGAAGGCGTGCAAAATTCACACTTCACCTGCTTAACCAAACTAGCTCCACCTACAATGCTGTGGCATCCAAAATGATTATCTATGCAGCAATTCCTGGAATAAATACAAACAGAAGCTTGTAAGCGTACAAGACATGCCTAAACATTCCAATCAAAACATATAAACAATAAGAAGAAAATGGAGTTGCGTATACCAACCCAATGATAATATTTCTCATCAAAAGAAAATAAAAATCATAGGAGACACTGACAGCATTTCCTATGAAAGCTAAAACGAGTGACTCATAGACATCTGGCTCAACTAATTCCCATTAAACATAAAAATCAACACCTTAGCGAGAAAAGTATGGTAGTAACAAATTCTCTCAAGGTGGAAAAGAAAACAAGTATATTTGCAACCTAGTTACAAGCCAGCAATAACCTAAGGCGTTCTAGCAAGCGACGCTGTTAGAGGAACCACTTAGGATGAACCATGTCATTATCTTTTTCCACTCCCTGTATGTGTAACCTTATTTTGCAAGTCAAATAAGTGATAGTAAAATCAATAACACCATATGCAGAGTTGCAATTACCTACATATGTGTGCATATGTCTTAAATACATGCATACTAATTACTAAAGAACATAGAATTATGAAATGAGGTTCCAACTATTGCCTTCCATCCCCACTCAACAAACCAAAAATCTAGATTATCTACTTTTGCTAGCTATATCTGGTACAGACCCTTCGCTGTAGATTTTGAACAGAAATTAATTCTGAGTCAAAAAATAAAAATCAGCAATCATACTAAAATATTTTGAACAGATTCACCAAGTATATGTTAAATAACATTTTCAACCCTTCACTTCTAGGTCCTGTTTTGAAAACCTTGTAGTCTACATTTACCAAAGTATTAAGGTTCCAAAGTCACAGGTTAGCTCAGGAGGAATAAATAGGAAAGTGAAACATAGAGAGAATCCCATACATATGTAACTAGTACCATGGTTAAACTTCAATTCGCATTGCTAACCGCTTAGAAGTCTGCAAGCGTAACATCTTTAGGTCTTTCTAGGAATTTCATGATAACAAAGCTATGCCTAAGGGATAATTTGTGAGCAATACATATCCCTATAAATTGCAAAATGCCTTGATATCTGATCCAGGATGAAAATACAGGGAAAAAACAAAGTCATGAAAGAAATTGGCTAGTAGATCAAACAGCTAAGCTAACATTGGAGGATTAGTTATCATACGCCCATGGTCATTTGTCAAATTCTTCTCAAAGAGGCAAAAAGAAGGCACAAACTTACCTTGATTAGCTAAAGCATGGTAAAAGGTTTTCACTAAATACATCTGATTCCTAACTTCCAAGTTACGCATCAAATACATATATCATTAAGACTTCTAAGTACAGGAGGGTGAGGGGATCTAGCTGCAAGAAAACAAGAAAAATATTACGGCCATCTAAATAGTTGCACAAATGGCTTTGACCCTCAGCTTGAAGAGATAACATGTACATGACTGTTCCTTATTGGTGTCTTCTTACAAGCAAGCTACATGCATGTGCATGACTGTTCCTTGTTGCTCCTCGTCTTCTTACAAAACTATATAGTCCTTTTTACTTTTCAACCAAAGCACACACACAAAAAAGCTACATGAACGTGCTGTCACAATCATCTAATTGGGTGTAACTCCCTTCAAGTGCACCAACATAAGCACACAAGGTGTACAGAAAAGGAAGGAAATGAAATGATCCCCAACAAAATATAATATCATTAGTCTTTATTCCATCAAACACCAGTAGGCTTAACATTCAAATAAAAGGTTCTTAACTTTCATTTAACATACAAGAGTGTTACACTCAACTCCAAATCCACATACAGAGCATGAATTTCGCATGGAGCAAAAGAAATTTCAACCAATAAAAATGATAATCGGCTATGACATATCTAAGTTAACTGAACTATTAACAATGCCTTATTTTGGTAACATAACAACTTTGTATAAAAAGAAGAAAGAAAAATTCACTACATCTGCAGCTAATTCCACCAAAAGCAACCCATGTATGCTTATAAGTGCACCATGATCAATTGAATTACTTAGAGAAAGTTTAATGCCCAAATAATAGCAGACAAGTTATGGATACTCAACCAGGAGAAGAGTATATTTTCCCATATATAGGTGACATTCGAAAGCTTTCTGGATCTCTTCCAAATGCAGGAAAATAGCATACGAAAAATCATCTATATAAAGTTTCAAAAGCAACCATGAAAGTACCCACTACCCAGTTTATGGCACAAAATGAATTGCAGAGAAACTTCTCATCAGTCTCTTCATCACATAGGAAAATATATGAGGATGATGCAAGGATACTAATACTTCTTTTATATAATAAAACACCTTTCATTAAGACATCACTGGAAAGCCATTACCTCTGTTGGGCTGTCTCTTGCTGACACTGTAACCTCCAACATAACCAGGAGCGTTCTTAGCAGAAACATCTGAAGCAGCACCAGCAAGCCCATAACCGAACGGAGCAGAACTCTCTCTGTCAGAATTTGAAGAGCGCCACGTTGGATCACCATAAACAGAGCCAGCACTATAAAAATCAGAAAAAGCCCCATCAAAACCACCATTTGACGCAGAAATTGTTGATGCAGATGCCACAGTTGTGCCACTGTTTCTGCCATAAGCTACAGTTCCCAAACCAAAACTATTATCACTAGCTCCATAACCAAGATTTCCACTATTTCTGGGAACATTGTTTCCTCCACCCTGAGCTGAGGCCACTGAAGAACCCCAGTTAACTCCAGCATTGTTATAGGTGTTTCCACCAACACTCCCACTTCCTGATCCCATGTATGCATTAGAATTTGAGGAATTTGATCCATAATTAAGTCCTCCATTTCCCCACAAGTTCCTAGTCACTGAGCTAAAGAAGGAGTTGCTTCCACTATTACCACCATCGTACCCAATAGGACTTCCAAATCTGTTTGAATTACTCATGTAGTAAGGATTCAATCCTCTTCCATAGCTAAGATTACTGTTAAAGTTTGCATTGCCTCCATAACCTGTCCCCATTCCAGGCTCAAAATTCATCCCCATGCCATAACCAGAGCCTGAAGGAGGAAACCCACTGCGAGCACCAGCAACAGGATTGAATCTACCAAGACCATATCCTCCAACAGCATTTGGAGTATATCCCGGTGTGTAGCCGCTGAGGAAGCTGTTGACCCTATTCAAACCATAATTGTATCCACTGAGTGGACTACGACTAGGACCAGGTGACAACTCCTTTGGCACTGCACGTTTGACCTCAACCATCTTTCCATTAAGTTCATGAAATGTCTTCAGCAAAACCTTGTCCACTGCCTCCTCTGAATCATAAGTTATGAATCCAAACCCTCTAGGCCTTTGGGTATTGTGATCATACATCACCACAACATCTGTGATTGTTCCAAACTGTTCAAAATACTTCTTGAAGTCACTCTCAGTGACAGTGGATGCCAAACCTCCAACAAAAATCTTTCTTGTCCGTCCTGGACCTGGAGAACCATGAATGCTGCCACTGCTTCTGCTCAAAATGTTCTGGTCATCTCTAGGAACGGCTTTTTTTGCCTCAACCTAAAGAAAGAGAATGCAATTAAAGAAAACACAATACATACAAAACAAGCTCCAGCAATTCTTTGAAGTTTGATCATCTTAAGAGAATATGGCTAAAAACTAAAGATAGAACTATCACCAGAAACTAACTGAGCCAAACGTGAATGAATCATTTTCAATAAGCTAAATTAAAAAGTTGGCTAAATAAAATAACTGAATAAAACAAATTCTTCCAAATGCAACTTCGAATTCATTACTCTGATAATGAAATTCACTTTCCTTTCTTATGAGAAATTCAAGAAAAACCATAATTCTTAAATGCATTGATAAGTGGTGAAGCTGGGAGTGTAAGAGATTTAAAACTAACCATCCTTCCATCAATGTTGTGTTTTTCCTTTACAACTCTCTCCGCATCAGATGGGTCAGCAAAAACTACAAAACCGAAACCACGGGCACGACCAGTGGTACGATCCTTCATGATTACTGCTTCTACCACCTCTCCATAAGCGCTGAAGTACTCCTTGAGACGCTCCTCATTTGTGTCCCATGATATTCCTCCAATAAACAACTTCCCATTATCAGATTGCATTTTGTCTGTCCACCAAAGTACTTTATAAATCCAAGCTCGATAAAATTCACGAATACAAATCAAAATGAATTCATTTCAATAAGAAAAATCAAAGATAAAAACTTATTTTCAAAAGCAAAAACCCAATTCAGATCAAAGGTGTACGTTTTATGATGGATCCAATCCTCAATTAAGAATCAACCCATTGCCGCACAATTAGATTCAAAAGAACAAACAATCAAATATTACAGTAATAAACATAACTTCAATGAATTTTCTCTCCTCCATAAGGGTCGTCCAGGTCAGTGAAATGAAATGCTGACAGAACAAACCCATAACAACAAAAAACAATACCTTGTCTTGATAACAATGGAAAACCCCCACAAATTCTAGTCCGATGAAAAGCAAGTAATCCTAGATTCAACTAAAAAATATTGGATCCTTCTCCGATCAAATACTAGACCCCAAATTACATGCCTGAAAAAAAAAACAAGGCAGAAACATGTCCAATAAGAAATCGACTGAGATCCAAAACTCAAACCAATTTAAAAAAATAAAATAAAAAAACTCAAATCCAGATTCAGACGAAACCCACCGATTATAAAAACCAGATGCCAAATCTAACGATAGACTAAGATCTGAGAGGAGGCACCGTGAGAAAAAGAACAGAGAGCATATTGAACCTCCTCCCTGTTATGTGCCCCCTCTACCTTTTGTTTTGTTGTTTCAATTTTGTTAATTCGATTAAAATCAGTTACTAAACAAATTGGGAAGTATGAAAATGTTATTCGAGAAGCTGAGTCTGTAAAAAGAAAGAGAAATTATAGAGTACTTGGATAGGAAATATATAGCAATTTCGAAGTTGAAGAAGAAAGTTTTAATTTTGTTTTTCTTTTATTTTCTATTTAACTTTTTTATTTATTTATTTATTTATTATAAATTAATATTTATATGAATTAAACATTTTTTTTAATGAAATGTTATAGATAAAAGGATCAATATGCTCATCTAAAACCATTATTAAATATAATTAAATATCACACACATTTAAATGAGAAAACTCGTTACAAAATAAAAATTTAATTTAATAAAAATAATAATATTATAAAAGATTATATTATATTAGTGCAATTTACAATTTAAAAAGAAAAATTATAAAGGGATGACACTTATTCTACTTAATTATATGCAAAATAAGTACTAAATTAAATTGTACTAATATAATATAAAAAAACTTCAAATTCTCTATTCTTCATTGAACTATTCTTATACTCAAATTTTTATAACTTTTAAAAAAAAATTGACAAAAAAACAACATGCAAAAAGATTTATTGGAATTTCAAAGAAAATTGTCATAATTTTTCATAAAATAAAAAAATAAATAATAAGAATGACCATAACACAAATAACTATTTATCAAGTTTTTTAATCATGAAAATATATTGAAAAATTGACTTCGAAAACAAGATAAAGAAAATATTTTTTTAAAAAAAATACGATATTGATTTGTTATACATTTATACTCGATAACAAAATTGTCATATAAAGATTCTGAAAGACTGGCCTGCGTGAAAAATGATTGTGACTAGGTTGTAGTACGACGCTAATGATTTTAGTTAAAACTTAATTTTAATATTATTTTTTAAGTAATTTTATATTAATTTTCTAGTTATTCAAATTAATAACAAGTTATCGGTTATAATTAAACAAATTTTTATTTATAATATATTTTATTAAAATTATTGGCTTAAATTAAATATAATGATCTAATAATGGATAAAAATAAATTATGGCATTAGGTACTATAGAACATTGTGTGTTTCTGTTTGAAATTAATGTCCGTAAACTTTGAAAATTTACAATTATTGTTATGTTTCAAATGGAAAATAGTATTTAAATAAATAATTAATGGAACTAATATATTTATTTTCCCAGTTGTGAAATGAGTAGGATAATAATCTATCCAAATTTAACATATTTAATAAATAGAAAAGGATTTTATAATCTAATTATTCGTTTAATCTTTACCTCAAACTCATTAAAAAATTACAATGATTTTGTGCCGAGTGAACGGATTGTAAAGTTTTTTAAAACTTCTTAAATAAGTTAGACTCAATCCATGCATGTAGGCACAACTCGAATTCAACCAATACGTTACTCGGAGAATTATTTATAACTAAAAGAGAGATGTTTAGGAAGTGTTGATTTACTTGGGCCTAACTCTACCTTTGAAAACACGCTTACATGGATGAAGACTGTCCAGGCTTATAAACCAATTCTTATGCTGGTCCTTGGTCGATGTGGGACTCCTTAACACTCCCCCTCACATCGACTGTGTCAACGGACGGTAGTGGTCTTATGGTTGCCACAGGTGTAAGTGTAGGGTAGTTCTCCTCCACCGCCAAGGATCCTTCTCTAATACCATGTTGATTTACATGGGCCTAACTCTACCCTTGAAAACACGCTTGCATGGGTGAGGATTGCCCAGGCTTATAAACCAGCTCTTATGCTGGTCCTTGGTCGATGTGGGACTCCTCAATACTCCCCATCACATCGACTGTGTGGACGGACAGTGGTGGTCTTATGATTGCCACGGGTGTAAGTTTAGGGTAGTTCTCCTACACCGCCAAGGGTTCTTCTCTGATACCATGTTGATTCACCTAGGCCTAATTCTAACCCTGAAAATGCGCTTACAAGGGTGAGGACTGCCCAGGCTTATAAACCAGCTATTTATGCTGGTCCTTGGTCGATGTGGGACTCCTCAACACTCCCCATCACATCGACTGTTTCGACAGACGGTGGTGGTCTTATGGTTGCCACGGGTGTAAGTGTAGGGTAGTTCTCCTCCACCGCCAAGGGTCCTGCTCTAATACCATGTTGATTCACCTGTGCCTAACTCTACCCCTGAAAATGCGCTTACAAGGGTGAGGACTGCCCAGGCTTATAAACCAGCTCTTATGCTAGTCCTTGGTCGATGTGGGACTCCTCAACACTCCCCCTCACATCGACTGTGTCGACGGACGGTGGTGGTCTTATGATTGCCACGGGTGTAAGTGTAGGGTAGCTTTCCTCCACCGCCAAGGGTCTAACTCTGATACCATGTTGATTTACATGTGCCCTAACTTTACCCTTGAAAACGCGCTTACATGGGTGAGGACTACCCAGGCTTATAAACCAGCTCTTTATGCTGGTCCTTGGTCGATGTGGGACTCCTCAACAGGAAGAATATGTTTTCTCTACTTATGTGATTAAATATATAATTTTTTTATGTATAATTTTGTAATTCTTTTTAAAATTAAATCACATTTAACATAAAATATGTTAACATATTGTAGTAAAAATTTGTTAATATGTCAATAACAAATTGCTTAATTTCCAACTCAAATCCAACCCCATTTGCAATATATCTTATATAATTGTTTATAACCAACTAATATGCTGCATCTAAATGATTTAGAAATGATACATATCCCTTGATCAAAGATATAATTTTATATGTAAAATTTTATAACTTTTTTAAATGTTAGATCATATTTTGTCTTCTCTCTCAACTTAAATTTTAAGCTAATCATACTTTAAGTATAAAATATTTTAAGTTTAAATTTTATGTGTACAACTATATTATTTTTTAATTAAGATGCAATAAAATTATAACAAATCACATATCTTGAAACGCATTTATTCAAAAAAATTTATTGTTAAATTTTTAGCTATAATATTTAATTTATTTTTTAATTTGTAATTTTTGTGCAAATTTTACATTATTGATTATTGATTAGTGTTCATGAACGAAACTTCTTGGTTATATAGTCTCGGTTAAAATTTGTATTAAAATTTAATTACATATATATTTTTTAACGTTAAATAAATATATTTTCTTTTCAATAACTAATATATATTGTGTCTAATATTTATGTGTAAACCATCAATATTTAAAAAACATGTTAATAGAAATGATAACAATTGTAAGCAAAGTAGATAAAATAAACATTTTTGTTGTCATATTTGATAAATATTAGTGGCATATATACAATTCTAATCATATATATCATATAAAAATATTTCTTAAATCTTAACTCATGATATAGTATAATTCAAAAATACTTCAAGTATTTAACTTCCGGTCAATTCATGATAATAGCTCGATGAGAAGCTTCATATTTAACTTTTTCTGAATCAAATTATCAAAATTTCTTATAATTTATTTCACAATAGTTTCTAACTTTATCTAATATTATATCATTTGCATTGTATTTTAGTAATATTCGTAATTTATTCAAAAAAAAAATTTATAAATTTATAATATTTTATTGTCCTTTTTTATTTTTATTTTATTTTTTAACCTTATATTATTATCAAGATCTGTTTTTAAATATTACCTAAAGTTTAAAATCTTAAATCATATCTTATTTTTAGATTTTTATTATTTTTTTAGTTTTAATTTTAATACTTATAAATATGATGTATTTAATAACTTAATTCTCATTTTTTATATTAAATTTTAGTTCATTAATTTAATCAATAGATATATGATTTTTTATACTCCACTAAAAAGTTTAAGCTTAGATGGAAAAGTATTTACTATAAATCTTACAAATTTTCCGTGGTGATAATGTTTTATAAAATCATCTAATTTTTATAATAATAAAAAAAAAATCAACTTTAACCTCCTTAGAAAAAGTTATAGCTTGAACTTTGTAGTGACACTTAAAGTCAAGCCTTAGATCTACCATTAATAACCAATTTATAACGAGTTTTTGAGCCATGATCGAAATTCACAACCCTAATTAAATATCAAACAAAAATCACGTTCAAACTTTTAATTTCACTATATTATAGTTTCACCATATTATTATTATTATTATTATTATTATTATTATTATTACTATTATTATTATTATTATTACTATTATTATTATTATTATTACTATTATTATTATTATTATTATTATTATTATTATTATTATTATGTGGTAGGAGATATTCACCTTAAACGAAAACAACTTTTCTTTTAATCGTCATTAAATTGGCATATAATTAATGAGAAAACTGCTTATGATGCTTACTGGGGGTTAGAGTACAAGTAACATAACCCCCATTTGGTATCAAATCAAAATCAGAAAGTGACATTTTAGAAAAAAACCCTAGTGTATCTTTTTTTTTTTATTTTAAAGAAGACGTTGAGTTTTTAATATCTTTTTGTCAAAATTTAATTTTTAATTTTGCAAGGGAGAAAAATTAGGTGTTGATGATTGAAATAGTAAATAACCATAATTTTTTTTAAAAAAATTACATAATTAATTATAAATTGAACATTAAGTCTCTAATTAATAATTAATTACAACTTAGTTACATAAAAAAAGTTTATTGTGAAAGTGAACACAACTAGTTTAACTAATTAACTAACAACTCCAACTCGGTTAGTAAGTTAGCAGAAGTTAGTGAGAGGAAATAAGAAATAAAAATAATTACAAAGGAAGCTCTCATGTTTTTTTTTTATTTTTTTTTTAAATAATAATAAATGAAGCTCTAAGATTCTTCAACTTGCATGGAGGACTAAGTTAGATCCAATCATTAATTTTTTTTAAATAATAATTTGTTTGCGTATATTCAAAAAGAACAAACCATTTTCAATTTTGATTATCTTGTGTTTTTTCATGAAAATTGTTGGAAGGGTTGAAGGAGATGATTAGGATGATAAATATATATTTTAAGATTATATTATTAATGAATATAGAATTAATTTGGTTTCTATTTTTTATCAACACACAATATTATTATTTTGTAATTATTAAATTATTATTATGTATGAATTAATCATAAAATAAAATTATTACGTAAATAGCCATGAAACTAGGTGTATTAAATGTTTTATTATCTTAATATAATATAGTATGAATTTATTTGGGAAAAAAGAGAGAGACTAAATCACGTTAACTAATCTTCTTTGGTGAATTGGATTTTACAAATAACCCCTCAAATATTTGGAAGAAAATCGACTTATTTATTGTTAGGACTCTATTATATATCTTTTTATTGATGAGTGGAGGGGTTATTTTTGAATAATTAGATCATTCAAAAAAAAAAAAAAACTAACTAACAACTCCAAGAAATTAATACAAATGAAGAGAGAATATTAAATTTAATAAGGAGGCGAATATATATTTATTCAAAAATTAATAATTGAGTCTTATATTTATTTTTAAAGAAAATTTGATTAAATTATTTTAAAAAATGATAATGTGATGACAAAATTATATTTATGGAACATTTAATATCACTTGACATGCAAATAACTATTTTTAAGTTACAATGATGCCATTTTACCTATCATTTCTTTGAAAAAAGAAGCAATTATTTCCAATATTTTAGTTGTTGAAAACTTCAATCATGTCATTTTTTATTTATTTTTCTTCAAATTTTTTCATTTTTGTATTTATTATACTTCTCTTATAATTTTTTATTAAGTTGTTTTTCTATTGTTATTAAGATAAAAAAAATATAATCAAATATAACCAATCTAATTAAGAAAAAAACTTGGTGAAATTATTCCATTTTTTTTCATATTTCTTCAAAATATTTATGTACATATTATGTAATTTTAAATGATACATAAAAAAGTAATTTCTTCTTTTATGATTACTTTTCTAAAACACTAAAACTAAATTAATATTTAAAATAAATATAAAACTTGTGTAATTTTATAATAACTATGATATCTGCAAGACATGTTTTCCAATTTAATAATGCAAACCTCTGGTCCGTAGAGGATTATAGAGGCCTGGAGAAGGTTTTCTTACAATCATTGGGCCTTACAGTATAGCCATTTCATTTTATTAGGGGCATTTTATGTTATTGTGCTAAAATAATTTATAATGATATAATCATTATTATTTTTTATTATAATAAAAATATTTAAATTTTTTATATTTATAATTAATTATTATTATTAAATAAAATCATAGTTAATAAAAAATAATTATATAATATCGCCATCTTAATAATTGAGAAGTAGTTATAACAAAATACAACATTTACTCTTACCACACACCTCATCTATGTGAATATTTATTACGCATTTCCCTTAATTAAATAGACAGTCTTTTATAAGAATTTTAAAAAAATTATACTCTCAAAGTAAATTTTTTTTCTCAAAGTATACAGGAATAAAAAGGGTTGATTAGTTTGATTATTGAATTATTTTATAAGTTGATTTTATCTTTACGATTTTAAAAAATCTAAAAATAAAATAGTCTTATTATTTAAAAAAGTAACTTATAAGATCAATTTAAAGAAGTTTATTTTAAAAATTTTAGATTTATATAAAAGCATCCTCTAACTAAATAAAGAAAACAAGTTATATCATTTTTTTAAGAAATAAAAAGAATAAAGTAAATAAATATATTTATTAACTTAAAAAGCACTAATATTTAATTTAAATAATAATTTATGGTAAGTTAAGATTATACTATTAAATAATTTGTTAATATTTACGTTAGAGTTAAATATTCTTTTGATAACACTCTCGATCATGTTTTAGTTACATTTTTTTAATTTTACATACAATTTAAATAAAATATAACAATAAAAAAAATAAAATATAATAATTTAAAATAGAGTAATAAATATATTAAACTTAAAAAAATAGAGTGAGAGTGGGGTAGTTTTTCCTCTTTGATTTTATTGTTTGGGATTCCAATTTATATCCCAGAAAAAAAATTGTGAAAGCTTACATTTTAAATTTTTTATGACTAAAACAAGTGGATTTTTTTTGTTTTTGGAGAAAATTAGAAGCTTAACTAGAAACTATATTTTGGAAAAAAAAAGAAAAGAAAAGGATGTTAACATCTCATTAAATAAAAGTCTTCGTAAAATAGTTTTAAGTATTGTTGACCAATTTTATAAAGGAATAAGTTTTGTTAATTTCTTATTATCAAAATTCCAGTATAAAGCTTATTAGAGAAGCTTGTTAATAATATTCGTACTAAGCAAGCAAGCTTTCCCTCCAAACGAAACGTCAAAATTTTCAAGATTGAATATTCATTTCCCTCCAAAAATTTCAAAATTAAAGTCAAAACAATACTTCCCATTCCTCTAAGCATCGTGTTATATAATATAACACACCCATTAAATCTACCACTCTCCACCTCTCTGAATTTTGATCTCCCAAATCCTAATTGTTTCCACTCCTCATTCCCTTTGAATTTGAATTCTTAGATCCTATGGCTTCTTCCTTCAAGCCCACAGCTTCCTTAGGCGGTGACAATGCCAGTTCTGTTCCAAACAACCGTACCTCCGGTGAGGTTCACGTCATTATTGGTCCTATGTTTGCAGGGAAAACCACCTCTCTGCTTCGTCGGATCAAGGCCGAAAGCAACAACGGCAGGTAGTTTTGCATCAATGGGTTGTTAAAAATTGTTGGAAATCAACTCTCTCAAAGGGTTAACATTATACACTTATATTGGATCCTTAATAATTGTGTGAAAATTAGATCTTGCTCAGGGTTGATTATGCATTTCCAATTTTCAATGTTGCTTTTGAGAATATTTTTAGATTTTCTTTTTGAAAAAAAAAATAGTTATGAAAGAGGAGTTATTATATGTATTTATGATGTAGGAATGTGGTAATGATAAAATCTAGCAAGGATACAAGGTATGCCATTGATTCCGTTGTAAGTCATGATGGTGTGAAATTCCCATGTTGGACTTTGCCTGATCTGGCATCGTTTAGACAGAATTTTGGAGAAGATGCTTATGATAAGGTAGTTTCAATTTCGGTTCTTAGAAAATTTTGATGATACTCTTTGTTTTATTGAATAATCAAATGATGGATAATAACATGATGGTTTTTCCTGAAAGCCAATTTTGACATTTGGGTTATTTTCTTGAATAGTTGGATGTGATTGGAATTGACGAAGCTCAATTCTTTGAAGATCTTTATGATTTTTGCTGCGAGATTGCCGATCATGATGGGAAAACCATAATTGTTGCAGGTCTTGATGGTGATTATTTGAGGTGATTTCATAAAGTAAACAGATTTTGATATCAGAATTGTTATAAATATATTATTGAATTTTCATTTTCTATTTTTATACCATTTAATTTTTAATTTGTTACTAATATAATTTCAACTAGAGTTAAGTTTATGTGTGTAAAATCTTAAATACCCCACCCATCCACATCAGCCACCTTGGGATTCCATCATCAGGCAAAGCAAGAAGCTCCACATCTCTTTTTGCTAGCTTCGATTGAATATTTTTGATACTTTCGTGCCTCTTCGTCGTTGTATAATATCTCAGGCGGAGCTTGCAGCTCTGGTCTTGGAAGACATGTTGAATTCTTATATCTCTATGAGTATTCAAATTAAATTGAAAAATACCAGAAATAACTAGTTAGAAAATATTGCAAGAGTTAGACTTCTGACATTATAATCCAGAAGAAAACTAAATCCTAATTCTTTAGATATTAAACAACACCTAGTTATACAGAAAGCTCTAAATTTCATACAATTGTGATTGGGATTACACAAAATCGAAAGTGAAACCCTATCTTCTCACGACTTGGAGAGGGAAAAGAAAATTATGCGGAAGAGGGAAAAGTCTATGTGGGTTCGCGAGCTGGCTGGTGTGGGTGGGTTTGCATGAGGGATATTTGGTGTGAGAGAATACGGGGTATTTAGGGTTTTATACACAATTATTAACTCTTATAAAAATTAACTGATGATCATAAATTTGTAACAAATTAAAAGTTTTGATTTTAAACCTGCATACCCTGATTTAAAAATCCTTATAGATTCTATTAGGAGAGTGAATGGTATAAAAGTAACAAATGTAAGTATGATGGTATATTCGTATAACTCTCAAAATTTGTGGTATAAAAATTTGTTTATTTAATGCATTGCAATTCTGCCGAACTTTTTTTTTAATTACTTTGCTTTCTTCTCTTTTGGAACTCGCCATTCACCAACTTTGATCGGCAGGAGGAGCTTTGGTTCAGTACTTGATGTTGTACCATTGGCTGATTCTGTGACCAAGTTAACTGCACGATGTGAGCTCTGTGGCAAACGAGCCTTCTTTACTTTGAGAAAGACAGCGGATAAGCAGACAGAATTGATTGGTGGCTCCAATGTCTATATGCCCGTCTGTCGTCAGCACTATGTCAATGGGCAAGTTTTGATTGAAGCTGCAAGGAGTGTCTTGGAGTCCCATAACGTTAAGAGAGAGACTTGTTCTGTTTCTGAAGCATCTGTAATTGTTCAGTGATATATAATTTGACTCTTTTACAACCATATATAATCATATTTCCTTTGGCTTGCTGCGTATCTTAATTAGCTGTTTGTAGTTTGGACAGCCTAGTCTCGGTTTTGGGACCTTATCATATTTTATTATTATTGTTACTCTATGTAATTTTCCTTATTATATGTATATAATGGGGTCTTTTTAATTATCAATTTCTTTAACTTTCTTTTAACTTGATTTATTCTTTAAGATAAACCAAGCAAAGTTGCCAACTTTGTAGTGGTTTGTTGCTTTGTGCTACAGGTTTCCAATTACTAAACCAGGGTAAAATGACTCCTTGTATCCATATTTGCATAAACTTAAGTCATCACAATGTGTCTGTCTTGTGTAAACTTGTTTCTTGAGAAGCATCTCTAATGTCAATGCTTAGTTGTATTTAAACGTGTAGCCCTTTTGCAACATTGCAAGATCTAACCTAGCACTTGTTTGTGATCATAATTGCTTAAGAATTGTTACCAAAAAATATTTGCTTAAGAATTTCTCACAATTTATGCTTTTACTTATTTTGCTACAAAGATTTGTTCCATCACCATGATTGGTGGGGCAACAGGCTTTTTCTTTGGTTTTCTCATTCCAAATAAGGTTTATATGACGGAAGACCTTGAGTAGCCGATTGGTGTACTTTCTCTGTGCGGTGAATTCACAGATCCAATACAACTTTCTTTACCACATGGTTTAGTTGTACTTTAGTTAAAGTTGGTTCTTTACTGTTTGAAAAGTTCTGCCACTGAAGACCTCTCTTCAAGGACATAAGCTCTCTCGCTCAAGATTTTGAATTCTGACGCTAGTGGTTGGGGACTTATATTCAGTACTGGTGACTTCACGAGGTGTTTGACTTGGCAAGTTCTTATGTAAAAGTACAACTATTAATTCATTCCCTATTTTCCCTTATACATACAAAAAGGAGGCTTTAAATTAGCTGCAAATTTTGACTTATATTGATATTTGATAACATTGTCATTATAGACAAAAACAGATACCACTCACCTAAAACTGGCTACATTGATTTCTCAAGGCATTTTTTTATAATCATCCATGTTGTCATGGCTTCTTCACTCATGGGCCTTAAGGAATAGAGAAAGAAACTATGAGAGTAACGCAACATTCAACTATAGCTTTTATCAATGGCCTTTACAGGAATACACAGTGCCATTAATCCTTCAATATTTTCTACTTATTTCTGTAATATAATGTCGGGAAGGAATAAGGAGAGTCAGAAGAAGAGAAAAGGATGGCCATACATTTCGTCACACATCTGTCAAACATATGGTGGTTGAGAAGTGAGAGAGTAAACTCCCAAGTACATGTATTATGCAAGAATATCAATCAGCTGCATCAGTCTCTTCATCATAAACTTCAGCATAGAAAGGATCCTTCAGAAGCTCAGAGGCTGAAGGTCTTTCCCTTGGCTGTCCTATGCACTTATCAATAAATGCCATAATTTCAGGGTTGGTCACCTTGCTCAGGCCTTGTGGTTTTACTCCTGTTGTTACCTTTTTGTATATCTTGGCAATACTGTCACATTCACTGTATGGTATTTCCATTGTTACCATCTCAAGCAAACACATTCCAAAAGAGTATATGTCCACCATTTCTGTGTAATCCTCCTCATATAGCTCTGGGGCCATGTACTCTGGTGTCCCTAAAACTGAATGCGCTGCGTGGCTTCTACCCACTATTGCAGCTAAGCCCAGATCACCAATTTTGACCTAAAACAGGACAGAAATTTATAACGCTTCAAGCTAAGAGAACTGCCAGATGTCCAAGAGAAAAGGACTCTACACAAGTAGCACACTTTTAACCGTAAATGAATAGACAACTATGCTGCACATATAAGTTCCGAGATTTGGAGTCTCAAATAAATATGCAACTCCAAAGTCAGATATGCCAGACACTGTCGGGCTTTTACAGTAGTAAATGTAGAACTTTTGCACCATTAGACACTATGAATAGTTAAAAAGAACTAACGAATGCTGGATAGAAAGTTCATGCAGTTTATTTCATGCCTATAATCAGTGATGTCTAACAGATTATATGGCATTCACCAATTTATTTGCAACTAAAACAGAACAAATGGTTGAATGTAAAATGTAGAACTTTTGCACCATTGGACATTATGAAAAGTTAAAAAGAACTAATGAATGCTAGATAGAAAGTTCATGCAGTTTATTTCATGCCTATAATCAGTGATGTCTAACAGATTATATGGCATTCACCAATTTATTTGCAACTAAAACAGAACAAATGGTTGAATGTAAAATGTAGAACTTTTGCACCATTGGACATTATGAAAAGTTAAAAAGAACTAATGAATGCTAGATAGAAAGTTCATGCAGCTTATTTCATTGTAAGAAAATAAGATGAGCACTCTAATCAATAATGTCTAACAGATTACATGGCATTCACCAACCTAATTCAATCTGAAACAAAACAAAAGCTTGACATTATATGACTTTCTGTTTAGCTGGTATGTCCAATTTTATAGAGAAACAAAGAAGAAGAAAGTCTCAGTTGTCCAGATGAGTCAAAATAATTTTGTAACAAGTTGTCATTACCTGGCCAACGTTCCCATTGATGAAGATGTTACTGCAATTAAGGTCTCGGTGAATAACACATGGATCATGTGAATGAAGGTACTCCAATCCCTCAAGTACCTGCTTCGACCACTTTTTCAAAGCCTTAATAGACACATGCCGATGTTTCTTCCTGTAATCCCTCAAGTTTCCAGAAGTGCAAATCTCAGTAATGAAGTTTAAGGTGTTATGCTCATTGTTCTTCCAAACACTATAACAGACAATGATATATTTATTCTTCAAAGACCTCAATAGTTGAACCTCGGCAAGGATCCGATTAATGAGTACTGGATCTTCACTGAAATTCCTTAAAAGAACTTGATTCCAAGCAACTTCTGTACCTTCTTCCTGATCAAATGCCCGATATACCTTTTTCACTGCACCCGAACCAAGCAGGTCACTGTAACGGCCAAACCTCCCCGTTGGATCAACTTCAACAAATGGTTCAGCATCTTGATCTAAAGTTTTGGGACTCTCAGCTGGCATTTTTGAAGATTGAGCTGATCAGACAAGGTACCTATCAAAGATGAAGACGATTGTGGCTTCACAATTATGTCAAAGTCCAGAAACAGATACTATAACAACAAGTATATCACATGTTTAGACTCCGCAGGTACATGTAATTTCTTTACATGCAATTTGAAAAGAAAAATAACTCTGACCAGGTTTTAAGGCAAATTATAAAAAGAAAGAAAAATAAAAAAAGAGAACTAGCTTTAGAGCCTTAAGTCAATTGAAAAATACACCTAGGAGGCTATTAGAATCATAAATGGAAAACACATTTGTGGAATTTTGAGGAATTATGAGGAAATATGATGAACAAGTTTTATTGCATACTATTCTCCCTTTACAAAGGGAACTGTACATGCTTTTATAGCAAAACTATTCTAACGGGTGCCTATGATCTATTCTAACGTTTGCCTACTGTTCAGTCTAAAAGTGGTAAAAGTAGAGTAACTTTTTTCTGAAAACTAGTTGCTCCTTTTTTCCTAAAATAGCCTATGATGAAATAACCGTTAATGGTCTGAGGCTATTATTATTTTTATTCTATCTTGTTTTCTCAACACTCCCCCTCAAGTTGGGTTCGAACAAATTGATTGAACCCAACTTGCCAAGTATGTTCATATGATTAGTCTTGTCGAGCACCTTTGTAAAAATATCCGCCAATTGTTCTTTGCTTCTGACGAATGAGGTTTCTATTTCTCCTGACTGCACTTTTTCTCTGACAAAGTGACAATCTTCAATGTGCTTTGTCCTCATGGAAGACCGGATTTGACGAATGTGTCGCGCTGACTTGATTGTCGCAGAACATTTTCATAGCTCCCGTGGGCTCTATCTTTAAGTCGCTAAGTAGTTTTGATCCAGCATAAGCTCACTTCTTTGTGGATGCCATAGCTCGATATTCTTCCGCGACTTGACCTTGCTGACGTTTTGCTTCTTGCTCTTCCAAGTAACCAAGTTGCCACCTACAAAAGTGCAAAATGTGGTTGATTTTCTGTCACACAGCCTCCCAAAATGATCTGCATCGAAAAACCAACCACATTGTTAGAACCATTTTCTTCATCCAAATTCCTTGACTGGAGTGCCTTTAAGATATCTTAATATCCTTTCAATGGCACTCAGTGGTAATGCGTGGAGCATGCATAAATTGGCTTACATTACTTACCGCAAATGCAATATCGTGCCGTAACCGTGAGATAGATTAGTTTTCCTACCAATCTCGACATCGCCCTATATCAGTAAAGTGGTTCACCATCTTCCGATCCCAAGTTTAATGTTGGTTTCCATTGAGTACCGCCGGTTTTGGTTCTATCTTGCGATCTCTTTTAACGGTGACATATTTTCTTTGAGATAGAAATAGGCCTTTATTGGGAGTTGAGCTATTTCTATTCCAAGAAAATATGAAAGTTTTCCGAGATCCTTGATATCAAATTCCCTTTTTAAATATTGTTTGACCCTTTTAATTTCTTCATTATCATTTCCAATGATGATAATATCATCTACATAAACCAAAACAATTGTGGTGGAATTTTGTGAATGTTTGACAAACATTGAACAATCATGTGCTTTTGTTAAAATTATCTTTAAAAGAGAGAGGCTTAGCTTAGCGTACTCTTGGAGACCGCTTTGAGGCCATAAATTGCCTTCTTCAACTTACATACCAATGATGGATCACAGTGCGTATTCTTATGACTGAGGAAGAGTCATTAGACTTCTTCTTCCAAAGTTCCTCAAGGAATGCGTTTTTACGTCCATTTGAAATAGGTCCCATCCTAAGTTGGTAGGATTGATAGCAAAATTGCATCTTGTGTTCATTTTGCTACGGTGCAAAAGTTTCTTGGTAGTTCATACCATAAGTACGAGTGAAGCCTTTGCCACTAATCTAGCTTTGTATCTTTCAACCGTACCATCGCTATTATGTTTTATTTTGTATACCCATTTACATCCTACGGGTTTTTTATGTCTTGGTAAGTCTACAATGTCCATGTCGTGTCATTTTTTTCTAAGGCTTGAAGCTCATCTTTCAGCGGCCTTTAACCCAAATTGATTCTTGGCTTCATCAAAGTTATTGGTTGGTTCGATTTGATCAGTTATGTTCAAATAGGCTCGATACTCGGGAGAGACCTTTCGTAAGAAATAAAATTGTGAATTGGATACATCACCGACGTGGGATACATAATCCCTTAGCTTGACGGAGGTCGCGTTTGTCGTATGGATCTTCTCAAGGCGCTTTCTTCTTGAGTTGATTCTTCACTTGATTCATTTTTCCTCATTTTCTCCCCACGAAGAAATTGCACTTCGACTCATTGTCAATTCTTCCTCAATGCTTCAACTCCGTGCTTGATTTGTTTCCTCAGAAAACAAAATTATTTGGAAGTAACATGATTGAGTTGTCCTCAGTGCATTTAATTGATTGTCTTTTTGGTCATTTGTTTGGTAGTACGGTTCATCCTCAATAAATGACACATTTCTTGAGATATAAAGTTTATGATTTTTGGGATCATAACATTTATATCCCTTTTTTTCAGAGGAATATCCTAAGAACATGGTTTTCACCGAATTCTTATCTAGTTTATCTTGTCTTTTGATATGTACAAAACATGTACATCCAAAAACTCGAATATGATCAAGGTCTATTTTTCTACCTTTGAGAATCTCTAAGGGACTCATGTTTTTTAATCTTGCACTTGGCAACCTATTTATGAGATAAGTTGCCGTTAACACCGCATCTGACCAGTATATTTTGGGGACATTACTTTGAAAAAGAAGTGATCTAGTGACTTCAAGGAGATGACGATTTTTTCTTTCTGAAACTCCGTTTTGTTTTGGGGTATTTATACATGTTGTTTGATGTAAAATTCTTTTTTGTTTGAAAAATTCTAAAAAGGTTTTATTGACATATTCTCATTGCCATTGTCGATCTAAAAATCTTGATTTTGGAATTATATTGGTTTTCCACAAAGTTAAAAAATTCTTGAAAACAAAGTTGAACACCTCATTTTTGCTTTTAAAAGATAAAGCCGGGTAGTACTGAGAATAATCATCAATAAAGGTTACAAAATATTTAAAATTGTTATAAGAATCAATAGGTGGACCCCAAACATCGAGAATGAATTAAATCAAAACATTTGTTTGAGACAATCGGTAGATAATGGAAATGGTAACCTAGTTTGTTTTGAAAACCTACAAATATCACATGTGCTTGAGTCTAAATTAGAACAAAAAAGTTTGTTTAAAACTTGGTCTGGATGGGTGTCCAAATCTCGCTGTAGCAATTTGTCACGATTTATTGAATTTGATGACACAAAACACCTATTGGTAGAATCTTCAAGATAATATAGACCATTTTTAACAAAACCCTCACCAATCTTCTTCCCTGATACTCGGTCCTGAAAAGTGACTTTGTTTGGTGAGAATATAACATTACAATTTAAATCTTGAATTATTTTACTAACCGACAATAAATTTGAATTAAAGTCTGGTAAGTACAAAACATTTTTTACATTTTTTGCAAAAAAATTTGTAGTACCGCAACCGCTAATTTGGGCTTTATTTCCATTTGCAACAATTACATGTTGAGAATCTTTAAATTTTTTGAAATTTTGTAATTTAGATTGATCCCATGTCATGTGATCGGTTGCTCCCGAGTCAATGATCCATTTACTCATATTTTCTGAGAAATTAGAGATCTTGGGATTATTAATTTGTGAAGATAGAAAGTCGTATTTATATTGTACAAAAACCCGATTTTCTTCTTTGTAGCAACCCATTTAATCGACTCATGGGCGTGCGAGTTGTGTGTTTGTCGCCACGCAGGATCCCGAGAAATCCCTAGCTTAGCTCGCTCGGCGGTTCGGATCCGGCCGCTTCCTCTTCTTCGTCCGACCCCTTCCACACCCCCGAAATCTCCTCTCTCGCGATTTCGTGCGCCGCCCTCTCGCCTCTCGTCCATTAGTCGCAGGGTCGCGATGTGTTGGGCCAGTATCACGGCCAGGACTTGTGCAGCGGGTCACACCTTTCGCCGTTGTTGCTCCTCTCCCTCTCGCCCCTTCTCGGAAGTAGGTTGGGGTTAGGGTTTCGAGCAGTGCGCGCCGGGTTTCACCCGAGTTTGGCTCGCCCGAGCATTCATTGTAGCATGGGTTTCTTCTCTTCTATGGTAGCCGTGGCCAGAATCAATTGATGGTAGTTCGGAGAGTAGAGGATCCGGGGATCCGATGGCTTCAAAGCTCGGGTCGAGACCACCGAGATAAGTATATACCAACTCCCCGCTTGTGCCACTTTTTGGATTTCTTTCTGTTGTAGGTGGGAGGTATAGTCGAGTTCCTCCCATCTCGTCGATACCTTCTGCCCATATTGTGTGAGCTATTTTTGCCACTTTGTTTGATTTGTGACAGTTCCTCGTTTCAAATTGAAAATATGAGCGAAATTTTGTTGTTCCGTATAGTGTTTTTACCTTGTCCCATACGGCTTTGGATGAGTTTAGAAGCATGCATAAAGGCGTGCGAGGAAATTTCAGCATGGTGTTGAGGAGAGCATCGGCATGACCAAATGGTGCGAGGTTTGCCATTCTGCTATTTTTCCTTTTTCTTGCCAGTTGGATCGTTTTCTGTGGTTGGTTTTGGTTTTTCTATGGTTCCATCGATATACCCTAACTTTCCCCTGCCACTGAGGCCTATTAGGGTCGATCCGGGACCGGGAATGTAATCTTTATTGCTGAGGGTTATGGTGGTGATTTTGGAGTTATCAGATGGTATAGACATGATTTCTGGTTTTTTGCTGATATGTGTCGAGGAAGGATTTCTGTGGCTCTATTGGCTCTTGCCCTTCTCTTTTCTTGACACAGCTTGAGTATTTTTCTGGCCCTTTTACCGCTTTGATACCATGTGGAATTTTGAGGAATTATGAAGAAATATGATGAACAAGTTTTATTGCATACTATTCTCCCTTTACAAAGGGAACTGTACATGCTTTTATAGCAAAACTATTCTAACCGGTGCCTATGATCTATTCTAACGTTTGCCTACTGTTCAGTCTAAAAGTGGTAAAAGTAGAGTAACTTTTTTCTGAAAACTAGTTGCTCATTTTTTCCTAAAATAGCCTATGATGAAATAACCGTTAATGGTCTGAGGCTATTATTATTTTTATTCTATCTTGTTTTCTCAACAACATTCCATTCTAATTATAATGGTACAATAACACAGCAAAAGCTAAATGATACCAAAACATAAGAAAAAGCAGTTAAAATGAAACTTTAAACAATAATCTGAATATCAAAATCAAATCGACGAGTTAAAGAAAGATGAAGTTACAATACGCTCGTGAATGGAATTCTAAATTTTGGTAGTTACACTTACAGAAATGGGGATAAAGTACACACTCGAATTGGCGAATGTCAATACAAACAGTATCTTTCAACGTACATGTAATCGACGCATAAGAAATCAGAAAGTCAACAAGAACCCAGCAATGAACTTCGGAGGCATAAACAGCACATGATGGTTTTCAGAATTGAAACAGATATGCGTAAAACTGATAGAAATGAGATTCAAGATCAAGAAAACAAAGAAATAACAGGTTCTGAACAGGAAACCTCAGTTCAAGGCGATCGAAGATATAGTCCATCAATCGAGTTGAAGGAAGAAAAAAAAAATCAACAAAGCATATCAATGATTCAAAGCTCGATCAAGAATTAGATTTTCTGCTCGAGTACATGTACATTATGCTGACTATCCACGTAATTCTATTGGTTAGAAAATATTTCATGTATAAATATTAAGAACTTTAAATTAATGTGTATAGATCGTGCATTTACAGATCAAAAAAATACCTAGAGCTGAGAACTCTGAAGAAATGACACGCACGCGTAAAATTGAGAGGAGAATTTTTAGCAAAACACAGAACGCGAATTCGTATAGAAATGCCAAATAGAGTTCGATATGATTTATAGATGTAGCAGATACGGCCATACGGGGATTATTCCATTGAGACGACGTCGTGATTTCGGTGGAGACGTGGCAATTATGCTAATGATGCGTTTTCGTGATTTCTTTTCGGTGGAGACGTTTTGATTTTTTAACTTGCACTTTACAAAAAAGCATGTGTTTGATTTTCGTATAATATTAAAAAAATATATTTATTTATATTATAATATATATATATATATATAATTAAATTTAAATCCAACGATAATATAATTGAAACATATGAATTTCGTGTGTCAACTTATTAAGTCAATATATAGTTTTTTTCCTTTATAAAAGAACAACATATTTTTTAAGTCGCAATATATAATGGAATAATATTTATATTTATATTTTATTTTATAATATATTTTATCATTATTCATATCATTATTTATTTTTTAATTTTTATTTCTACACAATTAGTATATATATATATATATAGAATTTCAGTACTTATAATGTTCTACAATTGTAATTTTGACGCTATATGCAAAAATTTTGATATATCTATTTAACTTCTCTTTTAATAATAAGAATACGTGCAAAATTTAGGCACTCAAATTTTACATTAAAAATTTGTTTAATTTATCGTCATTATTTATAAAATATTGTAAAACTTAAGTATTTAATAAAATTATTTCATAATAAATCTATAATATATAATATTAGATAAAATCAAAATTTCCATACCAGGTGACCTAGAGTCCTAGACTAAGTTCCTCTTGGTGACTTTTACTATACTTGATTTTATTTGATAATATCATTATTTGAAGACATACAACCAGTACAGATTATTAAAGACAGGGACTTGACTTTGAGGTTCATCTATTATGGTTCTCGAATAACACAAAAGGGTGCAAACTAATTAATATTTTACTTCAGAATCAACATTCAAGTAATTAAGGCTTCTTCTAGTCTCCCACAGACTAACAAAAAATGTTCACAGACTAAACCCATGACTGATTGGCAGAAAAAAAACTGTATCCATAATCAGAATAGACTCCTGATCCTAAATCTCTCTTTTTCATGGAAAATCTGTGATCTATTTTCTATATTTGGAAAGTACACCACAAGACTAATTCCACTCCCTCTTCCCTGATGGCAAGGTTACAACATCTTGGACCCAACTTTTTGACAAGTTCAAACGTGATTTCCAAACTTGGGATGGGACCTTCCTTCCTTTCTCCTCAATGAGACGAGATCCCGAAGATTCAGCCAAAATATCAGAGGGATAGGAGAGAGATAAGTATCATCTCTTTGTTTATACTTATTTTCAAATCTTAATATCCAATGTATATCCCAGTGATTTTAATTTATTAATAAAAATAATAATATTTTAACCTTTAAATTAAGAATATATAGTATAGATTTGATAAGTGAAAATAGAGTATCATATTCCATAGAAACATAGGCAGGATCTAGGAACTTATAATGCTCAAACTGGTACTTAGAGACTACGAGTTTGTACTATCCAGACAATAACAATCGAACCAACGTTAAATTACTTTATGCCTGAGCAAAAGCTTCTCTTTCAATTTATATGACTATAAAAAAAAAAAATCTAAATGACCTGGAGATATAAAATGTAATATCTTATCTCATCTTATCTCTCATTTTGTATCTTTAATAAACTCATAATGTAATATTATCTCATTGTATTTAAATAACATTTTATCTCATTAAATTGTAACCCTAATAAACCTAACTTTATACATATAATATCATTTTTTAACCAAATTTACATTATAAATTATTATTTATCATATTTTTTTATTGTTTTTATATCATTAATTATCTCATTTACTGATAAATAAGATATTTCAATTAGTATCGTTTTATTAACATCTCATCTAATTAAAAATTAAGTAAGATAAAATGAGATTTGTTTTAAAAATTCATAAATCTCATCTCAATTTACATATCTACTACTCGTTAGGCATCATTTTATTTTCCACTCAACATTAGGGATGGCCTCTGTAGACATTTGAATGGAGTGAATCACCACCCCAGGCTAAATCAAAATACATCGGCCAATATTCCCTGTGTTCACGGGAAGTGTTTTAAACTCCTAAGTATGATGGGAATGGTTCCCAAGCACGAAAAATTGACGCCAAGATGGTTGTGAAAGCTGTATAAAGTTATGTGAAAGTTATCTACTGCTATCTCCAAGATTCGGTTCTAAGCTATTTCTGGCCGTGTAACTATAGAGGATGGGAATATCTAGAAAGAAAAAAAAAAAAGACCTAACCGTCTCTAGTAGATCTTAAATTTCATTTAGTTTGTTTCAATAAACACATATTATAATACGTACATTACATCTAAATTTAGACCCAGTGTGATTTTTCTTTCACCTAGATTTTGATTTAGTGGTATTTTAGGCATGTTTTGTTACGTTTTGATTTGTTTTATTTCTAGATTTCAATATAAATCTTTTTGTTTATGTATTTTTACAGCTCAAAATGTGAATATCTCATTACATGAATAGACAATTTAGATTGAAAATTTATCATCTTATCAATGACAATAACCATATATGTTTGAAAAATTGAAAGAACTAAAAAGAAAACTGGAACCATACTAGAAATAATTTTGATCGACTATTATGATAATTTGATGTATTTTCATTTTTTTTATTTAATTGTTCTTGTATTTTTATTTGAATGAATGAAATATTAATCTCTCTCCAAAAACACATAGGATGGTATTATCAGGTCTCATCAAAATAAGTAGCCTGTAAACTGAACAAATATGAATAGGACTTATCTGCTCGCATATCCTTCAGACCAAAGGGTCGAGCTTCCACTAGAACAAAAACAAAATAGAATATTCATAAATTCAGTTGGTGAACCGCAGAAGCTTCATTATCTCTAAATTCACAGCGTAAACAGAATGGAGTACTGAAATTTTTAGCTATAATGAAACACATGTAACAAAAAGCATTACATAATACAAATTACCAAGGTGGAGTAGAACCCTCTGGCACAGAAGGTGATGTCGAAGCCATACTATTATCTCTCCCTAATCTTGATATACTCCTTCCACCCTTCGGAGTAACCAACCCTGGGATTGCACCTCGGTAACTGGCACGAAGAGTTCCATCAATAGATGCCGAAGACTTGCCAATTGCATTCCTTACGAATTTCTGAGTGGCAGGAGAAAGTGTCCGCACATTAGGACTAACACTGCCACCTATAACAGGTGATGGCAATGGTGGCTTTTGAAACATTTTTGACCTTTCTCTCAGCTTGCGAGCAGCCTTCCTTGACAAGGTATGCATCTTCTCATCTCTTGCAGGCCGGCAAGGGATCTTATAATGAGGACCATCACCACTACCACCAATATCAATTGGTGTGTCTTCCCGCTCCAACCTTAAAGGAGTCCCTTCAATTTCACCCCGTGTAATAAATGGAGACTCATCAACCCCTGGAGCAGGTGAGGGAGTCCTGACAAAACTATACCCATTTTCCTCAAATCCTCCAAATCATACTTCTTTAACTTATCCCCTTCTCTTCCAGATATAGGAACTGGTGTAGCACCTGCAACGGGCGTATAAATGACTTCCACTGTACCGTCATCTTTTGGCCTAGAATCCATCATTTTACCAATAAATCTTGCATTTTTACGATTGATCTCCTTCTCCAAACCCTTCATTCTAACAGCCCTTTCTTCTTCTGTCAATGTGGCTTCACCGCGGTCAGACGGATGATACATCAACAAATTCTTTGCAGTATACTTCCAACCTTCCAATGTACTAGGTGGCTGATCAGATGTTCCATACCCATCTGTAATCCTATCCCTCTTCACCTCCTCTATGGACTTAGCATCTTCCTTCTCTCCTTCAGTCAAATACCCAAATCTCTCTTTCCTCTTCCTATTCACCTTCTCTAAATCTTAGAAAAACTACAATTGTCCTCGCTAGTATACCGCCTAAAGAACTCTTCCAAGGACAATGAATCATCGACGCAACCATTACCATCAGTGGATTCTTCATCCCCAGATAATACCCTCCCTACCTGATACACCTGGGGTTTTCGGAGTTTTTCCCTCAAATTCATCAAAAGGATTGAAACTACGCATAAATGTCGAACCTTGTGTTTGAGTTCTGCCATAAGTGTTGGGATTGTTTACCTTCTTGCCACGGCGCTCCATAATCTTCAGCTGGGCATCGCGGATTTGAACTGGATCACCAGTCTTGATGGCTTCAAGCCAATCCAGGCGGTCCCTGAGTTTTGAGATGTCAGGAAAGTAAGTAGTCTCGTTCGATGATCTTCTCGATTGCAGCGACATAGGAGTCTTCGTCGAGGACTTTGGGCTGGCCTTTGGTGTTCTTTGGAGTGATCTCAGAGGAATTTTTCGAGTTTTAATAATATAATTTATTTTTAATTAACTACCTTTACCAAATTAATAGATTAAGTGATAGTATTTATAATTTAAAAATTAAATAATATAAACTTTTGTATTTTTTCCCATCTTTTATTTTTTTAAAAAAGGTACTATTATCTGGAAATTTAACACAAATTTAATGCTTTTAAACGAATTTGAGTTGGGTTAAATATATTAAATTATAATAAAAGAGGTTTATTTTGACTCATTTATTAAAATAATTGATCCGGCTGAATATATAAACCGGGTCGGGTCATAAACATATCTAACTCACCCTTTTGAAAGCCCTATACGTAGTTATTAATTGTGTGACGAATTTGAATATTTTATATTATTTTCTCATTTTTGTATATATCTTATTAATAAAAGCATGGTACATGATTTGGTGAGCAAGTGATTGAATACTAAGGACGTACATCGGATGAGACAGGAGTGGGTCCACTAATTTTATCTCTCATTTAAAGAATGAGTTACTCATCATGTATTGACTTCTTTTTATAGATATTGAAGATATTCTATTAAGAAATAAATTACGAGAACATTTGATAATCTAAAAGCTTAAAAAATTTAAAATAATTTATTTACTAAGTATTTAAATTTTAAATATAAATTTTAACTATAATTAATTATTTACATTATTTATTTAACACTCATTAAAATAATTTAGGTATCATGTACCATAATATTAAAATTTTAATATTAATTTATTTATGGAAATATTATTTTTGATTTGATTTGATTTTATTTAAATATAAAATTTTAAAAGATATATAATATATTTTAAAAAATAAAATTAAAAAAATAATATTTGAAGGATAGGTAAGTAGACAGAGTAATTTCCAAACACACCTCACCACGACAAAGTTTTCTCATAAATTTTAGGTTATTATTAAGTAAATTGATATCATTATTGAAAACTCAATAAATAACATTTAAAAGTTTCAGAGTTAGATTTGTTTAACTTAATTAATTTCATTTAATTTTTAAATTAATCAAGTTGATTTTAAGCTAAATTGAGTTAGTTTATTTATAGTATATTATTTAATTTTTTTTAAAATATTTAACTAATTATAAAAAAACAAATAATTAATATAGTCACTTCAAATCCATTAATATTACTACTATAAATATAAATGTATAATATTAACCCAAAATCACCATTTTTTATGATTTTTAATTATATATATTAAAATTAATATCAATTTTTTTTCTTCAAATATTTATTTTAGACTTAAAATAGATATATAAATTAGATTAAATTAGGCACCCTAAAAACTTATGGGTATTAAATTTTTCATGTTGCATAATTACGTGGTTTATACACTTTATAGTGTAGTTTTTTAGGTGAATCTTTTTAATCTTATAATTTAAAATTTTGTTCAATTAAGTTAAAAATTTTAAATAGTGAGATTTTTTAAAGATAAAAAAAGTATATATTTTTTTAATAAAAATATTTTACTAGAAAAAAAACCCACCACTCCCTTCTCACCGTCCCTTATTTGTCTCCTTTTCTCTCCCTCTTTATCTACTCTTTTTCTTCTACTTACTCTTTTTTTATTACTCCCTTTCTCTCTACTATTTTTATCTCCTCTTCCTCTCATTTTCTCTGTCCCAATGGGTCTCTCTTTCCCTCCTCTACTAGCTTTTTATTTCTCTCAATTTTATTTCTATTTTTTATTAATAAAATAATGATGAGATAATTAAGAGAAGGATAGAAAGATGAGTTTTTAAAAAAAAAATTATTAATAAAATATAGAATTTTTATTATCCTTAAAAAATATTAATTTTTAAATTTTTTGAAATAATTGATAATACTTACAAATTATAGAACTAATTGAATTTATTTAAAAATTTCACAATTAAAATGTATAAATAAGATAGTTATAAAACTAAAACCACCACCTATTTAGAACTTGTTATTAGGAGTGTACACGGTTCTATTTGATCCAGTTTTGAGTAAAAATAGTTTAATAGATCGTTCATATTGCTCAAACTGAATAGGTTTGATTATTAAAAATATTGTAACTGAACGATTTGGTCCAATTTCCAACGATTTGATCCAATTTTTAACGGTTTAGTTCAATTAATAATACATAAATATAATATACATAATGATATACTTTTAATTAAAATAGAAAAAAATTAATAGACGGTTTGAGATAAATGATATGAGAAATTTAATATATTATTAAAACTGATCTGGTTCGGTCCGATCGGTTTAAAAATTAATATAATTGACTGGACCGTTTGAAAAACGATTTTAGATAATACAAACTAGATCAAACCATTTGATTTATAAAATTATTCGGGCCGGTCTGATCCGATCTAGTTTTCCAGTTTAATTCAGTTTGATCCGGTTTTTGGACACCCTTACTTGTTATATAGTTTTTTATTGTATTAAAAAATATATAAATTTTTATTTTTATTATTTAAAGAAAAATATAGATATAATTTAGTTAATTTATATATATAATAATGCTAATAACATATGCATTATGAAAATTAAACTTATTCAGTTAAAAAAGTGTTAAACTAAAAAATATATTTCATTAAAAAATTATCAAACAAGTTAATAAATTATTAATAGTTCAAATCAATTGTTATTTTAAACTCGTGAACAAAGTGTTTTAAATAAATTTTTTGAGTATTATTTAAAAAAAAAACTAAAACTGTGCTGATTGCTGGGGCTGAACAATTTATTTGACATCTTTAAATGAATTTAATAGCCACTTGCCCCTTTCTTTTAAGATAAATATCAAATATAAATGAGAAATAAAAAAAAAATGAAAAAGTTATCATCTTTGCTGTGCTTCTAGCTAGATCTTTAATTTCCATATAGCAATGGTTATTGTGCATTTTTCCTACCAAATTTCGCTTATGTAATCGGCAGTTCTCCATCAGCTCCTTTGTGTTTTCAAACAGTGCTTTCAGATGGTTATCATGAAATTGAACTCTATTTTTTTTTTTAAATAGCTTTCAAGGCATTTAAATAACTTTCAGAATATGGAGAATATGGTTATAATTAATAATGTATTTTACCAATCAAATGATATTATTGAATTGAATTGAAGGATTGGAGAGTGCTTCGATCTCTTTCACAATAAACAAGTTAAGAAAATATAGAACTTGATTTGAAATAAGCTAAAAGAGGGTATGTAATTAGGTTTCACTTCGTATTTTTCTTGTTTTAAATTTCATTTATTTGCTTCTCTTATTTTATTAATTTTTTTCCATCCTTTTCTTTTGACTCATTCTTTTGTCTGATTCTGATAATTTAAATATAAGAAAATTAATATGACATGGTTCACTATTTTAAGTGTTACCTTGTAATAAATAGGAAAGACACAAAAACAGATAAATAATACAATTAGTAGATTCCGATCCTCATGAAACATATGTTAGAATGTCAATTGTGAGATACGAGTATTGGGATTATTCTAATTTATTGTTTAAATAATATACGGGCATGATAAAAATTCTTCGTATAAATAGAATTTTTTATCATCAAATTTTAAAATTGTTACAAAAATATCATCAAAATTTAATTTATTACTTTAATACTATTAAATTTTACAATTATTTTAAAAATATCATATTTTTTGGGTTACTTACGTACCATTATTTTTTTTGTAAAATGTTATAAAAATACCATACATATCAATCATTTAACGAAAATTAACAAGTTTTTTGTACTTCGATGTTATTTTTATTAAATTTGTAAAATTTAATTATATGAAAGTAATAAAAAAAAAATTTAACGATATTTTTGTAACATTTAGTGAAGTTTAATGATATAAAAGTAATAAATCAAAGTTTGTAAGTTGATAAAAAAATCTAATTACTTACATTTTTATGAGTTTCTACTTTGAACGATTTCACAATAAAATATTATGATGGATTTTTTTAAAATAATTTTGTATACATTTATCAAATTTTAAAAGGTTTTATATAATATAAAATTTTAAAATTTAGAATATAAATAATAATAATAATAAATATTTAAAAACCTATAACGAGCTTATAACTCAATCATATATAGTCTTACTTAGACATTTAAAAGGTTTAAAATTTGAGTTACAATTATACGTATAAGTAATGTAATTATTAAAAAAAATTATCAAAGTAGTTTATTTATTATTTAATAGTTATAAAAATAATTGTATAAAATTGAAGCTAAAAATTATCATCTTTAGTCAAAACTCATTAAATTTAACTATAAACATATAAAAATGAATCAATTATTAAAAATACATTAATGCGAGGGAAAGTTAATTCTCATTAAAATGTTAGGATATTATTTACAAATAAGTTGGTTACTTCTCAACCAATCACATAAATATACTTGGCAATATGTTCTAAGAATATAACTACTTAACACTTTTTCTCAAACTTACCATGATTCAAGCATTAAGAGTTTGCTTCTAAGATGAACAAATTGAGGCCTACTTAAAGACTTTGTTAACAAATAAACTAATTGTTGTTCAGAAGAGCAATGCTCAATAATGAATTCCTTTTTCATCATTTATTATCTTATGAAATGAAAATCAAGGTCAATATATTTAGTTCAATGATGCATTATATAATTCTCACATAGGTACTTGATACTCATATTATTACAATAAACTTAGGGTGGTTGTTCTAAAGGTACACTAAGTTTAGAAGAAAAAAAATGTTTTGATCAATCTTATTTATGTAGATAATGAAGCAATAGCTCTATATCCAACCTCTATTGTTAATCTTGCCACCACTTTTAGTTTCCCACGTGACCAAGAAACCAAATTGTCCCTTAGGAAGACACAATATGTATTTACATTGCGACTGTCATCCCTATAGTTTACCCAATCTGCATCTAAGTAATCAATTATCTCAAGTGCTATGAAGGGAATGAAATGTAGATCACATGTTTCATTGTCAACTAGTGTACATTTGTTGGTTTGTTAAGGAAGTGACGCAATCTATTAACAAAGAAAGCCAACTATGGCCTTGTGATGCAACAATATTGAAGGGCTCTTACTAGATTCCTAAACACGGTTGCATCTTCCTCATTAAGAGCTTCGTCACAATGTTTGCTTAAAATTCTCATATAAACCATAGGTGTGGCAAGTGCTTTGCAATCAACCATGGTTGCTCAAGATAGAAGACCTATAATGTAACATTTTTATAATATTTTGTGAAATTTAATAATATAAAAGTAATAAATTAATATTTGATGTTATTTTTATAACATATCTTAAAATCCGATGATAAAAAAATCTATTTACTCGTATTTTTATGAGATTCTACTTTGATCGTTATCACAATAAAAAAATTATAATGATATATTTTTTATTATGATATCGATCAAAGTAGAACATTCATCAAAATTTAGAATGTATCTTAAATAATAAAGTCTATATAAATTATTATATAATATAAAATTTTAAAATTTAGAATACAAATAATAATAATAATTTTAAAACTGACAACGAGCTTATAATATATATTTTACTTAGACATTTAAAAGGTTTAAAATTTGAGTTTCAATTACAAGTAGGTGAGTAGTGTAATTATTAAAAAAATAATATCAAAGTAATTTACTTATTATTTAGTAGTTATAAAAATAATTATATAAAATTAAAGATAAAAATAATTATCTTTAATCAAAACTCGTTAAATTTAACTATAAACTTACAAAAATAAATCAATTATTTAAAATACATTAGAGATAAAAGGTGAAAATATAAGATAATAGTGATATAAGAGCGTGATGGAAAGTCAATTCTCATTAAAATGTTAGAAAATTATTTATAAACAAGTTGATTACTTCTCAACCAATCACATAAATATACTCGACAATCTACTCTAAGAACATAACTACTTAACACTTCTCTCAAACTTAATACGATTCAAGTATCAAGAGTTTGCTTCTAAAATTAATTAACAAATCAACTAATTGTTGTTCAGAAGAGCAATGCTCAATAATCAATTCCTTCTTCACCACTTGTTCTCTTATGAAATGAAAATCAAGGTCAATATATTTAGTTCAATGGTGCATTATATAATTCTCCCATAGGTACTTGATACTTATATTATCATAATAAGCTTAGGGTGGTTGTTCTAAAGGCACACTAAGTTCAGAAGAAAAAAAATGTTTTAATCCACCTTATTTATGTAGATAATGAAGCAAAAAGCTCTATACCCAACCTTTATTGTTGATCTTGCCACCACTTTTAGTTTTTCACATGACCAAGAAACCAAATTATCCCTTAGGAAGACACAATATGCATTTACATTGCAACTATCATCCCTATAACTTACCCAATCTACATCTAAGTAACCAGTTATCTCAAGTGCTATGAAGGGAATGAAATGTAGATCACATGTTTCATTGTCAACTGATGAGCAGAATCGTGATCGCCAAATACTTTGATGAACGAAAACTTGATGAGCGAAAACCAGCATCGCCGATCCTGCCAATACTTTGGTTTTATATTTATAAAATTCTCGCAAGTGCACGAATCATTTCGTAGAAAATGATAAGTATACTCCCAAGGTTGATCTAAGGAAGGAATGTATGTGGTTTTTAATTTATTATTCAAACTTTTAAAAACGAAATTAAATCATAAACATCCTGTCACGATATTTTGGGTTTTGTGTTTTTAATCTAATTACAGAAAATTAAACATAGATTCAATAAACATTCATGCAAATTTTATCTTTTATAAATAGTGGAGTATTTATGGATATAATAACTAAGTTAATTATGCTTGCTCGTATTATTTAGGTTATTAAATATATGAATTGATATTTATTGATTCTCCCTTTTTTGTATGAATACCACCTTTTGGGAGTTAGATATTCTTTGTTAACTAAACAAATCAATTAACAGCTTTGGGTGGGTTTGCTAACTATTTTGGTTAAATAAATTAATTCATTTTTCTAAGAGATTGAAAATGAACCATTTAAATCCCACCTTTGGTGGGGTTAGGCGATTTAAACTTTATTCAAGGTATCCAAATTAAACCTAAGAATTTAGTTATCCGAGTACTAACTTTCAAGTTTTAAAACCACTACCGAAAACATATCGTCAATACATTTTCAGATAATAATTCTTATAAAAACTTTTGAAATAGAGCTTCACTCTAACTAGGGCGATTGTACCATCAAATAAAAAGAGCACTACTCTAAATTAGACAGGATAACTAAACCTTAAAATCTAATTTTCGGTTTAAGTTTGTAATGAAAAATAATATATTTCTCTCTAACATTCTTAATATAAAATCATGAATAAAAATAAAATCAATTCATTTTAGAGATTTTTACCTATTTAATATTTCGCAAGCATAATAACGTCATTATTACATCATGTTTACTAAACCAAAGACAATTAAATTTAACCACAGATAAATTAAATATAACATGTAAGAATAAAGCATAAAAATAATCAGAAAGAAAATAAAATCCTTACGTAACTTCGACGCTATTCCCGTTGCTGGAAAAACTCCAAGCGGAATTTGCACTCCCATTTATTGAATCAAAAAGCTAAAATATTACAAAAACATAACTAGTTCTTCCCTAAAAGGGAAGAACTCTAAAACTAAGAGAAACTAGCTAAAACATAAGAAAAACTAGCTAAAACATAAGAAAAACTAAAAAAAACTAAAAACTAAGAAATGGAGAGAAAGAAAGAAGAGAGAAGTGTGGTTTTGAGGTGTTGAAGGTGTGTTTTGAAGTGAATGGAAGGGGGTATTTATAGGTGAGGATGGAGAGAAAAAATGAGTAAAAAAATGTTAAAAAATTAAAAAAACGTGTAATGGAAATGCTGAGGTCATCAATGACGTCAGCATGACGTCATGGGGGCGACTGCACGTGGAAAATGGGGCAAAAACGCGTTGGGCGCGGAGGAGAGGCCGCTGGCGTTGCGCGTGCGGCTGTCGTTGCGCGCGCGCAATTTCGCGCGTGAACAGTGCCCGCGCGCTGCGACGCGCGAATGAACGGGAGTCAACGCCGCGCGGGCGCGAGCACGGGGATGCGCGCGGCTGGGCTACGGCGCGCGATTTCCGTCTTTTTGACATTTTTTAACCTTTTCGACCCATTTTGTCCAAATTTTCCATGTTTGTTGACCTTTTCCCACTTATTTATTAATATATTTGTGATGTATTGCTTCAAGTATTCTTCTTTGAGTCTTTACATTACGTTTTTAGGCCAAAATTCCTGAAAAACAATAAAAATACCCGTGATTCCGAAAAAGACAAATTTATATAAATATATGATAAAACATATAAATATATACATTTTTAATCAATTAATGTGCATAAAATCATGGTTATTTTAGTGCTTTTTGAGCACTCATCATCAACTAGTGTACATCTAATGGTTTGTTAAGGAACTGACACAATCTATTAACAAAGAAAGCCAACTATGGCCTTGTGATGCAACAATATTGAAGGGCTCTTACTAGATTCCTAAACACGATTGCATCTTCTTCATTAAGAGATTTTCCATCATGTTTGCTTAACATTCCCGTATAAGCCATGGGTGTGGCAAGTGCTTTGCAATCAGATATGTCTACTTTAGATATAAGACCTTTAATTTATTTTGTTGAGACAAAAACAAACTAGTAGAGGAATGAGACACTTTAATGTCTAGAAAGTTGTGAAGGGATTCCAAATCCTTAAAAGAAAAAAAAGGAACTAATCTAAGAAATAAAGGAGGTTAGAAAAGAGTGCTTGTTACTCGTTAGGACTATGTCATCAATATAGGCTAGAATGATAAAGACATCAAAATCGTTCTTTTTGGCAAACAAGCTTGTATTAGTCACTGCATTCAAAAAACTCTACTTCAATAAACGTGAACTTAGTTTATGATATCAAGAATTTGTAGATTAACTCAAACCATAGAGATATTTCTTTAAATGACACGTATGGTTAGGCTTAAAGGGATCAACAATTCCTTGAGATTAATGCATGAAAACTATCTCAACCAAGTCACCATTCAAGAATATGTTATTTATAACTAATTAATTCAAGGGCCAACCAAAAGCAATTACAAGAGACAAACACAATACGAATGTTGGTATCTTTCACTATAAGAATTAAAGTCTATAATTAATCCTATGTGTTTGAAAGTATCCTTGAGCAACCAGCCTTGATTTTTTTTATCTATCTCTTCATTGGCAAGTGTATTTTTTGTGCATCTAGGAACAACCAATAACTTGTTGTCTCTTTTACGAGAACATAAAACGTGCAAGTATACACGGTCACAAGTAATAATATGATAAATAAAATATCGTTTCCACGGAGATTTGTTACTAGTGTTCGTTAATTACTAAAATTATTTCAACCTAATTTTATCCAAACAGTTGATAATTTGATACAGTTTGATTAACTAATTTTTATAACAGTTTTTAAGAAAATTCTAGGATTGCAGTTTCACCAAATTAATCCACTTGAATCATTATATTTTCTCTTGATTTATGTTCTCGTATTTTAAGTTGTTAACCAAGAACTCCTAAATTTATCCATATATCTCTTCCGAGCTCCATACAGACACATCTCGTTAAAATAATTCACTATATTCCTATGAGAATTAAATTCAACCAGATTTATTAAGTTCTAAGTTCTCAAATAGTTACACATACAATAAAAGTATATTCCTATCCCTTATACATATACGTTATTTTATCACGAGCAATACACAAAAATGCCTTTTCCAAGTTTATTTAAGTGTCACAGATCAATTAATTAATCTTCCGATAATTAAAAGTATTAAGCACAGATAAAATAAACAACTGAAAAGCGTTCCATAAATCATTCGAAAATAATTAAATCAAGTTTCATAATTCAAGCTACACTGCAACCCTAGAACAAATAAATTAGTTCATAACAGAAATTAAAATTACAACACAACAATAATCACACATTTCAGAGAAATAAAATTTAAAAGAAAAAGATTAGAAAAAACTCTTTCACGATTCTTCAATGAAAAATAAATTCTTCCCTTTCCTTCTTCTTCGTTGTCTTCTTCTCCCTATCTTTTCCTAAGAAAATACAACATAAAAGTGTCAAATAAACGTTCTACGTGTTGTAGAAAACACGCAGAGAGGAAAACAAAAGAAAACTTGAAGAGAGAAAAAATGTAAAACTGTGAGCTACGAAAAAAAAACTAAAACTAAAAAAACTCTATTCTTTTTCTCGCGTACAAAATATATCCCCCATCTCCAACTATTATTTTTTATTTTTCTTATCACAATCATGTAGTGGGGGACAAACAAAACATGGGAAGAATTAAAATAAACACACGCGTGAAAATGATCTGTGCTTTTTTGATTATTTTTCTTTTATGCATGCCACATGTCATCATTTGATTGGCTGCGAGATATAACGTGACACGTGGCAACCTTTCATTCAGTGCTAAGAACGGGCGCATGGAGATCATTTGGAGCGCGTCACACACGATTTCATCGCACTGGAAGTGCGCAACAGCTAGCTTCAATACGTGGCGACGCGATAACAGCTGGTAAGTGTTCACCGTTTATGCGTTTTTATTTTACCAATTACATGCCACGTGTCGTCATGTGATTCGCTGAAAGATTGATGAGACACGTGGCTTCTTCTTACTTTGTGAAACTCGAGGGTGCACGTTGCTTGGATGAACTGCGTCGCATGGGAGTGTGGGTGAGCTGCTCGGTGCGCGATAGCTTGCTTCCATGCGTTTTTAATCTGGACCGTTCAACAGATCCAACGGTCAGCGATCGCCTCGGGAGAAAATCTGCACAGTCGACACGTGAGCCCCACCCTACACGCCAACTTGTGTGGCAGGTGGGCCCCACTCGTGTCGGTTGCGTGCTTCAGGAATACTGGGTGTAGTCGCTTTTGTCGCGTCTGGATTGCATGCGCCCAAGCTTGACCGTTGATTGGATGATCGAACGATGTCTGTTGGGCGTTGTGAATGTCGCGAGTGGCTCTTCTCCTGCGCAGAAATTCTACTTTTATTAATTGCATTTTGACCCACAAATTTAATTCAAATTAATTTTTAATCTTTTGATATTTGCAATTTCGCCCATTTTTAATTTCAAATTAAATTGTAAGCTTTTTGTAATTGCAATTAAGTCCTTTTTTGTTAAAAAATATTAATTTAGTTGAAAATATATTTATTAAAAACTAATAATAAATATTAATTTAATTAATTAAAAATTAACTAAAAATGTAAAGAACTAGCAATTATAATTAATAAAATAGATGCAAATCACTGTATAAAATATTGTTATCATGGTCGTAGGACAAGTTTCCATGTATTATTTTGAATTAGTGAATTAAACTCATTCAGCATAGCTTGCCTCCACTTAGGATGTTTATTAGCCTTAGTAAAATATTTAGGTTCCTAGGGTATGTTGGTAGAAGCAATAAAGGCCTCAGGTTTCTTAATGCCAGATTTCAACCTGGTTTGCATAAGATGCACATTGGTGACTGCTTCAAGAGTAGGTGAAGGCATATCGCAAGCATGACTAGTGACTATCTCAGAAGAGCCATGATCATAATGAAAATTTGAAGACACAACAAAAATTGGTAAAGAACCAGATGTAGGTGACATATGAGGAGAGACAACGAGTAAGGACAAAGCATTCCCTTGTGAAGAATGATTGACGGGTGACATCTGAGAAGGAATAAGAACATGACATATACAATGTATATAATAGAAGAATCAGAAAGAGAAACCAAAAAAATTAAAGTTGGTATCATTGAAATGATGTGCAAAAGAGATGTAAACATGAAACAAAAAGGCTAAATAAGGAAAAATATCTTTGATAAAGATGACATGCCTACTAATGTATATTTTCTAGTGGCATCTTGAAGGCATAAGTATCTATACTGACTAGATCCTTACCCTAAGAACACTCAAACAGAGGATTTCGTATCAAGCTTATGCTATCTATAAATCCTATAACAAGGAAAATATAGGTAGCCAAACACTTTAAGAAAGTGATAATCAGGAACACAATTATACAAGATGGAATATAATGTTGTATATGCAAGAACTTTTGATAAAACTTTGTTTAAAACAAAAATCGAGATCCTAAAGGTATAGGGCCAATAGGTCTTAAACACACTAGATTTGAGTAACAAAGCTAAAGCATCATCTACAATCCTCGTATACCTAGACTCAACCATACCATTTTATTCACTAGTATGGGGATAAGTTTTCCTATAAACAATTTCTAAATTTTCGAGAAAAGAAAAAAGTAGCTTAAACAATTCTCCTTCATCATTTTGAACAGATTGAATCTTGACATCAAATTGATGCTCAATCATAATCATAAATTTCAAAAAAATAGACATGACTTGATTTTTTGTATGTAGGAAATAAATAAATAAATAATGTATAAAGTCATTAACAATAAAAGAAAATATCTTTCACCATTTACAGAAGCAATAGAAGAAGGCCCCTAAAATCCATATACGTCAATTGAAAAGGATAAGAAGAGAAAACATAAGTTTCTACACTAAAGGGTAGTTTGTAAGATTTAACAAGATCACACATAGTACAAACAAAATTTTGAGAAGCTTTTATTACATTGATATTGCAAGTAGATAAATTTTGTGAAGAATAGGATAAAAAAATGTCACACAAATGATCATACCACACAATAGATGTAGCCAAGAAAGTTGCAGGAGTAACATGATGATCTAGAATAGCTCTAGAAGCACTAGCATCTCTAGGTTGTAAAAGCTTGTAAAGTTCTATGTTACGTGGACCTTAAAGAAGCTCTTCTTCAAAATGTTGTCCTTAATAAAAAACATATGAGAATGAAACTCAATGGAAACATTATTTTTCAAAACATAATTAATGCACACAAATTAGGATAGATGTGAGATGAGGTGTGTGCAATGCATGATTAAGTACAAAAATATTTATTTTGTGAAGGGAAAACAGTACTACCAATGTGTGCAATCGTAAGATACTCAACATTACGGACGAGAACACTATCATGACCAGGATATAAAGTAACATTTTCAAGATTGGAGGAATCATGAGTGAGGTGATAAGTAGCACATGTATCCATCACCCAAGCACTACCACTACCACCAGAATTTGAGGCAACAAAGACAAGAGGAAAAGTTTTAGAATTATGTGTTCCAAAAAGATTCTTCAACTTATAACATGTTAAAGCAACATAGACATTCTTACTATAGAACTGACATTGAACATTCCTTCTTCTTTCTTTACCTTGATCCCTATCCTTATCACGATCACTAGAGAAATTACTAGCCTATTGACCAAAACCAAAATGTTGATTTAAAGATTTTGTGTGATCAAGTTTAGAATTGGAATTACGAGGTCTATACTTGGCTAGATTAGCTTGAAACACCTTTTGTTCTTCATCTTTTTCTTGTTGCAAGAAACGATACTTAAACCCTAATAGTTTAGGGTGAATGCTAGTTTAAAGACGTCATATGATCAGATATAGAATTAGAATTATTAGGTCTAAACTTGGCCAAATTAGCCTGAAACCCTTATTGTTCGTTACCTTTTTCTTGTTGTAAGAGATGATACTCAAACTCTAATAATTTATTGTAAACTCCTCAAATGTAACAGTACTTACATTATCAGTGACAAAGCACATGAAGGTATTGTAGTGATTGTTGAGGATAAAAATTGCATACAAAATCCAATCCTTGTATAAAACAGGTTCACCTATACATCTAGATTTTCAAGTAAGTTTTGATTTTCATGACAAAGTTATCATTTATCAAACTAGGGGTGAGCATCAGTTCAAAAACACAAGTTTTAGATCAATCTGAATCTGATCTGATCCGAAGAAAATTATGAATTATTCAATCCGAATCCGATCCATTGTATATGCCAATCCGAACAAATTCGAAACTGCTAATTTTAAGTCAATCTGAATCTGATCCGATCCAAAAATTATTCAATCCAAAAATTATTCAATCCGAATCAGCTTTAAATATCAATCCGAATATGATCCGTTGTACATGCCAATCCAAACAAATCTGAATCCACCAATTTTAAATATCAATCTGATCCGAACCGTTATAAATGTCAATCCGAAAAATCCAAATCTGATATAATTTCAACATATAAAATGAAAAATTACACAAAATAAAAAAATCTAAAATAAAAATATTTTTCATACAAATTAAAAAGTAGACAACATGATTAAAAATAATTCAATAAAAATAATAAAAAAAATTCAACATCAATTACATAATTTAACTCCAAAAAATTAAATATCAATTACATAAATTAACTTCACTCTCCAAAATTAATAATCATTCAAGGTTTAAGTCACCAATACCATCAAGAACATCTGCATGATCAAAATTAAAAAGTTAAAAATATACATAAATAATGAGCTAATAAACATAATAATATATATTTGATAACAAATAAATCTATATATATTCAAAATATATATTTGAAAGTTTTATGCAATATACCTGATTCTAGAGCCTCAATTTCATCAAGTGATTCTTGGATATTAATGATTGGAGATGAACGAATCCAATTTTGAGTGTAAATCAAAGATTGTACTGTTTTAGAAGATAAGGAACTCCTGTATGGACTAATTGTATGACCACCAGTAGAAAATGCAGATTAAGATGCTACAGTAGATACCAGTATGACCAATACATCTCGAGCTATCAAAGACAAAATCTTAAATCTTGAGGAATGAATATTCCACCAACTTAATAGATCAAATTTATCATCATCCATATCAACCAATGCTTCTTGTAAGTATTTTTCCAACTCAGATTTGTTTTCCCTAGTATGAACTTCTTTTAAATGTTTTCTCTTACGAGAAGCATAAAGTTGGAATGCATCTCTGCTTCTAAACCAAAACCTTATGTACCCATTTCTAAAGGTTGAGAAGATTCTTCTATGTTTGATGGAAAATAAGTTTTATGATACTCCTCGTACATATCTTCCAAAGTTTTTTTTACCCTTTTTAAACTCATTGATGCCTCAATCTCATCCCCATTACACAATTCTAGCAAACTTAGATGATAATAACACTCTTTATGCCTAGGATAAAGTAAAACAACCACAAATAACATCATATTCATTTTAGATATTCCTCCCCAATATTTGTCAAACTTTACCTTCATATCACTAGCCATCTTCATCATAATATAATCCTCACATTTACTCCACATATCGAGTTGATCATGAATAAAACAAATACGATCCAAGAAGAAATTAAAAGTCACATACAAAGATCCAGAAAATAATAATGTTTTTTTCATAAAAAAAACTTTCAAAAATTGGACAAAATATCTAGCATTATCCCAATCCATTAGAGTCGGAGCTTGTTTAACTTCACCTCGACAAAACTCTTGATAGTATCCCAAATCAGTGATCTCTAACCTTTCAAATGCTTTTTGAAAATAAGTTGCATAATCCAACATTAAATAAGTTGAATTCCACCTTGTCGTAACATCTAAACAAACGAGTTTTTGAGTAGAGAGTTTTTCCTTTTCAGCAGCACTCTTAAATTTTTGCAGTCTAATTAGTGATACTCTTACGTATCTTACAACGGCACGAATCCTATTTATTGATATGCTATACTCTTTCAAACCCTACTCAACAATTAAATTCAGAATATGTGCACCACATCGCATGTGCACGTGTTTTGATTCTAAAATTGCATTACCCCAGTCATTAACATATTTTTTTCAAATAAGTAAGTGCAGTATCATTAGAACTTGCATTATCAACTATAATACATAATATCTTATCAATGCCCCAATCTAACAAACATGCTTCAATCGTTCTACCAAGTGTATCACCTTTATGATTTGGAACTTGACAAAATTTCATAATTCTCTTTTGTAAATTCCAACAATTATCAACAAAATGAGCAGTTAAACACATATAACATAAATTCTGACAAGATGTCCATGTATCAATGGTAAAACATATTCTTTTACTAGTTCTATTCAAAAACTCTTTCAATTTTACTCTTTCAGTAACGTACAAATTCAAGCAATCTCTTACAATAGTCCACCAAGAAGGGATTTTAAACAAAGGTTTTAGCTCTTCAATAAACTCCTTAAATCCTTCACCTTTTACGATAATAAATGGCAATTCATCTTTTATTATCATCCTTACCAATTTTCCTCTACATCTTTCAGCATTAAAACTGTGAGGTACAAGACTTTCTTCCTTATGAAAAGCTAAAGTTTTTTGTTTCTTAAGAACTCTACCAGAAAACTTATCACATCCAATGGCAATGTGTGCAAGCGAATTTGACGTGCTAGATTTTCTTGACACATACCTATATTGTTTCTTACAATATTTGCATATAGCTTTGCGATGTTGCCCTACCCCTTCTATAGTAAAATGAGCACATGCTTCACTACTAGATCTAGAAGAAACTTTTTACCTTCTTCTTTAGAAGCAGTGCATAGGTAAGGAATTGGAGTACTTACAGAATCTTCTTCTTGAGTTGGTTGTGTTGCACTTTCATCTTTATTTACTTCTTCAATCACATAAAGTGTATCATTATCTTTATCTAAAGCCGTCTGTATAGTTGTAGAAAAAAATATTAGACATTTGCAATAAATAATTGTAAAAATGTGCACATAGATGTGGGGTGATGTTGGACATGTTTACTTTTCATGTGATTTAAAATATGTATTGAACATTTATATATAATATAACTAAAAAATTAATAATACGAATAAAATGTTCAATTAACATGCATCATTTATAAAACAATGTTGTATGATATTGGTTTTTATAATTATATAAATAACCATGATATATTACAATGTTCACATTTGTTCCACAAAGCCACGATAGACCCTAATATTTTAAACGTGGCTTAAAAATTTTTGTAACTCAATTAAAGCAAGAAAAACAATGTTTTGGGGGAAAAACTCAGGACAAATCGCTTTGACAATTTGGTGTGCCTAGATATCGAAAAGTTACATGGAATGATAAAAAAATTCATCCAAAATAGACCTCCAACACAATCACATTTTCACTTAGACTCGTAATTTCATCTCATAGCTCTTGAAAATTATTATAAGAAAATAGTAAATCACACAATATGTTCTAGATAGCTTATTGCTTCACACCCGGCGGCGAGCATTGAGCAATAACGAGCAGAGAAGGAAGAGCAGCAACAAAGCAAAGAATCACAAGCAGTAGCAGCAACGAAGCAAAGAATTACAAGCGGCAGCAGCGACAGCAGAGAAGCAGTCTGAAACTAGCAATGGAGGTAAGGAGTCAGCTGGGAAAATAGATTAGGTTAAGATTATGTTAGAATAATAATTAGGTTTATTAATTATTATATATATATATATATTTTTAAATAATATATTAAATATATCAGATCGGATTATACGGATTTAAATATTTCTAATCCGAATCCGAGCGGATTGATAAAATCCTATCCAACTTCAGATCGAAACCACTCGTTTTTATCGGATTTTATCAGATTTATCGGATATTTTGCTCATCCCTGTATCAAACTATTATTCCTAATAGTCTAAAATTAAAGTTTCAACTACATCACACGAGTTGTTCATATATATATATATATATATATATATATATATATATTAGTTACAGTAATTAGTTTATTTTCTAATATTTCTTCGTAGTTAACAAACTGTAACTAATTATATATATTAGGATCATCTTATAAAAGAAGAAAAAAAATTGCCATTAATTTGAATGGGTATATAAAAGGTAGATTCTATTGTAACATGAAATCCTTTGCAAGTTAGTGGATGTTAGAGATAATGGGAAGTTTTTGGTACTTTCAACTGCACTATTTCGTGGAAATCCTAGTCAGTTGTCGCCTTAGTGAAATAGTTAATAAGCACTGCAACGTTTATTGTAGCTGGACATGTCAAATTATTCATACAAGTTTCAAACTCTATAAAAAAAAACTATTATTTTTATTCACATTTATGCTTAAAGTTTAAAAGTTCTATACACTGGCGTACAAACACACACCGTGGGAAAAAAAAAACACATTCTACCACCAAGAAGTATTCCTTCCTGCTTTTAAGTCAAAAACCATGGCAAGGAACTGCGAGAAATTAAGCTTGAAGAACCATTTTCTCTGATTTATTGCTTGATACAAAGATCTAAAAACTTAAGAACTAATCACATTTGATCTACAATGCCTTCTTTATGCCCTTAAATTAAAGGAGAGGGAAGGAGCTTTTCCAATGGTGTCAAAGTTCAAACTGAATTGACTAACTCTCCCAAACACTGCCAAAGCTTCACATGTACACATATGACTGTAAAGTTGTCCTTTTCACTTCCATGCACAAGATGCAACCAAATATCTGTTCATCCAGCCGAGATATAGAGCCCCATCTCTCTCTTCAAGTCTGTATTTACTACAGTAGTTTTGCAGAAGCGTTTTGATAGTGGCATTGACTAAGGAGCTTAACGGGTGTGGTGTAAATCCAGCCATTTTGAACCTCAAGCTCCACTTTCCAAGAAGCTCATGCCTTTCTACTCTTTCAGCCCCTTCACAAGCTATTATATTAACCATCTCTTTAGCCAAGCAGTGCTGCTCAACGTTTATCCGTTCTTTGTGCTCCCGTGGAAGAATTACATCAATTGACTCAAACATAGCTGTATAATAGTTGATTGTTTCAACGAACCGCAGGAAGAATGCGGCAGTGTTTGTGTTAGATTCTTGCTCAACAAGGGTGACCACTTTTGGACGCAAGCTCTTGACCATCCTCAATAACCTGTCCCGATGATTTTCGGTGGTTACACTCTCATCAGGCATATGGTGAAGCATGAATGCAAAGTTTACAGCCAAAGCCTCCCCAGGTCGAACCTGGAGATTCTCAAGCTGAACATCACAACCAGACATAGCTGTAGCATGGAACTCAAAAGGCACCTTGAATGATTCTGCAAGTTTAGAGAGCCTCTCTCCAACTATATGCAGCCCTCCCCCTCGGGCATAAGAAGACATTGAATCATCAATGCCTGTTATGCGTATATGGGGTGCCCCACCAGGCCTAGCCGCAAATGCCTGAATTAGAGTTACCCACTGACTTCCCTGACCAATTTGGAAATCGATGATGTGAACTCCATTCTCATCCTTCATAGCTTCTGCAATGGCTCCATTTGCTGACATGTACCCAAATTTGAAATAGGGGCAAAGCTCATAGAGAATGTGCATATAAGAGAGCAGATCTGAACTCTCAGGCATTTTGCATTTCAATGCTTTGTAGATACTGCTTCCTGAAGAGGCGAGACGTGCAACTAGTCCTTCCAACATGTATGCTCCCAACCTTTGAATTGGTTCCCCAGAAACTGATACCATATGCCGCAACTCATCCATTAACCATTGAGTCATTAACATATCATTATCTGATACTGCTTTTGCACAAAGAATGAGCACCTGTTTTACATCCCTTTTAAAGATGGAGTCCATAATTTGACCCCAGCTCTCAGTGTTTTGTGTGGTACTGCTTATTTTACTCTGATAAGAAATTTTGTTGTTGTCGAGAATATTAGAATCAGGATCAAGCATTACCCTCTCTAGTTCTTTCAGCTTGTACTTCAAATCACTCATATCATCAGTTACACAAGACCCACTTATTGGGGAGCCATAGGTATTATCTGGTGACTGGTGCTGCTCAGGCAGGTAGGAATGAGAATCTTGCTGTGACATTGGGCTTCCATTAGGTGAAAAACTTACAGTTGATGGAGAATTGTAAACCTTACAACTTCCATTTGCCAAGGATGACTCCAAAGTGCAATATTGTTCACAGGAAGACAAGAAAGGTGTGGCTTTGCTACTACTACTATAGCAAAGTTGATGCTCTAAACTTTGAAACTGAGGCGTGCAATAAGCTTCTACTTGTTGGATCGGCCGGTAGTATAGCTTGTTTGACATTCTGGAAATTCTGAGCTGCTGAGATGCATGCATTGAATAATAATCCAATTGTAATATCTACCCTTTCCCCTTAACAATATCTTCCACAAGCTGGGTAGTTTATAGGGAATGCCTCATAGCTAAACTGGGAATATTTTTTGTAGCAGACAATTTTGTTGGAATAAAAATAGGAAGCCATGTATTATTCTTCATGAAAATGTCAAGTACAAGAAATTATGCTCACACTGATATTTGTGGAATGTGACTCTCCTTGAGATAGATCTTGGATGATCTGCATAATAGGGTGAGATCGGTATATTCCATAAACCTTGTCATAAATTCATTTAAAATGAAAGTTGAAACTCAAGTTTGAGAAAAGAACCTTAAACACCTAAACACGTAGAAAAGTATCGGATGAAAAGCCAATTGAATGTAGTTTCTGCTAAAAACTATGGCTTCAAGTGCATTATAAAACTCAGAAAACAGAAAATGGGAAATAGCCCTGGTGCTAATTTTCTTAATAAAGGAGATCAGGACACTTAAGAAGGGATTCCTAAACCAAAACAAGTTAAACAATCTAATAGCATTAAAAAAAATTCACTTTTATTTTTTTTTATTGTACCTTACTTACAGACTTACAAGGTTCTATCATCCTACACACAATTTATATTAGACTCCTTTGGGATATTGAGTGTCATAATTTTTTGAAAATGTATAAGGTGTTGAAAAATGCCCATTTTCTCAATTTTATGTAAATTTACACCAAATTGAAGCATGAGTACCCACAACCATGTCCATGTAGAGTATATGAGTATTTCATAAAAATAAAGAGTACGTGTAAATAGTCCTCAAGGAGAAGTTGTACCAATTATAAGAACCTTTGTTGTCAATTTCTTTCCACTATAATGGTCAGAGCTACAACAAGGTCTGTTCAATTGAATGCAGAGACAATGAAGTGCTTAATGAGAATGAATCAAAACCCTAACCAACATGAAGGACATAAACGGACACACACGAATTAAGAATTCTCAGAGCTTCACCTGATGACCATTGCATTTCAACCCAACTCATCAGCCATCTGGAAACGAGAAAGAAAAAAAAAGGGCTTAAGTTATGAACGGAATTGAATATCCAGTCACTGAACAATTACCATATTCCTATTTTTAAAAAAATTCATGGAAACCCATTTATCTCGAGGCAGTGATATCCTACCAAAAAATGCAAATCGTAATTCATAAAGCCAATATCATTACATCAGAATCCAAGTAGAAACTCTCAACAATAAATCGGAAAACACAAAACCAGAAAAATAAAAAGTTCAAGAGCAAAGGCAAAGGCAAAGGCAAAGGCAAAGAAAGAAATAAAATATAAATGAATTCAAAGAAGCATAATCAACCCATTTCCAGTTACACCTAAGCATGAAACAAAATATAGCTCAGATTACAAAATTTCACCAATAATTGCTTACCGACCCACCGGCCACCATTAACAGTGTAATACTAGCAACTAAAAACAGTGCATTTTATTAGGAAATAACAATGAAAATTGAATTATAGTTTCAGAGGTATTTCAAAGTCAAAGTTAAGCTTTGCAAATCAAACAACTTTGACAAAACTACCTGAATTGAGAAAATGAAGCTTGGAATTCAAATTTAGACCGGGGTATTGGTCTTTCTCAGATAGAAAAACAGAGGCGGCAGAGTCCTCTGAAAAGAATGCACTCTGGGCTTAAAAATAGCACTCAAGAAACTACTTCGTTGCCCTTCATATAGTCATGACTCATATGTGCCTGTGCGAGTAAATATTTTTAATTTTTTTTAATTAAAAATGTTATTTGCATATTTGTTTTTTCAAGATACTAAAAATATACTCTCTTTTTTCATTCCCGTGGGTTTGGAATTTGAGTTCCTTAACGCGTTTATTAATTTATAATAAAAATCAATAAAAATAAAAATAAATACAAATAGTAATGAAAAGGAAAGATAATGTAAAACTGATTTTGTTTATTTGTGTTTAATAAATAGCGGTAAGAAATTATAATAAACATATTAATTTATTTAGATATCATTTTAAATGTAACAATGAATAACGTGAGATAAAAGAATATTAAATAAAGAATTATTTTTAAATTATATTTTATAAATTTGAAAAATAGAATTAATGACAAGATAATTAAATGTAACCTAAATGTTGGACATTTTTACTTTATGTTATATATTTAAAAATAAATAAATTAATGAGGATTAATATTTGAGAATTAATATGATTCTCAAATTTCATCAAACATTTAAATTTGAATCTTATACTATAATAATTTTTTTATTTTAATAAGAAAAAGAATTCTATTATTTAAAAAAAAGGGAATAAGAATTTTTTTTTCTCATTTCCTTATTATTACTAAACACACAGATTTTTGTCTTTAAAAATACCATTTGCATATTTTTTTTTCAAGATACTAAAATATCATAGAGTATTTGTGAAAGGTAAAATTATTGATTCTCTAGAAAAAGAATTATGACCTTGATATTTTTTTTCGATGACTACGAGGAAAAAAAATTAATAAAATGAAATTAGAAGTAAACTTTTGTAACAAATTCTTAATGGGCTTTTTGTTTAAGAAATTCTCATTGAGTTAAAAATAATAAAAACTCTTAAATGTCATTTTTTCGATATTTTTGAACATGTACATTAATGTGGTATTTGATTCACGTAATGGAATCGGAATAAGAATGAGAATAGAATGAAATAAAATAATTTTATTTGATTTGACTATTAAAATCAAATAAAAAATCAGTATTACATTGATTTATAACTGTAATTAAATGAAAAAAAAATTATATTACCTTAATATTCTTATATTTAGTAAAATTTAAATAATATCATTTAATTAGCAGGAAAAACCTCGTAGAAAAAAAATTGTAAGTGGATAATTTTATTTGTACAAATATGACCTATTAGCTATATTTAGCACATAATTTATTAAAACATTAAAAAAATATTTCTTAAATTTTATTTTGATTAAAAATATAATATTATTATTATTTAAAAAAATTAAAAATAAGAATAATATTTTAAATAATCTTTAAGGTAATATTAAATACTTTGAATATTAATAATTTATTATTTGAGTTATAATTTTTTTTAAATAAATTATACAATAATTAAAATATTATGGATAATAATAATAATTATTTTAAAATAGGGTAATCGACTATATTGGACACTTTATTTATATAAAATATATTATTTAATCTCTTAATTTTGAAAATGTGATATTTAATTCCTTTATTTATAAAAGTGATGCAAAAAAAAACATTTAATAGTTTTAATTTTATTTTTAAAAATAAAATTACTAGGAGTATTATAATCATAAGATAGAGATAAAAGATAATTATACTCTCAACACTTAGGTTTAAAACTTTTTTTTGTTTGATAAGATGTATGTAAATGATAAAAATACACTCAACAATCTCTATTTAAATTTTGTTATATCAATAAAAGTCTTTTTATTATTACTTTTATAAATAAAATGATTAATGAATATATTTTTTTACGGTAAAAGGATAATAAGTATTTTTGTAAAGTTAAAGGATTAAATAATACTTTTATTCAAAGAAAATGAATCCTAATAACATTTTTTTTAAAAATATGTGTATAATTTATCAAAATATTGTTGGTGTGTGTTGTTGTGGCAGATACCAATGACTCAGTGGAGTAAAACATGGAGCATACAATAATGGTAGTGGATCCATAAAACATGGATATGTAAGAATTATGGTTATTGTTTAATTTTCGTTTTCTTTGTATACATATATCTCAACTATTGTATTAAACTATAGCGTAAATAATAATGAAATATCTTGATAATTATCGAGAAATACAATATTTTAACATGGGTATCGAGGATATCAAGTAATGAACTACCTTGATTTATGGCGACGAAACTACCATTTTTTGACATCGATTTGCAAATTTATGCGATTTGGTTGATTTGTTGATTTTTGATTTTTGATTTCTAAATTCGATTTAGGTTTACGATTGACTGATTTCGATTTACGGGTGTGGCTGCGATCAGTAGTGTAGTTTTTCGCCTTTTGAGTTCTGATTTGTGGTTTATATTCACTCTGTAATTTGTTTTAAACACCGAACATGTACGCCTCGAAATGAAAGCAAGATAGTTATTTCACGTTTATTTGTTCGAGAAATTCAATAAGATTACGGGTTACACCTTAAAAAAATATCAAAGCATACAACTTACAAGCGAGTCGAGGATTCGCAACACCAACTCAACGAAGAACCGTAGAAAGAAGGCTCGGACCCATTTGGAAGCGGTACTCGCGGCAGTCCGTTGGCGCAGGTCCTGAAGCAAGTACTCACAAGACGGCCAGTTGATGCAATTCATGAGAATAACATAATAGGTGATACTTATGTGGTTTGAAAACTACCATTTCGAGCAGAGAATGAAGGAAAAACCCGTGTGAGAGGCGGTGGTAGAGAGGAGAAGAGGCATTGTGAAGAAGAGCGCCACCGCGAAGAATATGAGAGAAGAGGAGAAAGAAAGAAGAGAATGCGAGATTTTTGGCCGAGAAAAAGAAATTGCGCGAGTTTAGAACTTTAGATTTGGAACGAAGAAGGCTGTGACTGAGGAACGAAGGAAGCTACGTAGGAACGCAGTGGGCGACCAACTGCTACAAACTCGCAGGAAGAAAGGCGCCGCTGCGATAGAACGGAAAATTAGGGTTAGGGTTATAAGGGTTTTCTTTTTTGTCATTTATATAGTGGCTGCTTTGTAAAAAAAAAGGAAAAACGGAAGAAAAAAAATTTTAGATTTCATGGTGGAATCTAGAGATTTAACTACCAATTTCATGTTGGAAGATTTGATGGCGAAAATGACGGAAGTTTTCACTAGAGCTCAGATCAGCTCACAACCTCCGGCCAATTGAGCGTCGACGCTTCATTATTAGTATCAAGTTGGGAGGATCCAACTATGCCTTGTGGTCGCGGTGGTGGAGATGTATATCTGCAAAGACAAACCGGATATATTAATGGGATTTTCCTCGACCTGGTTGAAACCGACCTCAATTTCAAAGAGATGGCGCCTTGAAAAATGCTATTGTTAAAGGATGGTTGATCAATTCGATAACTCCCTTGATTGTAAATTTTATTCGATTCCCAACAGAAACAAGTTTGGGATTAACTGTACCACCCCATGATGACGGCGACCACATCTCAAGTATATGATCTTCGGCCGTCGAGTTACTCGATGTAAACGGCGGGTGGATCCATTGAAAAATACTACAACGACCCGAGGTTCATGGCGAAATTGATTTCGTCGCCCTAATCCAATGGAGTGTGCAAATGACATACAAAAATACAAATCCATCGCATGGAAGATCAGTGTATACCTTCCGATGGACTTGATGTGCACTCGACAAAACTCGAAGTGATGTTAGCTTCAAATCAAACCATTTCCACGGGTGGAACAAGCCTATGGATTCATCACGCAGGGAAGAAGTCCTGGCATCGTGATGATCACGGGGTATAGATACAACACCGGAGCGGTTATGGCTTTTAAAGGGTCGAGGACACCATAACTGATGCCACCAAAAACAGGAACCTCTTTGGGTAGCAAGAAATCCTCAGAAATCCACCATCTCTGACATGAAATGTGGCCATTGAAACTCCAAACACACTCGTGAAAACTACTTCAAACTCCATGGGTATCCGGAATGGTGGAATGATCTTCAAGTACGGAAGAAACGGGACACGGCGGACGAAGCGGTTGTGGCTACCAATAATGCCTCACTATCCCTTACTTCTCGTGAGATCTTCCTAGGGATCCAGGTATTTCAAGTAAAGCATTTCACATCTTCACTCGTAGTGATAAAGAGGATTGGATTCTAGACTCCTGGAGCTACGGAGATCAAGTGACATTTGACCCAAACGATCTCTCCAATACAACCCGGCCCGAGACGGAGCCGTGTTGCCGTCAATGCAAATGTGGGTCACTTATCCGGTTAAGCATGTGAGCTGAACAGGTGACCTTATCTCCCTCGTTATCATTATCTAATACTTTGCTTGTACCATCTCGGTCAAACCGACAAATGTTCTGTAAGTCGTCACTTGACCTTAACTGTAGTATTGATGTATTCTACTTTTGCCTTCACGGGATATTCTCACCAAGGAGATAATTGGGCGTACTTAGGAGAGGAGGCTATATTATGTGGATGACCCCGGTTCGGAAAGAAGAGCCCAATCACGCATGACATGAATGGTAACAAGGAACGACAGATTTGGCTATGTCATCGTACATTTGGGCATCCATCATTCGGGTATTTAAGGCACCTACTCCCTAGTTTATTTTCAAATATCACACATTCAGATTTCAAATGTGATACTTGTATCCTAGCAAAAAGTCATAGGGCGTCCTATCCTATGAGCGTGAATAAAAGTATGACTCCTTTTGCTTTGGTACATTATGATGTTTGGGGACCTTCCCCGGTTATTACGTCATCGGGTCATCGTTGATTTGTTATTTTGTTTGATGATTGTACACGAATGACATGGCTTTACCTTCTCAAACATAAAGATGAAGTATTTGCTACATTTCACCTGTTTCACACCATGATTCAAACACAATTTTCTGAAAAAATTAAGATACTTAGGTCTGATAATGGAGGGGAGTATGTTAATCAACAATTCCGGACATACTTGGACAACCATGGTATTCTCCATGAAACCTCATGTTCACAAACCCCACAACAGAATGGGACTACGGAGAGAAAGAATAGGCATATTTTGAGAGAAAGCGTTCTGCCTTACTAATCGGTGCACGTATGCCTAATAAATACTAGAGTGATCTTGTTACTACACTGTATCTACTTGAATCGAATGCCCACAAAGACCTTACAATTTCAGACTCCATTAAAGGTGTTATCGATCATCTTCCTTGCCTACTATTTTGATGCTTCCGCCAAATTTTTGGATGTGTTGCTTTTGTCCACCTCCGTAAAAAATCAACGAACTAAGTTGGATCCATGTGCTGTCCGATGTGTATTCTTGGGGTATGGTGTACAAAAAATGGGTACCGATGTTATGATCCAATTACTAAAAGAAACTATACTACCGTGGATGTCACTTTCCTCGAATCGAGAATGTTTTTCCCATCACCGTATCCAATTACACTCTTCGGGAGGAGAGTTATGGTGAAGAACGAAATTGGCTTGATGTTGAAATATTAGACACTAGTCCAACATACTCGGATCGTGCCAATAATATGGCACTGTATCTAGACTCGAGCTTGAACTTCCAAGAACTCAAGCCGAAATAGTAATTGAATCTCGTAAGATGAAGTGGTTGATGTACATTCTCCATTCTAGTACCCAATGATCCTCCCGCCGAACACTGCGAGGTAAGCTTATCCTATCACACCTTTACAAACTAATGCTATAGATACACCTGTTGGTTATGTTTTACCTTTCGAGACACAATCGAGGTAAACCTCCAAATCGATACTCCCAGAAAGAAGAACGACAACCCAAGTATCCAATAGCAAATTATGTATCTACTCAAAGATTATCGAGAACCTATCGGGCATTTGCCAGATAAACACTCTCCCTCGTGTCAAATTGAGTAGCATTGAAGAAGCCTTATCCGATCCAAAATGGGCTCAAGCTATAAAAGAGGAATTTGAGGCATTGCGGAGAAGAGATAACACATGGGTGTTAAGCGAGTTGCCGCTCGAGGGAGGAAGATGGCAGGATGCAGTGGATTTTCTCCATTAAGTATAAAGTAGATGGGTTAGTTGATCGTTACAAGGCGAGGCTTGTAGAAAAAGGATATACACAGAAACATGGGATAGATTATCAAGAAACCTTCTCACTGTGGCTAAACTAAAAGCGTGAGAGTTTTGTTATCTCTTACAAAGAAATTTAGATTGGCCATTCCACCAACTTGACGTGAAGAATGCCTTCCTTCGCTGGTGACTCAAGAAGAGATTTACATGGATATCCCACCAGGGATATACTTGTTACATCAAGAAACGAAGCCGCATGTAGATTACAACGAGCATTGTATGGACTAAAACAATCACCTCGAGCGTGGTTTGGTAGGTTGAGTTCAAGAATGAAGAAATACGTGGTTCCAACAAAGCAACTACGATCATACTCTTTTCCTAAAACATCGATTAGGGAAGATAACACCCTTTATAGTCCATGTAGAGACGACATGATCATTACGAGGGGGATGATAAAGAAGAAATCTTTAAGCTTCAAGAACAATGTCAAATGAGTTTGAAATGAAGAACTTGGGAGGGCTCAAATACTTCTTAGGTATTGAGGTAACAAGATCAAAACAAGGCATATGTCTTTCCCAAAGGAAATATATACTGGACCTACTTGGCAGAGGCGACTACTAGATTGTAAACCCTGTCGATATTCCAATGGTTCAAAATCATAAACTCGAGAGAATATGTGGACCAAGTACCGGCGGATAAACGGAGATATCCAACGGTTGGTAGGGTAAACTGTATATTTATCTCATACTCGACTGATTGCGTATCTTGTGGTGTCGTGAGTCGGTTGTCATGAGTCAGCTCACGACCGTGAAGACCATATGGATGCTGGTCATGCAAATACTTCGTTACTTAAAATCCTCCTGGGGAAAGTGACTTATGTTTTCAAAGAATGATCAATTGGAAGTCCTTGGATATATACAGATTCGGTGGGCGAGTGGAATATGAAGGATAGGAAATCTAATGCCGGGTCTTTACTTTCGTGCAGATCTTGTTACATGGAGAGCGTTACAATAATGTAGTTGCCTTTATCCAAGATCTTGAATTTCGAGGAATGGTCGAGGAATATGTGAGCTCCTTTGGTTGAAAAACTTCTAGCGAGATTGTTGTTGCTCATAACTCGAAATGAACTTATTTTGTGATAAGCTTGCATCCATCCATTTCGCCACAATCCGGTTCAACATGATCGCATCTAAGCACGTTGGAAGTGGATCGGAACTTCATCAAACGGAATCTTGAAGAAAAGATTATTAAGCTTTCATTTGTTAAATCGAAGATCAATCGATATACTCCACAAAAATGCAGTAATGCAAGGGAACTTCTACAACTCAACTCACTTGACAAGTTGGGTATAAAGTATATATGTGGCTTGAGGAGGAGTGTTGGTGTGTGTTGTTGTGGCATACACCAATGACTCAGTGGAGTAAAACATGGAGCATACAATAATGGTAGTGGATCCATAAAACATGGATATGCAGGAATTATGGTTATTGTTTAATTTTCGTTTTCTTTGTATACATATATCTCAACTATTGTACAGAAACATATAACAGAAATAATAATGAAATATACTGATAATTATCAGAGAAATACAATATTTTGACAAATATTTATAAAATATGATTTATACTTTTATATATAGTATAATATATAAATTAATATACTTTGATTATTTTATTATTGTATTATTAAATATTTTATTTATTTTTATTTGTAAATTTTAAGACAATTTATGGACTTTACTTTCCATTATCCCCTCCTTTTTTTAAATACATTTTCGGCATCAAATCTTTCAAATGGGTTATAACTAAATTTTTTCAAAATAAAGAAACCTTAAAAGTAAAAAACTAAAAAAAAGGACAAAAATATCTAATAGTGAAATAATAAGATAATTAAATTAAACATATTCAAACAATGTGATTAATAAGTTTAATTTGTAAAAATAGAAGCATCATACCATCCTAATACTCATAGGAAAAAAAGAAAAATTTCAAACATTTAAATTAATATCTCATTCTCACTTTATTTTTCCTTAAAAATAAATAATATTTTTTTATTAACTATTGTAAATCTTAACTGATTTAATAGCTGACAAAAAAAGAAGAAGATATATTGATAAGGATATATTATTATTATTATTATTATTATTATTATTATATATAACTAATTTACGAAGAAAGAAGTCACAATAATTTATTATATTTTATTTTAATTAATAGATAAGTTAATTAGACTTTTAAAATGAACATATTAATATCATGTATAATGCTAAAAATAATTTAACCTTTTTATAAAAGGGGCATGAAAGTTGCTTGGTTTGTAAAAATGAGTATTTTAATTAGTTTTTAAAGTACTTATTTTTTTAATTTAAATTTTAAATAAGGGATTTCTGTGACTCACCTATCAATTAGTTAAAGCAACCTCTATCACACTGAACTAGAAAGTATCTTAGTTTCAATAATTCTTGTATATCTTCGATGCTTTGGCAATTGAATGAAGAGACTGAATTGTCGTTTTAATATGAGATTTTGCGACATATGGTGCTGCGTCATCTGATTTTAGAATAAAGTATTATTTAATATTTAAATTCATGTATTATTATACTCATCCACGTATGCAACAAATAGCTTCAATACAATAATTTTCATACAGTCTTTCTCATGTTACAGTAAATAGTTTGGAGCTGATTAATTCCTTTCATGGATTTTCTCCAATAATGTAATTTTATTTTTATGGGTTAATTTATTACTTATATCTATAAAATTTGAAGACTTTCTTTATAATATATATATATATATATATATATAAATTTTAAAAAAAATATTTGTAAGTGGGACCCACATGCATGATTCAGTGATGTTATGTAATAAGTATGCCACTGCACGAGATATATAACATTTGCATACTTTTAATTATTACTTTACTGAAAATTCCAGCAAAATTAATCAACTTTATAATATCATTAAGCACAATTTTATAATTAAAAAAATATATTTTTAAATCATTTAATTGTAGAAAATTGTCCGTACTTGTTTTGGATATATCAATTTATTTTGATCAATCACTTTAGGAGCGTGCTGCTCTAAAAGCGATTATTTAAATTATAAATCCTTTGAAAGTTACAAGGTGTATTATATATATATATTTTTTCAATTTTCTTAAAGAAGAATATATATATATAAATTAATGCATAAGAAATAGAGAAAAATAAGTTCGGTGGCTGATTTTTTTTTAAGATATAAAATAAAATAATCCAACTGATTTAATACATGAAGTGATTCTAACCCTTAATTACGCTAATGGAACCAAATTGAGCAAAAAGATTAAGGGATAAAAAAGGGAATATTGTTGCTCCATTGTCCCCTTTACCTTGTAGTACACACTCTTATCTTCCATTACTTTTATCGATGTTTCAAGATAATTAATTTATAGCTCAAAATTGACAAAATACTTGTTAAAATAATTTAGATTCTATTTATATGTGATTTGATCTTATTAGTAATTTTTAAAAAAAATTGTTTGAAATAAAATGGTCATTAAAAAGAGTTGTAATTAGAAGTGTACAAAAAATTTGATAATCTAATTAATTCGATCAATCCAATCTGATTAGTTAATTTTTTGATGGTTTCGATCCGACCATTGGATCAGGTCGGATGAATTTTTTTTTCATCCGTTTAATTTGGATGGGACGATAGATTTCACTACGATTCATTTGATCACATCTTATCCGACCAAAATTAATTATATATATTTATTTGATTTTTTAAGGTTTCTTTTAATTCAAATAATTTTATGGTATGATCTATACGAAAATTTAAATTTTTTATTCAAAAATATAGTTAATTAAATTTATTGATCGGATTGATCGGATTCAATCCGAATAGATTACAGATCAAATTACATCGGATTTAAAAAATGATCAGATTGGTTGCGAATTAGGATGTTTCAATCTGATCGGATGAATATAAAATCAACAATTTCGATTCGATTAACACTCTTAGTTTTAATAGGAATATTTAAATGTTTAGAATAAAAATATTATAAATAGTTTTAAGTAATATTTTGGTAATTGTTTTAGAATCAATAAATATTACTTTACTTTTTTTTTAAGAGTAAATAAGAAATAGCAATTCTCAAGTTTTCAAAAACATTTCTTAAGATTCTCAAATATTTAGAAAAATGATTTGATAATTTAAAAGTACTTTTATTCAAAAGAAAAAGAAATTCCTATTATACCCTTAGTTTAAGTGGCTCCCACACAACGTTCAATTCCGAATAATGAATAATGTTAGTTGGCATGCAAAGATATTGACCCAATTAAGAAGTGATCTCGAATGGATACAGAATGTCAAATGTGAGCCGCAATAAGATATTTCTTGTCCTAATTAAATGTATATGAAAAGGGTTGATACTTATTAGTGAAAAGTATTCATTAATTAACTTGTAAGAAGAATTTTAACTGCGAAATAATATGGTCGTTGTTTACTTTCTTTAAAAAAGTACTAAAATCTTAATTTTTTTTATTAAATGAGTAAAAATTATATAAATCAAATTTAAAATTGAATCTAACCTGATAAAGATAAGAAGTCATAATAATTAGACTACAAATCTAATCTTTTTTTTATTAACATATGTAATAGGTAAGAGTAAACAACAGAATAATAAAGAAAATAAAAATTGTTTACAAATGCTGGTTATTCCTTAATTTTTAATTTTGAGTTGAAACTTAATAATTAACAACAATTATGGATGTGCACGGAGCTAGGAATTGTTCGTGGAGGATTAAAATCTAAATTTTTCTTAATTTAATAACATGAATAAAAATTAAATATAATTATTAATAGTAAATAATAATAATAACGTAAATTAAATTAAGTAAAAAATATTTAAATTTCACTTGATGTCATATATTTAAGTATTTACATTTTACAACAAAAAGAAATATTATCTAAGTGAAACTATAAGATAGTTCAAAGCATATAATTTATCTATAACTCCATCTGAATATACTTTCATAGAAAAAAAATTTCAATATAAAAAATCATGCAATTTATCAAAAAATTTATACAATCTGCTAAAAATTATTTCTCTATTTTGTTTTGACAAGTTCTGTATTTGCAATAGATATAAGAAGAGTTAATATTAATCGAATTAATTTATAATTAACAAATATATCTTTGACCTTTCATTTTTAACCAATTCTTATAGCAAGATTAGAAAAGATGAAATTTATCAAAATTTTGAATCTTCGATGACATTAATCTCGTAATGCATTAATTGAATTCTCAAGTCTTCAAAATCTTTCTAGGTGAAGTTCTTGTAATAAAATTTCATATCAAGATCACAAATATCATCAATGTTGAATGACTTAATGTCAAACCCTAACAAAATTGGGAGCCAAGATAGAAATGAGGATACATTTTAAATTATATTCAAAGAAAATTTCTTTAATAATCATAAAAAATTCAATTCAAAAAATAATTTGAAAATTAATTGTTTTAAATTCTAATATAATTTTTGATATATTTTATTCACAATGCAAAAATATAAATTCATAGATTCAAATCAAAGGTATTTATAAAGTTAATTATAATTCATCATAATAGTCTTAGCTTGTCTATCGTAAATTATAGCCAATAAAATTAAATAAGATTTCTGGTCATACCTTGTAACGTCTGAATCCTTAGTGTAAAACTTTAACGTCTTCACCACGATTATTTTAAATAGCACAGTTGAAAGATAAGAAAAAAGTGAAGAGTGTGAGCTACCTATAACATAGTAGGAGTCTATTCCAAAATATAATTTTAATAAACAATTATTCATAATGCATGCTATTTATTAACAAACTTTTATGAATGTAACTAATCATTAACAATATAGAGTGCGGGGAGATTTTAGTCACAAAACTTGAGCATATCTGTAATTTCTCATTTCCGAGAGATCGGAGGAGTATACATTTCAGATATCTCAATGCATAATTATATAATATAAAACATGTTATGCCATATAAAATCCAATGAAAGATATGCAACTCATATGTATTAGTCTCTAAATACATGGACACATTCGTGGTCCAACTTTGAGATGTATATATGTCCACTTTCGACCCCATGTATGATCATAATATATATGACATATGTATCAATCAAATCAACGTCATATAAGCTCTCGTCTACGGGTATTCGATTTCAAAACACAATGAGAGGTCCAACTTTGAGGCATATATGCAATCAAAAAATCCACAATAGAGGGCAAACTTCAAACATACTAGGAGGTTGAACTCCGAGGTCTGTGTGCAAGCAACAATCTGTGGTTAATAATCCAAGATCATAAAATCCGCGATCAAAAGTAAAAGGCATAATAGACAAAAAAAAACTCTGAGAATACATGTATATACGATACATACTTATAGTTCATTGAAAACAGTCAGTTGCAATTAGTAACCCCATGAGTAATATACATCACAAGACAACATACATATGTACTCTCACATGTAAAACCATGCTCATAATGCATGTATAAAATTCTGGGATGTCATATCACATTTTTAATGCTAATTTCATATCAATATTTGATACTCATTTTATATACAAAATTTTTTCAATGTATGCACAATAAAATATTTATCACGAGTATCTCATTTTTAAACAATATTTATAATATTATAATATTCTTAATAAAATCATTTCTTTCAATTTTCTACTTTTATTCATAACATATAATACATGACATTTCATTTATAAAAATAATGCATAAATTTAGAAAGTTAGAGTGAGAACCCCTATATGGAAAGTTATTCCACTACTGAGCTTCGAAACTTGAATTCCTTGCTATTTATCTCTGAGACGTCTTCCAAAATTTTCCAAAAACTCGAATAGCTTAGAGAGAGAAAATTTGAGAGAGAAAGGGAGGAAAGAGAGGAATTATGGTGTGAAAAGAGGGGTGAATTCAACCCCTTTTTAGAGACAAAATTTAGAGCTTGTCAACTACCTCGCCAAGGGTGATGGCATGTGATGAGAGGTTGGGAAGAGGGTTGAGAAGGGTGGTGGCAAGGGTGTAGCTAGATATGTAGGAATTTTTCAAATTTTTTCTATTCAATCCAATTTTTTACACAAAAGTTTTTGATACATCCTTACACTTTACAATATTGTCTAAAATTTCTTTTAAGACATTTTAATTATTTATAATGAATTTTTTGGGTTTTATATTCCTATCCCTTTAAAGAAAATTTTGTCCTTAAAATTTCATAACTCATTAATTTTGAATAGCTCATATGGACTTCAAACTTTAACTCTGAAATTACATTTTCAATACTAGGATGTTTCCACTGAACCTTTACTAGTGGTATTGCTCTTATTCTCACACTCTTGACTTGGGAATCATTTATCACCAATCATTTTTATAATTTTGAATGGCATAATGCATCATAGTGCTAACTTTATTTTTATTTTGAAACAAGTTACTCCTTTTTGAGGTTCAACCTTGAGAAAAATGTAACTATCTACTTCGACGTTCAATAGTCGTTGACCATGATTAGTATAACTCTTGTATCGTCTTTGAGTTTCACAACATTTATCTTGTGCGATGCAATCTTTTTAGTGATTTCTTCTATAAGATCAGTCATCATAATGTTGAAATCTTTGCATTCTTCCTAACACATAAGAAATCTATACAATCATCTATACAAGGCTTTGTAAGGGCCTTCCCAATACTGATACGATAGCTATTGTTGTAGGCAAAATTAACCGATGGTAGGTGTTCATTCCAATTTTTCTTGAATTCCTAACACATGCACGTAACATGTCTTCTAACATTTGGATAACCCATTTCAGATTGTCCATTTTTTTGAAGATAATAAGTCGTATTATGTAACAAATTTGTATCCAAAGCCTCTTGTATGCGCCTTTACAAACATGCGATAAAATTTGTATCTCGATCATATATATTCGAATTTGGGATGCCAAGAAATTGTTAGACCTTTCACATGCATAACTTACTCAAAGTGTTCACCGAATATTGAATTTTGATTGAAATGAAATGAATAGTCTTTGTAAGTTGATCAAAAAATATCCAAATGGAATCATGACCTTGAGAAGTACATGGTAATCCTTATATGAAATCCATTATTAGGTCATCCTTTTTCCATTCTGACACTAAGAGTGGTTGAAGTGGTCATATAGCTTTCTTATGCTATGCCTTCACTTGTTGACATGTCACACAATTGGCTACAAATTCTTCAATATCTTTCTTCATTCCTCTCCACCAATAGGTCCTTTTTAAATCACAATATATTTTTATGCTCTCAGGATGTACCATGAACTTTAATTTGTGCGCTTCTCCCATGATCTCTTGTTTTCTATTCATCACCTTGAAAGTCTATTTGGTTGTCTGTATAAGGCTTTATCTGGGGTTATTCCAATACTTGTATAACAACTTTTGTAATAAGTGAAATCAATTATTGGCAATTGTTCAATTTGATTTCCTTTGAATTCCATGACACCTGTTTACAACATGTTCTTTAATATTTAAATAATCCTTTCAAATGGTTCATTAGTTTGTATTATGCAGCATTTCTATGCTTGAAGTTTGTTATAACAATTTTATTGAAAAAAGGAAGAATTTTGGATCTTGATCTAACTCAATTGACATGATATACAATGAAGTTGTGTTATTTTTCATAAAATCATTCACTGAATATTGACTTTTATATTATCGTAATGTAATGCAATTTGCTTTAAGTCAATCTACATTCTTTTTCATCCTACTTTGCTAGTCAATTCTCTTAAAATAACGATACATTCCATATTCCATGATATACAATTAATTCTTATATGTTTTCTTCCATGTTTTTTTTCTTTAAAGAGTCTCTATTTAGGATCGTTATCTTCCCATGATAACGAAACATTCCAATAATGAGAATATTCTATCAACCATTTTTCCTTCCAATAATCGTCACCATGCTTTGCAAAAATCTATATCGTTAAATTGAGCCACTCGTTATGTTGCAATGTTGAACATCAATCTATACTTGTCTTCTTTCATCTTGTAAATTTGATTTGTAATCCTTCTATCACTCAAGTGTTTTACAAGGTATCGATATCATGTGTACAACAACTCCATCTTTTAACTTAAGAGTATCCATTCCTTGGTTTGTTTGAATGATACCATCGAATGGAATTGCAATCCTTGAAGGTAGTTCACACATAAGTCCATTCAAATTCATGACTCTTCCACATATTTATGAAAATATAATAGTTGTTATCATCTTATGAAATTGAAAATTTTATCATTAGATTCTCCATATGTTATGCTGCTATTGCCACCACTACAAGTTGATAGATGTATTTATCAATGGATCCACCTTGATTTAATCTTCAAAATTATTGAGGTTGATTTTTCTTAAATCGCATAGATTTTCATTATCTTTCTTCACACAAGCGTAGTTTGTCTTTCAAGACAGATGATGCTTCAAGTTTTAAGAGGCGTCTCAAGTACAAATATTATTTACTATTATATATTATCAATCTCTATGCAAACATCTTAGTGTGTCCAAGCCTTTCAAAATAAACTTTCCGTAAGGTGATGATCTTATCCAAATGAGTTCTTTTGCCAACAGTTCCTTAGCTCTTTTCTCTGTTGGTGCCATTCAATAGGAAGAGATAATTATTGATATAGTTCCAACTTGATTATATAATCGTTCTTGAGCTGGGGAAAGTCCATGCAACTCTTTTGAAAATACATTCCAATATTTATTCATTACTGGTAGCGTGTCCAGCTCTTTCCATCCTCAACATCCACTTTCAGAGAATTTTGGAGGGATTACACTTGTTTGATCATGTCTTCTTTCTAGTCAGTATTTAAGGAAAATACTGGAAAAGTCCACTCCTTGTGTCATAAAATTAAACTTTTACTGACATAAATAACATTAGAAGAGATTTTGTGAGGAATATTCGAAGTAAGAAGGTTTGTAAGATATAAAATTTAGACAAAAGTTAAGGAAGTGAAAGAATAGGTGGAATGAGTGTCAAAAAGAATTTGATTCCAAGAGTTGTATAGTAAAATTGTATAAATCATCATTGATTTTATAGTTCCTCTTGTCAAATATAGCGAAAGTTTATTCTAATGATCCTTATCTTAGAGTTGTGATGCTTATGACCTTATCCTTTCCTTGTATTGATTATTATTGATTAAGGGTTTACAAAGGATTAGATTATTCTTTAAAATGACTGTCAAATCAATCGATAAGATAAGGTTGGGGATGGTTCTTGAAAATGTTATCTTAGTCATCGAAACATGTTTGTGTGATTGCTAGCCACACTATTAACTTTGCATTGTGAAATTATTTTGAGTATTTGATGCCTTTGAGTAAAATACAATCCTCATCTTTTATTTTTTTCCTAGATTGATAAATTATTACACTTAACACAAATCTTCTCATAACAATACTGATGATACGAGATCCAATCATTTAATCAAGACTTTGAAGAGAAATTTAAGATTTTGGCTTGTCTTTGGTTCAACTTGTTCAATCCAATTTATGACTGCTACAATTCATTAAGAAAACTTCTTGGTATGCAATGAACGTTTTCCATAAAATGTTCAAAGCCATCTTGTAGTGACAACGAAATTAATCATTCCTTAAAGTAAAGAAAACAAGTCCTTATAACTCTTAATAGTAGTAAATTCTATCTTTTTGCCTCGGGTTCTTCTTGAGTTCAATCGTAACTTAGTGTAATTAATTTACACACATTTCTTTTTGGTTATTGTATGAGTAGGTAGCTAAGATAAAAATAATTTTTAGGAAGATATTTTATTTATGTGAGATCAGAAACATGCTCTGGTATCAAATTGTCACCCCCTAAAAAATGGGTACGTAAGATAAAAAAAGTAAATTTTAAATTATATTTAAAGAAAATTTCTTTAATAATCATGAAAATTTCAATTCAAAAATTATTTGAAAATCAATTGTTTTAAATGTGGATATAGTTTTTGAGATTTTCTATTCATAATACAAAAGTATAAATTTATATATTTAAATCAAAGGTATTTATAAAGTTAATTAAAATACATCAAAGTAGTCTTAACTTATCTATCATAAATTATAGCCAATAAATTAAATAAGATTTCATGTCAATCCTTGTAATGTATGAATCTTCCTGAAAAACTTTAATGTCTTCACCACGATCATTTCAAATAGCACAGGAATAGTGAGGAATGAGCTACACATAGCTAAGTAGGAGTCCACTCTAAAATATTATTTTAAAAAATAATTATTCATGATGCATGTTATTTATTAACAAATTTTCATGAATGTAAGTAATCATCATTAGTATATAGTGTGGGGATTTAGTTTTAGTCATAAAACCTAAACATACTTGTAATTCCTTATTTTTGGAGGATCGTGGGAGTATACATTCTAGGTCTCACAATACATGCTTATACAATATAAAATATGCTATGCGATATAAATTCAATGTATGATATGCAATTCAATTTGTATTAATATCCAAATATATAGGCACCTACATGGTCCAACTTCAAGATGCATATGGGTCTACATCCGATGCTATATACAATTATAATACATATGGCATAAGTATCAATAAAATCAACGTCATATGAGACCTTGTCTACGGGTAGTCAGCTCCAAAACATAATGGTGATCTAACTCTAAGGACCATGTATAGTCAATAAATTCATAATAGACAATAAACTCTAAACACAATGAGGTGCGACTCTGGGGCTCGTGTGCGAGCAAAAATCCATAGTCAATAAACTAAGACCACAACAATCCACGGTAAAAAATAAGAGGTATTATAGACTAAAAAACTTCGAGAATACATGTATATACGATGCATACCTATAGTTCATCAAAAACAATTTGTTGCAACTAGTAGCTCATGGGTACCATACTTCGCAAGACAAAATACAAGTGTACTCCTCAGGTATAAAACCATTCTTCTGATGTATGTATAAAATTATTTGATGTTATCACATTTTCAATGCTCATTTTATATCAATATATGATATTCATTTTATATATAATTTTTTTTCAACATATGCACTATAAAATATTTATAACAAGGATCTCATTTTTAAACAATATTTATAATATTATAAAAATGCTAATAAAATCATGGCATCTAATTTTTTTATTTTTATTCCTATCATATGATACATAACATTTCATTTGTAAAAAAAATAATGTGTCAAAAAAAATTTAGAAAGTTATAGTAAGAATCTCTACTTAGAAAGTTATTCCACCGCTGAGCTTTGAAACTTGAACTCCTTGATATTTATCCCTGAGACATCCTCTAAAATGTGTTAAAAAATTCGAACAATTAAGAGAGAGGAATGAGAGAGAAGAATTATGGTGTGAAACGAGGGGTGAGTTTGGCCTTTTATTTATAGACAAAATTTGGAGCTCGTAAAGGGTGGTGGAAGTGGCCGATGAGGGGTGTGGTGAGAGGGTTGGCAAGGGTGTGGCGTGGTATCTAGGAATTTTTCAACTTTTTTCCATTCAATCCAATTTTTCACACAAAAATTTTCAATATATTTTTATATTTTAAAATATTATTTAAAATTTCTTTTAAGACACTTTAATTATTTATAATGAATTTTTGAAATTTGACATCTAAAATGAATAATAGGATCCAAAGTAAGAGTGAGAAGTTTCATTACATTATTTAAAAATCATTAATTTATCTCCATTAATTAAAATTCAATTACAAAATTGAGTATATCAACTTTATAATGATGTTTCATTATAAGATGATTTTTTCCATGACATGACCAACTTGTACCATCTAATAATGGGCATTAAACGATGGTTATATGGTTCAAGGGAAATAAGGGTAGAAAAACAACATTTTTTTTTCGAAAAACATATGTTGTTTTACGTTGTAAAAAATAACATATTTTTTTACATTTTGATAACTTTTTTATTTATTCTTATTTATTAGCTTATTAATTCATTATGCCTTTGTAAGAGGAGCTACTTAATTGTTTATTTAAGTTTTTGAGCTAAGTTAGCATGGTTTTTTTTAACTTATGAGCTCAATGTAATAATTTTAAATGAGTTAAGTTGGGTTTAACTCATTTAACATTTCTAGTTATATATGGTGTATCATGGAAATTTTTTTTAAAAATAAATAAGTTTTGTATTTTTAAAGTTATTGTCACCTAATTCATTATAATTAATATGAATGTAAATTTGTAGGTAATTTTATATTTTTTTGATATTTTTCTAATATGTACATAATCAAATAATGCAAAAACATTCAAAGTCAAGCATTTCATCTTGAATAGGGTTGGACACGTTCAGATCAAGTTCAAATTTTACAAAATTTAAATAAACTCGATCGAATTATTTATATGTATCAAATTAGATTGAATTAGACTATTCAAACTGATCTGGTCCTATTTGGTCCAGTTATAACCTTTTAAAATACGAACATTAAAATATATATTAAAAATATTTTATATTATCATCAATCAAATACTATTATATAGTAAATGTTTAACTCTAGAACACTATGTTAAATAGTAATGAATTTAGTTAATGATTTATTATATTTGTAAAATATAAATTATATATATATATATAGTTAAATAGTAATGAATTTAGTTACTGATTTATTATATTTGTAAAATATAAATTATATATATATATATGAAAGTTTCTTTATGATTTGATTTGAATAATTTAAATTTTTTATAAATAAGATTGAATCAAATTAAATTATTCAAAATACTTTAATTTTTAATTCCAATCTAATTTATCAATTCTCCTTTAAGTAGCTTGGAACAATTTTGTCATTTCAATATCAGCTCCCTTAGTAAATTAGATTGGAGGGGTTTCAAGTATAACCATTTAATAGATCATCCAATTTTGGAGATTTGATACATTGTAAGTTTGCAACCAACAAAAAGTTCGATGGAACTCTCTTTTTTTCTTCTTCTTTTTTGTTCGAGTCATTTATGTAAAGACAAGCACAGTTAACTTGTTATTTGGGAAAAAGTTTTGTATATATATATGCATATATACATTAAACTTTATAATTTCAAGAAAAATAGTATGAATAGTTATATTAAAATGAATCTCTTTATATACAAATAAATACATCTTGTTTAAAAAAAGATGATCGTCTTTTGGACGGTTAGAAATGAGAATAGTAACAGTTTAGTGCACTATCATATGTTTGAATCTTTTATTAAAGTTGTACGAAGCTAATGAATAAAACCCCAATATTTGAAGGCATTATAATGAAACTTGACTTTGTACGTATCTTTCACCATCAATAAGCCGACCCATTTTAAAGCTTTTGGATAGAGTTTAGTCCATCTCTTTCCTGCTTTAAGTTTTCAGATTTTGTCCTCTTCTTCATAAAGCAAAAGGGCCCTTGTAAATGAGTTCCAAAGTCCAATACCCCCATGACTCATGTCTTTTCACTTTAGGTCACATACAAAAAATGTACAAGTCCGTAGCTTGATTATGTTTTTTTTTTGGTTTGGAGTCTTGTGACCAATTAATAACCCTTGACTAAAATTACCTTTGATGTTGAATGGAATTTCACTTTTTCTAACACTTAATTATTAAAACTTTGTTATTTCTTCATTTAGCCACAAAACTACATCTTGATAATGTTTCATTCAAGATTTTGCTTGTTATGTAAGCATAAATTACAAAATTATATTGCAATATTTTAAACAAATTACGCAATGTTAAGACCTTTTTGTCTTCCCTATTTATACCGTCAATTTATCTATTTTTCTAAGAGAGATATAGCCAAACACAATCCCAATCTAATTAACATTATATGTCCTATGTTTAATTTAAATGGGCCAATATATCTAGTATGTTTAATTTAAATGGGCCAATCTATGTAGCACTCACTTCTCTCATCCTTGATTCAAGAGGCAGAGATAGTCATGCAGTTTATACCATTAGCATAACCTCATGCATTGCATGACTTCCACGTGTTTTTAAACACTCAAAAACTTTAGTTAGGCTCTATAGAGGGTATATTAGTAATAATTTTGAAATTTTATATATATAATAGTTATTTTATGTTAGTAATTTAACCCAATTAATTTAAATTTTAATGTCTAGCTAACAATTATTCATGAGATTGTTTAGTAATATTTCTTAAAAATAAAAAATTAAAATTTTATTTTAAAATAAAAATATTAAGGTAAATAATATCTTTTGATTATACTTTAATAAAAGAAGAAACAAATAATTTTACTATCTTTTAAGTGTTTTTTATACTATGGTACATAATTTTTTTTAAGGAATATATTTTTTTAGATAAGCTCTCGAGTTGAGTTAACGATGAGTTAAATAAATTAAAAAATTTAATTCATTAATTTATTGAATTAGTCTTAAATAAATTAAATCTAACACTAATACAAGATATTAAAAGAAAGTGTCATAACTAGAGTAAAAAAATATGGATGAAAAATAAAAAAAGAAAAATATACTCCTATCTAGTGAAAAACAATATTATTACCCATAGTTTATAAAATTTAGAATTAAAAAGTGAAACCTGTGCAAAGAACACTTAGCATTACAAACTTAGATCCGATGATCAACAACAACATAATTTAGAAAGAAGAAACACTAGATTCTCAACATAATTTAGAAGGAAGAAACATTAGATTCTACTTCTTGTTAGTATTGTAGATAAAATTAAGGAATAATTTAAGGAGTAAATTAAGGAATAGTTCAAGGAGTAAATCAATAACCTTAATTCAAAGAGTTGTAATCCTTAATTTAAGGATTAATTCAAGGAGTAAAACAAGGAATCATTAATTCAATGAGTAAATCAAGGAATGTTTAATTCAAAGAGTAATTCAGTGAGTAAATCTTCTTATATCCTTAATTCAATGAGTAAATCAAGGAATGTTTAATTCAAACAGTAATTCAGTGAGTAAATTTTCTTATATATAGCTATAGAATTGTAATGAAAATATGAAAGAAACAATACAACTTTGAAAGAGCTTGTTTATTTAGAAAGGCGTTTGGCTTTAGCGTTTTCAAAACTAATTTTTCAACATGTTATCAAAGCAAGTCGATCTTCGTGAAAAAAATTGTTATTCTTCTACCGAAACATCATATACTTGTAGCTCTTGTAATTTTATCTCTGCTTTCAATAACATAGTCTGTGATGTCTTAAAGTGCATTTAGCACTCTGTCAAAGCGATTTCTTGTTCAATTTTTTTCTCCCAAACCAAATTTCATAGCGATGATGGATTAAATCTCTCCTGCACCTTCTACCTATCTGATGTGGAGGAGAAGTATTGTGATAAAAGGAAAGGTCCCACATTGAAACCAAGCTTTTGGTGATGATGAATTAAATCTCTCCTACAACTCCTACTTGCCCGATATGGAGGGGAAGTATAGTGGTAAAAGAAAAGGTCCCACATTGAAACCAAGCTCTTGACAATGATGGATTAAATCTTTCCTACAGCTTCTACCTATTTGATGTGGAGGAAGAGTATTGTGGTAAAAGGAAAGGTCCCACATTGAAACCAAGCTCTTGGCGATAATGGATTAAATTTCTCTTACAGCTCCTACCTATCCGATGTGGAGGGGAAGTATTGTGGTAAAAGGAAATGTCCCACATCGACAACAATATTTTTTTTTGCTATTGTAATCAGCATTTTTGTAAGTTTTACCTTTGCTGTCTTGGCTTCTCATCAATTTCAACGACTTCTGTGCAAGCTTAGATCTATAAACCTTATAGATCCAGCTTGAGATGGAGTATTGGAGATAAAATTAAGGAATAATTTAATGAGTAAATCAAAAACCTTAATTCAAGGAGTTGTTATCCTTAATTAACTCAAGGAGAAAAATAAGAAATCCTTAATTCAAGGAGTAAAATAAAGAATCCTTAATTCAATGAGTAAATCAAGGAATGTTTAATTCAAAGAGTAATTCAATAAGTAAATCTTCTTATATATAGCTTAGAATTGTAATGAAAATATAAAAGAAACAATACAACTTTAAAAGAGATTGTTTATTTAGAAAGGCCTTTAGGCCTTTGCGTTTTCAAAACTAATTTTTCAACAGTTAGAGAATAAAGCCTAAAAGGGAGCAAATTTAGAACCAAACTCATTGGTCCGAAAAAATAAAAAATAAAAAAAGAGAGTCAAGATGTTCATTGGAAGTACATTTTTGTGGACCGAGAAAAATATCTTCTTTTTAAAATGGTGTATCGAAGGCAATTTTAATTGGCCATTAGTCGTTGAGTTAGGGAATAAATTCATAGTGACATGAATTGTGACCTGCAGGCAAAAGAGCTTGGGATTAAACTAAATTAGGGCAAATAACCAAATTTAGTCTTAAATTGAGATGAATAAAAGTGTTCATGCATATAGTCCATATATTATCTAATTCATTCAATTCTATGAAAATAAAATGAACTGGAGGCATACATAGAGAATTAAAGAACAAAAAATTAATAGTAGCTGGTAATAAAGTAACTCACTGGGATCTAGTTCAGTAATCAAGGCAACACCCTTGAAGTAGCAAGATCCCCCCTTATACTTCATATTCTGAATTAAAGTAACAGTTGAAAGCATAAGAAGCATGGTGTCCCTCATAGTGTTTGGAAGATAACAAGGTTGGTCAACTGAATCTTACTACTCCTAATCCACATGCCCAATCCATTGCTGCTTGTAACTCATTATCTGATGTCTGCTCATCAGCTATACACCATTGCTCTTGCTCCCCATCTATTGTAATCAATACACACACATTTCACACAATCAAACACCATTAAATATTTCTTTTTCATTTTTCTTTCCAGATAAAGTAGGAATATGTATTACTAATTACTAAATAAGAATATGGAATATGATAAATTCGTTATTATGTGATCTTTGGGGAACTATTGAAAGAAAGAGTGGAGTGAGCAACATCACAATTAGCATAAATTTGATTTGTTTACAAGCTTAAAGAAATCAAAAACAAACTTTGAAATATTCTAGTTCATTTGAAGTCCAATTCATGGAAGCTTCTATGGTGATGATCTGTATTGATAAGGATACAACTCATGGTTGATGGGAAGAAGAAAATAAATGGGTTAGGTAAGAAGATAAGTGTATGGTTTAGATTGTTTTGATAAGTTTATATTATATGACTTAAATATATTAGTTGTTTCTATAAATACTTCTCAATAACAATGTAATAATTAAGTTAAAAAAATGAGAAACAAAATTTGAGAGTTTGAATGTTTCTGAAAAATTATTTTTTTGAATATTCTTGAGTTTTGAAAGTTTTTTTCCATAATATTCCGACAAAATTTTGAAATTTTATTTATTTATGAAATTATGATAGAGTAGCTGAAATGGCCAGTTAGGTTCCAATATAAATTGAAGGACCAATAAAAAAGTCTCATAGCCACGTAGTGATCTGATCTCCATCCATCTATGAATATGAAAGCTACCTTATTTTTTATAATTTTTTTTTTCTCTTTTTTACCGTTTATCTCCATAACTTGGTGCATAAAATAATATAAATGCCATACTTCGTCAAAGCTTGGTGTGGTTTGCACATGTTAGATCTGAAATGAATGGACCTCAGGCATAAAGATCACTATGTATCAGTGGCAATTCTTTTCCCTTAAAGCATTACTATGTATAACAAATATATCAATAACTTTGTGCAATATTGTTAGATATAATTTTATAAATATAATTATATTTATCAATAATTTTATGTAATATTGAAATATATATAGATTTTTTTTTTGCTTAGATAAGAAAAATAATATATTTTATGTTCTTTTGTTGTATTGCTTGTCAATATACTTGGACAATAATTTCTCTTTCATAGTTAAAAGATTAAAAGAATAAATTACATTATTTTTGTAAAATGAAAAATTCCAAACACCCTAAGTTCAAGTTGGGATAGTTCAACCGAAATGTCTTTCTTTTCCTTTTTCTTTCTTTTTCGTATATACAAAAATTATTTTTCTTTTCTATTTTTTTTTTGTACTTTGTTTTCTTTTTCTTTTCATCCTCTGTTTTCTTGATATATATAGGCATAAAGCCAATAAGAGAAATTAAAACATTGAAAGTCAAAATGGACAGGCAAATGAAAAAGAAACAGTAGAAAATAAAAGTAACTGAAAAAAAAATCAAATGCCATTTCTCTCAATTATGAAAATTAACGTTTTTTCTCTTAAATTGTCGATTCAATAATTTTAATTCAATTTTTTTTCAACGCTTGTCATAATCCTTAATCCTACAAAAATAAAAACTCCAATATAAGACAGCAAAACGAGGCATCAAAGATAAATATATATGCACATATATATATATATAATAAGATTATAAAAGAAAAAATAGTTTATTTTGTTTAATATTCTATTAAAGTAATATCTTATTTTATTTACAATTCTAATTTTTATATATTATTAAAACCCACATGAAAACTTTTATTTAGAGTTTATTTATTTTTTGTGTATTAATAGAGTCTCACATAAAAAAATTATGAACTATTATAATTACTTTTTAACTATAATTAGTTAGACACTATGTTCGTATAAAACGTCCTAGAAAAGAATCAACTTAGTAATATTAAAGAATTTTTTTTTCTTATTCCCAATATTTTAAGAATAGTTCTTATTTATTCCGTTTGGAAGTTGAAGTTCTCTTATCCGTAAAATAGAAGAATATATTTAGACTAATCTTACTTTAAAGTTGGTAGAGTGTTCGTCTAAAGATAGATGATGTAGATAGGTTTATCTTATTCTAAATTTACTAGAGTACTTATCTAGATAATAATTTTCTTGTATTTGTTTCATAATACAAATACGAAGATCTCTTACCAGAGATTGAGTTTGACTTAATGAACTTTGCCCATCTCTTTTTTTATTTCCTAACTGCTTCCATATTATTGGTGCATTTACGTTGCTATCCTGTGTCAGGTAGTATTAGAGCAAGGTTTATGTGGATCCAATAGATTATAATGAAGGTATTTCACAAAAAAAGAATTTCGTCAAGAGGTTACTCAAGCATTTAATAAAATGTTTGCATCATTGGCATTATTAAATAAAAATGTGAATCAAGCTCATATGCAAAAAAGATTATAGAAAAACTTAAATTCAAGATATTGCTCGAGTGGAAAAGATGATTCGACATAGCATTAAATATGAACTTTAAAAAATGGAAGACTCATCTAAAGCTTTTAAAATGGAAGAGTAATCTTTTGAAAACAAGATTCTTGAGATAGTTTTGATAGAAGACAAAAATGATCATATTATATAGGCAAATAAACCTAAGTTAGAGATCATACAAATTCAAAATGAAGAATTTGAAAAGGATATCTCTTTACAAGGTGAGTTATTCACATATCTCAAAATTATTTCTATAAAAGAAGATTCAAATATCATGACTCTTGTAGATATTCCTAAAGTTAAAGAATCAAGTGTTTTCACTACTTCCAAATGAAATCAATTATTTGACATTAGAACAAATTATTTTTCAAAGCAACAAGAGTTGTCAAATCATCTTCAAGATATTAAGTCATATTTCATTATTCCATAACTTGTTGAAAATATTAGTTTTAAAGGTGAACATGTAAACAATATTTGGTTAATATTGTTTAGAGAAGTGAAATAATAAGAAAAACCAATTTTGAAAATCCATAAATGCTACTAGTATTATCATCCTCATTTGAAGAAAACTCAAGGACGAGTTTTAAATTAGTGGAGGGGAATAATAGGGATAAAATTAGAAAAGAGAAAATAGTTTATTTTGTTTAGAGTTCTATTAAAGCAATAGTTTATTTGTTTAGAGTTCTAATTTTTATGTACTACTAGAGTCACACATAGAAATCTTTATTTAGAGTTCATTTTTTCTGTGTATTACTAGAATTATAATAGAAAATTTATGAACTATTTTAAGGACTTTTCAACTATAAATAACTAGGTCCTATGCTTATATAAGGTATCATAGAAAATAATTAATTTAGTAATATTAAAAAAGTCATATTCTTTCTTTTCTCTTATTCATAATATTTTAGGAATAATTTATCTTTCTTTTATTTGGAAGTTGAAGTCTTCTTATCTATGAGATAGAGGAATATTTTTAGGTTATTTTTACTCTAGAGTTGCTAGAATGCTCATCTAAAAATACATAATAGAGTAAGGCTTGTTCTATTCTAGATTTATTAAAGTGTTTTTTTAGATAATAATTTTCTTTTGTTTGTTTTATAACATAAATACGAGGACCTCTTGTCAGAGAATGAGTCTGGCTAGTATAAATTTTGCTCATCTCTTTCTTATTTTCTAAGTACTTCAATATTATTGGTACATTCACACTTCCATCTTGCATTAAAACACAAACAATATAAACAATAAGTAATAAAGAAAAAGTAGATAAGGAAGGCATATCATCTATTTGTAAGAACCTATTTCTTAAGGATCCTAATGCAAATATAGCTTTTCAGATTATTGATTTTTCATGTGTAGATGACTTTATTATTTCATGTGAAGACGAGTCTATTATTTTGTGTGCAGATGGCATGAGTGGGGTTCTATCTCGTTCAAGCATTACCACTAGTGTCAGCAAGCTTCTCTAACTGCCTTCTCGACATCAATTTGTCAACTCACCAAGGTTACTTACGCATCTGTAAGAGAGTCTTTATTAATGAATTTTGTTAGGTAGTTAAGCAATTAAATGATGTAATTCAATAATCATTTGTATTCAATTTAATATTGTTGTTACAATTTAAAATGAGTAGTTTGTAAGGTTTCTAGAAAAAGCCATATAACTCCTATAAATAGTATGAAAGGTACAATGCAAAATATATAGAAAATTAGAATTCATTTATCAATGCCTTGCTTCACCTCTTCTTTCTATTTATTTTTATTGCTTCCTTCATCTTTCTTCTTCTTATCTTGCTTCACTTGTTGTTCTATCTTCTGTAATTTCTTTTATTTTTTTCATGGTATCAAAAGTTATTTGCTTAACCATAGCCTTAATTTTCTACCTCTCACAGTTCTTCAAAGGCTCGTGCCTTTGTTGCTACTCTTGACATTGTGTCATATCCTTCTTGGTATTTTGATTCAGGTGTAACACATCATGTGACTACTGATCCTAGCTATTTTCCAGCAAATATTGATTACAAAGGCACTGAACATATTCACATTGGCGATGGATCTAGTATGGTCATTTCTCATACTGGTAGTTGTTATATTAATAGCTCTATAACACCTAGCAATAATTTTCTGTTAAAAGACATATTACGTGTGCCTGTAATAGCCAAAAACTTGCTTAGTATGTCAAAATTTATTCATAATAGTAGTGTCTATTTTGAGTTCCATCCTTGTGTTTGTTTTGTTAAAGACAAGAAAATGGATGCAACATTGTTGGAAGGCACACTTAGGAAAGAGCTAAATGCATTTGATTTCAAGCCAAATGTTGTTAAAGATGATAAAAAGATGATTGTAATAGATTTTACTACTGCTAGTAATAAACTAGAAATAAATAAAGTCTCCACAAATGATGTAATTTTAGAGACTAAAACCTCGAGATTGTTTGCTTTTATTTGTAAAAGTTCTAAATCATTCTTGTTATGGGGTAAGAGGTTGGGTCATCCCTTTTTTAGTATTATACAAACGGTTCTTAAATCTTAATGTAGTGATTTTTCCCTAAAGAATGACTTACCTAATGTATGTGATTCTTGTCAATTAGGAAAGAGACATAAACTCCCTTTTCTCTTAACTGATAGAATTGTTGTAACTCCTCTTCAAATTGTTCATACTGATGTTTGGGGCCCTGGACCTATAATTTTCTCAAATGGTTTTCAATGGTATGTTCACTTTATTGATGAATTCACCAGGGTTTTCTAGATTTTCTTTCTTAAAGAAAAATCAAAAGTAAAATATGGTTTCATGATATTTAAGAACCTTGTTGAAAAGTAAACAGGTTGTTTTTTCAAAACTTTATAGTTAGTTGGTGGAGGAGAATTTCAAGTTCTTATTCCTTTATTAAATAAGTTTGGAATTATTAAAAGAGTTTCTTGTCCTTGTACCTCTCAACAAAATGATATAATTGAGAGAAAGCATAGGCATATAGTAAAGATGGGTCTTACTTTATTTGCTCAAGCTCACTTGCCTTTAAAATTTTTGGATGAAGCATTTTAAATTCCACCTATGTTATCAATTGTTTACCTACACCTTTACTGTCTAACATTTCACCATTGGAATTATTATTCTCTATTCGATCAAATTATGAATTTCTCAAACCTTTTGGTTGTCTTTGTCGTCCTCATCTCACAGACTATAAGGCACATAAGCTTGCTTTCAAATTCAAACCTTGCATATTCATTGGCTATAGTGTTTTTCACAAAGGTTATAAATGTGTTATTTATATTGGTAGAGTGTATATTTTTCACCATGTCATCTTTAATGAACATGTTTTTCTTTATCTTAACAAAATTTTTGTTTCTACTTCCTAACCATCAACTATTCTTGTCACTTTTCATTTGGGAATTTTGCAGCCTATTTTATAGTATTTAGATTTGCATGTATCTTTTTCTTTTCATCCTATCTCTCTTCCACCTAATCCTTCCACATTGTGTCCTTCCTCTTCCATGCCATATTTCGTACCTTTTCCTTCATTTTCACCATTGACTGATACCTTAGTTCCTCTTCCACCTCAAAATGTGCATCCTATGATCACATGTACTAAAGATGGAACCAAAAAGCCTAAAGTATACCTTTGTAATCTAGAATTTACAAAACCTCGAACCACCTAGCAAGTTCTTTCCTATTCTGATTGGCATTCTTTTATGCAAGCAAAATTTGATGCATTCATTAAAAACAATACATGGAAACTAGTGCCTCGTTCTTCTAACAAACAATTATTGGAAGCAAGTGGTTCTATCGAGTAAAAAGGTTGGCCACAGGAGCTATCAAGAAGTTGAAATCTCATGTTGTTGTTAAAGAATACCATCAAGTTGTTGGGTTTGATTTTATGGAAACCTTTAGTCCAGTTGTTAAATTTATCATAATTTGAATTATTTTAACTTTGGCACTTAGTTTTGGCTGAACTTTGAAATAAGTTTATGTGAAAAATGCCTTCTTTAATGGGCTATTTGAGGAAGAAGTTTATATGGAACAACTTCAATGATATGAGAATGGCAGATTTCTTAATCATGTATGTAAACAAAATAAAACAATCTATGGCTTAAAAAGCCAACAAGTTTGGATTGACAGACTTAAGGTAGCTATTGTTCATTTTGTTTCATTGCTTCTAAGGTTGATGTATTTCTTTTTATAAGAGTTACTTCTTTTCTATTGTTTATATCTCCATTTATGTAGATGCTATAATATTTATTGGTTCTCATTTACATGAAATCAAGTAAGTGATTTCCAATTTATATGCAAAATTTTCCCTTGAAGACCTTGGTAGTCTTAATTACTTTCTTGGCATCGATCTTTAGTATATGTCTCATGGAGAGCTCTTTCTTAGCCAATGCAAACATTTCTTAGACATGCTAGACAAAGTAAGCATGGGTGATGCTAAACCAACCTTCACTCCTATGTGCTCTGATAACAAGCTTTCAGCTTATGAATGAGACTTGTTCATTAAACCTATCTTATATTGTAGCATTGTACGCAGTTTGCAATATGGTACTTTTATACGTCCAGATCTTGCTTTCTTTGCTAACAAGGTGTGTTAGTTCATGACTGCACTAAGAGTTTCTCATTGGATAATTATAAAGAGAATTTTGCATTATCTAATTTGAACTTTGGAGTATGGGTTGGAGTTTAAATTCTCTACTAAGTTTTTAGTAAATGTTTTTGTAATGCCGAATAGGCTTATTGCCCCTGTGATCATAGATCAACATAAAAAATTTGTGTTTTCTTGGGTGCAAATCCTATTATATAGTCAACAAAGAAACAATCTCTGGTGTCTTGATCAAGTGTCGGAGTTGAGTACAAAAGTATTGCCTCAATTTCAATTGAGCTTGTCTAGATCCAATCTTTGCTAACTGAATTACACATTTCTTTGCTTAGCACAACAGTGATTTGGTGTGATAATTTAAGCCTAGTTGTCCTATCTGCTAATTCAATCCAATATCGCATGAGTGTACAAAACATATTGAGTTGGACTTGTATTTTGTTCAAGAGAAAGTGATTAGTGGTGCTTTATGTGTGCAACATTTGCCTTCATTTGAGTAGATTGTAGATATTTTGACCAAACCTTTTTCAAGTTCTTTGTTTCACACTTTTTAGCGCAAATTGAGTGTGATCTAACTCCCATTCAGTTTGAGGGGGCATGTTAAGGATTCTAATGTTAATATAACTTTCGAGATTACTGATTTTTCATGTCTTGCTCCCTTCATCTTTCTTCTTCTTGTCTTGCTTCACTTGCTGCTCTATCTTCTGGAATTTCTTTTAGTTCTTTTACTATTTCTGGTAGCTTGAAATTTGAACAATAAAAAGAGAGAAGCATGGATGGAACAAAAAACTTGAAATAAAGGAGCCATGTTTCCACACGTAATCATTGCTTAAATTTTGCTCCCATACACAAATCATTGTTTAAATTATGTTCTCACATAACTTTTAAGAAAGGTTCGGCAAGATGAAGAGATACTCAATATAAGACATACCTCTATATTCTCATAGATATTCCCAGAATCATGTCAAAGGCCTTGTGCACCAGACGATTCCTCATAATCCGTATCAATAAACATTACTTTGCTCGTGTCACATCTGTATTATTGCCACAATTGTCAAAATTTTAACTGATTAACATATGATACTAAATTTTAATTAATTATAGATTTTAAAAGTAAATTGATTTATTTTTATTAAATATTAATAAAAATAATTACGATATTATAATTATCTTATTTTATTTATTTATCAATTTTAGATACAGAGCAATTACAAAACACATGTTTATATAATTAGAGTTTATAAAGTTTTAAAATACTTAGAAAGGAAAATATATGTTATTTTTAAATTTTAATAATTTATAATTTAATAACTTAAATAAAATGATTAAACATGTCATTACTTACAAATATAAAATGCAAAATTTAAATAATAATATACGATAATTTTAAATATAAATAACTTAGGTTAGAATTATGTCCTAAGAAAAAAATCATTGGTTCATTAGTATACTTAATTTTTTATTATGAAAACTAAACCTAATTACAAATTTAATCTTATGTTACTCTTGTTAAGTAACGTCCCAATGTAACTTATTTATGAATCATTGTTATGTTTTCATAATTTTTAAAATTAGCATGAGTGCTATTCAAACAAATGTCCAATAAACTCTCCAATAAATAGACATGTTCAGAATACAACAACAACTAATATTAACATAAAAAATACAAGTATATATATATATGTTCTATAATAAATTTAATAATATATATTCTAAATTAGATGATTCAAAATATATATCAATTAAATTAAATTGATTAGAACATGAATATTAAACACAAGTTTAATAAAAATAAATTTTTAAAATTTAATAATTAAATTTAAATATTTAAAATATTTATAAAAAATAAGCTACATGTATATTAAAAATATAAAATAAATATACTAATAAATACTTTCACTAGGAGTCCCTCTGTCTGAATACCTTTACGGCATAAACATAATAAATATACTAATAAATACTTTCAGTAGGAGTCCCTCCGTTTGAATACCTTTACGGCATAAACATTAACTCTCTGATTGACCATTATATATATATATATATATATGATTAACTTAGCTCCTATAAATGACTATGGTCAAATCATTAATGCTCTGTTGAATAACTTTTTGACTGGGTGTATTGTATGCTTAGCTGCTACCAATCCTTTATTTCTTATAGCTAGGGGTGTTTATCGGATCGAAACCGTTGATTTTACTGTCATCCGATCACTTACATCCGCTTCTGGACAAAACATCTTAATCCGCAACCGATCCGATCACTTCTTACATCCGCTCAATCCGATCCGTAAACTATTCGGATGACATCCGATCAATCCGATCCGTAAACTATTCGGATGACATCCGATCAATCCGACCAATAAATTTAATTAACTCTATTTTTTGTATTTTTAAATAATTTTTTTAAATTTTTACATAAATCATAACATAAAATTATTTGATTTAAAAAAACATTAAAAAATTAAATAAATATATATTAATTATTTATATATATTTAATTTAATAAATATATATAATTAATTTCGGTCGGATCGGATCGGATCGGATGAATCGTAATAAAACCGCCATCCGATCCGCACTTAACGGATGGAAAAAATCTCCATCCGATCCGACCATCGGATTGGATCAGATCGGATGAAAAATCAACGGATCGGATCAGATTTATCGGATGATTGGATTTTTTGCACACTCCTACTTATAGCCTTGTTCTTCTATGTTTGCTTAACTTTTTGCCCCGTTTATTTATTTCAACAGCTAGCCTGATAACTAATAGTACTGTTAACCTAATAACACGAGTGTTAAACTTTTTAAGACTTGATTATTTAAAATTTATTAAAAATCTTAATAATATAAGAAGTTATTTGTAAGTTACATATTAAAAATATTAAAATACATTTAAAAAAATTAATTAATAATTTTATAAATTGATTCAAGTTTAAATAAATATTTTGATAATAAAAATAATTTTAAATTTTGTGAACACATGTTATTAAATACATGAATGCAATACGATATGTGATAGTTATAAAATATATAACTCAAATACAACTAATTAAAATTTGAGTATTTATTTGACTTTTCTTGATGGACTTGATAACAAGCATAAAAATAAGTTTACATATAAATACTTTGTACATAAAAATAGTCAATACTTATAAACCTTACAAACTCTCTCTTTATTATTTTCATGTGATAAAACATATCTCTCAATACTTGACTCTCACAAGAGTAAAGTAGATATACATTGATGTCTTAGACTTCATAGGAGAACTATGTTTTTATCCGATGAAACTATCTTCACTGTAATATGGTAAGCTTATATGTAAATGAAATCATATAGACAAAGCATAAAACAAGTATAAAAGTGAAATGTGGTTTAAACTTGCCTTAAGTCTCATGACTATTAAACTATAAAATTAATTAAAAAATTAATAAATAAGAAGAAGATAAAAAATTAAAATATGATTTTTTTAATAAAACACCACATAAAATATTAGACTCATTTAGTCACAAATAATCACACAATTAATTGAGAACTCATTTTTATTCAAATTTTAATTATCTAGTATATAAATAAACCAGTAAACAAGAAGACACGCACAAAACATATTTAGCACATATAATAACATATTTATGTTTACTTAAAAGTAATATATATGTTTGAATTTCACAAATATGTTAATTAAGTCATTTATGATCAATCAAGAAACACTTAAAAGAAAAAATATCACATATCATGTACAACTGGAATAAACTCTTTAATCTCACAAAATAAAATATATTTATCAAGAGAGAGCTTTAAATTTTTTATTTTATAAAAAGGTATAATATTATATATTTATTTTTAACATCTTTTAACTATTTCTTTTTATGCATGTCAATTACATTTTTTACAAGCAAAGTGAATTTTTTTGTACAATCTTTTTAATTTAATTTTTTAGATGCAGAATTCATAAACTTAGCACGTTGATTTTTACACTAGTTGTGAGATAGCTTTATTCGTCTTCGTATGGTAAAATTTTAGAAAGTAAGAAATAGAATTCAATACAATTTTACAATCAAGATTATTTGAAGTCCTAGAGTCTTTCAAGAAAAATTATAAAATTCAAGCATAACATACATGTGTGTTTGTAAGTATGTGAATAAGTCCATGTCAATGTCAATCATCATATTCAAAAGTATATGTCTATACAAGTCAATTTTTTGAATCATTTATACAATAAATATCAAAACAAGTTAAACCACTAAAAACAAGGTTATATGTGTGTAAGTGTTGAATAAGTCCAATATCTTATTGATAAAAAATGATTCTTTTTTTTAGGATTTAACTAATAAATAAAATAAACAAAATATGGTCATTTAAGTACTTTAATAAAAATACATAGGTGAAACAATAAAAGATGGTCAAGTGACTGAAAAAAAGGAAACATTTCCTAACCTAAATATTCTTGCATTTTGGTTTTTCTATATCTTTAGGTTGTGATTCAACTACCTTAAGTTTCATAGGTATGTTCTTGGACTTGGCTGTACTTTTTAAATTCATCCCTAATGAAGATGCAATATGTATAGTAGGTTGATTTAATAAGTCCAAAAATTAAAAGTTTTAAATATCACTTATCTCTTTAAACCTAAAAAATAATGCTTCTTAGTAGAAGTTTTGGACATATTATTATAATTTTCATTCATCCTAGAATATGATGTAGCATGGATAGATGGGTGATAGTTGTGAGTCATATTATATGAAACATGAAAAGAATTATAAAGTTCAGGAGCATTCATCAAAAATATATATTTTGGTCTTATATAACCTTTTTTTACCACAATAATAACATAAGGTAAAAACTTAATAGCTTTTTCTACTATAGGTATAATTGTTTTTTCCCATAAATAGTAATAATATGAGTAGAATTAGAGGCCTGCGTGTATCACCGTATGACTTACTATAGCTCAAAACTTTTTTTGATTTTTAGCGCCTAATGTTAAGCTTTTTATTGTCTCCTTAGCAGCAACAAGTTCTTCGTTGAGTTTACAATTTTTTTTCTTTATTCATAAAAGACTTAGATTAAGAGTATCAATATGTTCATACAATTGTAAATTTTCTTTATTTATGGAAAAACGAACACTAATTATATCATTTAACTTTGCCACTTCATTTAAAAGTTTATTTTTTTATTCCTTAGCATCTATACAATCTCTAAATAATTTTTCAAAACTAGATGCATTATATTTAACTAAAAGAAAAGAAGAGTTCACTCCCTCATTATCTCCATCTAAGCTATCGTAGGAGTAGTTTGAACGTGTAGTAAATTTTGCAGTGAAGGCACAGTAATTAGTTCCACCATCTTATGAATTATTTTCTTTCTCCTATTCACTCTTCATATCACTAAGAGTAGTGTCCAGTGCTCTTCCAATTTTCTTCTTATTATTTGCACACTCTATAAATATATGACCAAAACCATTTCAAGTAGAACATTGAGGACTAGTAGATTTAGATTTCTTACTATCTAAACCCCTGGGTTAGGTACCTTTGAAATAATAAATTCATCATCTATATCATCATCACTATCAGAAATTACCTTTTTGGAGCTTTTAAAATCCATTTATTTATTATAGTTAGGTGGCTCAAGGGTAAACTCATTTGTTTGGATAGATCCAACTAGTTCATCAATATTCAAGGTGTCTATATTTTTGTTCTCCTCTATAACAGTGACGTTCATCTTATAATCTCCTATCAATGAACTTAGGAGTTTGCAAACAATTATAGGCTGAGGAATTTTATCTCCTAGTGTAGAGTAAGCATTAGTAATATCACAAAAATGAGCATAAAATTGATCAAACATTTCATTGTTGCTCATTTAAGAGAGTAAAATTGAGTTGTCAGTAATCTTTATTTAGTTTGTTTCACTTGGAAAGTTCTCTTATGAGAAAGAGTAAGTGCATTCCATACATGTTTTACTGTCTCACTATTGGAGATGTGATGGAACTCGTCCATCAACACTGCAACAAAAATAGAACTGAACCCTTTTTGATTTAATCTGCTAAGAGTTCTTTCTTCAGTGGTCCATTTTTTCTAGTGTTATGGTTGTTACACCATCTTTGGTTATGGAAGGTGGTTCCTAACCTTCAAGAATGAAATCCCAGACTTTTTCATCTTGTTTGAGATAGACATGTATGCGAGCCTTCCAGTAAGGGTAATTAAACGTATCAAAAGTGGGGGTCTAACAAATGACCCACTTATTTTCATTACGTCCATTAGTGAGTGTATGTTCCTACAAATCAAAAACACTAAGTGTATCTCGTATAGGCTCTAATATCAATTGGGAATTTTAAAATACAAACCTAATTAACCTGAGAGGGTAAATAGGTTATTTTAAATTTTATTAATTTATAATTCAATAAACTAAACAAAGTGACTAAACATGTAATTGTGTGTAAATATAAAGTATAAAAATTAAAGAATAGCATACAATATTTTTAGGTGAAAATAACCTAAGCTATAATTATGACCTAAGAGAAAAACCAATGGCCTATCAAACCTGGCCTTATGCTACCATCTCTACGATACTATCCCAATATACCTTACTTATGAGCCTCTAGTTGTTTCTGATCACCACACAAATTGTGTGTACAATGAATATGTAAGTATACATATCATAACAAGTAATATAATGATAAGCAAAGATCGTTCCCACATAGATTATTTTTTTAGAAAGTAATTTTTAAAACTAAAAATAATAAAAATCAATTTTTTTTAGTGTTTTTATATTTTAAGAAAACAAAATTAAAATAACTAAAAGTAAATAATAATAATTAATTAAAACAAATTTTGTGACTAAAAAAATATATGAGAAAATATCTAGGAATACTTAATCCCCTTATTTACTAAACATGCGAATCATTAAAATCTCCCCAATATAATATTAATTAATTACATGATCAATTGAATCTAACCTAGTATGTATTTATCTCTCAAGTAAACTATACACCATATAGTAATTAATCTAATCACACTCTCATGCCAATTAAATTACATACTACTCATTAAGTTCATCAATTATGGATCACATACATAAGAATCATACATCTCTACCTAGAAATTACGCATGTTATTTAATCAAGACAAACAAATAAATAATTCTCTCAAATCTATTTAATTGCCTCTATAGATAAATTGTTGGTAAACAATTAATAGCATAAAAATCAGATTAAATAATATAATTAAATTAATATTATAATTGAGAAAAAATATTAGATCATCATATGGTGAAAATTAGGTTCATAAGATCCATAGATTAATAAATTAATTAACCATAATTGTGTTCATAAAACTCATATTTTTCATAAGGAAAGACATAAAAATTGATAAAGAAAATAGTAGAAAAAGAAATACAATCAATATCTTGAATTGTAAAATTAATTTTTTCTTGAATCTTCACCAAAATTGTGTTTTCTCTTGAATTTTTCTATATTTTTAGCTCTAAAACTTGACCATAATTATGCAAATTGAGGCTAATTAGGGTTTATGAAATGATTAGGGGCTTAAATAAAGCTCAAGTGTGATCTAGACATCCGATCAGCTTTAGATCAAAGGCTACGATCAAAACAAGAAAAACTAAGAGTTTCAACCAATCACAACGTGACACGTGGCATCAGAAATTCATTGGGCGAATTAGAGAGTGACACACGTGGCAGGGGAGACCGATCAGAGTCAACACTCACCTAGTCAGCAACACGTGGCACAATGTGATTCGTGGGAACATATGGCGTGGCGCACAGGTGGAACGTGCTGAGCAATGGCGTGGTGACACATGGCATGACGTGTTGATCGATTTCTGAACTCGGATTGAACATAGTGCTGACACATGGCGCGTGTTTTGTCCTCCTTACATGCTATCCATGCTTACGTGGAGTCTGCGTAACTTACCCAGTCAGCTCCTCTTCTTGCATGGCATGCCACGTGATAGCTTCTGATTGGTCCTGCATTAAAAATTCATAAAAATTCCAAAAAATTCAAAAAATTATATTTTCATCAGTTTCACATTTTTCAAGATTAACGTAAGCGGTATCTAGACTAATGTTCAAATAAGCCCCCCACCAATCAGATACGTTCATGAACAACTATTACTAGGGTTAGCACATAAACACACAAGTATGTATGTGTATTCTAAAATGAATTTAATAATAAATAATTCTAACTAGATAATTCAAAGCATATATCAATTAAAGCAAATCAACTATGAAATTATAGAGAAAGAATATTAAGCACAAGTTTAATAAAAATAGTTTCTTTGATTGGCATGATAATATTTCATGCACTTAAAGTTTACTAATGGATACATGTTCGCATTGGATGGTATAATTGTTTCATGGAAGTCCTCTGAACAAACATACATTTTTAGATCCACGATGGAATCTTAGTTCATTACTTTGGATAAATGTGATGAAGAAGTTAAATGGCTATGTATTTCTTAGAGGATATTCTTAAATGAGTAAAGCCTATGCTTGCAATATGCATCAATTATGATAGTCAATCAACTATTGGTAAGGTATAGAGTAATATATATAATGGTAAGTCTAGAATTTTACGTCGTAGACATAATACCATAAGACAAATACTCTTAGTTGGAGTTATATATATTGAATATGTGAAGTCAAAAAATAACATAAGGAATCCACTAACCAAACGATTAAATTGATAATTAGTCGATAAGTTATCAAGCAAAAGAAGACTAAAGCCTGTGAATGAATAAGGACTTGTAAAGAAAACCCAACCTTGTTGACTAGAGATCTTAAGATTTAGGTTCAAACGGACATCTTAGTTGTAAAAACTTAGTGAGATCATTATGAGGGTTTACCCTCAAATCCATTCCTATAATGAAAACAATGATACCTATAAAATATCGGGTAAACTAAGGCTTTTAATGATTCTTATGAAGAGAATTTCAAGTGGATTATGCGGGTTACTCTTTACATATTACTTTTATAAATAAGAGATCACTTATGTGAGAAATAAGTGGGGATGTTTTGAAAGGGAATTGTGTCAAAAAATACTCTTGTGTAAAGTATGTTATTGCTTACATAAAAAGACAGAACAGTTCAAGGATATCGCGTCTACTGCTCACCCAAATAGGTGAATATACTTTCGAAAGGAAAAGTTCAAAGTGTAATACCTACCTATCCTATGTAGGTTTCTTACAGTTAAACTCTATATCCTTGCCAAATTTGATTTGAGTTATTCATTTTTGAAAACTCAATATTTTTCATTCGTGTGAGAATTATTAGGAAATTAATTTAAAAAAATTGAAATGTTACACATATTTTTGGTAACTTTTCATCTTTATTTTTTTTTGCCTATTTGGGATTTTTTTATACCTTTGTTTCCATTTTCTTTTAAATTTTATTGATTTTCTTACTGGTAGTGACTTTATATATATATATTATATATGAGAGTAGACACAACAAGAGAAAAGAAAAAAAAGGAAATCACTTATATGAAAAAAGAAAAGAAAAGAAATATTAAAAACATATTTTTTCAACTTGTATTCTTAATCTAGAGTTAGGTTCTATCTAATAGAGTTCATATACTTGAAATTTTGTGGGTTAATAAATTATGATGTAAATTTATTATTATTTGATCATTGTATTTTGAAATATAAGTTTTTGGTGTTCTTTAACATTCATAATGAGTGAAAAAATTATTTTAAGAATTCTATGTGATACACTAGTCTTGTTTTTTCCTTTATTCTATTTATATTTTATGATTTTTAAATTTTGCATCTATGACTTATTTATATTTTTATTTGTGTTTTTCTAATTTAAATAATATAATTTTTATTCTTAACTAGTTTTTCCATCTATTAATTCTAACAATATCCAATTTATATTACCGTATCCTTCTAATACAACTGGATATCTTGTGTAGTATAGTCTATAGTTATGTATATATTTTAAGTATCTAATTAGTCTAATAATACCTTTTGAGTTAGCAAATCCTAGATTATTAGTATATCTACTTAATTTACTTACAGTAGAAGCTATGTCCGATTTTTTAGAACTTATCAAGTACATAAGACTTCCTATCACTTTAGAATATTTAAGTTGAGACACAGCCTCACCTCTTTTCTTAGATAGTGTAGATTTATATCTACTAGTATTCTCACAATTTCATAATCATCATTGTTGAATTTATCAAGTATTTTGTTAACTAAATGACATTCACTTAGAATGAGACTCTTTGATATTTTCGATATCTTAATTCTCAAAATCACATCATCAGGTTTCATGTCTTTCATGTCAAACTTTGAATTAAACATATTCTTAGTAGATTTGATCATTTGATTATTAGTACTCATAATTACTATGTTATTATAAGATAATATAATCATCTTTGGTATCATTGATTGGTTATGACTATCTTCATTCATAATTTTATAAGTTTATTTAAATGAATTTGATATTTCTTGGGACTTACAAGCAAATACGTGTTCTTAGAACAAAGAATTTCTTGATTCCACTGTTAAGATCTTATGCAATCTTTGACACATGTACCAAAAGTTGATAAATATTGATATAATATGCATATACAATAAAATGTAATCTATTGTTTCTAGACATATATTCACTTTCTTAAGTATAAATATGGTCCCTTTTGTAAGAAACTCTTATACTCATAAGTATTCGTAGGAATCCATCATTCTTTTAAATAACTTATATGGTGTTTCATATGCCTTATTTCGACATATCTTATTGAAAGATAATTAGCCAACAATATGGCTTCCCCAAATGGGTTATGAGGTAATGCAAAATTTAATAGTATTGTATTTATCATTTATATCAAGGCGTAATCTTTACCGTTCAATAAAAATGTCGTGGTTTCATGTATGATTCTATATTATGAATGTAATTCACCAAACAATGTTTCATACTTATCACCATGATTACTTCACAAAACCTTGATTTTCTTGTTGAATTGATTCTCAACTTCAACTTTATAAAAAGTAATTTCTCTATAACTTCATTTTTGTTTTTATGCACATATATATAGCAATATTTCATACTGTCATCAACAAAAGTCACGAAATTCTTATTGTCATCCCTTGCTAAAAAAATTCAAATCACATAGAATATTATGGATCAAATCAAGAGATTTCATATTCCTCTCAGTTGATTGAAAAGATAACATAATTATTTTACCTCTACACAAATCTCACATTTATGTTTGGAATTAATTTATAAAAGGGTTATATAATATATGTTATTTAACCTGTGCATGTGACCTAATCTTCCAATCCAAAATTTAGAAGAAAAATACATAAGCAAATAAATTAATGTCTGACTTAAAGGTCATTACATCGAGTTTAAATAGTCCATCAATTACATAGTCTTATAGTACAATTGTTTCATTATTGGTCAATATGACCTTATTAGACTCCACATCCATCTAGAATCCATACCTCTCAAACAAAATCAAACAATTTGTCAATTGTAAAAATTTATTTTTTTTACGCATACAATTTTTTTATTTTGTATAACAAAATCACCTGATCTATGAATTGTGAAGTATCAAATTCATCGTTTTACAAATTAATAATTTATAAAATATGAACTGATTTTTTCGGAAATAAAAATTCCTTAAATATTTTGATATTCTCAATATCAAAATCTATTTTTATAGTATCATCAAATAATCTGCAATGGTACTCAAAATAAAATAAACCATTAAATTTATAGTTTGCAAAAATTACTATTTGGGATTGTTCTATTAAAACAGTTTATGGATAACAATTATATAATACAGTTTTCAAATTAATTACAAAAATTGGAATAAATGTGTTATTAGCACCTACCATGAATTGAAAGCATATATTCAAGTATGACAGAATACAAGTACAAACCCAAACTATTGAAACAATAAAATTTTCAAATAAACGACTTTAATAAAAAATAAAAACTTCATAACCACCATAAAATAATAATAAGAAACTATAATCATCAATTTACTTTCTATATGAACAATATTGAAAGCATTTGTAAATTATGTCAATAAGTATATCTCACATACCAGCCCAGCAGAACCAATAAATTAGTGTACTAAGCAAAATAATTAGCATATTTTTTCTAGATCAGAAAAGAAGTGCGATAAATTCTTCATCCTCTAATTTAAATCTCACTACTTTAAAATGTAACAAATAAATGTTAATTTACTTGAACTGTTAACTAAAGAGTCACATTGCAAAAGTAGATTATACTCAATCATGCAAATTTAAATATTAACATAAAAATAAATCAATTCTCTAAAACAATTCTCTAGCAATTACTGAGTATTGAAAGGACATAATTAATTAATGTAAAGGGATTCACGTACGGCAAGAAATTACACACAAAAATAGTTTACTGTTATTAACTTTCTTGAAAATACCTTCGACATCAATGTAAAATGGAAGACATTTAACTATTATAAATATAATATCAGATCCTGTAATTATCTAATAAAATTAATAATCAAAGTTAAAGAGATGGTAAGTAGCTGACAAAATAATAATAATAATAATAATAATAATAATAATAATAATAATAATAATAATAATAATTGTGAACCAAATAATCAAAGACTAACTTGCAATAACTGAATAATAAATAAAATAAAAGAATTCTTTAAAGTTAATATCAGCAAAGGTTATTAAAGTTTAAACAAAAGCAAGTAAAGAGTAAAGTATGTAGTAAATAACAATGAGTATCTTGTAAAATAATATTAAAACAATGATGCAGTCACTAGATTAAGAACAAACCTGAGAAACTGTTAAAAACATACACAAAAAAGCAAAGAAATAAAATAAAATCACTTCTCAAAAATTTGCAAAGAACTGATATTAGAATTTTTTAAAAGGAATATATACATATATATATATATAAAAGGATATATCTATAAAGTCACCACCAGGAAAGCAAATAAAGAAAATCAATAACCTTTAAAGCAAAATGGAAATAGAGGAAGAAAAGAAGCCCAAGCAGGCAAAAAAAAAAAAATAATAATTAAAGAATTGAACAGATACAAAAAAATATATATAACTCATCTAAAATATTTAAATAAATTTACATATAAATATTTTATTCATTAAAATAATTAATATTTATAATCCTTATATTCTTTAACGAATAAATAACTTATTAGGTTAGGTTATTTTATTTTCAAAAACATCAATTTAGTTATTTTATTTTTAACCGTTTATTTCAAATCTATTTACTTTTAAAAGGAATCATTTTATTCTTTTTGTTTTTAAAGATTCACTTAATAATATTTTGTTTTTTTTTAAATAAATAATTTTACTTTAATTTATATTATTTATTTTCAAATTATTTAATTTTTTTTATCTAATATGTGATACTTGTAAAAGTTAAATTAATCATTTTGATTATGAAATAATAAAAAGGAAAAATAAATAAATAAAATAAAAATTTGGAGACTCCTACACAGGTGTGTGGACTCAAGTGGGAGTCCAGTGAAAGGAAATACCAAATAAAATTTCTAAGCTCTAAAAACTTTTATTTGTTATGGATCTATTCGATCAAATAGAAAAGATTATTTCACAATCAAAATATATTTGACTATAATATTTTAATTTTGTGTTTATATTAATAATGAAAGAGAAAGATAACTATTGCATGACATAGAAATGTCAAACTTATAAATAAAAAAAAATATTAATTTAATAAAAAAAAATGGCAGCAAATAACCAATTAATATTTTTTTCCCGGTTAAATTAATTGGTCTTTACCCATTGTCGTTATTTACTAGTCACTTGACATACGTTTTTCTTTAATTTAAAGCTCCATATATAAATTAAAGTAAATTTATATATTTTTATAAAAATAAAATAATTTAGATGAGCTACTAAAAAATTAATTAAAGTAACCTAATTTAAAAGTAAATGGAGTTGAGAAGAGGATTATTATAATGATTTATTTTCAAAGCAAAATTAACTATAAAATCTTTCATCCCTCTCTTCAAAGGGTTGTGGTTACTTTTATATAAAAGGATGATTTTTGGATAATGTAATATGGATAAGAATCAGCAGCTTCATGTCAAATCGAAACTGAAAAGTTTAAAAGTTATAGTTTAAAAGAAGGTTGCGTTTTGGATTGGTGGAAGGTTGAAGTTTAGGGAAAAAGGACTTTTTTTTTTCCTTAAAAAAAAAATCTCTTTAAAATATGCAAAACATTTGAATAATTTTAAATTATTGACTAAATCGATAGATCATACTTGTATCGTGATAATATATCATGACTAAACCGGAAGTAATATAAGAGAACTTTTAGAGACAAATACTATTTGGATGGAAGTTCTCGAAAGGAATCAATAAATTTTTTTTTTCTACAACAAAAGGAATCAATAATTAGGTTAATGATTTTAATGCCTTCTGTTTAATCCTATTTACCTTTTATGTACTTTAATTTTGGGAGGTTTGTAAAAGTACTTTACTCTTTTTTGATTTTTCAATCTCACGTTACATTTGGTTTACATAATAAAAGGAATAAAAACAAGAATTAGAATAAAAAAAAGTAAAAAAAAAAAGAGTATTATTATTACATTATTTAATTTTATCATTAAAATAAAAAAAAAATCGGTATTATAGTATTTAGTTTACAACTAAAATAGAATAAAAAATATTATATATTACCTTAATATCTCTACATTCTGTAAAGTTTAAATAATACTATTTAATTTTATTTTTTTCTAAGAAAAAATAAATTATTGAAATCATTATTTTTTTAAATAATTATTACTTAAAGATAAAATATATTATTAAAATTATTTTTTTAATAGGATTTAGGGTTTGGAATATGGGGTTTTGGATTTTTAGGTTTAAGGTTTTGGAGTTTAGGGTTTTGAGTTTTAGATTTTGGGATTTTGGAGTTTTAGGTTTTGAGATTTTGAGGTTTTGGAGTTTAGGGTTTAGAATTTTGGGATTTTGGGATTTTGGGTTTAGGATTTATAGTTATATTTATAAGTTAGGGTAAAATTAGAACAAAAATTTAGCATAAGAATGAAATCATGATTCTTAAAAGAGGAGGATGAAATTATTATTCCTTCTTTTTTAAGAATTGATTCTATTACATTTCCAATTTATAGCACAATTAAACATAAAATTATAAAGAATTATTTTCATTCTCATTATCATTCCTACCACTTAAACATGACATCAATATTTTAAAAATTTCATGTAATTGCTAGTGAGATTGAGCCCCATGAAAAATAAGTAAAGGAATCATTCCTATTAATTTGTTCACATATTATATTCAAATAGTAGAATTATCTATTTCTTTTGGTAAGAACTATAAGCACGATTATTTAATGATATATTGAGTTTGTAATATTTTTTTAATAAAAATGATCATTCTATCTTTATTTAAAAGTAACATGTTAAATTTTAATTTATTATTTGTACTTTAAAATATTCATTATAAAAGTCAATATTAAGTACAAACTAAATCATATGTTACACTTCCAAAGATAATGTTTTAACGCATTTTATATACGAATCCTGTTTTATTTTTACAACCTCTAAAATTAACACTTGTGAATCATGACTAAAGTTTTAATTAGTGCATCACCAATCAAACATGATCATGAAATAACCTACAAAAATGTTAGCATAAAAACACAAATTTGTATGTGATTTTGATAAATTTGAAAACAAATAAATCCTAATCCTAATTCTAAAGATATAAACAATCATGGAACTAAGAGTTCTATAACAAAATAAATCATTTAGCTCAAGATCAATAGCAATAGTTCTTTTAAATCCTGATAATTAATTCAATAAATCTTGACAACATATATTAAGAATTGATGCAAGCCTGAAAAAATCCAAAAGGGAAGAAGCTATATGATCATATAAAGTAATAAATAAATACTATGAAATTCATAGAAAATAAAAGTAAGTAATTTTTGTGTAAGTTATGTGGTGTCTTGTAAGAATAAACATGTGTTCTATTTATAAGAAAGTTTAAAAACTTAATCATTGGTTATTGTTAAATGACATTCATAGTCCAAATAATATTAGTAATAGTCATTGAGTATTTGTCATTAGTGTTACCATATATTTCTCATCCGATATCAAATTGAGGTGAATCAAAACTCGTCGTAAGGAAGATTCAATGAGTTATACTTCTTATTAAAATACAATTTTTGTTTTTAATTCATAGTGTTACTAGGTGAAAAATTGATCTCAATCTAAGTCTAAAAATATGATATTTTTAAGCTATATTTTAACTTATATTTTAGGTTATATTTTACTCTATATTTTAGGCTTTATTTTAGTAATAATAATTTGAGCAACACAAATAATTCTTAGTATCGTGCAATATACTCGTGAATGTAACTCTAAGTGTAATAATATACAAATTATACCTAATATGCAACTAACTCAGATGTTTTGTTGACTTTACTTAAAGGACATAACAACGAGCATATAAACTAGTTAAAATCAATATTTTATCAACAAAAATTAACAATACTTATAATATCTTACTTATGTATTAAATATATTTTACTATTTATCATTCTCTAAAGTGCTAATTAATTATAAAATGTGAATAAGTTTTCACTTTTATATGTATAAAAGATCACCCTAACCCCCAAAGATAACATGTTAAATACATATTAACCATGTATAGTTCAACTATCTAACTATTATTTTCTCATGTAAAATATTATTAAACTATCTACTTATAATGCAACATTTTAACATTTCTAAAATTTTTGACATTCTTCCGGATAAATCTTAGGACTATATTCATTAAATGGATGCAGAAAATACTTAATTTTTTTGTATTTTTAATTTATTGAGATTTTAATGTTTAAAGTATTAATTTTCAATTAATTAAACAATATATATCATTATTTAACAAAACAAAATTGGCTTTTACTATTTTATCTTATGGAGCCTTTTTTTTAATTTAATTATCATTATTTGATTGTATTTTTTAAAATAATAAATTAAGATATTATTAAATTAATGATGTTTTTATCGTAAAAAACTACATGTGATAAACTATTTGTTCCCAATTATTTATATTCTTTAAATATAAAATAATTTTATAAGTTTTAATTAGTTACAATCAAAAAATTAAATATATATATATATAATAATAATAATAATAATAATTCAAAAAATAAATTCTTAACTATTATTATTATTATGAGAAAGTTGGAGAATTTTAAAAGATTTTATGATTTAAAGAAAAATAAATAAAATTAGTAGAATAGTATGTTAATGAATATAAGTGAAGAGTCATGGTGCACGTGACTTTAAAATTCTTTAAAAAAAAACCTACTTTTTATATGAAGTAATTGATGTTTATTATTATTATTATGTACAATTACGTGATAGTTTGAGATAAATGAAGAGCATTTATATCCACAACAGAATAAATTAAAATAGGCTGGTAGTAAAGCAGGAGTGCTCAAACTACCATAACAAAATATAAGTCACAATAAAGATTACATACAAAACAACTGAAACTTATTTTTTTTATTTACAATTACGAAACAGAGAGTCTCTGATGGACAAACTAAAATGGCTGCAATTTGATACAATTTAACATTAGCGAAAAGTTCGGGCAACTTGTGGTTGAAAATAGTATGATACAGAGAAAACAAAGACCAAAGAAAATAGAAAACCAACAGGAAAGATAGAGAAGAATCTATGGCTCCTATCTGAAGAAATTAACATGGTGGTGGATTGTGCCAAAGCTGGAGAAAGGCTTAGGATCAAAGCTTGAAGCCATTTTGTCGCCGGCTCAGAACCCCAAGAAAGGGCTGCAATAAAGAAGCAGAAGATCCAATGCATCCAACTCAACCTCACACAACCTAGCATCCTTATTTCAAGCTCCACCATTGTCACCTGCATGACTAAAACAGCTCCCAAAGCACATAAAAACCAAGAGCTTTGGAAGACAACAAGTAACACATTCTTTTCCATTAAGCCCATAACAGTGAACTGATTGAAGAGTTGGCACAAGGTATAAGTAGTGAAGACTATGGTATTGCTCACATCTTTATTCATGTGTGGTAAGGCATGGTTTCCAATAAATTCAAAAATGAGCAATACAGAAACCTGGTATGTCACTTGAATTGCTATGCTTTTCCACATGGCTTTCGTTACTAGTGACCGACGATTCGAGAGTTGTTCTTTGTCGTTCAACTCCATTACCATCATCAACCCTCCCAGAAGGCTTATGATCAAATTTACCCATATCAAATGAAGTGATGTCAAGGGAGAGTCTCCTGTATACATTTCTACAACTATGTTAACGATTAAGTGAGATAATAAAGCAGTGAGCTGAAGTTGAAAGAATCTTTGAATATTCTGGTAAGCACATTTACCACATTTCAAAATCAGCTTTAATGATGACACACTTGGAATGGAAATATCAGAAACATTTCTTGCCATATGAGTACTGCACCCAATTTGAGTGATCCCCAAATCAGCCTCTTTTAAAGGTGGAGCATCAATGGAGGTCAATCCTCCAAAGAACGCAACAACCTGGCCTTTCTTTTTTGAAATATGTACAACACAGAACTTGGCCTTAGAGTTGCAATTTCCAACAATGCCGATTCTGTCAATATTTGACATAGCATCTTGAATTTCTTGACCTTCAGCAGCTTCAATTTCATCTGGAAGTTCTAGTTCAGAAGCAAAGCCTCTGAGAGTGGACAGCTTATCCTCAGATACTAATTTGATGGCTATGCCTGATTTTTTGAACTCATCCACCACTGATTTCATCTCTTCAGAACATGTGTATTTCAGACCCACTATTGCTAACAAAATTAACCCATCTTCTTTAAGCTCTTCAATATCTGTTTGTCCACAAGCTAATGCAATAGGTGTAAGGCCATTGTTCTCCATGTCCTTGACCCTTGTCTCAATCTCTCCTATTTTTTCTTCCAAAGGACGTATTTTACCTTTATCATCATAGAAGTGGGTACACATGTTTAAGATTACTGGTGCTGCACCTCTCCAGTGCAAGTGCAAATTGCTTTGTTCATCATCAATTTTCCTCACCAAAACACCGTGACCTTTCTTGCTATAGCTCAAGCTTTTGTACTTAAGAATGTCAAACTTTTTATCCGAGCTCTCTATATTCATACTCCACCTGGTATTCATCCAAGTAATGAGCACATCAGTTGTGGGACAAATAGAAACCCCAGGCACATGAACAGACACAACAATTCCCTGATGCAGCCTATCAAGCATAACTTGTTCGGGTCCACAACCAGATGCATCAATACTAACATCCTTTTCACCCAACCAAAATTTCTTAACCTCCATCTTCTGGCCGCACAAAAGTCTACCAGTTGCATCAATGATTATGACGTCAACAAGACCCATGGTGGCACAAGCCGCTAAATTCTGAGGGTCTATCTCAGCTGAAACCAACTTCTTATTCCATTGATGAAGTGATAGAGAAATCACAAGGGGTAGTCCATGTTGTATCCCTATAACAAAGGCTACCAAAGTAGAAGATAAGCTGAAAACCCTTCCTTGAGGTTTCAAGAGAATTTTCTCAACCACCTTCATTACATATTTCAGTGGAACTTCACCTTTCATTTCTGGGAGTTCACTATTGTCAGGGTGTTGTTTCTTCCACAGTAGACGTATCAGAGCCTGAACAGCAATTAGGGCACAGACAAAAAATGAAATATTATCAATAGCAACATATTGTTCATCTATCAAAACATGAAACAATTTTTCGTTGCTGGAATCAAACTGATGTGAATTCCCATTTTCTCCAAATGCAGATTTCACCGTCATGCGACCTTGGCCCTCATTAACCTTAAAGCCAGCAAACAGATTTGAGTTTTGATCCAGATCGGTACATGGGCGCAATACTTCATCCAACAGCAAGTTACCCTCCATGAACTTTCCATTAACAGGAACATAATCCCCTGTTTTCAAAAGCACTATATCCCCCACCGAAACTTCTGAATGGGCAACTTTTATAACTTGTCCATTTCTTTCAACTTCCACATCGAACTTGTTTCTCTTCTTCATTACCTTCCTTTCCCTAAGGAAATTCTTCACTGAAGGAACAATAACTACTAGACAAGTACAAACCAGAATGACAACTCCATCATGCCATCCATCTTTAGCCCCTTGATCCATAATACCAATAGCAAAGAACAACCCAGATGTGCAAACTAAGAGGATGATTGTAACTATGTGAGACTGCAATAGATGGCAGCAGAACCCCTTTTTATGAACTGGGCTCGTGCCATTCCTTACTCTTGGGATTGAAGGATGATCAACAGAATCCTCTTCCGCCTGTTTAATCAGGTCAATTAGACCGTTCTGTTATTACTTATCAGTACATTGAAGAATTGAGTAAAGCTAATGATTTGTTACCTGGGAATTAGCAAATTCTTCAACTATCTCTCTGTCGACAGTATCCGGAGGGATATCAATTGAAAAATGGTCTCTAATAGAAGAATTCTGTTCATCATGTCAAACGAACAAGTAAGTTTTCGAACTTAATTCCATCCATTTTCAACAAGCTTAAGCATTCAGTAAATTAACGAACCATTCAATACCTGTGACAGAGAAAGTGATCTCCGAAAAGAAGAAGCCACCGATTCAACGCTACCTATGTCTCCGGGGTCAACGCAATCGGAAGCTATGCCAAATTTAATTTGGGTTAGAGCAAAGGAGTTCTCAGTGGGTTGACCTCCTTTCCTACTGGAGATGAATACGAACATGCCTTGGATCAGAAGCCACCGCCTTCTGCGAAAGGGGTTCGAAACTTGACCGCCATTCATGGTTCTTGAGTTCAACATGATCTTGATTACACTTCAAGAGCAACAAAAACAAATTAAATTTTAAAAAAAAAAAAAGAACTAGAGAGTTGTCGAGTAGAGACCAGAAAAAAAAGCTAATATCATCAACCAGTCAAAAAAAGGAGCTCTTCTAAAAGTCATGACTGTTTTGTTTATTCCAAAAAAAGAAGGTATAACTTTTTTTGAATGTGTGTTATCTGTTTATGGTTGGAAAAATTCAGAGAATGGGGTTATATATCTGAGCCTAGTTTTTCTTAAACTACTTCTTTAATTTTACTGGCCAGATTTTCTCGCCGGTAGACTTTTAACTTCTTATTTCTTCATCTCTCTCTCTCTCTTTTCACCCGATTGTGAAAACTATTTTGTGATAGATCTCTTCCTTTGAACAAATATTGACGGAAATTCAGAATATCTTAAGTATAGTAGCAATTTCGGTTAAAGGAAAACGAATTTTATAGTTTTCTAAATAAATAAGTGCAAATAACGATGGCCTGTTTCATAAACAAAAGGTGGAAATAAAAAGAAGAGGATGAATTGGAATGGAATGCAGAGATATTAGACTAGGAAAACTACCCACAGCAATGAAGAAGATACTTGAAATTATGAAATGATAAGACTACTTATTATAAACTATTTATAAGCTAAAAAAATGCATCAATAGTCAAATAAAACGCGTTACCGGAAATTATACGATCGTTTCGGATAAAACCACCGATTAATTTCGCTTATACATATTTTTAAATTAAAATATATATATATATATCACATTAATTATTATTAACCATTATCAAACTAAATATTATACAAATTAAATTATAATAAAAATAAAATATTAAAACAAGCATTTTGTAAAAACAATCTCACATTATGTCATTTTATCATGGTTAAAGAATAAATTTTAATTATATTTTAATAAGTTGATTAGAATGATTAATATTTTAATAAAAAAATTATTAAAATAATATTTTTTTTAATTAAAATATTTTCTCAAATTTATAAACTAAAAAATATATTTGTGAATTTAAATGACTAAAAACCGCAAGACTTAATTTGAGAGGCTTGCATATAATTTTTTTATTATTTATTAAATCATATGTTTATTATTTATATTAAACATTTATTTATGTATATAATTTATTGATATATATATATATATATATTTTAATATTTTATGTTATTTAATTTCTTTAAATTCCTTTCTAAGTTTGCATAAATAAATATTAAACTATGTGATATAATCTTATTACTATTTAATTTAAATAGTTTAAGATTTTATTTAAATCAAATACAAATAAATTTTTTATATGTAACATTAATACTCTAATATTTAAAACATTAAAATTTATAAAAAAATTTGCAACATAACCACGATATTTTTTATATTATTTTGCGATGATTTAATTCAAAAAATCATTTACTTAGTACAAAATCTTTAATTTACGTGGTGAATATCAACACTAACTACATCTATGGAATTATAAATAGTTTACTATGAGTTGAGTTGGACATGAATAGGTGCAATATGCATGGTTATGTTAATGGTTATAATTATTTTGTATTAATTTTAGATATATTTGAATAAAAATTATCGGTTATAAATGTGTAATATTTTTCTCATAGTTTAATCATATTTTTTATATTTTGATATTTAATTAAAAAAATTAAATATTAAATAATTCTTACTCTATTATATTATTTAAAATATTAATATTAATATTTTTTATTTTTTAACTATTTAACATATATTTTTAAATAAAAAAATATAAAAAATAAATAAATTTAACTTAATTATGTAAAATATAGTGTGTTTTATTATTAAAAGTGTATTTCTTATGTATTAAAATAATTTATTTATGTATTACCATAAATAATTTATTGATGATAATTTATATAATAATAATGAAAATAAAGTATAATTAATATAAAAATAAAATAAATATTTTAAACGCTTTTATTATAATATTAATAAAATTATTATGATAACATCTTTACCCATTCTTTAAATCTCTTGGCACTTGTGTAGCAAAATAATAATAATAATAATAATAATAATAATAATAATAATAATAATAATCTCTTTGCATTTGACAATTTAGGTCAATGTTTTATGATTTGATTGGTACGAATAAAAAGAAAAAAAATATATCAGAAAATCTAGTTGACATAATAAGATTTTCTAGCGGTTTTTGTAAGTTAAGATATGTATAATTTTTTAAAATATTATTTTATATTAATAATTTAAATTCATCATATATTATATATAAAAATGAATGATTGAAATTATAAAAATAAATCAAGCAGAAGATCATGATTATCATCAACATCATGTTAAAATAGTCAGTTTATAAAATATATGTTAGTAATTTAATATTTTTGATTGTCTCATACTAATTATAAAGATTATTTATTTATATCTTCTAAGTTAATAAAATATACTCTATTTATTCAAAATATTATATATATATATATATAAATAATTGACATTTAAAAAGTAGTGGATGATACTCATCAATAACCTTAATTAAGTATTTTCTTTTATCTTTTAAGGAGGTATTTTTAGTTTTATTCTACTTTTAAAAATTGTGCTCGACATGGACCGAAAATATTCATATGCATGCAAAATTCAATATAACATCAGCTTAAACTCAAATATTCTTGTTATTCGTACAAACTTACATTCATAAAGAATATTTACCGTATCTTACTTATTAATTTTATTATATATATTTTTATAAAAATAAAATAAACATATTTTATCATATAACAATATTTAAAAAATAATATCATATATAATCACTTTATACATTTATTATTATAAAATTTAGTATATTATTTTATTTTAAACACATATAATTAAATATATTAAATTATAATTATTTAAACGTGTATAATAATAAATTCTATTTAATTGAATATGTTTAATATTATTAATATATTATTTTTATTATTATAAATTTGAAGAAAATTATTTTTATAATTTTATTTAATATTTTTTAAGAGAAAAATACCACACATATATGTTTCTTATATTAAATTAAAGGAATTATTAATCTCTTAAAAAAATATAAAATTTTATCCATTATTTTTATAAAAAAGTCAAACAAAGATGAATATTATTTTTTATTAGTATTTTAAATAAAATAATTTTATATTATTTTATAGTAAATAAAGAAAGGATAAAAATAAATTTTGTTATGATATTTTAATATAATTTTTTTAAAATATTGAATAAATAATTAAAAATTTATCATAAATTTATTAAAATATTAAGTAAAAATAAAATTTACGCTACTTTAATCTTTTATGAGCCGTAGTGCAACACAAATGTGAACCAAAAGGTCAAAAGATTCATAGCTAACATTAAAAATAAATTATTAAATAAATAAAAGAAAAGGCAAAGATAATTCTTTTAAAGAAAGTTAAATTATATAAATGACTCTTAAATTATTTTTTACACTTGTAGTTTTTTTTAAATTTTATGATATAATTCCTTTATTCACTTTTTTTCATAATTTTATTTGCTTTATTTTTTAATTTTTATATATATCATCTAAAGTTTGATACCAACTTAAAATTAATTTTTTAAAAAAATAAAAAAAGTATGGAGATTAAAAAAATAAAATAAAAATATTAAATTGTAAGAAAAAAATAAAAAAATAAAAATGTAAAGATTAAAAATAAAAGGATGACTTCATAAATAAATAAATAAATAAATAATAAAGAGACTATAATGTGTAGAACGTTGAAAAATTCATTTCACCTAGACAGATAGTGAAGACTAATTAGAAGAAGTAAAAAAAAAAAAAAAAAATTAAAAGAATAAAAAAGGGAGGAAAGTTTAAGACCCTGAAAAAAGTGTGCAAAAGACAAAAAAAGGCAAATTCACAATTACAATTATCTTCTCTTATATATGAGTCAAATGCTTAATTTTCAATTTTCTTTGTTGCTTGCTTGGTTTCCTGCAAATATCACAAACAATTGGGATTTGGGATCCGTTTTGATTTGACGGTACGTTGAGTATGTTCTTCTTTGGTGTATTCAGCTGATATGAGTGACTGTAATGCCATTTATGTTGTAATTCTTTGGAACTATTTTTTGACCTATAATAATTTTTGTCTGTTAAATTTTTTTATTAATAAATAAGTTTTTATTATTTAAAAAATGTAAAAAAAAAAATTTGAATTAAAATAACGATAAAAAATCACGTATTTTTTTTCTTTTTCGTTTTTGAATTAATTTTTCCGTTTATTTCTTAATTCATTTCTATATTAATTGTTTTTTCATTTTCAGTTTCTAAATTAAAATTTTCTTTCCATTTTTTTCTTTTTTGTTTTTGAATTAAAGTTCTGCTTTCATTTAAAGTTCTGTTCATGGATATATATACATACCCATAAAAAGAAGAAAAAAAAAAGAGTGAAAAAAAAAGAAAAACAGAGCTCTAAGGATGGAAGGAAGAAAAAAAGAGAAAAGAAAGAAGAATAATGGAAGAAAGAGAAAGAGGAAAGATAGTAGAGAGAAGAGGAGAGGAAAAAAAAGTGAGTATGGAAATTGAAAAAAAAAAATTATTTTGTATATTTTTTATTTAAAGCTAATTTCCTTTTATAAAGTTCGATATTTGAAAGTTTGTAAATTAACAAATTGTGGAAAAATTATTTTGAAGATATTTTATGATACATAAGTATTGATTTTTTATTTTATTTAAATTTTAAATTTATAATATATATATATATATTTATATTTTTTAATTTTTATAAAATAATTTTATTCTTAACTTATTTTTATTTATGTATTATTTTCAACAATATAAACATAATTTTTTTTTATTTTTTGACAAACAAATTCAAATTTTTTAAACCGCTAGTTTTTACCTTTTTCTTTTACTGTTAATATTATTGTTCTTTCTGTAATTTGTGTACTTTCACTTTGCCAATTTCTACTTTCTTGTTCATAAATTACTTTTAACTTTTTATTTCATTATATTTATTTTTTAAATCAGATTCTTAAGTTTGTTCCTAATATTAATTAATTTGCAATTATATTGCTTCGATTTTTCTTAAATTGGTGCCTGCAGTATTAGTTTAATATTATTTTTTAATTGTGGGGTTAAAATATCAAATTTTCCAGGTAGCATATTTTGTTTGATATACTATTAATTTAGTAACTAATTAACCAATAGTTATTCCGTTTTCTTAATTTGTAGTTTTTGGTTTTGCTTACATATATACTCCTTGTTTTTTTTATTATCTTATATATTTGTTTTAAGGCATTTTTCTTCACCGTATTATTTCAATTTAATTTTTCAATCTTTAAAGTTTTCTTAAACTTTATATTTATAATTTTTGTAGTTATAAGACTTAGTACTTTTTTTTAAAAAAAGAAAAGATTATAGCATCAAAAATAACCACTCTATTGAATTAAAAATCCAACTGTTATTAGTAACCCTACTATGGGTGGTTCTACTAAGAACCAAATGATGAGATATTTTGGGACTTATGGGGTAACCTCAATGTTATCGGTTTATGTTCTTAAAAACCATGTTATGGTAGAGAAATCAGAGAAATTTAATGGTTTAAATTTAAAGAGATAGAGGGGTTAGATGATGTTCTATCTTAACACCTTAAATTTGACAAGGTTATTGACTGAAAAAACTCAATCAATTTGAGGGTGAATAAGATTTTTAGTTTGTTAATGCTATTGAAGCATGGAAGCATTATGACTATCTATGTTGAAACTATGTTCTGAATAGTTTAACTCATTTCTTACACAATGAGTACAATAAGGAGAAAACGACTAAAGACTTATGAGAATCATTGGACCAGAAGTATGAAACTAAAAATGCCAGTGCCAAGAAATTTTTGTTTGATCGCTTTCTTGGTTATAAGATGGTGAATTCTAAAACTGTATGCAATCAACTACGTGAAATCCAAGATATCAGAAAATAGATGTATGATAAAGGGATAGTACTTAGTGAAACCTTCTTAGTTGCAACTATTATTGAAAAGTTGCTCCTTCATGGATAGGGTTCAAGGCCTACCTTATACACAAGCGAAGGGATTTGTCTTTGAAAGATGTTAAAGAATTGGCACTTGCGGAAGCGAATATCAGGTCAAATTTTGGTTGCACAAATTAATAATAATGGGTAATAGCAAAATAAATAAGCAGTAAGAAATTAAATGGCACACAATGATTTAAGTGGTTCAACTTTTCAATGTGAAAAGTCTACTCCACTGACGACGGCACACCGAGGAAGAATCCACTAATAACCAAACGGAGATACAAACACCAATTAACAGAGCTTCACAAATTATACCAAATTCCAAAATCAACCCACAAAATATCCTACAATTTACTGGTAATATATATAGCAAGATAAATTAACAAACTTGCTATTAAATCAAATATTAGTACAAATGAGAGAAACACCACAAATGGCAACCGAAATGGACAGCTTTGTCCTTGGTGATTTTTCTCTCGCTTCTCTTAGTTAGTTCTTCTGGTTTTCTTCTTCTTCGTCACGCTTTTTTTCTACGGTCGTTTTTTTCTTTGGTGGAACACAAAACTCTCTGCTCCTTGTTTTCTATTTTGGTTGCAGCTTTTGTATGTGTTTTTTGCAGCATCAAAAGGAATGATATATATGCATATTACAAAAGTGGGCTAGGGTTTAATAAATGGGTTTGGGCTTAATTATTGTTTTGGGCCACTATTAACAAAAGATTTGTTGATAAGATTCAAAGTGGAAGAAGACAACAAGACTTCTTTTAAAAGAAAGTATATCTCATCAACACCCAAGGCTAATGTGATAGAACATGGTCAAAGTTCTAAGCACAATAAGAATAAGGGCAAAGGCAAGGACAAGTTGGGTAGAAGATCTAAATTGGGACCTAGTAAGAAACTTTTAAGAAGTCAAACTTCAGATGGATTTACTTTAACTGTCAGAGGAGAGGGCATAAAACCCCAAACTGAAAGTTTCCAAAAAGAAATAGGAACCGTGAGGAAAACATGGTTGATGATATCTCTGATATTAACTTATGTGCAGTCGTTTCTGAGGTGAACTTGATGGGATTAAACCAAAAGGAGTGTTGTATTAATATTGGTGCAACAAGGCACATATGCTCATATAAAGAGATATTCAATACTTTTGAACTAATGAAAGATGAAAAGAAGCTTAACCATTCAAATGCAAGGCTAGGTTAAACTGAAGATGGCATCTACAAAGGAGTTTACATTAAAAAATGTACTCTATGTGCTAGATATCCATAAGAATCTTGTTTCTGGCTCATTACTAAACAATTGGCTTTTGGATAGTGTTTGAATATGATAAAGTCATTGTGACCAAAAATTGGATGTTTGTAGGAAAATTGTATGTATCTGATGGACTATTTAAACTCAATGTAATGGCTATAAAATCTAAGAATATTAATAAGATTAATTGTTCTGTTTATTTGTTTAAGTCTTCTAACTTGTGACATGGTAAATTAGGTCATGTTAATTATAACATATTGCATAGACTAACTAATTAACATAGAACACACACCTGCATTCCAAATAGATTCAAAGCATGAGTGTAAGACATTTGTTAAGGGAAAAATGACTAGGACATCGTTTCATTTGATTGAAAAGAACATTGAACCTCTTGACCTAATCCATAGTGATCTATGTGATTTGAAATTTCTTCAAACAATGGGTGGCAATAAGAATTTTATTACTTTTGTTGATGATAGCATATATATATATATATATATATATATCTGCTTAAAAGCAAAGATTAAGCTACGGAGAAATTTATTCTTTATAAAATAGAAGTTAAGAATCAACTCAACAAGAAGATCAAAGTACTACACAATGATCGCGGTTGTAAAAATGAAGCACCGTTTTTGTGAATTTTGTGTATAACATGGAGTTATTTATAAACAACAATACCTTATTCACCTGAGTAAAATAGGGTTACTAAACGTAAGAATCATACCTTGAAAGAAATGATGAATGCAATGCTATAAATTCTGGATTGCCATAGAGGGAAGTTATTTTGTCAACTAATTACCTTTTAAATAAGGTACCCAAAAACAAAAAGACATAAAAGACATCTTATAAATTATTTAAAGGAAGGGTACCCTCTTATAAATATTTACAAGTGTAGGGATGTCTTGCTAAATTAGTCATACCTATACCTAAGAAGGTTAAAATAGATCCAAAAATGATAGATTGCAATTTCATTATATATGCACATCATAATAGTGCTTATCGGTTTCATATGCATGAGTGAAAGATCCCAAATATATACAAGAACATGATAATGGAATCAAGGAATACATGATTCTTTGAACATATATTTACAAGTAAATCTCAAGAAGAATCAAGTTCATCTAAACGAACGTATGGGGTTATGAATGAAAACAGTCAAATCGCAAAACCTAAAAAAAAAGGTTAAGGATAAAGTTAAGGTTGAACCCAGAAGTAGCAAGAGGACTAAGACAAAAACATCCTATGGTCCAAAGTTTTTGACCTACTTGCAAGAAAGTGAACCTCAATCATATGAAGAGGCTGAATTTTTCTAAAAGTACTCAATGGCAAGAAGCCATTAATAGTAAAATTGAGTCCATTTTGCAAAATCACACTTGGAAACTAGTTGCTTTGCCTCCAAGTAGTAAAATACTAGGGTCCAAGTGAATTTTTACAAGAAAATGTAAATAATATGGATCAATTGAAAAGTACAAGGCTAGGATTGTAATTAGGGGATACAAATAATGACATAGCCTTGATTACTTTGATACTTATTCTCCTGTGATGAGAATAACATCCATAAGGATAATAATTTCTATCGATGCTATACAAAATCTTGAAATACATAAAATGGATGTAAAGATAGTCTTTCTAAATGGAGAGTTAGATGAATAAATCTACATGGAACAACCTAAGGGTTTTTTCATGCCTAAGGTAAAAAGGAAAGGTCTATAAATTGGTGGTCTTTATATGGCTTGAAACAAGCACCAAAATAGTGGCATGAAAATTTTGATAATGTCGTGAGGACAAATGGATTTAAATTCAACAAATGTAAAAAATGTGTATATGTCAAGGATAAATAAGATGGTTATGTTATCTTATGTTTTTACATTGATGACATGTTAATTATAGGTAGTAATGATCAAATGATCAAATCTATTAAGACTATGTTGAATTCAAGGTTTGATATGAAATACATGGGACCTGATGATGTAATTCTTGGAATTAATATATCAAGGATATCAAGCGATCTCATTCTAAGTCAATGTCATTATGTTGACAAAATACTTGAGAAATTCAAAAAAGGTGATTCTGAAATTGTGAAAAGACTAGTAGATGTAAATCTACACCTATTTAAGAATAAAAGTGAGAGTGTGTCTCAACTAGAATAGTCTAGAGTGATAGAAAGTCTTATGTACTTGATGAGTTGTACAAGATCAGACATAACTTACGTTGTAAGAAAACTAAGTAGATATACTAGTAATATAGGATCTGATCACTGGAAAAGGTATTATAAGACTACTTAGATACTTAATATATACATATAGCTATGAACTACACTACACAAGATATCCATCTGTATTAAAAGGACATAGTAATGCAAACTTGATATCTGACATAAAAGACTTAAAGTCTAGCAGTGAATATGTATTCATACTATATGGTGCAACTGTTTATGGAAGTCCTCTAAACAGATATGCATGGCCAGATCCACAAAAGAATTTGAGTTCATTGCTTTGGATAAATATGCAAAGAAGTCGAATAGCTACGTAATTTTTTAGAGGATATTTCTAAGTGGGTAAAGCTTGTACTTGCAATATGCATCCATTTTGATAGCCAATCTACTATTTGTAAAGTACAGAGCAATATGTATAATGATAAGTCTCAACATATACATCACAGACATAATACCATTAGGCAACTACCCTCAATTGAGGTTATATCTATTGACTATGTGAAGTCAAAGGATAACATAACAGATCTCTTAACCAAAGGGTTAAATCCAGAGTTAGTTGATAAGTCATCGAGGGAAATGAGACTGAAACCCACGAATGAATAAGGATTTACAAAGGAAAGCCAACCTATTTTACTAGAGATCCCCAAGATCTAGGTTCAAAGGGACAACCAAATTGTAAAGACTTAATGATATCACTATGAGGGTTTTACCCTTAAGTCCATTCCTACGATGAAAACAATGATACTCGTAAGATAAAAGGTAAGTTAAGACTTTTAATGATTCTTATGAAGAGAATATGGAGCGGAGTATGCGGGTTACTCTTTGTGGATTATTTTTAAAGATAAGAGATCATCTATGTGAGGGAAGAGTGGGGCCGCTTTGAAAGAGAATTATATAGGGCATAATTCTTTAAAGACTCTCACAAAATATGAATATGTTTATGGTCAAAATAAGCATAATAATGAGAATTGAATTGTGTTAAAAAAGACTCTTATGTGAAATATGCCATTGCTTACATAAACGACAGAATAGTACAAGGATATCGTGTCTACTGGTTAGTCATTAAGTTAAATATACTTTCAACAATAAAGGTTCAAAGGGTAACACCTACCTATCTTTTGCAGGTTTAAATCCGTTGAATTCTATTTTCATGTTAAAATTTGATTTAAAATTTATGTCAATTTTTATTCACGTGGGGATTGTTGATTTTTTTTAATTAAAATTTCAATCAAAAATCACATTGTTTTCTTTTATTTTTCGTTTTTGAATTAATTTTTCTATTTCTTTATTAATTAATTTTTGAATTAAGTTTTCTATTTATGAAGTTTTCAGTTTCTAAATTAAAGCTCTACTTCTGTTATTTTCTTTTCTATTTTTGAAGTTTTTCATTTCTAAATTAAAGCTCTGCTTACGTTAAAAGCTTATATATATATATATATATATATATCCATTCATTGATAGAAAGAAGAAAAAAAACTTAGGAAAAAAAGGAAAAGGAAAAATAAAGTAGAGTTGAGAAGAGAAAAGAATAAAAAAGACAAAGTACGAAAATGGAGATAATTTTTTTTATATTTTCTATATAGAGTTAAGTTTCTTTAATAAAATTCAAATTTTTGAAAGTTCATAGAATAATAAACTATGGTATAAGTTTATTATTATTATTTAATCATTGTATCTTGAGAGATAAGTTTATATAGTTTTCTAACACATACGATAAAATAAAAAATTATCTTAAAGATATTGAGTGATATACATGCTTCATTCTTTACTCTTAGATTTTGTATTTATAATATATATTTGTGTATTTTTTAATTTTTATAAAATAATTTTACTTTTAACTTATTTATACATATATTATTTTTAACAAAAAGCGACTATTTTTACATTTTTAATAAATAACATATTCCATGTGAAAGCCACTTCACATGCACAAAGTGACTTCTACAACCTTTACCATTTTAATTTTTATGAAAGAAAATTAATAGATAAAATTAATTATTTTTTATATTAAATATAATTAAAAATAAAAAAAACTAAAATTAATTTATAATTGAGTTAGATTATATATAAAAATAGATTGGTAGTTAGAATATATATTTTATTAATAATTGACATGTAAATTTTAATGTTAGGAGAGTAATTTTCATATAAAAATATAATTTTTTTTATAATAAAATTAATTATTTTTTATATTAAATATAACTAAAAATTAAAAAATTAAAATTAATTTATAATTGAGTTAGATGATATATAAAAATAGGTTGCTAGTTAAAATATATATTTTATTAATAACTGACATGTAAATTTTAGTGACTTTCATAGTAATTTTGAATAGTCAAATCATATATCTAAAAAATTGGACTCAAATATTAAGTATTTTTATAAAATATTACAATAATTAATCACAAAATTTCATAATAACTTTTAAATCGTAACTAAATTTACTGTTAATATTTTTTCAAGTTCGTGACAAAAATTCAGGTACAAATTTTTACATTTTCGTAACAAATTTCCATGAAAAGTCATAATGTTGTAGCAAATAGCTATGACTATTCTTATTGTCATAGCAAATTTGCTATAAAAAGTTGTAAAAAAGTTTAAAAATATTTTACTATGAAATGTTATACAAATTTAACTATGAATATTCACATTTTTGTAGTAAATTGTCATAAAAATAGTAGAATTTTTTTAAAATATTTAATTTACAATAGAATGAATCTTATAAAAGACTCTAACTATTTTTTTTATTAATTTACACAAAAAAATAAAAAATATATTGAAATATAATTTATGACATAGAAATGAGTGTAGTAAATTTATATTAAATTTAAATTTTTTTGCCTAAATGAATAAAGTAGTGCTAATTGAAATTTTGTAGCTATTTTAGTATGGCAAAATATTTGCTTAAGATTGTTATTTTAATTTAATAACTAGAATACTTTTGACCAACTTAGCTCAACTTAGCCTTAGTTGGGTTATTATAGGAGAAAAGGTTATGAAAGTAATTTTGCTTGATTATTTAGTTCACTTATTTAAAAATAGTATTTTTAAGTTTATTTATCCAGTACTATAATATATACATATGGTATCAAAACTTTAACCTCAATTTTTATAAAAATCAAAGTCATAGGATTTTGGTCTTGGTTATTTAAAAACTGTAGTCATAGACATATCTTATCAATTTTCTAATAGACATATCCCATCAATTTTCTATCTTTTATACCAAATATCAAAATTTTTTATTAATTTTTTTTCTTTTTTCCTCTCTTTTTTTTTTATTTTTTCCTTTAATTTCCCAACTAACCAGCTTTAATTTCACACTCTCTTTTTTCTTCCTTTTTCCCTTTCCTCTTCCTCTCACCGATCGCTTGCTCACTTGGATAGTTGGTTTCTTAGCTCAAATTATATTCTGATTTGGGTTTGTCACTCTTCTCAATTTTCAATTTAAGGTTTGTCACTCTTCTCAATTTTCAATTTAAGGTTTGTCACTTTTTTCCCTTACTTTTCCCCTCAGTTCTGCTATTGTTTTTTTAGTTTTCATTATTAATCAATAGAATGAATAATCAATCTTTGAATCTCTGGCCATTTCTGTATCCCACTAAACCACCAAGATTTCCTACGGTTTTCTTCCCAGTACTTTTGTCAAACACCTTTTGAGCGAAACCATTCAGGCTAAGGAAAACGAGGAAATTTGGGATTTCAATAATGTTACTGAAAATGAGCGTATTGATTTAGAAACTTCTTATATGAGAAGTTTGGAGATGCTAGAGTTGGAGATTGACAATTTTAAGTAAATGGTTAAATGATCTCTTCTTGATAATCTTTTTCATTAAATAAGAATTATTGCACAATTTATTTTAGGTAAGAATATATATAATATTCTATTATCTAAATATATAATATTTTATTACCTAAGTATATAATATTATATTACCTAAACATACAATATTCTATTTATATATTTTAGGTAAGAATATACAATATTCTATTTATTTATTTTAGGTAATAATAAACACACAACTAATACACTAATTATGGTAAAGTAAATTTTGTAATTTTGTCTATAATCTCTGCCATTGATATCCCCCCTCAAATTGATGATGGAAAATTAAAAAATATTAATTTGTCAAAAAGAAATTGATGTCGATGCCAGGAGAGAGCCTTAGTAAACACATCAACGGTTCAGAGATCGATGGTAATATGAGGTAGAGAGATGACGTGAGCATCATATGCTTCACGAATAGAGTGACAATCCACTTCAATGTGTTTGGTGCGCTCATGAAATACTGGGTTAACAACAATTTGAATAGAACTAGTATTATCTGCATGGAATGAAGTAAACTCAGGTTGTGGAAACCCAAGCTCAACCAATAGTCGAAGCCAAACAATCTCAGAACATACAAAAGACATAGCATGATACTCAGACTCGATGGAAGACTTTGACACACGATCTTGCTTCTTACTTTTCCAAGAAACAAGAAAAGCACTAAGAAATATGCACCAACCAGTAATTGACCATTGAATATCAGAATAACTAGCCTAATCAACATCACTATATGCAACCAGACGAATATGAGAGTCCATAGGGAAGAAAAGAATGTGGGTGGAAATGCCTTACAAATAGCGAACAATGCGATGGACAGTAGCCAAGTGAAGGTGCTTAGGTGCCTACATAAACTGACTAACTTGTTAAACAACAAAGAAAATATCAAGTCAAGTGATAGTAAGATAGTTCAAGATCCCTACCAATTGTCTATATAAAGAAGGATTAGAGAAAAAAATTCCCTCATCACGACGATATGTAACATTGACTTCCAAAGGAGTATCAATAGAATGACCATCCTAAAGGCCAGCTAAAGTAAGTAATTTCTGGGTGTACTTATGTTGGTGTAAGGAAATACTAGTAGAGGTAAAGTGCACCTCAAGGCCTAAAAAATATTGTAAAGGACCCAAGTTCTTCATATGAAAGGAACCCTGAATACGTTCCTAAAGCTAAGAAATCAATGCAGAGTCAGTCCTTATAATAATAATATCATCAACATATACTAGAAGCAAGACGATTCCCTTAGAAGTCTTGCAAAGAAACAAAGAGGAATCATACTGACTCTGAACAAAGGAGACGCTAAGAAGTGTAGATCAAAACTTACGAAACCAAGCACGTGGAGCCTGTTTTAAACCATAGAGTAATCGTTTTAGCTTACAAACATCGATAGAGGGTGTAGAAAACAACCCTAATGATGGAGTCATAAAAATTTCTTCCTTAAGGTCCCCATGAAAAAAGGCGTTCTTAACATCCATTTGTCGCAATGGCCAACCTTTGGATGCAGCAATAGAAAGAACAAATCACACTGTCGTCATCTTTGCTACAGGGGAAAATGTCTCCTCATAATCGACCCTATACTCTTGTCGATTATCGAGTGCCACCAATCATGCCTTATATTTATCAAGTGAGCCATTAGACCACATCTTAATGGAATATACCCATTTACAACCAATTGGCTTAACACTAATAGGATAGGGAACAATATCCCAAGCATGATTCTCCGGAAGAGCTTGAAGTTCTTCTTGTATAACTTTCACTTAACAAACATGTTTAGCTGCTTGATAATAAGAGGTAGGAACTGTAGTATTGGCTAAAATGGCAGAGAAACCATACCTATCGGGAGGACGAATAGTACATGAAGAGCTTTGAGGATCCACTGAAGTAGGCACCTGATTAGGGTCGGGAAGGATTTGTGATGATTGGGGCCGTCGTTGTTGATAGACAATATCGGGTTTAAAATGCTCAATTGATGGAGAGATATCATTAAAGCTAGGAAGAAGGACATCATTAGAAAGGGAAACATATTGCCGAAAATAGTACTCATGTTCAAAGAAAATCACTTTTCTAGAAGTACGCACATGATTAGTAACAACATCATAACATAAAAATCCCTTATGAGCTATGCCATAACCCATAAAAGCACATCGTATTGACTGAACTATAAGCTTGTCACGCTCATGATTGGCAAGTGAACAAAGTAAACACATCGAAACATGTGTAGCATATGATAATCTGAATGCATACCAAAAAGACGATAGTAAGGAGTATCAAAAATCAATTGTTGAGAAGGTAGCCGATTAATCAGATAGACTGTAGTGGACAAAGCTTCCACCCAAAATTTAGGTAGAATTGAAGACTCCAAGAGTAACGTTCTAACCATATCTAACAAGTGACGGTTTTTACATTCAGCCACCCCATTCTGTTGAGGTGTATAAGGACAAGATTGTTGAGATACAATGCCTTTCTGTTGCAAAAAGACTTGAAAGTCATGCGACATGTATTAACCACAATTATCATATCATAAAACCTTAATAAAAGTGCAAAATTGTGTCTCAATATAAGCCACAAAATTTTGGAAACACCTCAGATTTTGAACGTAGAAAATTTATCCATTTGAAAGGGCTATAATCATCAATGAACGTACAAAATATTTATACTGCGCATATGAAATGACATGAGTAATACCCAAATATCACTGTGTATAATCTCAAAACATGTATCAGCACGATCACCATAAGTAGGAAAAGGTAAAATTTTACTTTTCCCTAGTTTACAAGTAGATTAATCAAAAAGCAACCGATGAGTATAACACTGATCTTTATTACCAATAAAACCATGTTTCATCAAATTAGACAAAATCACATTATTTGGATGGCCTAATCGTGTATGAAAAATGTCACCCTTATTTTCAATAGTAATAGAAGCTAAAAACAAAGTTCAAGGAATAGTAAATTGCAACGAAAATAATCTTCCCACTTTATAGGCCCTTTCGCGATCACCTTCCTCGACACCCGATTCTATACAACACAACCACCATGAGAGAAATGTACATCATATTTATTATCCACCATCTGATCTGATCAACATAAATTAAACTAGTAGATAACCTAAGAGAGACAAATACATTACAAAAAAAAGGTCCAATACCACCAATGGTTGTAATTGGAAGATTACTTCTATTAGCAACCTGAATATTTTCTATACTAATATACTTTCATAGATTATGTAATAAATCAGGGGAGCTAGTCATATGGTTGGATGCTCCATAATCAATAAACCAATGAGAAGAAACAGTCTTACCTTGGCCTTGAAGCCCAAGGGCAAAAAATGCTGAGATAATCATTTATTGGACTATTTTTAGAGTAACGATAGGTTGAGTTGTGTTAGTAGTTGTATATGTAAGACCAATAATGTTAAGAGCTAAAATAGTAGCTCGAAAAGCTTTTACTCGTCGATTTTTTGGACGTGTAGGACATTCCTTGATAATGTGTCCATTTTTCTTACAGTAATTATAGAATTTCTTGCCACAATTGCGTGCAATATGTCCAAACTCCTTGCTACTATAGCACTGCATTTGTCCCTTTCCTTGATTCCTCCCTTGAGTGGCATAAGAAACATTGAAAACTTCAGATGTTTCCCTGGACGGTGTACAACAACTTGTGTAGCCATTCTCTATTCCTCACGCAACAATTCACCAAGACATACATCCAAAGAAGGAACCATATCTCTATTCAGCAATACAACTCTAGTAACTTCAAATTTTGGTCTTATTTTTATCAAAAACTAATCACGTCTACTATCTTCATAAACCTCCTGAAGGTTGGCTAAGGCCTCGTTAGGTACCTTTGTGTAGATAATACCAGAATATTCGCTCCATAGATTAAAAAATCTAGAATAATCCCGCTCAATGGAGAGATTACCTTGGCTGAAGGTACTAATGTCGAGTTCTAGTTAAAATTGTCTTGCAATATTATCTTGATGATATATGCGCTTAAGATAATCCCACATCTCTTTAGCCATACCAAAAGAGCTTAAATTATTCACCAAATGAACTTCAATAGATCCTATAATCTAAGAGATAATTCAAGCATCCTTTGCCTTCTATTGGATAAGTTCCTTACTATCTCAAGGAGCAGGAGAAGACCCTTTTATGTGACCCTAAAGCTCCTTTCCTTCATAAACGTTTTGAATTAGAATTCCCATGTCACATAATTCTTTCCTGTAAATTTGATAGCCAAGGTTTTTGTAGACATTCTTCCAAAAATAGAAACAAAAAATCTTAATGTAAAGCTGTTAATCATAAGTTGGTCAACCTAGAATCTCAAAATGAAGTTGTTGATAAGAAATTTATCAACCCAATATCAGAAATAGAAGCAAAAATTAAAAAAATTGAAGCAAAACTAAAAGAAAACTGAAGATTCAACTATGGATTCAAGAGGTTGACTCTGATACCATGACAATTTTTAGTAAATGGTTGAATGATCTCTCCTTGAGGATCATTTTCATTAAATAAAAATTATTGTATAATCTATTTTAGATAAGAATATATACAATATTCTATTACCTAAATATACAATATTTTGTTTATATATTTTATTTAAGAATATACAATATTCTATTTGTCTATTTTAAGTAATAATATATACATAACTAATACATTAATTATGGTAAAATAAATCATGTAATCTTGTCCATAATCTCTTACATTTATAGAGATTAAGTAACTTGATGAGTTTCTGGAACAGTGGCGAAGGACTAGTTGGCATGGCTGTGTAAGCAATTGCCCTCTCATAAGCCCAAGACGCTTCTCAGATTGCTCAAGGCTCAAAAGAAATGGATGAGATAAGAGGATGCCACTTATGTTCTTGTTCACTGTATTCGGATTCACGAGAATGATTCTGCTTTTTGGGTAAATTTGCTATTTTTCAATATAATTTTTTTTCTTCAATTTGTTGGTTTGCTTTCCTTAGGACTGGGCTACTTCACTCCGTTATTTTTTTTCATTTGATACTGACATTATTTTCCTTCAACTGTAAATGGCTAGGATTGTTTAGGTCTTTTGCTTTAAGTAAGGCATTAAAGGTTTAGGTTGCTTGAAGTGTCCATCATATCAATGAGATTTCATGATTCATCTAAAATCAGGCTGCTCTAGATATCTTTGAACAAGCAATACGACATGACTATGGCTTGTCATAAACTTTTTTCGTTGTATATGATTATATACTAGTTCAAACATTGCTTTTTTCATGGTGTTATCAGATGACCATGTTACCAGTATGGCATGGTCGTGGTTATTGTTCCCTTGGTTTTCGGTTTGGACATATTTGTTACATTAGGTAATCTTTGTCACGGATAAAAGGTTCCATCAAAATTTTACAGTTGAACTTTATAATTGATGTGTAGTCTTCCATCAGAATTGTGGTGTTCATATTTAACTCACACTTGCTGTGATGTTAGTGATGTACCAGAAGAAACTTATCCACTTCTTGAGAACTGTGAAATCCTAGTATTGGTGCCTCCCTGTTCTCTCTCTCTCACAGATGCACAAATTTCAGCTCATGATCTTTCTTCTTAATTTACATTGCATGCTAGCAATTGTTTTATATTTCTTGAAATCATTTCAGGATGCCTTAAGCAGGCACCAGCAAGCACAGGCACAAGCACCGGCACCAGGCATACCAATGCACCAGCGCACCAGCTTACCATCCCACCAACTCACCAGCTCACCTTTTATAGTCTTTCCCTAAATTAATTTGCCTTTTCCATTTCTTTGATTGTTGGCTTTTTAACATCTGTCTCTCCTCATTTTAACAAAAAGATAAGATCTGGATACACGCTGACATATTGTTTTGTTCAATGTTTTTTTCAAAGAATCATTGTCAAAGCTTTTCTAAACGTATTAATGTACTCAAGAATGTTCAGTTTTACTGATAATTTAGTCTGTAATCTAAAGAAATACCTTCCTCAAAATTCTACAATATTCTCATTTCTCCTAAACTAAGCTTGTATGTTCTTCTTAAGGTATCAAGAAACATTGATCTGGTTTGTGGAGGTGGCAGCATAGGTCTAATGGGTTTGGTTTCATAAGCTATCCATAATGGTGTTTGACATGTTCTTGGGAAATTCTCAATTTATCATTTTATTGCTTCTTCATCAAATTTTAGATTATTTGTGATAATTAGACTACGAAATAAAAAATAGTTAATACAAGTGGCTTGGGTTTGTTTGTGATGATGTTCTTAATTGCAACTAACTTTGTGAAGTTATTGTCTGTTTACAGAGTTATTCCTAAGACCCTCATGCCTTGAGAGGTATGTATGTCTGCTTTAGCTCAATAAAGTCTCTAAACTTTTTCTGTTATAAAACAAAGAATGTGATTACATGTTTTATGTTTAATCATTTTATTTGACTGCTGGGTTTAGTTTATAATACTTTTTCTCTCTCTTAGTGTTTTATTTATTAATTAAATAATAGTAATCTTCTTTTAGTTCTTTCTTTGATTTAGTTTATTCTTCTTCATATTTTCTTTTTAAATCCTTAACTTCAAAATGGTGAAGAAGGTTTTTGTCCTTTGCCAAGATCTTTCACTGGTTTGGGCAGCCTTATCTGCAAAACTTACTCAAGTGTAGTTGGCGCTACTCTACTATTTCTGAGCCTCTGTTGCTGATTATGACTTCTTTTTTCCTTGCATGAGCCTTATATTGATATCACTTGGGCTAAATGTGTTTCTGTTCTTGTGTAATTTCTCATGATATTTAAAATGGCTAAAAGATTACAGTACTGGCTAGGGAGTAATTGGGCTAATTTTTTTGGATTTAGTCCATTAACCCTATAAAACTCATCATTTTTTGCTGCGAAAAACTCCAAAACTCCAAACCTCTCTCCCTCTCCAAATTCTATTTTGTTTATACTCTTTGGTATTCTTTTGTATTGCAGTTAACTGGTGAGACATTAGGGGAAGTGAAGGCAATTGCATATATGCACTAAAAGAAAGCAGAGATGGCTAAGCATTTAGGATGCCTTAAGTAGGCACCAACAAGCACTAGGCGCACCAGCTTAACAGTGCACCAGCGCACTAAGCACCAGGCGCACCACCACTATATAACTTGTCTTTCTGTTGGACAGTCTTAGTGCATGTATTAAGTTTTTTACATTTATTTCATAATTTGGAACATTTTAATCAGTTAACTATAGTGAGTATTTATTATGTTTTAGTGCATATAAAAACTCTTAAATGTAATTTCATTCTTAATTTTAATATAATGACTTTTAATTTTTTCAATTTATTTTAATATATATTGAAAAATGAGGTTAAATGGTATGTTTATGGTCTTGATTATTGAAAGACTAAGACTATAAACATACCCTATGACTTCGGTTATTTAAAAACCAAGGCCATAGGGTATGTATATAGCCTCAGTTTTTCAATAACCGAGACCATAGGTAACAATCAATGGTCTCTCTCACTTAGGTTTTGGTTCTTATAACGGTGGTCATAAATATACAATTACAATTGAAAATCGAAGTCATATGTATGTATTGTAGTAGTGATCCATAAAAAATATATTTTTTTTATCTAATTTTTTGTTAAATATAACAAAATAATACATGTGATATATACATGTTTATATTTTCGATAGACATATATCTAATGAATTAGTTTTTAATTAAAAAATTTCTCAAATTTTTAACATCAAACTTAAGTTAAATTTTTGTTATTTAATGTGTGACTTTGGATATTAAATAATAAAAACTTTATTAAATATTTTTTGAAAATTTTCTTTAATTTTAAGAGGAATTTTTTTAAAAAGTTTGAGTAATTTTTTAAGTATATACCTATTGAAAAAAATAAATATACATATAAAATATGTATTATTCTATTATATTTAAAAAAAATATGATGAAAAGTTAACTTTATCATTACATGATAAATATTTTACAAATAAATGAACTTAATAACTCTTTTTTAAACAAACTAATGGACTAAATAATACATTTAGTTTAAATAAAACTATTGAACACTTTATCCCTTATTACAGTAACTCATATAAATAAGTTAGTATTATATTTTTGAGTATTACTATATAAATATATATATCAAATTGTTTTACAACGTGCCATGTAATGATAAAGTGATTGTAAAATTATAAGAATCAATTAAATTACATAATATAATTAATATATGCATTAAATTAAAAATGATTTAATATTTAACATCTTCTCATAAATTTTACAAGTTCAATTATCATACCCTACGTATCCAACAAACTCTTGAAGTTGAGGCTAAAAATTTGCATCAAAACATTTCCAACAGGTTGAAATAACATGACCAATCTTGCATCGAAATTTGCATCGAAAATTTGCATCGAAGTTTATTATTTAAACCAAACATTCCCTAACCTTCGTCTCCATTCCTTCCACTATATCTTCCAAATTAATTAGAGAATAGAAAGAAATAGGAAAAATGTTGATTTGGAAAGGAAAGACCTGGATGTGCACCAACCAGATTTGCAAGCATAGGCATATATGACATAGGTGCATTATGTTGCATTTATGAAGGTTCAGAACTAGAATTGGAAGTAGATTAAGATGAGGCAGATGGATTAGAGTGTGTCTTTGCATAGATGCATTGAAGGCAACAAATTATGCTTTGGGTTACTTTGATTCTTAAGCCAACTCGTATGACTAAGCATTCACAAAATAGCATCATCTAATGTGACTTTTTTTATTACATTTCTATTGCAGTAATGGAAACAATAGACTCAAAGTCTCTCTCAATAGACTTGGCATTTAGTTAACTTATCTCCTGGTTGCAAAACCATTGGATGTAAATAGATACTAAAGAAAAAAAATTAAAACTCGATGGTACTATTGAAAAGTACAAAGCTTTCCTTGAAGTTAAAGGGTATAGGAATAGCAAAAATGTAAATTTCTTTGATACCTTTTCACCAGTCACACAAATAACTTCCATACGTGTACTTTTCTCTCTTACTGTTATCCATGATTTAGTAGTGCACCAAATAGATGTCAAAACTGTTTTCTTAAATGGTGATTTAGAAGAAGAAATTTATATGGACCAACCTGAAGTTTTTGTTATCCTGGGTCAAGAAAATAAAGTTTGTAAACTAGATAAATCCCTTTATTTTCTAAAACAAGCACCTAAGTAATGACATGAAAATTTTGATAATCTAGTTATCTCACATGGATTCAAAATAAATAAAAATGACAAATGCATTTATTATAAATTAGAAAATAACATTTGCACAATTATATGTTTATATGTGGATGACATGATGATGAGCGAAAACCGGCATCGCCGATCCTGCCAATACTTTGGTTTTATATTTATAAAACTCTCGCAAGTGTACGAATCATTTCGTAGAAAATGATAAGTATACTCCCAAGGTCGATCTAAGGAAGGAATGTATGTGGTTTTTAATTTATTATTCAAACTTTTAAAAACGAAATTAAATCCTAAACATCCTGTCACGATATTTTGGGTTTTGTGTTTTTAATCTACTAACATAAAAATAAACATAGATTCAATAAACATTCATGCAAATTTTATCTTTTATAATGGTGGAGTATTTATGGATATAATAACTAAGTTAATTATGCTTGCTCATATTATTTAGGTTATTAAAGATATGAATTTATATTTATTGATTCTCCCTTTTTTGTAGGAATACCACCTTTGGTGGGGTTAGATATTCTTTGTTAACTAAACAAATCAATTAACACCTATGGGTGGGGTTGATAACTAATTTGGTTAATTAAATTAATTCCTTTTTCCAAGAGATTGAAAATGAACCATTTAAATGCCACCTTTGGTGGGGTTAGACAGTTTAAACTTTATTCAAGGTGTCCAAATTAAACATAAGAATTTAGTTATACGAGTACTAACTTTCAAGTTTTAAAACTACTACTGAAAACATGTTTTCAATACATTTTCACATAATAATTCTTATAAAAACTTTTGAAATAGAGTTTCACTCTAACTACCGGGCGATTGTACCAACAAATAAAAGAGCACTACTCTAAATCAGACCGGATAACTAAACCTTAAAATCTAATTTTCAGATTTAAGTTTGTAATGAAAAATAATATATTTCTCTCTAACATTCTTAATATAAAATCTTGAATAAAAATAAAATCAATTCATTTTAGAGATTTTTACCTATTTAATATTTCGCAAGCATAACAACGTTATTATTATATCATGTTTACAAACAGCTAGCACAGTTAAATTTAATCACAGACAAATTAAATATAACATGTAAGAATAAAGCATAAAAAATAACTGTAAAGAAAATAAAATCCTTACAGAACTTCGACGCTATTCCCGTTGCTAGAAAACCTCCAAGCGAAATTTGCACTCCCATTTATTGAATCAAAAAGCTAATAAATTACAAAAACATAACTAGTTCTTCCCAAAAAAGGAAGAACTCTAAAACTAAGAGAAACTAGCTAAAACATAAGAAAAACTAGCTAAAACATAAGGAAAACTAAAAAAAACTAAAAACTAAGAAATGGAGAGAAAGAAAGAAGAGAGAAGTGTGTTTTGAGGTGTGTTTTTGAAGTGAAGGGAAGGGGGGGTATTTATAGGTGAGGATGGAGAGAAAAAATGAGTAAAAAAATGTTAAAAAAAATATTAAAAAATGAAAAAACGTGTAATGGACATTGTGAGGTCATTGATGTCGTCGGCAAGATGACGTCGTAAGCGGCGGCCGCACGTGGAAAATGGGCGAAAACGTGTTGGCGCGCGGGAGGACGCTGACACATTGCTGGCGGTCGTTGCCGCTAAAGCCTCATGACGCTAAACGGAACTGTAAATACAAGGCTGCAATGGGCGAGATTTCCCTTTTTTGTGACATTTTTGACCTTTTCGGCCCATTTTGTCCAATTTTTCCATGTTTGTTGACCTTTTCCCACTTATTTATTAATATATTTGTAATGTATTGCTTCAAGTATTCCTCTTTGAGTCTTTAAATTGTGTTTTTAAGCCAAAATACCTGAAAAACAATAAAAATACCTGTGATTCCGAAAAAGACAAATTTATATAAATATATGATAAAACATATAAATATATATATTTTTAATCAATTAATGTGCATAAAATCATGGTAATTTATAAGTATACTCCCAAGGTCTATCTAAGGAAGGAATGTATGTGGTTTTTAATTTATTATTCAAACTTTTAAAAATGAAATTAAATCCTAAACATCCTGTCACGATATTTTGTGTTTTGTGTTTTAATCTACTTATATAAAAATAAACATAGATTCAATAAGCATTTATGCAAATTATATCATTTATAATAGTAGAGTATTTATGGATATAATAACTAAGTTAATTATGCTTGCTCGTATTATTTAGGTTATTAAAGATATGAATTGATATTTATTGATTCTCCCTTTTTTGTATGAATACCACCTTTGGTGGGGTTAGATATTCTTTGTTAACTAAACAAATCAATTAACACCTATGGGTGGGGTTGATAACTAATTTGGTTAATTAAATTAATTCCTTTTTCTAAGAGATTGAAAATGAACCATATAAATGCCACCTTTGGTGGGGTTAGACAGTTTAAACTTTATTCAAGGTGTCCAAATTAAACCTAAGAATTTAGTTATCCGAGTACTAACTTTCAAGTTTTAAAACCACTATTGAAAACATGTTGTCAATACATTTTCAGATAATAATTCTTATAAAAAATTTTGAAATAGAGCTTCATTCTAAGTACCGGAAGCGATTGTAACAACAAATAAAGAAAGCACTACTCTAAATCGACGGATAACTAAACCTTAAAATCTAATTTTCGATTTAAGTTTGTAATGAAAAATAATATATTTCTCTCTAACATTCTTAATATAAAATCTTGAATAAAAATAAAATCAATTCATTTTAGAGATTTTTACCTATTTAATATTTATGGCATATGACGTTATTATTATATCATGTTTACAAATAGCTAGTACACGATTAAATTTAATCACAGCAAATTTAATATAACATGTAATAATAAAGCATAAAAAATAACTGCAAAGAAAATAAAATCCTTACAAGATTTCTTGATGCCATTCCTGGGTTGCTAGAAAACCTCCAATGAATTTGCACTCCCATTTATTGAATCAAAAAGCTAATAAATTACAAAAACATAACTAGTTCTTCCCAAAAAGGGAAGAACTCAAAAACTAAGAGAAACTAGCTAAAACATAAGAAAAACTAGCTAAAACATAAGGAAAACTAAAAAAAACTAAAAACTAAGAAATGGAGAGAAAGAAAGAAGAGAGAAGTGTGTTTTGAGGTGTGTTTTTGAAGTGAAGGGAAGGGGGGGTATTTATAGGTGAGGATGGAGAGAAAAAATGAGTAAAACAATGTTAAAAAAAATATTAAAAAATGAAAAAACGTGTAATGGGAATTCTGAGGTCATCAATGACGTCATAGGGGCGGCTGCACTTGGAAAATGGGGCAAAAACGCGCGGGCGCGGAGTGGGGATGCCGGCGCGCGCGCGCGGATGAACAGCACCAGCGCTTGACCGCACGGATGAACAAGCGCAGTCACACACAGCTGAGCGTACTGGGTCCGCTCCGGGCGCGATTTCCATCTTTTTGACATTTTTGACATTTTCGACCCATTTTGTCCAATTTTTCCATATTTGTTGACCTTTTCCCACTTATTTATTAATATATTTGTGATGTATTGCTTCAAGTATTCCTCTTTGAGTCTTTAAATTGCGTTTTTAAGCCAAAATACCTGAAAAACAATATAAATACCCGTGATTCCGAAAAAGACAAATTTATATAAATATATGATAAAACATATAAATATATATATTTTTAATCAATTAATGTGCATAAAATCATGGTAATTTTAGTGCTTTTTGAGCACTCATCACATGACATGCTTACTTTTGGATCAAATATTCATGTTGTGAATAATGTGAAAACTTTGTTAAGTGCTAACTTTGATATGAAAGATCTTGGAGAAGCGAGTGTAATCCATGGTATAAAGATTACTAGGTTTGAAAAGGGAATTTCTCTAGATCAATCTCATTACATTGAGAAGATCTTAAAGAAATATAATTACTTTAATTGTAAACTTGCATGTACTCCTTATGATCCTAGTGTAAAGTTGTTCAAGAACACCAGAGACGGTATTAGACAAACTGAGTATGCAAGCATCATTGGTAGCTTATGTTATGCTACTGATTGCACTAGACCAGACATAGCTTATGTTGTGGGTCTACTATATAGGTTTACCAATAGTCCTAGTGTAGAGCATTGGAATGCTATTGAAATGGTTATGAGATACCTTAAGAGAACTATGAACATTGGATTACATTATAAAAAGTTTCTCGCTATTCTAAAAGGATACAACGATGCTGATTGGAACACTTTATCAGAAGACTTCAAAGCAACTAGCGGCTATATATTTAACATAGTTGGTGGAGCTGTTTCTTGGAAGTCTAAGAAACACACAATATTGGCTCAATCTACAATAGAGTCTGAAATGATAGAAATAGCTACTGCTAGTGAAGAAGCAGGCTGGTTAAGAAGTCTGTTAGCTGAGATCCCTTTATGGGAAAGATCGATACCGGTTTTCTTGATCCACTGTGATAGTACCGTGACTATTGCAAAGCAGAACCGTTACTACAATGATAAGAGATGATAGATACATCGTAAGCATAGCACTATTAGAGAATTTCTCTCTACAGGAGCTATAAGAGTGGATCATGTACGTTCTGATGAAAATTTGGCAGATCCTTTGATGAAAGGATTATCGAGAGTGAAGTTTTAAAAAGGGTAATAACAAGTCATGAAGTGATATGAGATGAATCATGCTATTTTGAAATCCCATTCTATATTGTTAGAAGCATGAAGTCTTGAAGCGATAGAAAATGATGAGTTAATTATTAAACTCTTAATGAGTTCTATACTCTATATGGAGTGGAGTACATAGCTACATGAGTGCTCTTGATAGACTCACCTATGTGAATGTGGAAGTGTGGCCACAACCTATGAAACGTTTTGGGCAAAATTTATTAGAGCATTCACTATACTGGGATATACATGCATGACCGTAAAGCACGAGCTTTTCAAACTACACCTTGGAAAGGTTGTGTGTGTAATGTTATTAGAAATAGAGTTCAAAACTACGAGTTACTCTAGTATATTCTAAAGCATCAAAACTATGCAAAGGTTCAAGTTGATAGACACCTTTTTCTTATGCATAATCTTATACTTTTAATTGATTGGTTGCTTGATTAAAACTATTTTTATATAAAATTCAAGTAGGGGATTGAAAATTTTTATAAAACAAGTGATGCCAATTTTTTTCCTTGTCCCACATTGCTATTTTACATAACTTAGAAGATGTATAAATAGAAAAGAGTTGGCTATTGGCTTTGGGCTCCAAGGGGCACCCACTTTTGTGAAAGGGGAGAGAACCTAGGCAAATGTGATACCATAAGCACGCATGTACACGCTGCCGCTGTCGCCATCAGTCCAACCAACCGGCCGTGCATGCCGAACCGAGTTGAGTTCGAGTCCGAGTCTGAGTATGTGTGTGTGAGGTGAGGTGGCATTTTATTTTTTTAGAATTTTCTTTTTATTAAAATACTTTTCCACTCAGAAAAATGGTCGTTACCTTTTTACTCAGAATATGACCGTTATTTTTTATTTACTCAGAAATATCCGTTAAATGACTATTACTCTTCTTTACTTAGAAAAAATGGTTGTTACGCTCTCCACCCAGACATGACCGTTATTATCATAATGGCTACATGTTTTCTGAAACCTACAAATATAGGTCCTCAGCTCTCAATTTCTACACAACAATTTGAAAACATATCTTACTAAGAAAAAAGCTCTCAGAAAGAAAAAGAAGAAGATCCTAAATTATTTTGAGTTTTTCGAGCAACAAAATTTTCCAGGTGTAGCATTCCGGTCTTCATCACTGTAGTGAAGTTCCGGGACATAAAACACAGATTCTGGGCTATTTTATCTTGAGAACGATGAGGGTCTGTTTCCTTGCACAAGTTTGGGCAGAGCCGCGAAACATCTTTAAAAGAGCGACCTAGTCCGCAACTCAACCCAAGTAGTTCATTTCAGGTTATCAAAAATATTGTTCCTACACTATTTTCACATACTTGTTTCAACAGTAAGCTTACATTACCAGAAATTATTCAAGAATAAAAATGATCATTCCTGATAAAATCTTCAAGACCTAATCCACATAATATCATTTTAATGTGTTGTTTCCAAGTGATGAAAGTACTATGATCTAATTTAATGGTTATAATGTAACCTTGAAAATTAACAAGATTATAATTAACTTGATTCACATTCATATTTCTCATGTTATAGTTTGTAATTGGATCGTTGTTTATAGGATCAGCCATGGAAAAGAAAATGTTGCTTGCAAAGCTTTGATATCATATGGAAACTCAGGGTTTCAAAGAGTTACAGATTGAAAGATGGAGAAACAAGCATGAAGAAAAGCAATAAACATAGAAGAGATATGTATAAAATTCATGAAACTTTTGTATAGTCACTCAATTATGTAAACATTTCGTTATGGCTTGTATTTATGCTAGTAATGACAAGCTAAATTTGTAAAGAAACAATTTCAAAACAATTACAACCATTTGATCAATACAAAATAAATCTGAATGTACATGTGGCTGTTGTGTTTCCCTCTTATTTAGAGGAGCCCATGTGGCTTAATGACCTATGGAGAAAGAAAGGATAATTTTGTCATTCTATTAATTCATGAATAAACCCATTTAGGGTTTGCTGTGTGGATTTTTTTAGTAGAGAAAATAAGAGCTACAACAGCAGAAAAACAAAGCAAAAAAAGCTCTCAATTTTTCAGTTTTTACCTCTCCACCAAGCCTTCATAAAGTGCTTTGATGGAAGATTGTTTGTGGTCAGATTGAGCTTAAATTTTGCAGTAAGGTTCAAAAATAAAGACTATTCAATATGAACGGTGGGATTTGGATTCGACTCACCGGTTTGGGAAAATATGGGTCATGAACAATGATTATGAAATTGGGTTAGATCTCTCCATTTTCTTGAAATAATTGTTATAGTTTCCAAGAATTTGTATTCTTGATGATGTTGTTGATTGTTTTGCTCTAGTTTTATCTAGAGAGAACTTTTGTACAATTGTTTCTTGATAATGGAAGTTTTGGAAAGGAGTGACGTGGTTGTTTCCTTCCTACACCAGGAAGGTTTTTCCGCGTAAATTGGTTGTGTTGATTTTGTGCATGTTTCATTTTGAGCTCTATTTATTTGTTTCCTAAAATATTCACACAAAGAAAGAGAATAGGTTTTATTCTGTTGTTTATAGCTTGACTAAGTTTGAATTGATATTGTAACATAATATAGATGCTTTTTTGTAAGCTAAAATAGATCACCAGACTATTGATCAGTTGCCAGAACTAGAAATTTCACTCAGGAGGTCTACCAAAGACCGACGTCCTTCCATATGGTATAATACAAATGCGTATGTGTTATTGACAGATGAGTGAGAACCTTAATGTTATGTAGAAGTGATGGAAGATGGAAACAAGGCACACTAGGTTGGTGCTATAGAAGATGAGATGCAGTCACTATATGACAATCACACGTTTGATCTGGTAAAGTTGCCTAAGGGTAAGAGGGCTCTGAAGAACAAGTGGGTCTAGAGGGTGAAGCAAGAAGAACACAGTTCACAACCATGATACAAAGCTAGACTGGTCATCAAGTGATTTTGTCAGAGAAAAGGTATTGATTTTGATGATATTTCTCTCATGTTGTGAATATTTATTCCATAGGAATTTAAGGTAAAAGGAAAAGAGGATTATATATGCCAGTTAAAGAAAAGCCTCTACGGGTTGAAGTAAGCACCTAGACAATGGTATAAGAAGTTTGAGTCAGTTATGAGGGAGCATGGTTACAAGAAGACTACTTCTAATCATTATGTTTTTGTGCAGAAATTCTCTAATGATGATTTTATCATTTTATTTCTCTATGTTGATGACATGTTGATTGTTGGAAGAAATTCTTCAAGGATTAATAATTTGAAGAAGTAGTTGAGTAAGTCCTTTGTCATGAAGGACTTGGGGCCAGTAAAACAAATTCTTGGTATTCAAATTTTTCAAGACAAGAAAGGAAAGAAGTTGTCCATGTCACAAGAATGGTATATCAATAAGGTACTTGAAAGGTTTCATATGGATAAAGCTAAAGTGGTTTCTTCTCCTTTATATAACCACTTTAAGTTGAAATCGAGTCAAGGCCCTTCAACAGATAAAGAGAAGGAAGATATGGAAAAGGTTCTATATGCCTCAACAGTAGGAAGCTTAATGTATGTAATGTTGTGTACGAGGAAGAGAGCATTGGGATGCAATATAGTGGATTATGAGATATCTTCGAGGTACTTCCAAGTTAACACTTAGCTTTGGAAGTGGAAAACCAGTGTTAGTTGGATACACTGATTCAGATTTGGAAAGAGATGAAGATTCTCATAAGTATACTTCAGATTATCTAATTACCTTCTCTGGTGGAGCAGTTTCTTGACAGTCAAGATTGCAAAAATATGTTTCACTTTCTACAATAGAGGTAGAGTTTATTGTCGCAATAGAAACTTGTAAGGAGTAATTGTGGATGAAACAGTTCTTGAGAGAACTTGGTTTCAAGCAGTAGAAATATGTGTTATTCTACGATAATCAGAGTTCTATTCACCTAGTGAAGAACTCGACATTTCACTCAAGATCAAAGCATATTGATGTGAGATATCATTGGATAAGGGATACTCCTAACAATAAGTTGCTTGAACTTGAGAAAATCCATACTGATAAGAATGGATCAAACATGCTAACAAAACTAGTGTCAAAGGAAAAACTTGAAGTTTGTTGTTCAATTGCCAGGATGGTGGATACCTCCATCTAATTGGGAAAGTGGGAGATTTGATGGGTTTCCCTCTTATTTGGAGGAGCCCAAGTAAAGCTCATGCGACTTAATGGCCCATGGAGAAAGAAGGGATAATTTTGTCATTATATTGCTTCATTAATAAACTTATTTAGGGTTTTCTATGTGAAATTTTTTCAGCAGAGAAAACAAGAGCTACGGCAGCTAAAAAACAAAGAAGAAAAAGCTCTCAGTTTTTCAGTTTTTCCCTCTCTAGCGAGCCTTCATCAAGTGCTTTGATGGAAGGTTGTTTGTAATCCGATTAAACTGAAATTTTCAGAAAGGTTCACTACTCAAGAATCTTCAATCTGAACGGTGGGATTTGGATTTGGATTTGGCTTTGACTCACCGGTTTGGGAAAATCTGGGTTGTGAATAATGATTACGAAAATTGGGTTAAATCTGTCCATTTTCTTGAAATAATTTTTAGTTTCCAAGAAGTTGTATTCTTGATAATGTTGTTGATTTTTTCGCTCTAGTTTTATCTAGAGATAACTTTTGTACAATTGTTTCTTGATAGTGAAAGTTTTGGAGATGTGTACCGTGGTTGTTTCCTTCCTACACCGGGAAGGTTTTTCCAAGTAAATTGGTTGTGTTGATTTTGTGCATGTTTCATTTTGAGCTCTATTTATTTGTTTCCTAAAAGATTCATACAAAGAAGGATAATAGGTTTCATTCCACTGTTTAGAGCTTGATTAAGTTCGAATTGATATTATAATTCTTCTAACAGTGGCACATCTATACAACAAACTTGAACAACCTATTGGAAACATTAGCAACTAGGGTTTGTCATTGTTCATAACTAACTGAATTAATCATTACTTGTTGCACCCATGTAGAAGCTAACAAAATTAGGCACTACTTGTTACACCTATGCACTTGTTAAAGCTATACATGGGGCTTCTGCACATGGAGCTTTTATTGCTAGTGTAGCACCAATATCTTGATTAATAAATTCTCTTTGTCTGTCTTAAAATTAAAAAAAAATGATAAACCTAAGATAGATATATTATTTAATTATAAATCCAGATTTGACCCATCTTTAATTTATAATTAAAGTTATTGTTTAACCATTTAATTTAATATAAATCAATTAAATTAAATTAAACTATTATTAATTATGCACAATTAAGCATATATGATATGTCTAATATTTACTTTTAAGATACTTTATTTAATCATAAATTAAGACTTGATCCATCATTAATTTATGATTAAAGATATGAAGATTATAAATACGAAATAAATCTAATTTTTTATTATTTTAATAAAAAAATCATTCTTATAATCATTGATAATATAGACTAAAATCTCATATACAAATTTAGTCAATTATAGTGATTAACAAAAGTCAATTTAACTATGAAAAACATCAGATTACAAAGAAAACTAAAAGATATAGGAATAAAATTACCCATTCTTAATAAAAATAATTTTAAATCTCTACATGGATTATAACTATCTTTTTCAAATTCTTAGATCATCTTAACAATTGGAGAGTTTTTCTCTACATCTATATATGGTGGTGCAACGATTAACTAAAAATAATAATCTAAAGCTACACTATGGACGGCTAGAAACCAAATAAAAAAATTTGAAAAGTTCAATACAAAAACATAATATTGTTTTATTTATGGGTGAGGTTAGGTATAACGGCTTTGGGCTAAACAAATAATGCGCATTATAGCCCTTTCTTTTCTATGCCGTAAAATGAGTTTCATTGAGTTAGGAAAAATGTCATCCCAAATAGGTCACATCACGGCACACTTATTTCATGCTACAATACACTATACTTTGCATGCTAAGTAAATTTCTACCGAACAGTGTGCGCCACGACATACTTCCCTTTTCTTCAATTGTGTCTTGTACACCTTTCCAACTATTTGGTTCTTCATGGAAGGCTTAAATGCTTTATTATTTTAAGCTCCTAAGGTTCAAATTGAGTACTTTAAGTGTTGTTCTTCATGTGTTGATAAATTAATATATTTGAAGCTAAAAAGTCTAAAAATACAACTAATAATATTCGTGATTCTGCATATAAATTTACATAAATAATGATAAAAATATGTCATAATTAATTCTATTTATCACAATTAAGCACAATAAAATTATGAAATACTAGTGCTTTTCAAGCACTCATCATCGTCTAATTGAAAAAATTGAACTACGATAATTAAGATCCATACAATATTGAACGCCGTCCAACTGAATCTTATTTAACATTATTAATGTACTATTTTTATTCTTATAAATTTTAGAATTAATTACGTTTTATACCCAAAATATATGTGAAAATTTTTAAAATATCAAAAATAATTATTTTGTTATAATTATGTCCAAAAACTATTAGATACGATAAGAAAAAGTCCCACTATTAACCAACGTTAATTTTTTGACAGAAGTGATGCATGTGACTTATTGAGGACATAATAATAAAATCATCTCTCTTTTTCTTCACCAAATTCATATTCCCCACTAGGTCATATCTTTTAAGGTGGTGAAGTCCAAAGATTGTCTTTAAGCCTAGGTCGAAGCTCTTTGCTACAAAATTAGTTATACTCTAGAGTATCAATATTATCTTTCTTCATCTAAACAACCAAAAATGATGTCTTAATAGCAAATTTATTTTTTGTCCCACTCTCTTATCCATGTAATCTAACACTGGCCTCGCTTTTCTTAACATTGAACTTCATTGCCATCCCAACTTTCTCAAGTTTGGATAACACACTACTCGCCAGCCTTTCGTCATAAATCTCTATCCTTTCATTCTTTTCCCACTTCTTCTCTTTAAACAAAGGCAAAAATTGAACCCTTGAGGCAAAGATATTATATAAAAGGCATTCAATGTCTTGGGTTTGTTTATTTTCTCATTAATTTCATCAAATCCTTATTCGGGCTTTGATATAATGGCCTTGGGCATAGATTTCTTAAACCAAGTTGACTCCATAACCTTTGAAATTGAAATTCTAGTAGTTGGGTTTAGATCAAGAAGCATTGTGAGGAGTCTTTGAACTTCAAAATATAACCATGGTTGAAATTTCAAATCACTCTTATGAATTTTTCTATACATGTTAGGAAATTTAGATGAAATGGTATAATTACAAATTTTGCCTTCCAAGATCCTCCTTAGCAGAATATCAAAGAATAGAGAAATAGAAAATGCATAACACAAGAATTATACTAGAAACTCCAAATTGGAGAAAAATCACTTTCATTGTCAAAAGACAACTAGAGAAAAATTTACTATGTGAAAAATCGTTACAACCACACTCTCAGTAATTTTCTTACGCACCCAAAAGACAAAAACCATTACAAGCCCAAGAGAATTTTCCTACAAAATTCTCTCACTCAAAAACTTCTCATACAAGTTTTTCTCTATTTTTGAGATGATTAACAATGAAGAAATGAAAGCCATATTTATAGCCTTCAAGTTCCCATTTCATATGCCAAACATTTCTTCATTCACTAAAATTAGGCTACCTAATTTTCCCATTCTTCATTCAAATAAGGTTAGGCACCTCTATCTTTGACAATATAGGAAGCCAACTACCATGAATTTTCTTCTAAATTAGGCACCTCTTATTTTGACTAACATACCTAATATTATTTTTAATCAATCATAACAATACATTGAAACAAGATTGTCATCTTGATATGACAAAAACTTGAAATGACAAAAACCCAACGAGAAGAACATAGAGAATGAGACCAAAGTCTGTAACTTTCAAATTCTCATCTTAATCCAAAAGGACATGTTCAGGTTTTAGATCTATGTAGTAAACTCTAAGGCTATGGCAGATTAAAAATGTTGTATTTCAATTTTCCTTTCGTAAGTGAGAATGCAAAACTTTGATGAATGAGAAAGAATTTTACAAAATAAGATGAAGAGGTGTTAGTGATCATTTTCTTTGCTTTTTTGTTAGCTAATTAGGGTGCTATTAGTAGTTAGTTTCCACTTAGCAATAAATCCCTATTATCAAGGGATAATTAGTTGTTGATTTAATCATACCACATTGTTAGTAGGACAATTATTTTTTTTTGTTTTTAGTTTGTTCTTCAAGGCTATATATATTAGCCAAATTTGTTCTATGAATGTGAAGTGTAGTTTTTCTCTCAATTCCATTTGTTCCTAAGCTTTTCAGTTGTTTTAACATTTGGTATCAGAGTCACATCATAGAGCTTGATTAACATTTGGAGCAATAGTCTTCTATAAGGATAGAAATAAAAAGAATTTCTGACAATTCCTTTGTGCAGCCACCAGTTTTGAAATTTGATGGGCACTATGATAATTGGGATATGCTTATGGAAAACTTGTTATGCTCAAAGGAGTATTGAGGCTTGGTGGAAAATGGGATTCCTAAAACAACAACAGGCATTGCCCCATCAGATGTTCAAAGGAAGAACATTGATGATCAGAAATTGAAAGACTTGAAAGCAAAGAACTATCTATTTCAAGCATTAGATCATTTAGTTTTGGAGACAATTCTTAACAAGGATACAATGAAGAGTATATGGGACTTATTGAAGTAGAAATATCAAGGCATAACTAGAGTAAAACGTGCATATTTGCAAGCTCTTAGAAAGGAGTTTGAACTTCTTCACATGAAAAGTCGAGAATATGTTAATGAATACTTTGCTCAGACCCTTACCATAGCCAATAGGATGAAAATAAATGGTGAGAACAAGGGAGATGTTGTAGTGATTGAAAATATTCTATGATCTATGACTCCTAAATTTGATTTTGTGGTGTGTTCCATTGAGGAGTCTAAAGATACAGACTCCTTAACTATTAATGAGTTATAAAGCAGCATGCTTGTGCATGAATAACGCATGAGTTCTCATGTTGAAGAAGAACATGCTTTGACAGTTACTCATGGAAATCAACATGGAGGAAGTAGTAGAGGTCGTGGAGGTAGAGGAAAGGGATGAGGTAGACAAAACTTCCACAAGGCTATAGTGGAATGCTATAACTGTCATAAACTAGGGCATTTTCAATGGGAATGTCCAAACAAGGAAAATGAGGCTAACTATGTAGAAACTCAAGAGGAATTGTTATTAATGGCTTATGTGAGTATGAATCAAGGCCATAGAAAAGATATATATTGTTCATTGACTCAGGTTGCAGTAATCATATATGTGGGAAGAAGGAATACTTCTCAAACTTTGATGAAAGTTTCAAAGATTAGGTGAAACTGGGAAATAATTCAAGCAGGATGGTAACAAGAAAGGGACATATACGATTGCAAGTGATTGGAATAGCACAGATCATCACAGAAGTATTTTATGTGCCAGAACTGAAAAATAACTTATTGAGTATTGGGCAATTACAAGAAAAAGGGCTTACCATTTTTTTTTCAAAATGGAAAGTGTAAAGTGTTTCATCTTGAGAAAGGCATAATCATGGAGATGAAGATGTCTTCAAATCGGACGTTCATACTATATGTTATCCCTTAAGCTATAACATCCACTTGGTTCAATACAATTACAGATGATATAGTGCAACTTTGGTACTGTAGATATGGACACTTGAGCTTTAAGGGCTTAAAGACTCTACAATAGAAGAACATGGTGGATGGTTTACCACATCTCAAAGCTTCTTCAAGGCTATGTAAGGATTATTTGATAGGAAAGCAAAAAAAGTACTCATTTCCAAAGAAAATCATCTGGCGAGCTTCACATATTCTCCAACTGGTACATGTTGATATTTGTGGACTGATCAAACCTATTCCTAATAGCAAGAAAAGGTATTTGATAACTTTTACTGATACCTTTAGTAGGAAAACATTGGTTTACTTCTTAACAGAAAAATCAGAAAACCTTTATTATTTTTCAAAGATTTAAGATACATGTTGAGAAAGAAACAAACTCATCCATTAGAGCATTACGTACTAATTGAGGAGGTGAATTTACATCACAAAATTTAACTTTTTTGATGTACATAGTAAACAAATACAATTGACAGCTGCATACACACCACAACATAATGGTGTTGTAGAAAGGAAAAAATAGAACTATAATGAATATGGTTCGGAGTATGATTTTAGAGAAAAAAGTTCCCAAATATTTCTGGCCTGAAGTAGTCAACTGGATAGTATATGTCTTGAATTGCAGTCCCACATTAATAGTAAAAATCAGACTCTAGAAGAAGCTTGGAGTGGAATCAAGCCGTCAGTTGCACATTTTAGAGTTTTTGGCTGTCTCCTCCATATCGATATACCTTATGCTAAGAGAACTAAGCTGGATAATAAGAGTTTGAGTTGTGTCTTACTAGGAGTCAATGAAGAGTCCAAAGCATACCAACTATATGATCCAACTTCACAAAAAATCATCATTAGTAGGGATGTTGTATTTGAAGGCAAGCCAACGATTATTCACTGTAATAGTAGCTCTGGAATTAAATTATCAAAGAACACAATAATGCATGGTCGTAGTAAGCACATAGATGTGCATTTCCATTTCCTTCATGAGTTCACCAAGACTGGTATTGTGGAGTTGGTGCATTGTGGCATTGTGATACACATGAACAACTAGCTGATATGATGACTAAATCATTAAAGTTAAATGTTTTTTTGAAGCTACGAGGGCTATTGGGAGTCTATTCTGTGAAGGATATAAACTAAATGCACCTTATAATAGCATTCAATTTAAGGGAGAAATTGTTAGTGATCATTTTCTTAGCTTTTTGGTTAGCTGATTAGGATGCTGTTAGTGATTAGTTTCCACTTAGCAATAAATCTCTATTGTCAAGGAATAATTAGTTCTTGATTTAGTCACACCACATTGTCAGTGGGACATTTATTTTTTGTTTTATTTTTAGTTTGTTCTTCAAGGCTATATATATTAGTCGAAATTGTTCTATAAATATGAAGTGTAGTTTTTTCCTCATGTTCTTAAGTCTTTCAATTATTTTAACAAGAGGAAGATACGTAATTTTAAGATTATGTACACGTTAATTTTAGTTTATATTTGTGCATTGTTTTATTGTACTCATATATTTTGAAAATAATTGTAATAAAATAATCATTTTAAACATGTTTAAAAATTATCACGTATATTTTTGACCTAACATATAATTAATATTAAATTTTAATAATATTATTTTTATAATTTTACTTTAATAGTTTTTAAAAGAATCTAACTGTGGTATCATGATTCACAATTACAGGTAACATCACAAAACAAATGTGAACAGAAAGGTCAAAAGAGTCAAATCAAGAGTTAACATTAAAAATAATTAATTAATTAAATAAATGAAAAGATAAAGATAAATTCTTTTCAAAAAAGTTAAATTATATAAATGATTCTTAAATTTTTTACCATATCTATATAATAGTTTTTTTATGATATGATCATTTAATTCATCTTATTTTTTCATATTTTTGTTGCTTTATTTTTTCTTTTTTATATATATATAATCTAAAATTTGATTCTAATTTAAAATTAAAATTTAAATATAAAAGTAGGGATAAAAAAATAAAAAAATACTAAATTATAAGAAAAAAATAAGGAAATTGAAATGTGAAGATTAAAAATAAAAGGATCACTTTATAAATAAATAATAAAGTGAATAAAATGTGTAGAAACATGAATATTTCTTTTCACCTGGAAAGAGAGTGAAGACTAATAATTAGGGGAAGCAAAAAAAGTTAAAAGAATAAAAAAGGGATGAAAGTTTAAGACACTGAAAAACAGAGGGCAAAAGCCGAAAAGACAAATTCACAATTGCATTCTCTTACATGCTCGCTTGCTTTCTGGGTATATGAGTCAAATGAAAAATTTATGCCATTTTCTCTACGAGTACGACCTTCCCACGCGGCATGTTCAATTTTCTTTATTGCTTGCTTGATTTCCTGAAAATTTGACGAACAATTGGGATTTGGGATCCGTTTTGACACATACCCATTTCATTTATGTTTTGGGCATCTCAATTTTGGTGACTTTTATGGAATGGCAGGCATGTTGAGTAGGTTCTTCTTTGGTGTATTGAGCTTGTGTTGGTTTGGGTTTCTTTTTGTGAACTCTAAAGGTGTTAAATTTGGAAGGATTGATTAGGGTTATGACCAAAAGAAGGCATCGGGAGCCTATTGATTTCTTCGTCTGGACTGTCGAGATGAACAGTTTCTCTTCACTGTTTAATCACTTTCGTTTCTCTTTAACTAGCTTCGATTTGAATCCTGATCTTATTTGCTGGTATTGGGTGGGTCTATTCATGCTTGTGACTTAGTAATTGTAATTCTTTTTTAGATGATCTGCTCTTGGTATTATTTACTTCTTATTTCATAATTAATTTTCATTTGTTTGTAGAATTATGCCATTAGAATTTTTGTGTTGTAGATAAAAAAAAATCTGTTCAATTCAATCAACGGCGGAAACTAACAGATAAACAAAGTTAATTGAATGTGATAGTTACCTAATTGTCTTGGAATTTGACTCCTTTATATATACACGTTAAATGTATTATTTAATCATATTTTTTTGTTTTATTTAATATTTTTAATGATTTTATAATTTAAATTTGTATTATTTTATTTAATCATAATTATTATTATAATAATTATGTTTAATTTTTTTATTTTTATATAATTTTAATCATCATTTAAATCTATATATAATATAAACAAGATATCTCGTTATAATATCATCTCGTTATAGTCCAATCTATTATAATATCATCTCGTTACCATCCAACCTACCACGAAATTATTTTGCTCTAATCTTTATATAGCAAATACGATGAAAGCAATTCTATTTCAGTACTGGCCTGCCTGAAAGGAGAGGAAAGGGTCCGCAGCCCATGGTGGGTTCCATCTTGCTTCTCGGTAGTCTTTGATAAGGCAGCCAAGCGAAACAAGCAATCACGGGTTGTATCCTTGAAGCTGGAACCATGATAAAAGATCTTCTTCACATATGTATGTAGTTTTGTTTTGTTTTAAACTTGGCTTAGGGAACAGAAAAGTTAAGAACAAAACTTTTCGATTCATGTATTTAATTCTCAGTGGTTTTGTTCTTCATAATTCATATGACTACTGGCCATAACATGTTTGAAATTTACCTTTTTCTCATTTAGCTAGGCACTAAAATGAAAATATTTAGCTTTTTAACATACTTTTTTTTTTCATTTATAGTGGGAATTTGAACTTAGATTAATTTACATTTTTTATGGGATGAAAATGCCATTAAACCACAATCAACTGTGAGTGTCTATATCATCACTTGATAAAGTTTATGTTCACATCATTTTTGTTTTCACTCATTCCGTCTTTCAAAATAAGTAATATTATATATTAACAATATATTATAATTATAATTTATATGATAATTTTTATTAAATATAACTAGGTAATTTCAATCATATTTATTAATAAAATTGTACAACATCATTTAATTTTTTTATCATAATTAGTTGAAAAATTACATAAAATAATATACTTAAAATTTAATAACATTGAATGGGATCTAAGTAGATGTAGTTCAACATTAAATAAGTTTAATTAATCGTATTTTAATTTAAATTAATTTTATTATTAAATAATGTGTTAATTTTTTTAATAATAAAAATAAATAATATAGAGTATTAATTTTATAATTATAAATTTTAAAATTATAATTAGGTTGTTTTTCGAATTAGTTTTCATTGCTACATAAGTTGTAAGTATAAGCTTTTCTTCGAAAATACCTGCAACTTGTTGAAAATGTGAAACATGTCTTCTTAATTAAACGGACTTGATTGGGGTTAAATGAAAAATTACTTTATAAGACAAAAGCGTAATTTTATATTAAATTTTAAAATCGATGCATTTTAATAATTAACAAATAATATTTTTAAAAGTAAAAAACAAAGAAAAATATCACTTTTTCTAAACTCTCTCTTCTTAATTTCATATTCTTTTTCGCCAAAAACCATCGTATTCCAATCCCACCTTTTAAATCAAAATCAAAACCCAAACATATAACCCTATTGATTCAACACAAATACTGTAAACATTTAAGAGATAAATTCAATTTCAATGAAAACAAATATTATAACAATTTTTGTTATGGCTCCAGTTTTATTAACCATTTTTGTTATGTGCGAGCTCAATTTAATTAAGCTCCTTTAATGAGCTCTTGCTCATCCTGTTCATATAACAACTCAAAATGGCATGGAGATAACATGTAGGGATTGATTATTTCACGAGCTCTATAGGTCCAACAAGTAATGATATTTACCTTTTCTTTGCCCTGTACAGTGCACCCAACCTTTAAGAGATAAAGTAGTCTCCTTGGTGTTCAAGAGATGAAACCTAAGATATAATCTCTCTCTCTCTCTCTCTCTCTCTCTCTCTTTTAAGATTTGTGGAATTGTTAAGCTTTTTGTAGTACTTAATGAACTCCACATAAACAAGAGTGAGGTTTCTCTATTACAAAATATACTGTATGAAAAGCTCAAACTTTGTTGTGAAAATATAATAAATAATTAAGTTTTCTTTTAATATGTATTTAATTTGCGTTTCAATTATTTTAATCTCCTAAAGGTTGTAATTTTCTTGGAAACAGATTGGAGTTATGTGATTGGATTTTGATTTAATGTTTGAGATGAGTTTTTTCCATGAATTTGCATAAAAATAAATTAATAAAGAGGTGTGGAGAAGGCTGGAGCATTACTCTTTGTTTTATTTATTTAATTATTTTTTTAATGTAGTTTAAAAAAATTATTTTATAATGTTAAAATATTAAATATATAATTTTATTCCGATCTAATTAACAGAATAGTTAACATCTTTTATTTTTTAGAGTATTTATAAAGATTTATTTAAGAATATTGTAGTTTATTTTTAATATATCGAGGATGTTCAGAAGATAAGGAAAATCTTAAGAGTATTGAAATTTTCCCATCAATATTCCCTGCTGATTTGAAGATCCACCACCAATTGCAATTCATAAATTTATGGTTATGTCAGTGGTAGATTGGTATAAGCTCATTAATTTAAGGCGTCAATAGAGGAGTAAAATAAAATAAAGACTAAAAAATAGAGATTAATTTAAGTAACAATTCAAGTAATTATTAATTTAAAAAATAATTCAAGTAGTAAATTTTCTTATAAATAAATGTGTAATTTTAATAAATTAATCATTCAAAGTGTTAATTCTTGGGTGTAATTGAATTGTGAGTTGTAAGTGTTGTAAACACCTTGTGTAATTTCTCCCCTTTCAGTAAAAAGATCTGCATCAGGTCTGGAGATGTAAGCAAGATTGGCCGAACTCCGTTATCAAATTTTTGTGTTATTTTTCTATTCTTGCTATCTCATAAATCTGGCTTATCGAAAATTTGCGTAATTTTCCAACAACTGGTATCAAAACTATTGGTGGTGATTCCAGTAAATTTTCTACAAGGTTACTATTTACGTGAATAGTAAAATTGTTGGCGATATTGGTTTATCGACGGAGGTGTTCTAATACACGGTGGTTTGCAGAAATAGTCAGAAACGATCCGAAGGAAGTCATATTTGAGTGGGAGCAATGGCCGTAGATGAAGGAAAGGTGAAACTTGAGAAATTCGATGGCACAAATTTTGGATTTTGGAAAATGTAGATAGAGGATTATCTGTATCAAAGAAATCTGTATCAACCTCTCTCAGGGAAGAAGCCAGAGGCTATCAAGGAAGAAGATTGGAATCTTCTAGACACACAAGCCCTCGGAGTTATTCAATTGATGCTATCCCGTAATGTTGCTTTCAACATAGCAAAGGAAAAGACCACGATGGGTCTTATGGAAGCTCTCTCCAATATGTATGAGAAGCCATCAACCTAAAAAAAAGTGCACTTGATGAGGCGTTTGTTCAATTTGCGGATGATGGAAGGCGCATCGGTAGTTTAACATCTCAATGAACTCAACACAGCCACAACCTAGTTGAGTTTAGTGGAAATTGAATTCGATGAAGAAGTACGAGCATTGATACTTTTGTATTCTCTACCAGAAAGCTAGAATGCTACTATCACGGCTGTGAGTAGCTCGTCAGGAAGTAATAAGTTAAAATTTGACGATGTTCGTGATTTGGTTCTCAGTGAAGAGATCCGACGTAGAGAGTCAGGTGAATCGTCAACTTCTTCAGTTTTGCATACAGAGTCAAGAGGAAGAAATTCAACCAAAGGGAATGGACGTGGCAGAACAGATTACCGAGGTAGATCAAAGGACAGGAGGTCCAAATCCAGGAATCCTAATAATTCTCATAGCTTAAAGACTATTGAGTGTTGGAATTGTGGAAGAACCGAACACTACAAAAATCAATGCAAGAGTGCACCGAAGGACAAACAAGTGAAGGCAGAGGCAAATGTTACTTCCACCTCAGGAGGGGATGATGCATTGATATGCTCTTTAGAGAGAAAGGAAGAATCTTGGGTGTTAGACTCTGGAGCATCATTCCATGCTACTTCACAGAAAGAATTCTTCGAGAAATATGTCCCCGAAAACCTTGGAAAGGTATATCTTGGTGATAATCAACCATGTGCTATTATTGGAAAAGGTGTAGTGAAGATTAAGTTGAATGGGTCTATTTGGGAGCTAAAGGATGTCAGGCATATTCCTGACCTCAGAAGGAACTTAATCTCAGTAGGGCAGTTGGCCAGTAAAGGCTACACTACTATCTTTCATAGTGATGATTGGAAGATTTCAAATGGTGCAATGACAGTTGCTCGAGGCAAAAAAAGTGGCACTCTTTACATGACAGCAGAGGCACGTTGTTTAATCACAATTGCAGCAGGCAATGAAACACCAAATCTGTGGCACCAAAGACTAGGCCACATGAGTGAGAAGGGGATGAAGATTATGCGCTCAAAAGGAAAACTTCCAAGTCTACGGTCTGTAGAGATGGACATGTGCGAAGATTGCATACTTGGAAAGCAAAAGAGAGTCAACTTTCAGACAAGTGGCAAAACCCCAAAGAAGGAAAGGCTAGAGCTTATTCACTCTGATGTTTGGGGACCAATAACCATCTCATCCATTGGTGGGAAACAATACTTCGTGACTTTCATCGATGATCATTCTCGGAAGGTATGGGTTTACTTTATAAAGCATAAGTCTGAAGTATTTGAGGCTTTTAGAACATGGAAAGCTATGGTAGAAAATGAGACGAGTTTGAAGATCAAAAAGCTCAGAACCAATAATGGTGGTGAATATGAAGACACCAGATTCAAAAATTTCTGCTATAAGCATGGGATCAGAATGGAAAAACTGTGCCAGGCACACCTCAACCCAATGGTGTAGCTAAGCGTATGAATCCAACGTTGACAGAAATAGCCAGAAGCATTCGTATACAGTCATGTCTACCGATGCAGTTTTGGGCAGAAGCATTCAACATAACAGCTTATTTGATCAACCGAGGCCCATCTGTTCTATTGGAGCATAGAATACCAGATGAGGTATGGAGTGGAAAGAGGTGAAACTATCACATCTAAAAGTTTTCAGCTGTGTAGCATTTGTGCATATCAGTGATCAAGGCAAGAATAAACTTGATCCCAAATCCAAGAAATGCACATTCATCGGCTATGGTGAGGATGAGTTTGGCTACTGCATTTGGGATGACGAAAACAAGAAAGTTATCCGTAGCAAAGATGTGATTTTCAACGAAAGGGTGATGTATAAGGACATGCATAAAATAGATGCCAATGACTTAGAGCAGAATGAGTTAGTATTTGTAGATGCAGATGATGTCCCAGATAGTTCTGCAACATAACCAATTGTAACAAGTTCTCAGACAGAGGAACTTGTTGGACAGAGTAGTACATAGCATTCCAACATGCCACAACCTCTTACTCCAGCTTCTGTATTGAGAAGGTCTTCTTGGCCTCATGTGCCTAACAGGAGATACATGAACTATATGTTGCTGACTGATGAAGGGGAGCCTGAATGCTATGATGAAGCTTGTCAGACTCGAGATTCCAGCAAGTGGGAGCTTGCTATGAAAGAAGAAATGAAATCTCTCATTTCCAACCAGACATTGGAACTAGCCGAGTTACCTATGGGAAAGAAGGCACTTCACAATAAATGGGTGTACTGGGTGAAAAAGGAGCATGATGGTTCCAAGAGATACAAAGCCCGCCTAGTTGTCAAAGGGTTTCAATAGAAGGAAAGAGTTGACTATACTGACATTTTCGCTCCCGTTGTGAAGCTCAATACTATCATATTAGTGTTGAGTATTGTAGCCATTGAAAATATTCATCTTGAACAGTTAGATGTGAAGACTGCATTCCTTCATGGAGATTTAGATGAAGAGATATACATGTACCAGCCAGAAGGTTTCTCAGAAAGAGGGAAGTAGAACATGATGTGTAGACTTAAGAAGAGTTTGTATGGCCTGAAACAAGCCCCGAGACAATGTTACAGAAATTTTGATAGCTTCATGCACAAGGAAGGTTTCCAGAAGTACAATGCCGACCATTGTTGCTACTTCAAAATATATAGGTCCAGTTATATCAATTTACTACTTTATGTTGATGATATGTTAGTAGCAGGTTCAAATATGGATGATATCAGAAGGTTGAAGCATCAATTGTCAAAGGAATTTGACATGAAAGACTTGGGTCCAGCAAAGAAGATTCTTGGAATGCAAATCACAAGAAATAAGAAGAAAGGATCCTTGGAGTTATCTCAGGCAGAGTACATCAATTGTGTTTTGCAGAGATTCAACATGGGCGACGCCAAGCCAGTTAGCACATCCTTGGCCAGTCATTTTTGCTTATCCAAGGATCAATCCCCTCAGACATACAAAGAGAGAGAATTCATGGCTAAGGTTCCTTATGCCTCAGCCATTGGAAGTTTGATGTATGCAATGGTTTGTACGAGACCAGACATTGGCCATGCAGTGGGAGTTGTTAGCAGATTTATGTCAAACCTAGGGAAAACTCATTGGGAAGTAGTCAAGTGGATTTTGAGGTATCTGCGAGGCACCACAGAAAAGTGCTTGTACTTTAGTAAAGGAGAGTTAAAAGTACAAAGGTACATAGACACAGACTTTGAAGGTGAAGTTGATCACCGAAAAAGCACCACAGGTTATATATTTACTGTTGGAACTACAGCTGTTAGTTAGATGTCACAAATACAGAAAATTGTCACTCTATCCACTACAGAGGCTGAGTATGTAGCAGTGACTGAAGCTAGTGAAGAGATGATATGACTTCAAGGTTTGTTAACTGAGCTGGGATTCAAATAGGAGAAGAATGTTCGGCAGAGTGATAGTCAAAGTGCAATACACTTGGCGAAAAATTCAGCATTTCATTCTAGAACCAAGCATATTGGACTTCGTTATCACTTCATCAGATCCCTATTGGAAGATGATGTGTTAATACTAGAGGATATTCAAGGAAAAAAAATCCAGCAGATATGTTAACAAAGGTGGTGACTATTGACAAACTGAAGTTGTGCTCAACTTCAGTTGGTCTGCTAGAGTAACAAGACTAGAAAAGTTGCTGCATTGATCGAGGTGTAAAGATAGATTGAAATTAGTCTTCAAGTGGGAGATTGCTATAAAGCTCCTTAATTTAAGGAGCAAAACATGGAGCAAAACAAGGAGTAAAACATGGAGCAAAACATGGAGCTTAATTCAAGAAGAAATTCAAGGAACCAATAATTTAAGAAGTAATTCAAGGAGTGAATTTTCTTATAAATAGATGTGTAATTGTAATGAATTAATCATCCAAAGTGTTCATTCTAATTGAGAGAAAAGCTTTTGTGAGAAAAAATTGAGAGTAATTTTCTTGGGTGTAATTGAATTATGAGTTGTGAGTGTTGTAAACACCTTGTGTAATTTCTCCCCTTTCAGTGAAAAGATCTACAACAGGTCTGGAGACGTAAGCAAGATTGGCCGAACTCCGTTATCAAATTTGTGTGTTATTTTTCTATTCTTGCTATCTCATAAATCTGGCTTATCAAAAATTTGTGTAATTTCCCAACACTAGCATCCTACATCCCTAGTGAAGGTGATAATACTATGGATATATGTTAAAAATAACTAATATAAAAATAAAAATAAATATAACTCTATCGTCATTTTTTTTATATAAAAATAGGATTAAATTGTAAAAAATTTAAATATATAATTTGAAAAAGATCCAACATTGTTCTCTTAAAAATTTTAAATTGACGAAAAAAGGCATAAAACTATCACTCTTAATTATGATACATCTAACTAGGGGTGTTCATAAACCGGATCAGACCGGACCAAATTGTAAAACTGGACCAGACCGAACTAGACCGAACCGGATTGAATGGTTTTACAAATCAAACGGTCCGGTCCAGTTTATATTAATTGTAGACCGATCGAACTGGATCAGACCAGACTGGTTTAATAATATATTAAAATTTTCGCATTATTTCTCATTAAATGTTTAAAAATTGAACCAAACCAGAAATCGAATTGGATAGAACGATTTTATTAATCAAACGGTCCGGTCCGATTAGGTCCAAGTAATATAAACGATCCAGTTTGATTAAAGGTTTTTAACCAAAACTGGACCGGACCAGACCGATGAGTACCCCTACATCTAACTTAAGAATTTATGCAAAAAAAAGGAAAAAATACATTTAACTTAAGAAATGTTTATTGCAAATATGTGCACTTGTAATTGAATATAGGAGTATTAAACTATCAAGTATGATTAATTTAACAGTAAAAATATTACTTATTGACTTACTCATCAAAATTTATATGAAGGATTTCTTATCACTTTAAGACTTCATATGCGAGAATATATTTGGTAAATAATAATCGTACTTTCATTACATGTAATGATACATAAATAGTATACCAAAAGAAAGAGTACGACATCCAATATGCAACTGGCATAAGGAGATATTGATTCCTTAAAAATTCGCACCATACTGACATGCATGTAGATGAAATTAAGTCAATAGAAGCAATAAACATAAAGATGTAGAAATGTTACAAGGAAAGGAAAGAAACCATCACTACTATAAAAATGGGTATTTAAGTCGATATGTAAAGTCGGTTTTTGGAAAAAATGACTTATAATGAATTTAAAGTTGATTTGGTATAGAACCGACGCTATCCACGTAGGATGTAGCATCGGTTGACGTGTCAAACTGACGCTATGTATGGACGTAGCGTCGGTTGACACTTAGAACCGACGTTATCCATGTAGCATAGTGTCGATTGACACTTGGAACCGACGCTGTCCACGTAGCATTGGTTGACACTTGGAATCGATGCTACACACGTGGATAAATTCTTTTCTCTTCTTTCTTCCCCAGACATAAACTATTTCAAGCGTTGCATAACTCTCAAAAACCCAAAACCTCCTCCACTCTTTCTCATTTTTCGGCCACCTACAACTACCAATTTCAGCGTCGGTTAGTGGGTTTTCTTCCTCTCTAACTAATCTTTTAGATCTCCTATTTTTTGAGAAAAAAACTCAAAAAATTTATACTCATTTCTCACTTACAAAACACCATTTTTTCTTCTTTTCCTTCATTTTGTCACTTCATTTACTTTTGTAAGTATTTCTATTAATTTTACACACTTATTATTCATTTTTTTTATGTTATTATGTGTTATTATTTATGTGTATAAATTTTTGTATTATATATGTAGGTTTATATTATAACATCATGAGAAGAATATGATGATCTTGAATAAAATAGAACAAAACCATGGTAATTTTTCTGCTATTAATTAATATTTTATTTTTCAAATATTTGTATTATTTGAACTATTTGCTAAATTGATTTTGGTTTATTTCTACTCGAATATAGGTTTTTATTTGAGTATAATAGAAAATGAGTAAATTTTTAAAAAAATTAAAGTCGGTTGATCGCGTGAACCGACTTTAAACGTAAAGTTAGTTCATCGCGTGAACTGACTTTAAATTTTAAGTCATTTCATTTAAAGTCAGTTTTTAACTTACTTTAGTGCCCCTTTTGTAGTAGTGCATGTAACTACACAAATCAAATAAGCTTTTAAATCATAACCTAAATCTATTATGTTAGTACATACACAATAGAATCTCAAATTATACCAATACAATAACTGATCATGTATAACAATAGATGTAATGAGATAAACTCATATAGAACCCACCTATGTGGTAACATTCTCAAGTTGATTATGACAACCACTCGGTAATAAACAATTTACTAAAATAAAATAAATAGATATAATTCGATAAATAAGCATAAACACAAATATTTCTATCAGTTGGGACTTTTGTCCTAATCGCTTATTGCTACCCTTGCTTCTTATCTTCATAATGACTTAATCTGACATATGGATCTGACTTTCCTTTTGAACCAACACTGCATCTTTAGAAAAGTAAGCTTGCCCAAGCAGTAATGAAAGAAAATCCACCATAAAGAGCAAAAGTAGAGAACTTTCTATCCTCAAGAAATGCTATAGTACAACACCTATAGAATCACATTACCTTCAATTAAGAATCACTTTCCTTGACATGAATTTCACGTGAACAATGCAGCAGATTACTATATATGAAATGGTAGCCTAGTCCCACCAGTTTGAACATTGGATTCAAACACTTATAATCGTCCCCGTATCTTTAATTTTCACAAAAGCACCCTGAGTTAATGGTGACAAAAATCTGAAGTCAATGCTTTATGTCCCACGATGGTATACACCAGGAAAAGGTTTTAGCTGCATCCTACAACCACAAGGTCCACAACAGTGCCAACCCTACTTGTCTATGCCAAAATCAAGGTTAGGACTTGGGTCCTCAGTAGTTCAAAACAGTCTAAACACGTAGTAGAAGCTTTTATAGAATAGTTTGGGTTACATATTGCTACCCTTGTTTTGCAATTTCAAAATCCCCTTAAGATCAATTAAACAAGATTTATGGTTTCAATAAGATAATTTTTTTCTTATAAAGCAATACATGTGTGCCCTATACAATTGTAATTCAGAATCCCATCCCGAAATCATCTCATTGAGTTCAACAAATGTGTAAAAGTCTTACTTACTTTCACAACAAGCTTTTAAAGAATAAGTGGTGCCATTTAAAAATACTCTGAGTATTCTGAGTTCGGTTGCATCATAGTAAAAAAGGAGTGCTTCTAATAAATATGAAAAAATGATAACAATGAAAATAAAGAGTATGGTAGATCAAAGAACTATATTTACGAAAATGATTGAATAAAGATGTGGGTGCTTAATATATATCCATTTGATTGTGTTATGAGAACATGAACCTTTAGGATATTGTTAATGTTTACTAATCCAAGTAAGAACATAAATTTCCAAAGTAATCACCCTTATGAAGGATATCCAACAAAGCACCACAAATCCTAGAAATTAAATATCAAAAGAAATAGAAAATAATGCAAAGAAAGATATATAAAGAAAGAACACACCAAAATTATAGTGGTTTAACCCATCCAATGTAGTGAGTATAGTCTACTTTTTCACCCCTTCCAAATGGAGATGAGTTCTACTAACTTTCAAGGGAGATTACAAGTTACAATGAAGATATCTTAAAAAGAAATACACACTCAAGAAAAATAGTACTCAAAGAGACCTCACAAAGCTTCCATGCACAACAATGGTGGAAAACCTAACTCTTTCTCTTTCCTAGCTCTTCTTCATCTCTCAAATGGCCTTCTATCTCTCTTCTCACTCTCACACATTTTATGGATTCTATGGCACTATTTAGTGCTTATATTCACCCAAAATGGGCTATTACAATAATGCTATCAAGCCCTAGCTTCTTGTCCCAAAAATCGTGTCCCATTTTGTTATTTATTCTATTTTTTGAACTTTCTCAAAACATTAAACCCTATCTTTATTGATTGACCCTTTAAAATTGGGAACAATAATTTATGTAAAAATTCTTCAATCGATGCATCCTAAATCAATCGACCAGCTCGATCGATCGATGTGTTCTAGTAGCCATTTTTCATTTCCATTCTTCATGTAATACTCCTAGTCCAACCTTTGATGCTTGATCACTCATATTAGTAATCAAGCATCCCCAATGGATTTGCATCACGATATCACAATTCTCTACATTGATGTTAATCCTTGGAACTCATTCTCTTGGTGAAGACCCACCCCTTTCACCTTTATTTAGATGGGGTGGTCACCTTGACCAAAGTTTGACACTTTACAAACTTTTCCAAGGGAACATGTTTTGTTGTCATATCCACCTGGTTATCATCCATGTGAATTTTCAACAACTCCACCATACCTTATTCTGTCATCTCTTGTATAAAGTGTAGCTTCACATCAACATGCTTCGTATGGTCATGAAATTGGGGATTCTTGGTCAAGCAAATTACACCTTGATTGTCATAATGAACCATCACCTTCTTTTGCTCAAACTCGAGTTCACTGTCCAAACCCTTCAACCATTCACTACTTTTGTTGGTGCAATAAATTCCACTTCTATAAAAGACAAGGTTATTATTGATTGTAGGTTGGCTTTCCAACTTACCAAATTTCCTTTAAAACCAAACAAGTAACCTATGATTGACCACCTCTTTTCATGATCACTAGAAAAATCAAAGTCCACATAGCCCATCACACCAATACTTAACTCCTTAGAGAAATCATAAAGAAGACCAACACTCGTTGTACCATGTTGATACCTTATCAACCATTTCATAACCTCTCAATGATTTATACCCGGATTAGCCATGTAGCAGTTCACCAAACTAGTACCAAATGTACTATCCAATCTTGTACAAATAATCAAATACATTAAACTACCCACTATACTTGCATAGGGTACCTTTTCCATTTCTTTCTTCTCTTCATTTGTCAAAGTAGAGTTTGAGACTCATAACTTGAAATGTGATTTTATCGGAGTTTTTTTTTATTTAGCATTGATCATATTAAACCATTTAAAATTTTTCTCATAATACCCCTATTAATTAATGAACAACCTACCATTTTCTCCGACTCTTCTAATTTTCATCCCCAAAATCTTCTTGGCACACCCAAGATCCTTCATCTCAAACTTTGAACTAAGTTGACTCTTTAACTTGAAAGTTTGAGATCGGTCACAACTAGCAATCAAGATGTTGTCAACATATAGCAATTTTCATTCTTTCTTTATTTTAACCCGATCTTCAACAAAATTGTTGAATGTCTTGTACCAATATCTTAGAGATTATTTCAAGCTATATAAAGACTTCTTCAAGTGACACAACATGTTATCCTTGTTATTTTCAACAAACACCTTAAGTTACTCCATGAAAATATCTTCCTCAAGGTAAACATGCAAAAAAGTAGTTTTCACATCCAATTGGTCAAGTTCCATATCATTATGCACAAAAATAGACAACAATAATCCAATGGAACTATGTTTAAAAATAGGTGAGAAAATATTAGTAAAGTCAATATCATCTCTTGGGGGGAACCCCTTTGCAACAACTCTATCCTTGTAATGGGCTGGGCTGACATCTAACACACCTTTCTTTAGCTTGTAGACCCATTTATTGCCCATAAATTTTTGACCTTTTAGTCAATGAACTAGTGTACATGTCTTGTTTTTGTATAGAGAATTCATTTCATCCTCCATGGCTTTTTTCCAGTTATTAGCATCCTTTCTACTTATGTATGCTTCATAGGAACTTGGCTTAAGTCCCAAGATTTTTGACTCCATGCTTAATGCATAGGCTATAAGGTTCAACCTCTCATGAGCTCTTTTCATGCGTTCGCTCTGATCTCTCGTCAACATATAGTCATTTTTTTGGTTTAGGTGACTCAGGTTCAATGGTGTCTTCTTCCTCCATCTTTATACCTTGATCATCATCATTAGGAAGTTCATGTATAATAGGTTCTTCTGGTTTCCTATGGTCTCTTCTAGGTAGATCAGTATATACCAATGGCTCCACCTAAAAAAACTAACACGTTCGCAACTGGACTCTTTTGGTGAGTCATTTAATTATTTCGAAGCCTCATCTAAATAAATCTTATCCTACTTGAAGGTTACATCTCTAATAGTAATTCACTTCTTAATATCACCATATCATAGCTTATAATTGATGAGCATAACCGGCATCTCCGATTCTGCCAATACTTTGGTTTTATATTAATAAAATTCTCGCAAGTGCACGAATCATTTCATAGAAAATGATAAATATACTCCCAAGGTCAATCTATGGAAGGAATATATGTTGTTTTTAATTTATTATTAAAACTTTTAAAAATGAAATTAAATCCTAAACATCCTGTCATATTATTTTGGGTTTTTGTGTTTCTAATCTAATAATATAAAAATAAACATAGATATGGATTCAATAAATATTTATGCAAATTTTATCTTTTATAATAGTGGAGTATTTATGGATATAATAACTAAGTTAATTATGCTTGCTCATATTATTTAGGTTTTGAAAGATATAAATTGATATTTATTGATTATTTTTATATATGAATATCACCTTTGGTGGGGTTAGATATTCTTTGTTAACTAAACAAATCAATTAACACCTATGAGTGAGGTTGATAACTAATTTGGTTAATTAAATTAATTCCTTTTTTCTAAGAGATTGAAAATGAACCATTTAAATACCACCTTTGGTGGGGTTAGATAGTTTAAACTTTATTCAAGGTGTCCAAATTAAACCTAAGAATTTAATTATCCAAGTACTAACTTTCAAGTTTTAAAACCACTACTGAAAACATGTTTTCAATACATTTTTCAGATAATAATTCTTATAAAACTTTTGAAATAGAGCTTCAATCTAATTACTAGGTGATTGTACCAACAAAGAAAAGAGCACTACTCTAAATCAGACCTGATAACTAAACCTTAAAATCTAATTTTCAAATTTAAGTTTTGTAATGAAAAATAATATATTTCTCTCTAATATTCTTAATATAAAATCTTGAATAAAAAGAAAATCAATTCATTTTAGAGATTTTTACCTATTTAATATTTCGCAAGCATAACAACGTTATTATTATATCATGTTTACAAATAGCCAGCAAAATTAAATTTAATCATAGAAAAATTAAATATAACATATAAGAATAAAGCATAAAAAATAACTCTAAAGAAAATAAAATCCTTACAGTACTTTGATGTTATTCCTATTGATAGAAAACCTCCAAATGGAATTTGCATTTCCATTTATTGAATCAAAACGCTAATAAATTACAAAAATATAATTAGTTCTTTTCAAAAAGAGAAGAACTCTAAAACTAAGAAAATCTAAATAGTAAGAAATGGAGAGAAAGAAAGGGAGAAGAAGATATTTTTGAGGTGTGTTTTGATATGAAGAGAATGTGGGTATTTATAGGCGAGGAGAGGAAGAAAAAGTGGGTGGTAAAATGATTAAAAATGGAGGAAATGTGTAGTAGGTGATGATGACATTAGCTGGTAGATGAGGCGCGGGGGCACATGAGGAATAGAGCAGGGGCACATGCGGATTGGGTGTTGTGTTGGCGCGGTACGCGTGTTACTCGGCACGGCTGGGCGCATTGCGTGCGTTCGCCCGCGCTGCTAGGCAGTTGCGTGCACGATTTCCTCCTTTTTGACTTTTTTGACCCTTTTGACCCATTTTGTCCAATTTTTCCATCTTTTTTTGACTTTTCCTCATTTACTTTATTAATATATTTGTGATGTATTCCCTTTAGTATTTTTCTTTGAGTCTTTAAGTTACTTTTTTAAGCAAAAATACCTGATAAACAATAAAAATACCCATGATTCCGAAAAGACAGATTTATAAAAATATATGATAAAATCATATATATATATATATATATATATATATATATTTACTCAATTAACGTGCATAAAATTATGGTAATTTTAGTGATTTTTGAGCACTCATCAATAATCATTCAGGCTACTAGGATACCCTAAAAACATACACTTCAATGCTCTAGGCTCCAACTTCCTTTATCTCACATGTACACATGCAACACAGCCAAAAACACCCAAATGATCATATTTAACAAGTTTTCCAGAACGTACCTCTTTAGGCATCTTAATGTTGAGCAACATTGAAGGACACCTATTGATAAGGTATCTAGCCATAGCAATATGTTCTTCCCAAAATCTTTTGGGCATGTTTGTATTGGAGATCATACATCTTACTCTTTCTTAAAGTGTTCTATTCATTCTCTCCTCCAAACTATTATGTTGGGAATTTTCAAGATAGGTTTGATGCCTTGTTGTACCATTTCTCTACAAAATCTTGTGAAAATCTCATTGCAAAACTCCAAACCATTATTAGTTCTTAAACACTTGACATTTTTTTCGATTTAGTTTTTAACAAGTTTCTTCCATTCCACAAATTTCTCAAAAAGTCTCATCTTTGCTCTTCAACAAATAGACCTATAATTTTCTTGAGAAAGCATCAATTATAGTAAGAATATACCTAGCACCACCTATTGATGATGTTCTTTCTGACCTTCACAAATCCAAATGCACATAGTCAAGTCTGTCACATCCCTTCAATTTTGTTGGAGTGAACTTCACTTTCTTCATCTTACCAAAAATGCAATAATCACAGAAAGAAAGCTTGTCTAACATACTGTCACTAAGAATCTTCCTCTTGGAAAGTTCCTCCAATCCTTTTTCACTTATATGGCCCAACCTTCTATGCCAAAGGTTGACATTCTCCTAATCATGGCTCACCATAGCAATATTGTTTTCTATAGTAGCATCGAGATAATAAAGCCCATTTCTAAGTACACCTTTGAAGTATACCAAAGAACCTTTACAAATCTTCAATTGACCATGCCCTCCCTTGTAGCTATAATGATAGTTTTCCAATGTACCTAATGAGATCAAGTTCTTCTTTAATGCTAGCACATATCTCACATTTTTCATCACAAATGTTGAACCATTATATAGGAAAAGCCTCATTGACATAACTTCTGTCATATTACATGGATGATTGTTTCCCATGTGAACTGTACATACCATTCACTTTCTTGTAATCAATAAACCACTCCTTGTAAAATGTCATATGAAGGGTTTATCTCAAGTCCAAGACCCAAGCACCATCATAATATTTTGAAGAAGTCGCCAATGCTTCCGCACTATTATAACCCATCTCATCTTTCGCCACTAATGCATCTCCTTTACTAGTCTCTCCCTTAGTTATTTTTCCTTTCACCGAACAACCTCTTTTGAAATGCCCTTTCTTCTTACGTAGGTTGCATCTAATCTTTCCTTTCAGATCGTAGGATTTTGATGGATATTTTTATTTGCCTTTAGTTTGACTTCCTTCTCCACCCCTTTCTCGCAAATACATAGCTTCACCACCACCACTACTTCTACCATTGTGAAGCCACTTTTTTCTCAACTTTTATTCCCTCGTTCTCAAATAAGAGAAACTAGTTCTAAATAGATAGTATTTCTCGCATACTTGAGACCCATCTTCACTTTGTAGGAATCTGGGAGGTTATGTAAAAAAATATGAGTGAGATTCTCATCACTAAAACCCTCTCCAATGTTTGCCAAATCATTGGATATTCTTTGAAACTCTACCAAGTTAGCCTCCAAGTGCCTTGACATATCCATTCGAAACCCAAACAAATGTTCTTTCAAATGGAACCTCCAAAACATGGTCCTTTTCATGTATATCTCATCCAACTTCTTCCATAATGACTTTATGGTCTTTGCACTTTGAACCTCACGAATCATATTATTGTACAAAGGCAAGAAAATTGAGGTGTAAGCCATCAACAACAATTCTTTCTTCTAAAATTCAATAAAATCTTTCAAACACTATGAAACATCATCTAAAGCTTGGGCTTTCTTTTATTGGACTAACAAATCCTTTGTTTTACTCTTCCAAATATGGAAATTCACATTTCCATCCCACTTCTCTATTTTCATTATACTCATTTTCAACACACAAGTGTTATTTCAAGACATAAACATAAATCACAATATCAACCTCCACAAATTAACACACAACAACCATGGAATATCCCTAAGCTGAATTTTTTTTATACAACTTGTTATGAGAATATAAACCTCTACGATATTGTTAATGTCTATTAATCCAAGTAAGAATAGAAATTTCAAAATAATAACATCTAATGAAGAATATCCATTATTCTTTCCCATTATTATTCATATCATTATCAACTAAGCATAAGCTAACCAATCACCCTACTAGTCTAGTGATAAAGGTGAGACTCAAATCTTCTTGTATTTGAGTCTCTATCACGGTAGTACCTTAAAATGAATTGTATCGAAAAAAATCTAAACATGAGTTGGAATTTCCTAATCCATTAAAGTTTCAAACGAAGCTAAATGATAATTTTAAGGATCTCAAAATTGAAAAAGAAATAAAAAATCATAATTATGAAAACAATATAAAATAAAAATTGGATTTTTGGGAAAACATAAAAAGGTATTTGAAAATTTCAATTGAGAAACAATCAAGAACCAAATGGACCAAATCGAAAAAGGACAATGATAGGGCATTTAGTAATTAGGGCAGTAACCAAATCTGAAATATGAACCAAACGATACAAATATGTTGAATGCCAAACCTTCCATTATAATGAGACATATAAAGAAAAATTAAGAGCAAATACACAAGTGAACTAAAATCAAATGGGTGATTAAATAAAATGGAAAATTACCACTTTATAAGTTGGGTTATGAGGTTTGGCTGAACGTTCTCAATCCAAGTGATGCCACTAAATGAATGTGAAAGGAGATTTAAGAATTGCATGCACATTAACTAAATTACAAGTAATGAATTCATGCTCTTACATAAACCATGACTGCTACAATAATAGAGGTAGGCTAGTAAGTACCTAGCCTTAGCTCTAACTAAGTTAGTGTAGGATGGCAAAGCCCCTACACGAAACACACTAGTAGTGCACACTAGCACTAATAAATATACAACCAAATCATACACTTAAAGTCTTACTATTCCCCCCATAAATTGATGGGATGAAACCACCATTACTTTGCCTCAAAAAGGAAAACAAATTGATTCAAAAAGTGGATTATTAAATACATCAACTAGCTAATCTTTAGATTGCACATAGCTACATCAAGCTTTCCATCTACCAATAAATCACACACAAAATGGAAGTCAATGTCAATATGTTTCATTGTACTAAGGACGGCAAGGTTAGCTGTAAGGTGATTAGCATTGATATTGTCACATAACATCACAATGATGGTATCATTAACAACCTACAACTCCTTGAGCAAGAACTGAAGCCACAAGACCTCTATAGCACTAATGGCTAAGACCCTATACTGAGCTTTAGTGCTGGATTGAAAAACGGGCTTCAATTTACTAGATTTTTGAGACACCAAATTGTTACCATAAAAGACCACATATCCACTAGCACTTTGTTGATCATCTAGGCAGCTTGTCCAAACTGAATTAATAAAGATAATGAAGTTAAGAAGATCACATTTTGTATACGGAAACTATGATGACTGGTGCCTTTAAGATACCCAAGTACCCTTTTAGTAGCTAACCAGTGTGCATCGGTTAGCTGATGAAGAAACTGTCACAATCAATCAATTTAGAAAGCAATCTCAGGTCTCGTGAGAATATAATATTGTAAGGCCCCTATAATTGTTCTATACAAAGCACCATTAGCCAAAGGAATACCATTATGCTTTAACAGAATCCCACTATACTTCATAGGTGTCTTACCAACTTTGGATGTTTCCAACCCATTATTCTTAAGCATATCTTGAATATACTTATGTTGATATAGGTGAATGATGTCTTTAGTTTGTGTAACATTAAGACCAAGGAAAAAAATTAAGATCACCAAGGTATTTAAGAGGAAACTTATGATTAAGAACATCAATTATATGAGTAATAAATTCATTATCAGACCCTGATATAATATTATCAACATATGCCAACACTATTATTAAATGATCAGAAAGTGTACAAAAAAACATAGAAGGATCAACCTTTGAATGACTGAACCCTAATGCATAGATGATATCATTGAGCTTGTTAAACCAAGCCCTAGGGGCTTGCTTGAGACCGTACAAAACTCATTTTCAGTTTGCATACAAGTTAAGGATGAGATGTATCTGTATATTCTAGGGCTATTTCATATTAGCCACTTCATCAAGTTCACCATTCAAAATGGAATTATGCATATCAAGCTGCCTAATGTTCCAGTTTCTAGATAAGGCTAGAGATAAAACGATCCTCAGTGTTTAAGGCTTAACAATAGAAGATAAAGTTTCTAAATAGTCCATACCTTCTTATTGATCATATCCCTTGGCTACCAATTTAGGTTTATACTTATCAAGGCTGCCATCCCTCTTGACTTTGGTTCTATGTACCCACTTATAACTATTCAAAGTAGTATCTGTAAAGCATTCCACCAATTCCCAAGTGCCATTCCTTAGTAAAGCCTTATATTCTAACATCATATCATTTTCTCATTCTACAATGCCCTTATCATCTTTGAAATTTTTTGGTTCAGGAAGAAAATGAGGTCCACTTAAAATTGTTAAAAAAACTTAGGCTTGATAATACAAGCTTTGGATTGATTTCTCATGGAGTGAGAATTGAGATAAGAAATGTGAAGCTCAATAGGAAGCTTAATAACTAACTTAATTTCATTATAATCTTGAGCACTGAGAGGAGTGTGAAAAGGAATACCAGATGGAAAACTAGACAAAATAGGTGAGTAAGACGCAAGCCTTGAACTAAGTGGAGAAGAGAGTGAGTGTGAAGGAACATCATATGAGGTAGAGTGAGAAGATATAGAGATAGGCTTAGGAAAAAAAAGGCACAGAAATATCATTGTGAGAAGACTCCAAATATTGTGGTGACAATTTCAAAAGGAATAGATATAGGTTGTACAATATGCATATACACGGGTAATGTAGGTATAGTTAGCACACTTTGAGTAAGAGTAGGAGAAACTTGCTCAAATGAAGACAAGGAAGCAGTTGAAAAGTAATGCTCATGAAAAGTGAGATGGTGACTAGTGTACAACCTACTAGAAGAGACATCAAGACATAGGTACCCATGTTGTTAGGATGCACATCCTAGAAAAGACAAGGTGTTGAACAAGGTTTAAGTTTGTGACAGTTATAGCTCTTAAGGAAAATGATTCAAAATGAAAACACATGTACAAAATGCATACAACCAATACTTAACATCCAAACTAGCCTAAAAAATAAAAAAAAACCCCTTTCAAGAACTCTCATATGTCTGCTTTTAATAATTATACTCTACTCATATGTGTGTAGGAAAGTCACACGATGCGAAATTTCTATCTTATTCAATTTGAAGTAAGAAAGTGAAACTTTCTACCTCTATCTGACTACACAACACTTATTTTATGATAAAAATGTCGCTTAACCATAGCTATGTAAGATCAAAAAGTAGTGTAAGCTTAATCTTTAGTTTTTAAAAGGTATATTCCCATATACCTACTAAAATAATTCACAATAAGCAAGAAATATCTTGGACCAGTGGTATCAAGCACTAGTGAAGTCCACAATTCAAGATAAATAAAATCAAAATGAGAACTAGCAATAATATGCTTAGAAAGAAAAGGAAGTTCATGAGTTTTAGCTAGAGGAAAAATTATACATAAATTTTTTATTATACATACTATGCCTAGAGCCAATAAGAGAGATCTTAACCAAATTATCTAGCATAATATCAAATATATGTACAAGGAATTTATGCTAAAGAGAAAGTTGTTGAACATAATTATAAGGAACAACATCAAGAAAAGCATAAAGATTACATAGAATTATTGTTATACTTTGGTGCATATTACAGGCTGTAGATACCATGCGTAATTTTTCCCTAGGCTTGCACTTTCTTTATGTGCTAGTTCTTCACATAACAATATTTCATATGAAATTCAACAAGTGCATCATTATTTAGACACAACTTATGAAAAAAAATATAATTATGAGACATATCACGTGCATGTAAAACATTTTTAAGAACGAGATGATTATGATGATATATAGACATAGAAGAGTGACTAATGTGTCAGTACTACAAAATTGAGCTTTAAAGTCAGTTAAAATCTACTTTAAATGGTAGGACTTAAAATTTAAAGTCATTTAACGCGTGAATCAAATTTACATTTAAAGTCGATTCAACCCGTGACTGACTTTAAATTCTTTTTTTACATATTTTACTCATTTTTTACTCTACTAAGAACCTATATTCGATCACATATAGCAGAAAAACCAAAATCTGTTTAACAAAATTTAAATAATACAAATAATTGAAAAATTAAATATAATTAATTACTTGGGAATTAAATTTATTACAAAAAAAAATAATTTATATACAATATACATAACTTAAATTATAAATAAAATGATGTCTTTTTTTATGGATTTTGTTATATTTTCACTTTATTTCAAGGAGAGAAAGTTTGGTTTGTTTAGAATCACCAGTATAGTAACCAAGAAATAGGCAAGAGAGATGAGATGGAGTTTGGGCAAAAAAGTTGATCCATATAACAATTCATTCCCCTAAATATATGAGCACATATACATCCACCAAATAAGTATCCCAAACTTCAGAGACATGGAAATAGATAAATTAAAACATTATAAAAATTACCATGTTGTTGTCCAATGTTATTCAAGATCATCACATTCTTCTCTTGATTTTTCTTGTGATGTTATAATTTGAACCATGTGTTCTGTCCATTCTTCTTGTAAATCATCAAAAATTTGCATATCCGACTTGTTCCAACCAAAGAACTATATGTAATTAAATTTAAAAAAAGAATGTAATATCATGAATTCACCAAAAATAACTTATATATATATATATATTAAAATATTAGTAAAATAGATTATCACATCAATACCAAAGTGAAAATAATAACACACAGTGTTCGACTTATTCTAACCAAAGAACTATATATATGTAATTAAATTCAAAATAAGAATGTAATATCATGAATTCACAAAAAATAACTTATATATGTTAAAATATTAGTAAAAGAGATTACCAAATCGACACCAGAGTGATATAATAATAACTCTATCCCTTTGAAATCATATTAACATTGTATTAATCTCTTGTTTATAAATATGAAGCTATCTAGAACCAAGCTGGTATTTTTAATGCTATAATAAACTCTAAATATGAAGTCAAGTGTAACTCCGATTTGATACTTGGGTTGGTTGAGTTTTGGTGCCCATAAACTAATACTTTTGTATTTCTTGGGGGTGAAACAACAATTACTCTTGAAGATATGATGGTTCTTGGTGGTTTTCCTATACTTGGCTAGCTAGTGACTACCATGATGTTGTCATACGAGGGAACTAAGAAAGAGAGATGAGATGAAGTTTGAAAAAGAAAAAGATCCATATAACAATTCATTCCCCTAAATACATGAGTACACATAAACATCCATCAAACAAAACATTCATCAAATAAGCTTCCTAAACTTCAGACACATGAATAGGGAAATTAAAACATTATAAAAATTACCATGATGTTGTCATATGCTATTCAAGATCATCATAATCTTCTCCTAATTCTTCTTATGATGATATAATTTGAACCATGTGGTCTTCTCATTCCTCTCATAAATCATCAAAAAGTTGCGAGTCATAGCATGTCTTGTTTCAACCAATGAACTACGTGTATTTAAATTCAAAATGAGAATGTAATTTCATGAAAACATAAAAAATAACTCATATATGTTAAAAATGTATATTGGTAAAAAAGATTACCACATCTTCAATTGGAATTTTAATATTTATGATGATTTCGCTCATAAACTTCATGACATAATAACCACACATGACTCCATCATTTTGTTGTGGAACCTACAAAAACAAGTGTACATGATTTTTCATATTAGAACATCTTTATTATTCAATAGTAAAATTAGTAAAATTATTAATATTCCCTTATACATACCATAACTTTGTCTCATATAAGCCTACGTGATTTTTTTAAGGGCTATGCTACTGCTCTTGTTCCATAGCTTCCATGACCTATCAAAGTTTAAAATGGTTATTTTTTTATTAAAACATTACAAAGAATAATAAAATAAAAATAGCCATTTATAACTCTTATATTTCAACAACTATTTTTGTATCTTTATTCAATTCTATAGAACCTGAGTCAGAGTACCAAACATGATTGCCATTAAGATTAAGGATTACCATCATCCAATGATCTTGGCCTTGTACAAACTTTAGTGACCAAGGGATTATCAACTTCTTATTTCTGTTAAGCATTAATGCCCTATCACATAATTGTTTAGCTCTAATGCTAACATCTTTCTCTTAATTTTGATTGACAAATAAATAATCATAGAACATTGCTAAATATGATGAGTGATTATGTTGAAGTCGATAATAACATGCTCTAGATAAAGAGAAATATATATAAATAATTAGGCAATATAAATATAATTATATATGTTATACATAAATGAAAGTTATTTAATGATTGAGGCCTCACCTTGTACACTTTTAAATTATACTTAAATCGATCATTTGATATTCAAATAGCTACAATATACACTCGATTGATATATATGTTTGGCTGATGTCTACGCTAGAAATTTCTATAGGAAGTGGCACAATCCATCCATCATTTATGTGAGATGCCCTCGCAACAATAGTCATCAAAGCGCCAATATTTCTATTGAAGTTTAAAGCAGAATCATAACTATACTTTTTCCATAGCTTCTTCTTGAATGACTTAGTACGCGATTATTAGCCACTAGACACAGATTTACCATGAGATACTTACTTTGTATCTCTTAAATGTGCCACACTTACTAATTCTTGTGTAATAGACTAAAGAAGAAGTAATATCTATGTTAGTAACAATAAAAGAATAATAATATAATTATAGTAAAAAAAGTGTTATCTTAAGTAAAACAATAGTTCCACATCAAAATTTATCACAACTTAAATCGACGACAAAGACACATATTTTACAACTGCCTCTTGGACTGTGGTAGCATCAGAAGGCACAGGTAGGGGATAATCGTGGAGCAATGAATTATCAATTATTATTCGCTAATGATTTGGAAAAATATTGATTATACATCATCCGATCATCATTCAATTGTTGTATCATTCTAATTGCAACAAAGTCTGTTGATGAGGGATGTTTCAACAAACATTTCATATTCTATAAAAAATTTAAGTGTTATATATAATAAATAAAATATATAAAAATAATAGATTATCTACATAAACTTTAAATCTTACCACAAATAATTCATCAAATAGAGGAGGACTCCCATGTAGGGTAGCTATTGAAAGTACATTCTCATCAAAACGTTCATGGTGATGTGATGGATGGTAAGAATGCACAAATTGCATTGGAAAAAGTCAACCACTACGTGCTTGCATCTACATTCCTGGCATAAAGGGAGTACCAATAGGATGACTATATCCCATATAGGATATAGGTTGGGCGCCATGAGATTGCATATGTGGCATGGATGGTGGTATGCTTGGCATGGATGGTTGCATGCCTAGCCAATAAGGCATGCCCTAATTATAGTATGGTACCATGCTTGACATGTGTTGTGATTGATATTCTTTTAAAGTGGAAATCTCACTTAACATTGAGGCCTTAAAAGAGCTGAGTTCTTCTTCAAATTTACTGTACTTCTCCTTATTGACCAACTCAGGCTTTTTGTTTTGGAATGTTAAAATAATCCATATAACCATCATATTGGCTACCTCCCTTAACACGACCAGGATGCTCACGTCCAAATGCATGATATATAGCATCTCTCCCTAGCTATTCAATTATTTCACCCCTGGCTATTTGTTCTTGAACATCTCTCTACAAATAATAAAGCAAACAAACATATCATACATTATTACATCAATTAGCAAAAATCATAAGGAAATTTTATCAAGTTAAATTACTAACCAACTTATTTAGTTGTTCTTCTCCTCGCTTAGTCATTGGTCTTGACTTCTTCATTTTGGAGGTCTTTGTTTCTATATACAATTTAGATCAGGTAACCGATCTACCCAATTCAACTTCCTTCATAATTTAAATAAATTTATTAACTATGACATCAACTTAAATTTGAGAAAAATTAATATAAAAATATTTTTAAATTAACACAAATTAATAATACCATTCTATATCTAACTTCAGGACTTGAAGACCTTCCAATACGGTTATGAAGAATATTATGAATTTTTATATTCTAATGTTCTTCCCTAATAATTTTAAATTCATTCGTATGTCTATAATCCATAAAGTCTTTCTAAACTTGAGGTGCAATCTAGGGGTGTCCTTCAGGCATTTTGTATAGTTTTACTTTATCAAGTGGTTCCAAATATGGAAACACATAATTTCTTGCCAATCTAGAAGTTTTGTATTCCTTCCACGCCTTATTTGTAATCTTATAACACTTGCTCTTCCAAGTGTCATCGATTTTATAACGATTCTATAAAAACACACTACAAAAGATTAGATATAATACAAAAAAGATATAATATATGTAATTAGTTATAAAATATAAGAGACTTACACAAATAGTTTTCCATATTTTGAAATTTTTAGCTTCATCAACCTGAGTCCAATCATTTATATTGATTGGTATACTTGGCTTCACAAGTCTACCAATAGAAGATTTCAATTGTTGGTCATTTTCCCCTATTGGATTACCAGTAGCATTAAATAGAACAGGTACTATATCATTTGGGTTAAGTAGAGCATCATGTATATTTGCATAATCCCATCTTTTCAAATGCCCCAATGAATCATTTGGATCTACAAGTTCTAGTACCCTAGGATCCATGAAATATCTACAAAAAATGATGAAATATAAATTAATTGACAATTTTAAGTACATACATATAAACATCAAAGAGTTATTAGAATAATATAGAACATACATTATGTATAATTAGGTTGTTGATCGTATACATATATTCCTTCACAATCACTTCGAGTCTATGATGAATAATCATTGTCATCAACTAGATCATCACATACATTAGGAAAGTTGTTTGAGAAATGACTAATATTGGATAATGTATCAAGCATAGGGTCATCATCTTCTAAAGCATCACAATGGTAGAACTCTTTTTGTAGAGGTATTAACATAACAGACCATCTTGTGTCAATTTGATCGCTCACGTAAAATACTTGTTTTGCATGAAGTGCTAATGTGAAAGGATCATCAATGAGACTTATCTTGGATAAAATTACAAGGGTAAATCCAAAATCATCTATTTTATATCTAAAATTGATAACATCTTCACACCACTATTCTGATTTACTCGGACTTTGTCCCTTTCTTGAGTCGTAAACCTTGATCCATTAATTATGAAACTAGAAAATGATTTGACATAAAATTTTGGACCATGTGTAAGCCATTCTAAACTTTATTTTATTTTATGATTGGGTTTGTTGAGTTCAATTAGAATCTATGCATACAAAAACATGGAATGTGTTTAAAGCAAAGTTTTAAAACATTGCATAGAAGTACTAATGAATTCTTATATATGACACTTACATGGTTGCGAAACCAATTAATAAGCTCTCACTCATGTTCATCATACAACCATTTTTCTCATTTTTTTATAACGATGATCGATCTTCAATAAGTTTAAATGCATCCTGTAATGTTATTAAAGATATATCAAGTAGATATCATCACTAATAGTTAAATAAAAAATAATTTTTGCATAAATGGAAAGGTTAAACATCACTTACTCTATGTACGATTATGCCTCATTATTATTTACCAAAATTATTCGGTGTGCTTTTTCCCATCGAGTGTGATGAATAAACAATTTCTTACTTCCACCAAGCATAGGGTTACCTACTTGGATCATGTGACGTTTTAAGAACAACTTATGCATAGGATTCCCAATTTCAGTGCAACTACTAAAGTATTCAGAACAAAACTCAATGACCTCTTCAGCAATGTAACATTCCATCATACATCCTTCAAGTCGATTTCTATTATTTAAATATCCTTTAAGGACTTGTATATATCTCTCAAAAGCATCCATGTACCTTAAGTAAGTAGGGCCATACAATTGAACCTCTTGAATTAAATGAACATACAAGTAAATCATTATATCGAAGAAAGAAGGATGAAAATATTTTTCAAGTAGACATAAAGTCTCTACAACATCTTTCTGTAAAGAGTTTAACTCACCAATTGATATATATTTCTTGCATATTGTATTGAAGAATGAACAAAGACGAATTATTGATAATCGAACATGTTTTGGAAGAATTGATCTAATAGCAACTGGTAATAACTGTTGCATTAAGATATGACAGATGGTGGCAAGTATGTTCAATTCTTATCATTTTCCACCCTTGGTGCCAATTCAGGTTGCATGCCTAGTTTCTTTAAATCCAGTCTTGCTTTAATTACATCCTTCATTTTTCCAGGTATATTAAGTAATGTACCAATCAACATATCACATACATTTTTCTCAATGTACATGACATCTAAGATGTGATGAATGTATAGGTCTTTCCAATAAGGTAATTCCTAAAATATTGATTTTTTATTCCAACAACCATGGTCTACTGATTCTCCACCTTTTTCATTTTCACCCCTTTTATTAGTTGACCTCTTTCGTTTCCCTACCTTAGTGAGTATTCTTTTATTCATCTTTCCATATCGTTTAAATGTCATACCATTCAATTGCCTTAATATCTCAATACCTCGCAAAGGTTAGGGTGCATGATCATGATCTTCTTCACCATTGAACGATTTCTTTTGGTATCTAAACTTGTGTCCAGATGGAAAAAAATATTTTATGTCTTCTATAAGACATCTTTCATCCATGAATGAGATAAGTTGCAAAAGTGCCATCACTATATATAGGGCATCCCATAAAACCTTTTGTTGCAAGTCTTGATAAGTTCTCATAGGCAGCAAAATCATTAATTGTCCATAAAAGGACCCCCTCAAGTTAAAGTATTCTTATTTGTGTGTATCGTAAACATTTACACCATCAATCCACAACATCTTTAAATAATCTATTAGAGGCTGCAAATATACATCAATATCAACATCGGGTTGTTTTGGTCTTGAGATCAATAATGTTAACATCATGAATTTTATTTTCATACACAACCAGGAAGGAAGGTTGTATATTTCCATAATTACTGATCAACAACTATATCTACTACTAAAGGAACTATGTGGATTAATTCCATCAGTAGCAATGGCAAGACGAGGATTGACTGGATAAGATGCAAATTGATGGGATAAATTATCTACTACTTTCCAATTTGGAGAATCACAAAGATGACATAGCACACCATTATCAGATAGATTATCTGAATGCCAAGTCAAAATCTTTGACATCTCTTTACTTTTAAACAACCTTTAAAAGCGAGGAATCAGAGGAAAGTACCAAAGAACCTTTGCATGCATGCCTTTCTTAGGTGTTGTCTCATTTGTAGCATTATTGCATCTCGATTCTTTACACATCGGACAATCATCTAATGTCTCATATTCTTTTCTATAAAGAATGCAATCATTTGGACAAGTATGAATCTTATGATATTCCATGCCAATTTGAGTAAGAGATTTCTTCATTTCATACATTGAATATGGAAATTCAATACCCTCAGGAAACATATCTATTAGTAGATTTAGTAATTCTATGAATCCCTTATCATAAAAACCATGTTTTGCCTTCAAATTGTACAAATGAACCAATCCCGACATTTTAGTGTATTCATTACATTCTGGATACAACAGTTTTTTGGCATCTTCTAAAAGTTTTTTAAAGGTTTTGGAATCATCTTCATGTAGTTCATCTTCAACACCATGAAACATGTTTTGTCTGTACATTATGATAACATGTATATAATCTACTCACATTCTTATTTATCTCTTCCCCATGAGTATTATCAATATTTTCTCCATGATAATACCAACATTTATAACTCAAAAGAATACCACTACGGATAAGGTGATACTTAACCTCGTCAACATCATGAAATCGCTCATTTTTACATTTAACACATAGACATCGAATTATACTAATTTCATTATTTCTATTTGTACGAGCGAATTCCAAGAAATTTTCAACTCTAGAAATGTAGTCCTACTCAATTCTACACTTTGACATCCAAGATTTTTCCATTTTCTATTAATGACATTAAGCATATTAAATATGTATCTAATGAATATATTTTAGGTATTATTATATATGAATTTCCTAATTATTATAATATATACCAAAACATCATATAAAAATAAATACATAAAAACCAAACATAACAAATATATACACATAAATATAATTATATGAGATTGATTGTAATTACTAATAATAATATGTCACATCATTTGAGTTGATTTAAAATTTAAGATATATAAAACATAATTTATATAACAATTTTGTGATGATTAAGATTTTTTTAAATAACTACACTACTTTAAATCACAGATATTTTAATGTGCATCATATTGTTGAATCATGTCTTTCCCATTTCATATTAACATAAATAAATAAATTAAACACCAACCTTAAATCACAATCATAAATATATAAATTTATTTTATTATGAAATACTTATACAAAATCTACATAATAAAAATAATAATATACATAATACAAAAATTTATACACATAATATACAAAAAATAATAAGTACGTAGGATTAATAGAAATACTTACAATAGTAAATGAAGTGACAAAATTAAGAAAATGAAGAAAAAAATGTGTTTTGTAATTGAAAAAATGGGTATAATTTTTTTTGAGTATTTTGCTCAAAATAATAAGGGATCTGGAACATAATTTGGAGAGAAAGAAAACCCACTAAACATTACTGGAATTGGTAGTCGTAGGTGGCCAAAAAATGAAAAAGAGTGGAGGAAGAGGAATGTCAGTTTTGGGTTTTTGGGTGTTGTTTATAGTGCTTCAAATAAAAAATGTTGTGTGATGGGAAAGAAAGAGGAGAAAATGAAAATATTTGTGTATATCATCAGTTGACGTGTTGAATAGACGCTACACATAGGACGTAGCATTAGTCCTATGTGTCAACCGACCCTACCACGTGGATAGTGTCAGTTGACACGTAGGACCGACGCTACGTCCTATATGTATCATTGGTTCAACATGTCAACCAACTTAAATACCAAATTTTTAACGAACCAACTTAAATACCAAATTTTGTAGTAGTGTGTGTAATAGGAATAGATTGACCATTGTCTACAATGGTAGAGATAGAACCAAAATAAGACTCACCATGATCCAAAGTAGTACTATCATTAGTCATATGATTAGTGACTTTTAAATCCAACAGCCAGCTAGTTGTGATTCTATCCTTAGATCCAATAAAGGTATGTAATGTAGAGATTGAATCACCACCATGCAAAACACTTGGTGATTTTCTGATAAGAATGTCATGAAGAAGAAAGAACTTATTAGAATGGTGACTTTTCTTGTCATAAATCTAACATTGCACCTTAAGTTCATTCCATCCAAGCTATTTGCTTTAGAATCAACCTGAACAGTCTTAGAACCATAAGTTTTACCAGTTTGAGCAAGAAAATCTTGCAAATTCAACACAGACTTAGAGTTAGTCTTAAATCCACGATTATTACTATTATAAGAGTTATTTTGACCATAAAACTTAGCAACATACACCTTATCAAATTGATTATCATAATTATACTAATTCTCACTGTGATTCTTATATGTGAGAAAGATACTATGAACTTGATCCAAGGAAATTGAGTCAGCTCTCATAGTGACACTTGAGACAAAGGAATTGTAGTAAGAATTGAGATCTTCTAGCACATATAACACAAGATCATGCTCTGAAATTGGTTCAACTATAATAGTTAGGTGATGACTAATAGTCTTGACGAATCATAAGAAAGATTGCCTTTCTTGAGGGTTTGGAGTAAAAGATGAAAATCCATAACTCAAGCACCTGATGAAGTTTAGAAAACTGTCTCCAAAGTAGACCACATATCAACAATTGATGATGTCTTCATAATATGAGTAACAATATTGTGAAGAGTATAGAGAGATAAGAAGAAAGAATGATTTAATGTTGTATTGGTGTGTTTAGAATGTACATAGAGAACCCTATTTATAGGATTGTAACAAGTGTAGTACAAGTGTAGTACAAGTGAAATAGTGGAAGTGTAGTACAAATGTAGTACAAGTGAAATAGTGGAAGTGTAGTACAAGTGAAATAGTGGAAGTGTAGTACAAGTGAAATAATACAAGTGTAGTACAAGTGAAGTAAATTACAATATCAAATATAACTTAACATCCCCCCTCAAACTCAAGGAGGAAGAGAAACAATCAACTTGAGTTTGGAAACTAATTCTTGAAATCTACCTGGTAGATGAGATTTGGTGAAGATGTCAGCTGTTTGATCTGTGGAGGATATTGATTTGAGACAAACAGTGTCTTGAAGAACATGTTGACGAACAAAATGACAATCAATCTCGATATGTTTTGTTCGTTCATGAAATACATTATTGTGAGCAATCTGAATAGCACTCTGATTGTCACAATATAGGATAGTTGCAGTTGATTGGAGAACACCCATATCAGCAAGTAACCAACGGAGCCAAAGAAGTTCTTGAGTGGTGTCAGCAAGAGCACGATATTCAGCTTCAGTGCTGGATCGAGAAGTGAGAGATTGTTTCTTGCTTCGCCAAGATATAAGAGAGTTTCCAAGAAAGAAACAATATCCAGTGGTAGAGCGACGATCAGTTGGGTCACCTGCCCAATCAGCATCAGAGTAGGCGGAAAGAAGAAGATTAGACTTGTTGGAGAAATGGAGACCGTGAAACATAGTGCCTTTGATGTAGCGAAGAATGCGAAGAACCGCAGTATAATGGGTAGACCGTGGAGCAGACATGAATTGACTAACCAGATGAACAGCATAGGCAATGTCAGGACGAGTGACTGTGAGATAAACAAGGCTGCCTACTAGTTGTCTGTATAATGTGGCATCTGAGAGAATAGTACCATCTAATGGAGTAAGTTTGACATTGGTTTCTAGAGGTGTTGATGCAGTTTTACAATCAGTAAGGCCAGCCCGATTAAGAATATCAGAAGAGTACTTTGCTTGAGAGAGATAATATCCTTGAGAATCAGATGAGATTTCTAGGCCCAAGAAGTAGTGGAGACGACCAAGGTCTTTCATTTCAAATTGATGACTCAGAAACTGCTTGAGATCAATAATTCCATTAGAGTCATTCCTGGTTATGATCATATCATCTACATAAAGGAGTAGAAGTGTTACACCAGTGGGAGTCTTTCGAATAAAGAGACCGGAGTCATAAGAACTGGAAGTGAAACCAAAGTCAGTAAGTGTAGAGCTGAATTTGGCAAACCAAGCTCGAGGAGCTTGTTTGAGGCCATAGAGAGCACGACGAAGTCTGCATACTTGATGAGGTGAATGAGTGTATCCAGGAGGAGGTTTCATATAAACTTCCTCAGTTATGTCTCCATTGAGAAAAGCATTTTTGACATCCATTTGGAACATGTTCCAATTTCGGGCAGCAGCAACAGCAATGATACTTCGAACAGAGGTGAGTCGAGCTACAGGTGCAAAAGTTTCTTCATAGTCGATTCCATATTCCTGTGTAAAACCCTTTGCAACCAGACGAGCTTTATATCGTTCCACAGACCCATCTGAATGAGTTTTGATTTTGAAGATCCACTTACAACCAATCAAAGATTTATTAGATGGAAGATCAACAAGATCCCATGTATGTGCTTTTGTTAATGCCTGTAATTCATCTGTCATAGCTTGCTGCCAATAAGGGTTAGAACTAGCTTCTCTATAGTTTTGGGGTTCATGATGAGACAAAATAGTAGAGAAACATTGGTAATCACGAAGATGAAAAGGAAGACTACTTACACGAGTAGAACGACGAAGTGATGACTCTGGACAATCAGGTAGTTGGTCTTCAGAAGATGTTGTTATGGTAGGATCAGCAGAAGGAGCAGACACATCAGGAGAAGCCGTAGTAGACGATGGTGAGGGTAATGGAGCAATGTCAGGAGGAAATAAATCAATAGTTGGGTCATTAAAAAATGAGAGTGAGGTAGGAGATGAGACATGAAATGAAGAAATAGAGGAAAACATTTTATGTTCCCAAAATATGACATGACGAGAGATGCGCAATCGTTTAGAGATAGGGTCCCAACAACGATAGCCTTTGTGTTCTATTCCATACCCTAAGAAACAACAAAGACGAGAACGAGGTTCTAATTTATTGTGTTCATGAGGGTGAAGAAGAACAAAACAGGCACAACCAAACACTTTGAGTAGTTCATAAGATGGAGAAGTACTATAGAGACGCTCATAAGGGGATTGATTGTGAATAATAGGCATGGGAACACGATTGATGGTATAAACAGCCGTAAGAGCTGCTTCACCCCAAAAGCGTTCAGGACAAGAACTAGAAATGAGGAGAGTACGAACAGTATTAAGAATATGTCTGTGTTTTCGCTCAGCTCTTCCATTTTGTTGAGATGTGCCAGGACAAGAATATTGAGAAAGAGTCCCATTTTGTCGAAGAAAATTTAAAAAATTTGTTTCTTTATATTCCATAGCATTATCAGCTCTAAGCACTTTGATATTTTGAGAAAATTGGGTTTTAACCATTTGGGCAAAATCATAATAAATTTTGGGTAATTCAGATCTATGTTTCATGAGAAAAATCCATGTGAATCTTGAATAATCATCAATAAAAATGACAAAATAAAGACATCGCGTCGTAGTAGGATGTGGGGATGGACCCCAAACATCAGAATCAATTAAGTCAAAAGGGGAGACAGAAGTAGAATCACTTTTATTAAAACATAAAGCGAGGTTGTTTTCCCAATTGACAAGGCAAACAATTTACATTATCGAAATAGAAACAGATCCTAATTTACCGTAAGATGCTAAGGGACGAAGACGTCCTATAGACGTATGGCCTAGACGAGCATGCCATAGGTTGATAGGAGTGGTAGAAGCGAACGGAAGTGTGAGGAGAATTGGGTAGATGAAGGTTGATAAGTTCAAATAATCGTCCCAACCTTACGGCTATCTCAAGGATCCGTCTGTCGTGGATCCTGCATACATGACAACCAGGAAGAGGAAAAAGTAATAGTAAGACCAAGTTCACATAATTGACCAATAGAGATAAGATTTAGAGTAAGGTTAGGAATATGAAAGGTGTCGAGAAAGTGATATAGAAGATGTGGAAACTTGTCCTACAAAGCATTAACATGCATATGTGAACCATTGCGATTTGAATTAAAGGTTTGGAGATGGAAGATTGTGTGGGAGAGAAGATGTGAGTATCATGAGTCATATGGTTACAACAAGCAGAATCAAAATACCATAAAGATTTACCTGATGTGAGAGACAAGGCAATAGGAGAAGCATTACTAGATTGTGAGAGAACATGTTTAAGAAGACCTTCAAGTTCTTGAGTAGAGAAAGTAAATTTGTCATGATTATCCTCAGAAGTAGCAGCGGTGATAGATGAGTTACTATTTTTACCTGAAGCATGTTGAGAGGGATTCCGAGAGGAATACTGAGAGGGATTCCGAGAGGAATGCTGAGAGGGATTCCGTGAGGAATGCTGAGAGGGATTCCGAAAGCAATCTCTATTAAAGTGTCCTGGACCCTTCTTGTGACAATATATACATACCCGAATGGGACATGTAAGAAGCTCATGATTGGGGTTGTGACAGTAGGTGCAGCCTTGATGTTTGAAGTCCTCTTTAGAACCTCCTTTAGGGCGATAAAAGGGGTGGCAAGAACAGAATCTGTATGATGAACTTTGAAAACCCCCATCCGAGTTTCTTCTTGTTGTATCTAAGAATGGAAAAGGACTCCGATGGAGTAAGGAAGCCCGAACAGGTTCAAATCGATCATGGAGAGCCATGAGAAAAATAACAAGACGTTGGTGATTACGGTAAGTTGCAAACATCTCAGCATCAATCTTGTTCGTCCAAGTTGGTTCAGAAAGAGCGAGTTGATCCCAAATAGTATGCATTTCAGAGAGAAATTGGTTAATGGTTTGATCAGCCCTTTGGCGTTTGGTATGAAGAATTGTTAAAAGTTGATATTGGTTGGCTAAATCTGTTGTAGTAAAGCGAGTCTCAAGAAATTCCCAAACTTCTTTGGCAATGTCAAAACGCCCAAATTCACCATGAATGGAGGGTAAAGTGGTGTTACGGAACCAGGTAATAATTTGATGATGTTTACTCTCCCAGTCTTCAAGGCGATCAGCAAATAAGGAGTTGTTTTCAGTGGTTTCTTGGATGGGTATAGAGATATCACCAGTTATGAAACGCCATAGCTTGCGTCCTTTCAAGAAACTTTTCATTGCTTGTGCCCAGGCTAGGTAGTTAGTATCATCAAGGGTGGTAGAGATTGGTTTTAGGATATCATTTCGGTCCATTTTAACGAAATAATGGAGGAGATATAAAGCAAATATATAGAGACAGTATAAAGGAGATATCCTTAAAAATGAAAAGAGGAGTTGAAAACAAGCCTGGAACCGGGTTGAGGTGAGCCGGGTTGAGGAGAGCCGAGTTGAGGAGAGCCGAGTTGAGGAGAGTCGAGTTGAGGAGAGCCGAGTTGGAGTGAGCCGAGTGGAGGTGAGCCGGGTTGGAGTGAGCCGATTTGAGGTGAGCCGGGTTTGGAATGAGGCGGGTTGAGGCAGAATTTTGATAGAAATTTTAGAGGTATATGAGAGGCTCTGATACCATGTGAAGAGTATAGAGAGATAAGAAGAAAGAATGATTTAATGTTGTATTGGTGTGTTTAGAATGTACATAGAGAACCCTATTTATAGGATTGTAACAAGTGTAGTACAAGTGTAGTACAAGTGAAATAGTGGAAGTGTAGTACAAATGTAGTACAAGTGAAATAGTGGAAGTGTAGTACAAGTGAAATAGTGGAAGTGTAGTACAAGTGAAATAATACAAGTGTAGTACAAGTGAAGTAAATTACAATATCAAATATAACTTAACAAATATTAGTTGAAACTGAGCAAAAGATCCAACTTTGCACAAGATTGTCCAGATGTGAATTGTCTGGTTCTTTTAACTAACATCATTAGAGCATCAAAAAAGAGTTGATAGAGCATTGGCTCTCTTCAGAACAAAAAAATGGTGCGATGAAGTTTGATCAAGAAATTAAGGCAAATAGAAGGATAACCAATAGATGTAATAGATTGAACATTATCGATGTGAATCGGGAAAGAAGAATGCTTGGAATTGGGTGATGCCATTGATGTAGGTCCTCAGGAACTTAATTGCTTTGCTACCATAAACGAATATGAAAGGATATTTAAGAATTGCATTCACATTAACTGAGTCATAAGCAATGAACTCGTGCTCTTATATAGACCATGAAAGATACAATAATACATGCATGGTAGTTACTACGTAGCCTTATCTTTAACTAACTTAGTGTAGGCTAGCAAAGCCCTTACACGACACATATTAGTGGTGCACACTAGCACTAACAAATATATAACCAAATCATACACTTAACATCCTATAAGCAATTCCTATTTTTCACTTAATTTTATAGAAAATATTTTGGACCTCAGATTAGTAAATTGAGCAATTAAATCAAAATCAATTAAAATGTTACGATGATTATAAATATAATTAGCATGTTTAGAGCATCTCACCATTCATTAAAAAATTAAAATATACCTCTACCTTTTGTTTTGAGAGACGAGTCTTACTTTCCTTTAGGTTTGAGCCCCCATTTACAATTTCAGTCGCACCTCCTTCCTTCCTTCTCTTCATGTTTTTGTTTTATTCTTATGTCAATAAGGCTTGGTTGGTGCTATTGCTGCTGCCTCATCTGCCTACTCGAAGCTTCTCGGCTATATGGTTGTTGGTTTTGTTGCCTTCAGTGCTAGTAGTTTTTGCTAGTGTTTCATTGGTGTTTCTCACTTTGTTCTGGGTTGGATTCAATGTTGGTGAGGTTTTGGTTGGGTGGGTTGTGTTTTCAACTCAGTTGTGTGGTGGTTTCAGCTTAGATGATTGGTGTTTTTTGTGTTTTTGTTGTCCTATAATTTTTGGTTTCTTTAAAAAATTATAAGTATGTTGGTTTTCCTTCGTTGAAAACATGTTGTTTGTGGTTAAGGTGTTTGTTAAAATAAGAGTTTTTTATTTATTTGGTATATCATTACAATTAAGTTTCAATGTCATTTGTTATGGAAAAATTACTATTACAACTATTATAATCAAGCATTAAGATGGGTTGCAATATAATTCTATTGTTGAAAGCTTATGTATATTTTCTTACAGATATATTATTGCTACAACAGTTCGTATCTAAATATGTAATGCATTTAATAGATCGAAATGTAATTTTGTCTCTTATCCAATGAAATTTTTACAGTTTATTAAAACAAACATGTTTGGAAAAGAGAGAAGGTAATACCAGAAAGTGTAACTAATTTATGCCAGAGAAGAGAAGAGGATCCATTTATGTCTCTTCGGGAGCTTTAACTCTTTTAATTTTCTTTCACAATTGTTTATGTTATCTGGATGGCTTAATTTCTTACATGATTATAGGTTGATACAAAATATATCATATTATTTTAATTAATATTATTTAATATATTAGTTGTAATTAAATTATAACTTTAAGTTATAAAAAAATTATTATATTTGGTGAAATAAGTTGCGACTGATTGTAAAGAAAATTTTAAATATAATATATTATGTGTAAATTTATTAATATTAATTATTAATTCTCGTTATTTATACTATTTTATTTTAATAAAAATAAATAATGAAAATATCATTCATATCCATTATCAAATCAGGGAAAAAAAATTTCTTATCCATCAAAGATTCTCAATTGAAAACATTAAGTACTACCGAATTCAAAGACCATAAAAACACCATGTGGAGAATTATACCCATTCTATTAATTTTTTTAAAATTATAATGTAATCTCTAAATTTCATGCATTTTCTTAAATGATTTTTCAATAATTACCTCTCATACTTAAAAAACCCGCACACAGAAATAAGTAACAAATATTGTTGTTATTTTCAAATGTGAAATATTAAAAATACATAAATTTATATTCATGAGTTATTATTTATCACTTGATAAAATAAATAATCATGTTTTTTGAGAAAATTCTTTTATATAATACACTATAATTAAAGTAAATATTACGAATATTTATTATTATTTTTTAAAATTTATGAACGATTTTGTTGTTTCAAAATACCTATAACTATTGTTGACCATAAATTATGAATATGGCTATTTATAACAAATGGGTATGCATGACGATTTAGATTATTGACCATAAATTAGAAATATGGCTATTTATACCAAGTGAGAATGCATGACAATTTAGATGTACGATGTTAAAGTGGAGAATGAAATCAAGTTACCCTTTTAATTAAAATGTATTTATATTCAATCATATTTTGAAAATAATATAATAATATTTTTTAATTTAAATTGAAAATTTTATAACGAGATATATATAATATAAATAATAGATAATTATATCATTTAAAAATTCTATTATTTTAGTACATGTATTTAACAAAATGCTAATCCGAGCGTAATAAAAATTTTTCCCACCAAAAACTAATCAAAAAAGTAGAAAAATATGTATTCTAATTATTAAAATGTATTATATTTTATTACAGATTAATAGTTAAATTATACGTATAAATATCATAAATTATTCCCGTCAAACAAAGAGTTATGATGTGTAATTGCTTAATGAGGTAGAGATAATTGTTCTTTATAGAAACAAGATTTTTGAGGACGTTGTAAAAGAAATTCAATCAGTTAGTGCATTTCCTTTACATTAGATATTGGTCTGAAAATGCAAAAATCTTAGTGTGAAAGTTGGATGTCAGAGTAAACAACACACAGTTTACAAGGATCTAATTAATATTTACTGGGTTAACCTCAAAAATCTTGAACCTACTCTTAAAAAAAAAGATTTAAATGATTTAAATGGGACAAGTGACATAAAATGTAATAAAATAGTTCAACAATATAAAGAGTTAGACTTTTTATAAAACAAAAACTTCTATTTTGAAGAAATGTTAGAGATAATAGTGCAGGGGATGCTAGAGATATTATCAAGTTGATTAAATATAATATTAAGAAGAAAAAAATTATGAGTATTTTTATCCGTTGATTTAATCTTTTACAACATAAAAACTTTGATGGTAAGTAACCATAAATAACACATTGTTATTTATGTAGGTATTAATATTATGACATGGAGTGCTCACCCTAATAACTTAGCTTACAACGGTGTATTAGAGATACCTTAATTAATATATTAGTATCTTAAATGTTATATATTATTAAAAAAATTAGTTTTAATACTCAATTTAAGTGTTGGTATTTTTTTTAAATAGCCAATGTTTTTACTCAAAATGTCCTTTTGGTTTTTTAGTGAAGGATTCTTATTTTCTTCTTTATAAAAATTAATTAGAATGGAAATTTTTTTTGGTAAAAGTTGGATAAAAGTTAAAAAAATAAAAATTATTAAATTTTTACCTTTAAAAAATAAATAATATAAATAAATACTAAAAGTTAGAATATTCCAACAATATCATCAAGATATGATGAAAATATAACGATAAAAATATTTTTTTAATAAAAAATTAATTAAAAATATTTATATTATTAATACCGTCATGAAAAAAAATCTACTGAAAATTAATAAATTTTTAATTTTTTAAATTTTAGTTAATTGTCAAAATAATCCTTCGTAAAAATACCAAAAGGTATTTTGCGTAAAAACATTTATTAATATTTAAAAAATATAAAATTTGTACCAATACTTGAATTAATTTAATGAAACTAAACAATTTAATTATATAATATATTTAAAATATTAATATATTAATTAAAATATTTATAATATATAAGACCCGCTTAGCTTGGACTAAAAAAAACGAGAGAGAAGGGAAAGAATGTAAAAGAACATTGACTTAGATGTTTATTAAAATTTTGATAGATTTTAAAAAAATTATTAATTTTAATAATTTTTTATGTAAATATATATTTAAAATTTATTACCGCAATCATTTTATTTTATAAATTTTATATTGATAATAGTTAAACTAATAATAAGAGATAGAGAAAATTAATAAAAATAAACAAATTTATAAATTTTTGATTTTTTTCTGTTGTTATAGATAGAAAAATTTTAATAAATTTTTGAGTCGTTGATTTCATTCGTATAATATTAACTAAAAATTCATTAAATTTCAAAAAACTTCTTCAGTTTTAAAAATCTTTTATAATTAATATCTTTTTTTTAGTATAACTGGATTTTTTAAAAACGTACATAAAATATTAAATGAATGCACTTAACTTTTATAATATTTTAAAGTTCCTATTAAATTTTCTCTGATTTTAAAAACTCTATTAAAATTATTTAAATTTTTAATCGGATGTACTCCGGCCTCTTATAGTTGTATGCCGAGGCAAATTAAAGGCTAAGTACTTATTATTTAGCTATTTTAAGTTAATTATATTTATAAATAAATAATATTTAACTTAAAAAAATTATAAATATGACTAAACTTATGTTTTTGGATATTTTAATACTTAAATTTTTAATTAGATTTTTGGGTGACAATTTTTTTAAAAAGAGACATAAATGTAATAGTTACAAATTTTAAGAATTAAAATAACCCTAAATATAAATTTAATAATTTAATTATATAGTTAAAATTTTAGTATTAAAATATATGTGAAACATAAATATATCGATCCACTTAACTTTATTCGTTAATTGTAAAGTTTAGTATTAATATTGATTATTTGTTTGTTTAGCCAATTATAGATTTACATTTCACTGATGTAATTCAAATACAAATTGTATTCACTTTAATAAGCAGTTCACAATCCTTTGCTTGTAAGGCTTCATATGGAAGTCATATTGCTATTATAAATAGTACAATGATACACTAAATGAAATATAGAAAATGAGAGATGATTTCACCATGTCTTGCTTCCCTTCCGTCCTTCTCTTCATTTTTTCTTCTTGCTTTCCTGCTTCCCATGCATTCTTGGCTGCTCAAACTTTTGATCAATTTCTCTTCGTTCTTTGCATTCTTTCATCTTATAAACAAAATAAATATAAAAGAAAATCTCTATTTCAGCTTGAATCACGATGGCATCACAATTTGTTTTTCATATATTAGTCCTTGTGCTTATTATATATGCATCTTATGGTTTCACCATGTTCAACTTCTATCAGCCACTTTGTCATGATCAAGAAAGATCTTTCTTGTTGCAATTCAAAAACAGATTGGCCATAGACAAGCTTGCTTCAACCAACCCTTTGGCTTATTCTAAGGTTGAGTTATGGACAAAAAAAGGAGAGACAAATGATTGTTGCTTTTGGGATGGTATTGAGTGCAATGAGAACACTGGCTATGTTATAAGCCTTGATCTAAACAGTAGCTATCTTTATGGTTCTGTCAACTCTAATAGTACTCTTTTCAAACTTGTTCATCTTGAGAAGCTTAACCTTGCAGACAATCACTTTAATTATTCCCAAATACCTCATGCTATCAACCAACCAGCTTTCAAGTTTAACCCGCCTTAACCTTTCATCTTCTTTTTTCTCTGGTCAAGTTCCATCAGAAATTTCAGGGCTTACCAAGTTAGCTTCTTTAGATTTTGCTTCAGTACATATAGTATTTTGTTTTAAATTTATGAGCCATTTTATTGTTTCAAAATACCTAGAAACAAGTATTTGTAGTTGAACATTCTATGCAAATTGCAGAGTCTTTAAGGCCTCCACTTGTCTAATAACAAGTTGAGTGGAACAATTCCCGGATGTCTAGGAAACTTTAGCAATTCATTGTCTCACCTTAATCTTAGAAACAACTCTTTCACAGGAGAAATTCCCCAGACATTTACAGATAGAAACCAATTGGAGGTGATTGATTTGAGCTATAATAACTTACAAGGGTCTACCAAGATCATTAGTCAATTGTAAGATGCTTCAAAGCCTTAATCTCAGAAATAGCAATCTCAAAGATATTTTTCCTTCTTGGTTAGAAACTCTACCGGAGTTGCGAATTCTAATACTGCAATCCAACAGGTTCTATGGGGAAATAAGCATACCTGCAAAGAAGGTGGAGTTCCCCAAATTGCGTATAATCGATCTCTCTAACAATAATTTTATAGGAAAGTTACCATCCAAATATATTCAAAGTTGTAATGCAATGAAAAACAATAGTGTCAGTTGTTATAAAATTTGGATCAAATGGTATAATCACAAATTTACCTTCTTAAGATCCTCCTTAACAGAATATCAAATAACAGAGAAATAGAGAATACACAACACAAGAATTATAGTGGAAACTATAAATTGGAGAAAAATCATTTTCGTTGTCAAAAGACAACCAAAGAAAGAAATTTACTATGTAGAAAATTGTTACAACCACACTCTCAATGATTTTCTCACACACCTAAAAGATAAGAGCAATTACAAGCCTAAGAGAATTTTCCCAAAAAATTCTTTCACTCAAAAACTTCTCGTATAAGTTTTTCTCTATTTTTGGGATGATTAACAATGAAGAAATGAAGCCATATTTATAGCCTCCAAGTTCCCATTTTATATGCCAAACATTTCTTCATTCAATAAAATTAGGCTACCTAATTTTCCTATTCTTTATTCAAATAAGGTTAGACACATCTATCTTTGACAATATGGTAAGCTACTTTTCATGAAATTTCTTCTAAATTAAGCACATCCTATTTTGACTAACAAACCTAATATTATTTTTAATCAATCACAACAATCTCCACCTTGATTAAAAAATAAACATAGTTACCACTACAACACTGTCTACTCGAATAGTCATAATTCTCTACACCGAGAATTATCATACTCCACCATAAATAGTACACCCACTTAGAATTAATCACCAATTCTAAGAATTTCACATTGGCTCATGTTGAAAAAAAAAACTTGTTGAAATTTATGGTGCAACTCTTACACTTGGTTTTCCCGAGAGTTCATCAGTCATCGACATCCTTTCCACCACATACCTTGCATCTATACCAAGCCAATGTCCGTGTGAAAACTTGTGGATCCGCTACCAATAACACACCCTCTTTCATGGCAATATTTAGAGACTAGCGGCATGCCATGAGGATGTACATGCTCTTTGCAAAGTGCATCACTATAGTCTTTGAAAACATACATACTGTTAGCGTCACCGTCGGTATTTGAGCTTTTTTCCAAATCAGCTCCACCCTTTGGACAATTTCTTTTGAGGTGTCTAGATTGTCCACACCACCACCACACTATCTTCTTTTTCAAGAAATTTTTTTCTTTCGGTTGTCAGTTATCAATGCTGAGTTTTCAGGCGAAACATTTCTTCCACCATTCAGCCTTTTTTTCTTTAGAAAACAGCTTGCTAGTAACTTTTGAAAACATTATTTTCTCTTTTCTATGAATCAAGATAGGTTTCATGTGATCATAAGAAGATAGAAGAGACCAGATGAGCCTTAAAGCTATATTTTCATCATCAAGTTTAACTCCAATGGTTTTCAGTTCAGAGATAATACCATTGAGAACACTGAGATGGTTAGACATAGTAGTTCCTTGATTCATACACAAAGTATGAACCTACTCTTTCAGACACACCTGATTTGAAACGCCTTTTTCCTGATATAATTCTTCAAGCTTTTCCCAGAGTTCTTTGGCCATAGATATTCCATGCACATTTGTAAGAATATTTTTAGCCAAACAAAGCCAAATTGCACTTGCAGCTCTTAGATCAAGATCTTCCCAATCTCCATCACTTATGTTGGTTTTATTAGACTCAATACTAGTAACAAGGGCTAGTTTCCCCTTTAAAGCCTTATGTAACCCATATTGGATCAACAAATATTTGACTTATACTTGCCATAAGCCAAAATTGATTCTCCCATCAAATTTCTCAATGTCAATCTTGACTCCTAACATTTCTCCTTCTTTCTTTGAAATTGGCTATGATACCAGTTGTTAGGAAATTTGGATCAAATGGTATAATCACAAATTCCCCCTCCCAAGATCCTCTTTAGCATAATATCAAATAAAAGAGAAATAGATAATACACAATACAAAAATTATAATGGAAACTTCAAATTGGAGAAAAATCACTTTCGTTGTCAAAAGACAACTAGAGAAAGAAATTTACTATATGAAAAAATATTACAACCATACTCTCAATGATTTTCTCACACACCTAAAAGACAAGAGCAATTATAAGCCCAAGAGCAATTATAAGCCCAAGAGAATTTTCCCACAAAATTCTCTCACTCAAAAAATTTTCATATAAGTTTTTCTCTATTTTTGGGATGATTAATAATGAAGAAATTGAGTCATATTTATAGCCTTCAAGTTCCCATTTCATATGCCAAACATTTCTTCATTCAACAAAATTAGACTACCTAATTTTCCTATTCTTTATTCAAATAAGGTTAGGCACCTTCATCTTTGACTATATGGTGAGTCACATTTCATGAATTTTCTTCTAAATTAGGCACCTCTTATTTTGACTAACAAACCTAATATTATTTTTAATCAATCCAATCTTCCTACATATTTAAAGACAAGTACAGGATTTATCAAAGATCCAAACAAAAATTATGGATTGGAGATTCAATATGGTGTATCTATTACAATAACAATCAAAGGAGGGAACATAAATTATGGTGAAGTCCAAGATGTGTTTGCAGTCGTAGACCTCTCAAGTAACAATTTGGAAGGAGAAATTCCAACAGCTATTGGGAACTTGAAAAGGCTTCGGGAACTCAACTTATCTAACAACATTCTTGTTGGAGACATACCATTATCTTTGGGGAATCTAACAGAGCTTGAATCATTAGACCTTTCTAAAAACAAGCTTTCAGGCCATATTCCTGAACAATTGAATAAGCTCACTTTCCTTTTATACTTCAATGTCTCACACAACAACCTCATTGGGCCTATACCTCAAGGTAACCAATTTAATACATTTGAGAACACCTCTTATGCAGGAAACTTGGGACTTTGTGGTGATCCATTGACAAAAAGATGTGGAAACTCTGAGGATTCAAGACCTCCATCTTTCGTATATGAAGAAGATCACCAAGACTCAAGGTCTGTATTTGAATTTGGTTGGAAACCAGTTCTGATAGGTTATGGAAGTGGGTTGGCGGTTGGGTTAGTTATTGGGCAGATTGTAATTTCAAGAAAGCAGAGGTGGTTTGCTATGAATTTTGGAATTAGGCTTTTAACAAGAAGAAATATCAGAAGAATGAGAAGAAGAAATTTAACTTAGTTTGAGCAAAGAATTTAACCAGTTGTTAGCTGTTTATGATTAATCAATTTCTATGCCATAGTGTTTTTTTTTTCTAAAAACAAAATTAAAGAATAGAGAAACAGGTATGATAGAATTTGGTAGAGTTCCTAAAAGGTTACTCGTTCCCAAGACTATGACCTAAGCATTGAAAAATTGACTTGATTTTGGAGTTTTTCCAGGTAATTCGAAATTGCGCAAACTGGATTCTTAAGAGAACGTAGAGTTCAGACTTTTGCAACTCACTGTCTGGTAATAAAAAGTATTGCAATTTTACACTCAAAACTTACTCTCAGTTACTATATTTAAAGATTCATTGAAAAATTGAATCAAAGAAGAAATCTCTAAGAACTGTAAATCAAGAAACAAAGTAACACACGATATAAAATAGTTCAGCTATTATTCTACATGGACTAATACACTGAAAGGGTTATACTCATATTTAGTATGAAACAATATTTGTACGAAAAAGAATAACAAGAAAAAGACTACATAACCTAAAATTAACACGAAATCAAAGAGAAATAACCTTCAAACTTTAAATAACAATTATCTCGAAAACATATAAAGAAAATATACAAGATATTAATCAGAGAACACAAGAGAAATAGAGATAAAGAGAAAAGATGTTCTTGGGAAACCAAGGAGACATAGAACCAAAGCAACCCTAAGGTGACGTTTGGTTCACATAATGGAATCGGAATAAAATAAAATGGAAATGAAATCATCTTGTTTGGTTTGACCAGTGGAATCAAAGAAAGAATCAATATTACAGTGTTTGGTTTGTCACTGGAATGGAATGAGAAAAATTATAAATTACCTTAATATCCCTATATTCAGTAAAGTTTAAATAATATCATTTAATTATTATTTTTTCGTTAGATAAAATACATTATTAAAATCATTATTTTTCTAAATAATTATTACTTAAAAAGAAAATATATTATTAAAATTATTATTTTTCTAAATAAGGTTTAGAGTTTTGAGGTTTTTGATTTGGGATTTAGGATTTAGGGATTTGAGATTTGGGGTTTAGGGTTATATTTGTGGGTTATAGTTTAGGGATTTGGGATTTAGGGTTTAGGATTTTGGGATTTAGGTTTTAGGGTTTTAAGGTTTAGGGTTTTGGGATTTAGATTTTAGGGTTTAGGGTTTAGGGTTCTGGGATTTTAGGATTTGAGTTTAGGGTTATATTTGAAGTGGAGTAAAATTGGAAAAAAAATTGAGAATGAAATCATGATTCCTAAAGAGCAGAGAAGGGATTGTGATTCCTTCTCTTTTAGGAATCGATTTCATTCCTCACTCATTTTTTAGCCCAACCAAACACACAAATGTAAAGAATCAATTCTGATTTCTTTACATTCCCTACAACCAAACTGAAAGAAAACAATTAAAAATAGCATGCATTCTCCAATCCCTAAAGAGGGTATATATATGCAGTTATGAAATGACAATAATGCCCTTTAGGCTCACGGGCTCAGCAAGATAATGAGTCAGCTCTTGAGTTTAGTAATCAACACATAAACTCAAATAACCATGCTAGTTAATTGCCAAAAAATCCTTCATAAAAATAACAAAATGATATTTGTGTAAAAAAAATTGATTACTATTTAAAAAAGATGAAAATGATATAAATAATTGAATTGATGTAATAAAATAAAATATTTTAATAACATAAATATTTAAAATATCAATATAATAATTACAATATATTAATTAGAATAATCATGGTATACCAGATACACTCACCTTGGAGTAGAATAGGTTGTCTATGGCTTAAAAGAGAGAGAGAGAGAAATATTGAGTTGGATGTTTATTAAAATTTTGATAGATTTTAAAAAATTATTAATTTTAATGATTTTTTATATGTGCATTTATATATATAATTTATTAGAGTGTTGCATTTTATTTTATAAATTTCATATTGATAATAGATAAATTAATAATAAGAGAGAAAATTAATAAAAATAAAATATTCTTATAAATTTTTTATATATTTTTTTTGCTGCTATTATAGATAGCAAAATTTTAATAAGTTTTTGAGTTGGAGAAAAATAAATGTGGATTTCATTAGCATAATATTAACTAAAATGTTCATTAAATTTCATAAAAATTTTGAAGTTTTAAAAATCTTTTATAATTAATGTCTTTTTTAAAATATAAATGGATTTTTAAAAACTTCATTAAAATTATTTAATATTTTAATTGGATATACTCCTCTTGTATGCTGCAGCATATCAAAGGCAAAGTACTTATTATTTAGCTGTTTTAGGTCAATTACATTTAAAAAATAAATATAATTTAATTTTAAAAAAAGTATTTATATGTTATTAAATTTATGTTTTTGGATATTTTAATACCTAAATTTTTAATTAGAATATTTAATTCATAATTTTTTAAAAAGAAACATAGATATAATAGTTAAAAAATTTAAAAATTACAATTGTTAAAAGTCCCACGTTGACGGGGATCATACTCACGCTGCACGTATAAACAAGGACAGTCATCTATCTCATAATTTGGGTTTTGAGATAAAATTAAGCTCGAATTTAACATGATATCAAAGCAGGTAAGTTTATCCTATGACACGCAGTTGTAAGTCCACCACTGTCTATCGATGAATTGCCGATGTGAGGAGTGTTAAAAAGTCCTATATCGATTGGACATGAAGTATCAAACACATATATAAATGAGGGTAATCCTTCATCTCATAACTTCGGTTTTGAGACGGAGTTAGGCCCAAAGTTTAACAAAAAATGATATAAAATATAAATTTAATGATTTAATTATAACAATTAAAACTTATTAAAATATCCGTCAAATATAATTTTTTCGACTTTGACTTGTGAGTGCCATTTAATTTTATTCGTCCAACGGTGAAATGAAGTAGATATGCAAACTGATGCTACAAAAACAATAAATCATTTTGATGAAAAAAAAAGAAGTCAATGAGTCGTGTAAATGAGAAAATTAATGTACAGAACTAGGGCCGGCTAACACCCTACACATGTATGAAAAATTGACCAAGACTTGCTACTGAGTGTTGACTTATTTTTGAAAATAAAAAAAATAAAAAAATTGATGAACAAATTAAGGCAGTGAGTTTCAATCAATCTTTTCTAATATGGCCCACAAACGCATGTGTGATGGAATAATATTGATTATCTGTTTGTTTAGCCAATTATAGATTTACATTTCACTGATGTAGTTCAAATACAAATTGTATTCACTTTGCTTTAATATGCACCTTACATTCCTTAGCATGTAAGCCTTCGTACGGAAGTCATATTGCTCTTATATATAGTTCAATGATACACTAAATGAAATATATAAAATGAGAGATGATTTCTCAAATGTCTTGTTTCCGTCCTTCTCTTCATCTTTTCTTCTTGCTTTCCTGCTTCCGTTGCATTCTTGACTGCTCAAACTTTTGATCAATTTCTTTTAGTTCTTTGCATTCTTTCATCTTATAAATAAAATAAATATAAAAAAAAGCATCTCTATTTCAACTCATTTATACTTGAGAGATCGAAATAAACTTGAGCTATTATGATGGCATCACAATTCGTTTTTCATATACTAGTCCTTATGCTTATTATGCATCTTATGGTTTCACCATGTTCAACTTCTATGCAGCCACTTTGCCATGATCAAGAAAGATCTTTCTTGTTGCAATTCAAAAACAGTTTGGCCACAGACAAGAATGCTTCAACCAACCCTTTGGCTTATTCTAAGGTTGAGCTATGGACCGAAAAAGGAGAGACAACTGATTGCTGCTTTTGGGATGGTATTGAGTGCAATGAGAACACTGGCTATGTTATAAGCCTTGATCTAAGCAGTAGCTATCTTTATGGTTCTGTCAATTCTAATAGTACTCTTTTCAAACTTGTTCATCTTGAGAGGCTTAATCTTACAGACAATCACTTCAATTATTCCCAAATACCTCATGCTATCAATCAGCTTTCAAGTTTAACCCATCTTGACCTCTCATCTTCTTTTTTCTCTGGTCAAGTTCCATCAGAAATTTCAGGGCTTACTAAGTTAGCTTATTTAGATTTGTCTGGTAACACTGATAAGTTTTCAGGAGAAATGCTATTGAAACTCAAAAAGCCAGATTTCAAAAGCCTAATTGTGAATTTAACAAGTCTAGAACAACTTTCTCTTAGTTATGTTGACATTTCAAATACAGTTCCTGATTTGTTGGCAAACTTTTCTTCTTTAACATCCCTCCTCCTTAAAAAATGTAGATTGCAAGGAGAGTTTCCTTCAAGAATTTTTCAACTTCCAAATTTACGTGTGCTTAGTGTTGGATATAACGAAAATCTAAGTGGAAAATTGCCTCCAATGTTTCAACAAAATAGTCCTCTTGAGTTGATGAGGTTAGCAGGCACAAATTTTTTAGGTGATTTACCTTCTTCGATTGGCAATCTTACTTCCTTGGATAAGTTAGATTTTGCAGGCTGTAAGTTTTCAGGGGTGATTCCGATTGCTATAGTAAACCTAAACAGGCTCAGCTACTTAGATCTTTCAGAAAACGATTTTAAGGGTCGGATCCCTTCTTTCTTATCCAACCTTAACCATCTAACTTATTTAGATCTATCTTCTAATAACTTTAGCAATGGAACTTTATCTTGGATTGGTAACCTAACCAAGTTGACTCATCTGAGCATTGGGAATTCCAATTTAAGTGGTATTATACCAAATTCCCTAGGAAACCTTACTCAACTCACTGTATTAATGCTTCAAGAAAATCAATTATATGGTCCAATTCCATACTCCTTTTCAAGACTCAAAAATCTTCAAACCCTTTACTTATGGAAAAATGATTTGAGTGGCTCGGTGAGTTTTGAAATGTTTCTTGACATGAAAAATCTCAATCAATTTTCTCTTTCTGATAATAGACTTTCAGTGATCACTAAGCCAAGGAGTAATATAAATGCAAGTCTTCCACAGTTCACAGAATTAGATCTTAGTTATTGCCATTTAAAAAATTTCCCTGAATTTCTGAGGTACCAAGAAAGAATGGTGTGGTTAAATCTTCAAGGAAACGAAATCAGTGGTGAAATACCAAAGTGGTTATGGAACATGAGCATAAACACTTTGGAGTATTTCGACCTTGCTGTGAACTTCTTAACAGGTTTTGAACAACCTCCAATTATACTTCCTTGGCTTAGTTTTACGATATTCCACCTTTCTGATAACATGTTAACAGGGCCTTTGCCAATTCCTCCACTTTCCACCGTTATCTATGATGTTTCAAGGAACAACATAACTGAGGAAATTTCACCTTTGATATGCAAATTGCAGAATCTTCAACTCCTCGACTATTCTGATAACAAATTGAGTGGAACAATTCCTCGATGTCTAGGAAACTTCAGCAATTCATTGGCTGTAATTAATCTCAGTTACAACTCTTTCTCCGGAGAAATTCCCCAGACATTTACAGATAGAAACCAATTGAGGGTAATTGATTTGAGTTATAATAACTTAGAAGGGTCATTACCAAGATCATTAGTCAATTGTAAGATGCTTCAAAGCCTTAAACTCAGAAATAACAAGCTCAAAGATGTTTTTCCTTCTTGGTTAGGAACTCTATCGAAGCTGCAAATTCTAACATTGCAATCCAACAGGTTGTATGGGGAAATAGGCATGCCTGCAAAGAAGTTGGAGTTCCCGAAATTGCGTATAATTGATCTATCTTACAATAATTTTACAGGAAAGTTACCATCCAAATACATTCAAAGTTGGAATGCAATGAAAAACAACAGTGTCAGCAATGCTCCTACATATTTAGTGATAAAGACAACTGTTGGGATAAAAACCAAAAATGACTATATATTTATCTTTGACACTTTTGTCTCTATTACATTAGCAAACAAAGGAGGGAACTTAAATTATGGTAGAGTCCAAGATGTGCTTGCAGTCGTAGACCTCTCAAGTAACAATTTTGAAGGAGAAATTCCAGCAGCTATTGGGAACTTGAAAGGGCTTCAAGCACTCAACTTATCCAACAACATTCTTGTTGGAGACATACCATTATCCTTGGGGAATCTAACAGAGCTTGAATCATTAGACCTTTCTAAAAACAAGCTTTCAGGCCATATTCCTCAACAATTGAAGAAGCTCACTTTCCTTTCATACTTCAATGTCTCGCACAACAACCTCACTGGGCCTATACCTCAAGGTAACCAATTTGCTATATTTGAGAACACCTCTTATGCAGGAAACTTGGGACTTTGTGGTGATCCTTTGACAAAAAGATGCGGAAACTCTGAGTATTCAAGACCTCCATCTTTCACAAGTGAAGAAGATCACCATGACTCAGGGTCTGTATTTGAATTTGGTTGGAAACCAGTCTTGATAGGTTATGCAAGTGGGTTGGTGGTTGGGTTAGTTATTGGGCAGATTGTAATTTCAAGAAAGCAGAGGTGGTTTGCTAGATTTCAGAGTTAGGCTTTCAACAAGAAGAAATATCAGAACCATGAGAAGAGGAAATTTAACTTAGTTTTATCATAGAATTTATAAGATGCTACGATTAATAAAAGAGCTTTAGTAGATATATTATTATATTATACCTCTTATTGTTTTTGAAAATAGTTAGTGTTTTCCTATTCTTAGTGTTTTTATTTTTAAATTAAAGAAAACATAAACTTGTATTATAGAATCAGCAACTTTGTTAGAGCTCCCAAGACCATCATTGAGTTACTTGTTCCCAAGACTAAGACTTGAGCATTGAAAAATTGGCCGTTGATTTTGGAATTTTTCCAAGTAATTCCTTGTATAACCAACACATAATTGTGCAAACTGGATTCTTAGAGAACTTAGAGTCTCGCTTTTACTACTCATTATTAGTAATAAAAAGATTGGGTGACCAATTGCTAAAAAAATATTATTATTATACGAAAGTGTGCTCTTAAAACTTAGAACATTACATCAATTTAATATTACTTAGTAGGGTCAAATTGCAACAGTAAACACATCTTTAAAGTTTTTATGTTACATATTTAATTAGAGAGAAATGATTGATAATTAATAGAAATATATTAAATTAAAATTTCACACGATTAACTAAATGACATGTAAATCAAATAAAACAAAAATAAAGATTTACACATGATATTTTTAGAACAAAAATTGAAACAGTGTTCAATAAAAAATATTTTCTTAAAAATATATAATCAAATTAAATAATTATAATATTGTATATATAATTATTTAATCTAAATATTTAAAAATAAAATAAAGAATAAGTTATATAAATATTTAATCAAAATATTATAAAATAATTAGGTTTATTAACCAATCAAATACAACCATCAATATTTTTTTCAGATTAATTAAAGAAAGAAACCTAAAGAAATGTGATCATGTTTTTGTAAAGATGGACGCTCTTGTAGTTAATTAAAATATGGAGCATTAGGTTCTTTTTATAGGAAAAATTGAAGTCCTAATGTTAGGTTAAAGTTTAATTACAATTCTATCCATCATAGAGTAGTAAATATAGGAATAAAATGGTAATTAAAACTCTGACTACTCGATTGATCTATGTCAAGGTCGACCTATCATGCCAAAAAGGTTGATCGATCTAATCGATCTTCGATAGATCTAAGATATTAAAAATAAATCTTAAGATAGGTAAATAATTTCTCGATCAATCTAATACTCGATCGATAGAACATTAAGCTCCAATCGATCTATCTTAATTAAAAATTATATCAAGAACTTTTTGAATAAGGTAGATCGATTGTTGATCGATCTACTCACTGATCGAGGTAACCTAAGTGAAAAATGTTCATATATGTCTAATATGAAATCTAATGTGAACATGAATAAAAATATACTTTATGTGTGTTCGCTTGGAGCTCGATAGTTTCTTCAACTTGAAAAGCGTTCTTGAAAGTGTTACATTGAAATTAAATTATATTTAAATATTTTGTTCACGAATATCATTAACACTTATAAATTTTACACATCTAAATGATTAGAGTTCAATTTAAATTACGTTTAAGGAGTCAGTTTTTAATGTAAAATATTTAGATTATACCTTTTTTAATATAAATATATGAACTAGACATTAGGGCTAAGCCAAGGTTAATGTTGTATAGGCTACCGCCTAGGGTCACGATCAATTTTTTTATATTTTTAAATGTAATTAAAAAAATTATTTTTTCTTTTATTCTTTTCCATTTAAGTGCAGGATGACAATTTTAGTACAACACACTAATACCATCAAACATAATTATTACACAATTAAGACACGATTGCATAACAACATGTGAACATGAACAAGATAAAAATACGATTGTTAAGCCTAATATAATTTAGTGAGGTAAAAAAATATGAGTATTTTTGAATAATATATCTATACAGTCTCATATGGAGTAAAACTTGATAAATGACAAAATTTTATTTTTCCTTAAATCGAATTTACAACCCTGACACAATGTTTTTTTTTATCTTAATTAATTTTATATGTCATATTAATATTACATTATTATTTTTATTTTTTAATAATTTTTTAATCAATAAAAAATAAGTTGTTTTTCTACTATCATTTTTAATCATAATTTTTTATCATATGTATCAACAATATTAAAGGGTGTACATATTATCATGTATAAAATAAATTCTTCTATCCATTTAAATTTAAGAAAATTATTACTTCTAAAAAACATGAAAAAAATGTTAAATTTACTAAAGTATGTGGAAGAAACATTTTGTAAATGAAAATAGACATACCTTTAATAAATATTTTATTTTCACACAAATATTTTAAGAAAAAAAAATAATATAATTTGTTACCCTTAATAAAAGAATACTTTAGTTTTCTACTTATTTTTTAGAGCATTACAAGTTTGCTATTTGTATGAAAAGGTTAGCAAAAATTTATATGAAAAGCTTAATAGACTTCTGTTGCCCCTAACCACCTCGAATATATTGATTTTCTAAATTTCAGGATCTAAAATAGGCCAACTAACCTATAAAAAATATAGGTTTGATCTAATCTTGGTTAGGTGATTAAAAAGAGACAAATAAATTGTTTAGTGATTTATTTATGTTTTTTCTATACGTATCCTATTATCTTATATATTTTTTATATGTTATTTTTTATTTTATACCATTTTATTTAACTTTTTTGCTTTAATTGCATATCCTATTATTATTCTTAGAGATAAAATAAAATAAAAATCAAATCATATATTTTATTTATCTATAACTTATTTTATAATAAAACTCTTATCATCGCATTTCAATATTTTTTTATTGTCTCTTATTTATGGCTATTTTTTGTATTTTTTAAATTCATAATTATCACAAAATGAATTTAGAAAAAAAAAATTATAGATTTCATCTTTTTCAAAAATAGTTTTTACTTACAATAACTCATAGATAATTTACATTATTTTAAATATTAAAATAAAATAAAATTTATTTTAATAAATAAAATTGATCTATTTTATTTATCTTCAAAATTTCATAACATGTGACTTTTGTAGTCAAACTAAAATAACAAAAACTTCACATAAGTCAGTAGTTAGAGAATATGAACTTTTAGACTTAATACACTCTAACATATGTGAACTTGATGAAAATTTAACAAAAAATGAACAATGATATTTTATAACTTTTATTGATGATTGTTTAGATTATACGCATATATATCTAAATAAAAGTGAAATATTTGACGTGTTTAAAATATTTATGACTGAAATTAAAAATTAACTTAATAGGAAAATAAAAAGGTTTCGAAGTGATAAAGACATTGAATATGATTCCAATATTTTCAATTATTTTATAAAACTCATGGAATCATTCATGAAAAAAATGCACCTTATTCTCCTTCAATGAATGACAAAGTTGAAAGAAAAAAAAGAACTTTTACTGAATCAATTGTTACAATTTTATTAAACTCTAGTGTTGTTTCCCATTGATGGGAAGAAATTTTATTAACTATTTGATATGTGCTATATAGAGTGCCTAAATCTACTAATAAAATTTCACCATATGAAAATTTGAAAAATAATAAATTTTATTAACTTATTTTAAAACTTGGGGTTGTTTATTCTATGTTAGGATCTCTAATCCTTTAAAAGATAAACTTGTTAGTAGAACATATGAATGTGTGTTCATAGGATATATTGTGAATAGTAAAGCTTATAAATTCTATGACTTAAATGATCATGTAGTTATAGAATCAAATGATGTTTACTTTTATGAACAGAAGTTTCCCTTTAAATTGAAAAATAGTGGGGGCTCGTCTTCTAGTAGTTTACCTATAACTAAAACTAGTGAAAAAAATGAGGAATTAAACACTGAAATTAGAAGAAGTAAACGAGCTCGAACCCTTAAGGATTTTGGATCTGATTTTTATACTTATACTTTAGAGGAAGATCCCCAAACTATTAATGAAGCCATATCTTCTTTAGATGCCAACTTATGGGAAGAAGTCATAAATGATGAAGTGAACTCTCTTAAGTATAATAGAACTTGGCATTTAGTTGACTTACCTCCTAGTTGCAAAACCATAGGATGTAAATGGATACTTAAGAAGAAATTAAAACCCGGTGGTACTATTAAAAAGTACAAAGCTTCTCTTGTAGTCAAAGGGTATAGGCAAAGAGAAAATGTAGATTTCCTTGATACCTTTTCCCTAGTCACACGAATAGCTTCCATACGTGTACTTTTCTCTCTTGGTGCTATCCATGATTTAGTAGTGCAAAAAATGGATGTTTAGACTTCCTTCTTAAATGATGATTTAGAAGGAGAGATTAATATGGACTAACATGAGGGATTTATTATCCCAAATCACGAAAAATAAAGTTTCTAAGTTAGATAAATCCATTTATGGTCTAAAATAAATATCTAAGAAATGCATAAAAATTTGATAATCTAGTTATCCTACATGAATTCAAAATGAATGAAATTGACAAATGCATTTATTATAAATTAGAAAATGACATTTGCACTATTATATGTTTATATATGGATGACATGATTATTTTTGGGTCAAATAATCATGTTAATGTGAAATTTTTGTTATGTACTAACTTTGATATGAAAGACCTTGGAGAAGCTAGTGTAATCCATGGTATGAAGATTACTAGGTCTAAAAAAGGACTTTCTCTAGATCAATTTCTTTACATTAAGAAGACCTTAAAGAAATATAATTACTTTAACTACAAACATGTATATACTCCTTATGATCCTAGTATAAAGTTGTTCAAGAACATCGAAGACAGTATTAGAAAAAATGAGTATACGAGCATTATTGGTAGCGTACGTTATGCTACTGACTATACTAGACCAGACATAGTTTATGTTGTAGGAATACTATTTAGGTTTACCAGTGGACCTAGTATAGAGCATTTGAATGCTATTGAAAGGGTCATGAGATACCTTAAGAGAACTATGAACCTTGGATTACATTATAAGAAGTTTCCTACTTTTCAAGAAGGATACAACGATGTTAATTGGAACACTTTATCATAAGACTCCAGAGCAACTAGTGGCTATATATTTAGCATTGTTGGTGGAGTTGTTTTTGGGAAGTCTAAGAAATAAACAATATTGGCTCAATCTATGATGAAGTCTGAAATGATAGCACTAGATACTGCTAGTGAAGAAGCAGGTTAGTTAAGAAGTTTGTTAGCTAAGATCCTTTTATGAGAAAGATCGATACCAGTTATCCTGATCTACTACGATAGTACCACAACTATTACAAAGATCCAAAACCGTTATTACAACGGAAAACGACAATAGATACACAATATTGTTAGAGAATTTCTCTCTGCGGGAGCTGTAAGAGTGGATCATGTACGTACTGATAGGTTGATCCTTTGACGAAAGGATTAATAAGAGAGAAGGTTTTAAAAACCTCAAAAGGATTGAGACTAATGCCTTTAGAATGAAGAGTCACTCGTGATGGTAGCCTAACTTATATAGACTGGAGATCCCAAGAAATAAGTTCAATGGGTAATAACAAGTCATAAAGTGATATGAGATTAATCATGCTATTATAAAGTCCCATTCTATATTGTTAGAAGCATAAGTCCTGAAGCGATAGAGAAGGATTAATTAATTATTAAACTCTTAATGAGTTCTATACTCTATATGGAGTGGAGTACATAGCTACAAGAGTACTCTTGATAGATTCACCTATATGAATGTGGAAGTGTGGCCGCTTTCTATGTAAATTTTAGGCAAAATTTACTAGAGCATTCACTATACTGGGATACACATGCATGGCCGTAAAACATGAGCTTTTTGAACTACACCTTGGAAAGGTTGTGTGTGTAATGTTGTTAGAGATAGAGTTCAAAACTACGAGTTACTCAGTATATTCTAAAGCATCAACACTATGCAAAGGTTCAAGTCGATAGACACATTTTGTTTATGCACAATCTTATACTTTTAATTGATGAGTTGCTCGATGAAACTATTTTTATGTAAAATTCAAGTGGGAGATTGTTGGAAATGAATTTAAATAAAAAATATTTTTATTATTTTTATGACCATTATTTCATAATTAAGTAACCTTTATTTTTATAATTATGTGGCCGTTACACATAATTTTTCAACTATAAATAGAGAGCAATAGCCCTTAAAAGAACACAACTTAACAATTCAAAAACAATTCTAGGGTTTTTCATATCTAAATCAAAGAAAAGAAAATTCAGAATTATTTTATCAGATTTTCGAGCAACATAAATATTTGAGAGGTGTAGTATTTTGGACTTCATCAGTGCAGTGAAGTTTCGAGACAGGAAAAAAATTCTGGGCTGTTTTATCCTGAAGATAACGAGACTATGTTTACTAGCACAAGTTTGGACAGAGTCGCAAAACGTCTTAAAACGAATAACCTAGTCGGTGACTCAACCTAAACAATATATTTTAATATATCGATAATATTATTCTTGCATAATTTTTCACATATTTATTCAACACTATTTCAAATTTTATCTTGTTAATGTTTTAAGAGAATTTGCATAGAAGAGTTTAGAGGATAGCAAAGGAGAAAAAGTGACAAATTTAAAAAGACATACCCAATCCAAAGAGACAAAAAGCTATGAATAAGAAATCAAATGTCTTCCACTCTCAATAACTATTCCAATAACAGCTATTGAAAAGCGATGTAAATATATAAGATTCGATTTGGTTATAATTCATGTGGAATAATACATAAGTAAGTGTGATTTGAAAAGACCGTGAATGCAACCTTTTGGTGCATGGAATTAACCGCACCTTCAACAAAATAATATTTTTATAATTCATGTGATTGAAATCCCTTATATAAAAGTTTATATTTTTCATGGATTAAACTAAGATATGTATTATTAAAGGAGGAAGGAATATATATATATATATATATATATATATATATAATTAGAGGAAGGAAAAAATATATATATATTTCTTCCCATAAATGTTTCAAAATTATTTTTATAAAAATAAAGTAACAAGATATTTATAAAAGTGGTATGATTAAGTTATCATAATTTTGTTCCCAAAAAAGTTTATCATAATAAACAATAATGTATCTTTCTGATTTCCGATGTATATTCAAATGATAGTAGATTTTTATTATTATATATTTATTTTCATTGATATTTATTAATATTAAATACAAAACAACAATCACATCATTTACTTCTATATGAAAATATTTTCGTAATTACAATTCTCAGTTACTTTATTTGTGATTTATTTCACTTCTCGTGAAAATTTGACTCAAACTAATAATATTTTTAACAACACTAATATTTATTACTTTTTTATGATAAATTTTATTTTATATTATTACTTATAAATTTTTTTTATATTTAAGATTGTGAGTTTTTTTCTCTTTTTTTTAATTGATGATTTATTTTATAGAAATTAATATGGTCAATTTAAAATTAATTATTTACATATAATTTTATATTTTTATTTTTATATAATTAAAATATAAATTTATATAAAAAATTATTAAAATTTTAATACAATAAGTATACGGGATTATGAACGCTGCTTAAAGTAAAACGCTGTTAATTACTATAACATTGCCTTGGTACGTAGGTAGGACCACGTATAAAGGACCTATGTATGAGTTTTCCTTATCATTAATCACATGTTTAATTGGTAATAATACAGTACTAGTTAATTTACTTTGTATTAATTTGTCAGTTTTCTATTTGCTTTCTCCACGTTGAAAATCAACACCAAAATAATAATTAAAGAGGTAGAGAAATAAATGAAGTGGTTGAAGAGGTAGAGAAATAAATGAAATGGTTGAAGGTTGTATAAATAAATGAAGTAGTTGAAGGTTGTAGAAATAAATAAAGTGGTTGAAGGTTGTAGAAATAAATGAATTGGCTAGGATTATTTCTTAGTTTTATATTTGTGTGGTGTAGATTGCATGGTGAGGACTATAAATAGCCAACCTTGCATTTGGTTTAATCATTCCATCAAAAACAAATAAGTCTTTGTATTCTTAGTTTGAGTCTGAGTTGAGAGCTTTCTCTTTGAGTGTTTGTATTTCTCTTCAATTTATGAGTTGCCTTTGAAATGTGTTATAGTGAGTATAATACAAATAGTTTGTTTACTTGATTGGATCTAATATTAGTAAATTTAGAGTTGTTCATTCTAAATTTTACTCAACAATTGGTATCAGAGCGGGACGATCAGAGATCGTTCTTAGTGGAGTTATCTTGAGTCGTGAGTAGTTTGGTACTCTGCAAGTTTATTAGTCAAGCTTGTTCGGTATAGTCGAAGTCTTGCCGACACGATGGGTGATCTTCAAGTAGTTGGAGGAATTAAGAAGCTCAACAACAAAAACTATAACACATGGGCAACATGTATGGAGTCTTATCTACAAGGTCAAGACTTGTGAGAGGTTGTTTGTGGTGATGAAGTTACACAACCAACATTGGAAGATGCAAATGGCATCTTGCGGAAGTGGAAAATTAAAGCAGGCAAAGCGATGTTTGCTTTGAAGACCACAATTGAAGAAGAAATGTGGGAGCATATTCGGGATGCAAAAACACCAAAGGAAGCATGGGACACTCTTGTTACGCTCTTTTCAAAGAAGAATGATACAAGATTGCAACTTCTAGAGAATGAGTTACTATCGATGGCGCGGCCAACATGACGATTTCCCAATACTTTCACAAGGTAAAGTCATTATGTCGCGAAATTTCAGAGTTAGATCCAAAAGCTCCTATTGGGGAAACGAGGATAAAGAGAATAATTATTCATGGTTTGAGACCCGAATATCGAGGGTTTGTTACCGCTATACAAGGATGGCCGACACAACCATCTCTTGTTGAGTTTTAGAATCTGTTAGCCGGTCAAGAACCTATGGCTAAGCAAATGGGAGGAGTCCAACTGAAGGGTGAAGAAGAAGCGCTTTACACTAGCAAAAGCAAAGGCACTTTCAAGCGGTACAATGGAAATGGATATAAAAATGATGGCGATAAAGGAAAAATTCCTCAAGGAAAGGGAAAGCTTGGAAAAACCGCAATAACAATAGAAAATTTGACGGTGAATGTTACAACTGCGGAAGGATGGGTCACATGTCAAAAGATTGTTGGAGTAAGAAAAATCCTGTTGAAAGCAATACAGCTACTTCCAGTTCTAAGGAGCATAGCGAAGATGGTTGGGATGCCGAAGCATTATTCGCTACAGAGGAAGAAGAATTGGCTCTTACGGTGACAACATCAAAACAAATTGACTACAAGAATGACTGGATCATAGATTCGGGCTGCTCAAATCATATGACAGGTGATAAACGAAGTTGGAAAGCATGTCTGAGTACAAGGAGTCGTGGTAGGTGCATTACCGACAACTCAAGGTTACTGATAGCCCACATCGGTAAGACGAATAGTTACGCCTCGATATAGTACTAACCAAATACAACTTCAAGATGTTTATCATGTCCCAGGAATGAAGAAAAAAATTGCTATATGTGGCTCAGTTAACATCATCAGGCCATTATGTCTTGTTCGGTCCCCAAGATGTGAAGGTGTATCGTGATCTCAAAATCTCAGAAACACCGACAATGGAGGGACAACGATTAGAATTAGTCTACGTAATGTCAGCAGAATCTGCATATGTAGACAAGATAAGAAGAAATGAGACAGCAAATTTATGGCATATGCGGTTAGGTCACGTTAGCTATTCCAAGCTAAGTGTGATGGTGAAGAAGTCGATGCTTAAAGAGCTTCTTCAACTAGACGTACGTACAGACACGGTCTGTGCAGGGTGCCAATATGGTAAAGCTCACCAATTGCCATATGAGGAATCAAAGTTTAAAGCAAAAGAACCATTGGAGTTAGTTCACTCTGATGTATTCGGTCCTGTTAAGCAACCATCAATTGGCGGTATGCGATATATGGTGACATTCATTGACGACTTCTCAAGGTATGTGTGGGTTTTCTTTATGAAAGAAAAATCTGATGTATTATCAAAGTTTAAAGAGTTTAAAGAGTCAACTGAAGGAGAAGTTGGAAAGAAGATTCGTTGTTTGCGCACAGACAATGCGTAGAATATAGCTCAGGTGAGTTCTCTCAATACCTAAGGGAATTTCGAATACGTCATCAGTACACTTGTGCCAACACGCCACAACAAAATGGTGTAGCAGAGAGAAAGAACCGACATCTTGCAGAAATTTGTTGAAGTATGCTACATGAAAAGAATGTACCTGGGAGGTTTTGGGCTGAAGCGATGAGGACTGCATCCTTTGTGATCAATAGACTTCCTCAACCAAGGTTAGAATTTGTTTCACCCTTTGAGAAACTATGGAACATGAAACCTACAGTTAGCTACTTTCGAGTATTTGGCTGTGTGTGTTATGTATTTGTTCTTGATCATTTACGGAGAAAATTTGACAAGAAAGCTGTTGTGATCCAAAGAGTGGAAGATGCTACACTTCACGAGATGTGATGTTTGTTGAAGCATCTTCTTGGTGGTCCTCAGAGAAGGAAGCATTGCCAGACTCAAGAGAATTTGGAGATAAGCTGCAACAAAAGATGGAGGAGCATACTATTCAATTCCAACCAAGTTTAGATGAATCTAGAGATCCAGACGATGATGGTGCCGAACAAAGAGTAGCTCAGAATCCTTGGCAAACTGGCATATATCAACAACTAAATGAAGAAGGTGGGCCTAGTGAAATAGAAGAATCAACTCCACAATCTCAACTACATAGGTCAACAAGAACACGAAGAAGCAATAGAACCTGAGACGTTTGAAGAAGCATCGCAAAGATCTGAGTGGATGACAGCTGTAAGAGAAGAGATCGATGCACTTCAGCAAAATCAAACTTGGGATCTGGTGCGAAAGCCAAGAGATGTGAAACCCATATCCTGCAAATGGGTTTACAAGATAAAGCGTAGACCAGATGGGTCAATCGAGAGATACAAGGCACGATTGGTAGCTCGTGGTTTCTCTCTACAGTATGGACTAGACTATGATGAAACGTTTAGTCCAGTGGCGAAACTTACAACTGTTCGAGTCCTACTTGCACTTGCAGCAAACAAAGATTGGAAGCTGTGGCAGATGGATGTGAAGAATGCTTTTCTTCATGGAGAGTTGGATCGGGAGATCTACATGATCCAACCAATGGGTTTTCAGAGCCAAGATCATCCTGAATATGTGTGTAAGCTGCGGAAAGCACTCTACGGATTAAAACAAGCACCCAGGGCATGGTATGGTAAGATTGCTGAATTTCTAACACAAAGTGGTTATTCAGTAACACCTGCAGATTCCAGCTTGTTTGTTAAAGCCAATGAAGGAAAGCTAGCTATTGTGCTAGTGTATGTGGATGACTTAATCATAACTGGTGATAATGAGGCAGAAATTCTTCGAACAAAGGAGAATTTGTCAGTCCGTTTCCAGATGAAAGAACTTGGCCAACTCAAGCACTTCCTTGGTTTAGAGGTTGATCGCACACAAGAAGGAATATTTCTTTGTCAGCAAAAATATTCTAAAGATTTGATAAAACGGTTCGGAATGCTTGAATGCAAACCAATTTCGACGCCGATGGAGCCAAATGCCAACATGTGTGCACATGAAGGAAAAGATTTGGAAGATGCGACAATGTATCGAAAATTGGTAGGCAGTCTGATCTACTTAACCTTAACTCGGCCTGACATTTCTTATGCAGTTAGTGTAATGAGTCGGTACATGCAAAATCTAAAGAAGCCATATTTGGAAGCAGTTCGACTAATATTGAGATATGTGAAGAGTACAATTGACTGGTCTTTTGTACAAGAAAGGTGGAGACATTAAGTTAGTTGGTTACTGCGATGCAGACTATGCAGGAGATCATGACACCAGGAGATCAACAACTGGGTATGTGTTTAAGCTGGGTTCTGGAACAATTTCTTGGTGTAGCAAAAGACAACCAATAGTATCAGTATCAACCACTGAAGCTGAGTATCGAGCAGCGGCAATGGCAGCTCAAGAGTGTACATGCTTGATACAGCTAATGAATAATCTACATCAATCAGTAGATTATGCAGTATCGTTGTATTGTGACAATCAATCAGCAATTCGTTTGGCAGAGAATCCAGTCTTTCATGCAAGAACTAAGCATGTTGAAATACACTATCACTTTATCAGAGAAAAGGTTCTACAAGAAGAAATTGAAATGAGGCAAATCAAGACAGATAATCAAGTTGCAGACTTATTCACAAAAGCTTAAGCGTTGGCAAGTTCGAAATGTTTCGCCATCAGCTTGACACAGTAAAAATAGTGAGAGTTGGTGTTGAGGGGGAGTGTTGAAAATCAACACCAAAATAATAATTAAAGAGGTAGAGAAATAAATGAAGTGGTTGAAGAGGTAGAGAAATAAATGAAATGGTTGAAGGTTGTAGAAATAAATGAAGTAGTTGAAGGTTGTAGAAATAAATGAAGTAGTTGAAGGTTGTAAAAATAAATGAAGTGGTTGAAGGTTGTAGAAAAGAGAAGTGTGTAGATAAGATTTGTATGCCTAGGATTATTTCTTAGTTTATATTTGTGTGGTGTAGATTGCATGGTAAGGACTATAAATAGCCAACCTTGCATTTGGTTTAATCATTCCATCAAAAACAAATAAGTCTTTGTATTCTTAGTTTGAGTGTGAGTCGAGAGCTTTCTCTTTGAGTGTTTGTATTTCTCTTCAATTTGTGAGTTGCCTTTGAAAGGTGTTATAGTGAGTATAATACAAATAGTTTGTTTACTTGATTGGATCTAATATTAGTAAATTTAGAGTTGTTCATTCTAAATTTTACTCAACACTCCATTATTATTATTTTTTTAAAAAAACTCCTATATATATTTTTATTGAATCATCAATGAGAACAATTAAAGAGAATTCAAAGCTTATCGTACATACGTACGTACACCAACCGTCCAAACAAGAACCATATCCCTCATATATATATATATATATATATATATATATATATATATATATATATTTTTTTTTTTTTTTTTATGTCCGTGTTGCAGAGAAAGCATATAAATTTTCCAATCTCTGCATAAGTTTTCTCAAACATTTCCAGTTCATATAGAGTAATGTAACTCTTTTCATGATTTCTTGTGTTGTTACAGCTAGAGATCTTGCTGAGCATTACGCCACTTACAACAACAATAATGGGGTGATTAATTGCGAACTTTAAATATCAATTACCCTTGTATACTAATTATTAACACTTGCACTATAACGTGTAATAGCATAAAAAATGTTGATATAGTTTTAGTAGCATCAATGTAAGGTTAAATTACCTAACATAACCACTCTTCGTGTATATATTTTTTCATTTTTAACACCCTTTAGAAAAAAAAATATATGTTAATTTTTTTTAAAACTTAAATAAACATATATTTTTTCCTCAGTAAAATTAAAAGTGAAACAATTTGAATAACTAAATAATTTATGTAGTAAATTATAAATTTAATTCATCTCTAAATATATTATAAATCTATGTTACCGATATTAATAAAAATTATATCATAAATAAATAATTAAATAAATGTTTAATTTATTTAAAATAAAATGTTTACATATTATTTAATTGTAAAGATATTCTCTTCAAATAATTTTTTTATATAAAGAGAACTTTTTATATATAATAAGATTATAACCACTTGAATTTCACATTAATTTGTTTACAAATTTGTAGTAAAATTTGATCAAGAGATAAAGATCCTTCGTTTCCTTCCTTAAGAAACCATTTAGCTATATCTTTAACTATACTATTATAGATTCTAAATATTCCAACAATATAAAAAAACTTATTAAAAAAACAATATAAAAAATTAAAACTATTTAAGATTGGAAAATTTTCCTCTAAAAATTGTTTTACTTGCTAGGATTACCATGAATAAAATCGACAATGCTTTTACAATCACTTTCAACAATTATATTTTTATATACAATAGCATTTGCTAGTCCAATTGATAAGCAAACAGTTATTGTTTCTCTTTCTTTAACTAAATATACTTGCATAATTTTTGACTAGATTCTAAAAGTATTATCATAACTTTCTCAAGCAATTACGGGCATATATAAACTCTCATTTAAAAAAGAGGTGTCACAATTGAGTTTAATTATATTCTGAGGAGGTGTATACCAATGTTATCCAAGATTTCAAATATATCTTGTATAGATAATTCCCTATTATACTTCTTCACAAAAGCTTTGAAATCTAAAATAGCGGCTCTCAACCAAATACAACTAGCACAAACATCTTGATATTCATTCCTAAAAATCATATGGTTTCTCCATCTCTAAATTGTATGCATTATAAGTATCATGGACATAGCAAAGTCAAATTATTTGTTATTATTAGGAATGAGGCTTTGAGGAGGATTTAAGATGTTAAAAAAAGTCAAAATGTCTAAATCTTTAAAAAGTTATAGCTTAACCTCTCATTTCCATGTGTTCCATAATGAACGTAAATTGTTACATTGTTAGAATAAACATTGGGTAGACTCATTCTCAATGGAACAAAGAAGACCTTTTAAGTCTAACAAGTCATTGAATCTAGCTAAATTAATTTTAATTGGTAGTGCATTGATCAAGATTTTCTATTGAAAGACTATGCATCTTTCATGAATTTTTTTATCTCTATAATGTTAGCAGAAGATAAATAAGTAGTTGTTCTAGAAAAAAAAAATTACAATGGTTTGTTATAACAAGATTCCTTTAGCAAATGTTTGTTCTTATATTCTAGGCTCAATGGCTATACTACACCATATCATTAAAACTACTCTCAGCACATTATATAGTGAGCACATGTAATGTGCCTATCACTCCAATACATTAGTATAAATATGTCACTTCATCATTAAATAATACTTAACATTTCTTGGGCCAATGCACTTAGTACTTTTTTCTTTTTATTAGTTTTTTATAGTATCAAAGCTCCACATAGCTTGCATTAATGGTAGTCTAAAATGCACACAAGCGATTATCAAACCTCATTTAGGTTTTGTTCTTTTTCTTGTTAACAACTTATTGAACATGAAATCAATGACATGGCCAATTTTTTCTTCATCTTTCTTTAATTTTCCCATCAATCCTTCTTTCAATGTCAAATTAGATGATATTAATTATCTAATTTAGAATGTGCAACTTAAACACACTATTAAAGTCTATAGACTCCAATCTTTCATCGATAGAACAATTTCACCACCACTTAACTATCAAAAGAACAGTTGAACTAATTGTTAAGGATTTTGGTGAATTCAACTCCACTTAGATTATTGAAGAAAATCATGCATATGAGGATTGAGACAAATGTGACTGCGCTATTAAGAATTAAATTTATTCCCCTTTATCTACTAGTTATCTAAAGCATCTGGTCAATATGCATACAACATATGAATATTGGCTTGCCTTGCTGAAAGCATTTAAAGTACATTCACATGCTAGAGTGATGCAATTAAGATGAAAATTGCAAACCATAAGGAAAGGTACTAAGTCTATAGAAATTGACATCACTCATTCGTATGATTTGATCAATTATCTAATTGCTATTGATGATAATATCAATGTAAGAGAACAAATATTGTATGTCATAGGAGGTCTGGATCACATCTACTCCTCTTCCATTACCAATGAACTATAAGAAATGATAGATCAATTTAGATGTAGTTTTCTCCATGATAAGAGCACTTGAAAACTATCTTGTAAGGATGAATTTACCAGATCATACTATAATACAAGCAAATCTTGCCAAGTCATTTACACAACCAGTATCTCAACCTATGAATCATATGAGTTAGTATAATCCAACCTTAAGTTCTTCAATGTCTTAGTTTAATTTTCCTCAACCAATTCCTGAGTCATTTTCACAACCACCCCGTAGTCTTTATTCTTTCCAACCAACCATTGGATTTGTTCCACAATAGCCCTATGCACCTAAATAATCCTATTCACCACAGCCATATAACAATCAACCTACCTTTCCACAGCCACCTTATCATACGCTTCTACCTTCTTATAATTTTTCACCTCAATAGTTGGGTTTTGCATCTAATAACACCAAACCACCTAATATGTCTTTTGATCAACAATAACACAATGTTAAATTTGTAAAAAAAATTGATCATACAATTACTAGATGCTATTTTCGATATATGTAGTCTAATAGTGTAAGACCTCCTATGCCACCACTACTATGAAGACCTCAATCAAATTTCTCAAAAGTCATTGATCCTACACAATCATTCCCTCCCTATCAATAACCCTTCTCACCTTTGTCTTCCAATTACCATATTGCACCACCATCTCAATTACCTGATCATGCTTATTGTTCACCATAACTCACTGTATTACCATAAAACTCATCGTATATCCATTTCATTCACCAAATACTTTTGATTCACAAACATTTACTTAATAAAATATTAGTCCCAATACATTCCTAGATCTGTAATAAAATTTATCTACCATAGCAACACCTAAAGTCTTTATTGATGCTTCTCGGTTTATGGACACAGGAGCAAGCCATAACCTCACATTTAATAAATTTATCTATGTAATCCTCGACCTTACACTAGTGTTAAGCAAGTTATGTTAAGTAATGGCCAAACAGTTCCTATTACACATTTTGGTTCAGGTCAATTTGTCCCTTATGATAGTACTAGTTCTCTTGTTTTATCTAATTTATTTCATGTACCATAATTAGCTAAAATCTAATTTCTATTAGGTAGTTTTGTTATGATAAAAATGTTTTTATTGAATATTTTCCTAACTTCTTTTCTATAAAGGAACTTATCAAGAGAACTCAAATTCTCAAGAGCGAAGCTAAGGATGGTCTTTATAAGCTCCTTTCATTACTTCCACAAGATATCAATCATAATCTATTCATTCTTCTATCCACCCTTTTGGTTTCACTATAAATTTACAAAATAAAACATCAGTGAATGATGCTTTGTGGTATGATTGTCTTGGTCATACTCATTAACAAGTATTAGATGTTATTCTTAGTGAAATTAAACTTGTACATTTTGTTCATAGTTGCTATGAACTGTGCAGTGCTTTTCAAATGGATAATCCTCATAGATTGTCTTTCTATAATGTTTATACTTGTTTTGTAAATTCTTTTAATATAATACATGTAGATGTTTAGGATTCTTAACCTACTTTTAACTCTAATGGCATGAGATATTTCCTTTTGTTTGTTTATAATCATACAAGGTATTAGTTACTCTATGTCATGCATGGTAAATCATAGGTTATTAAAAAATTTAAACACTTAGATGATTTTGTTTCTTGGTAATTTAATACTTAAATAAAACATATATGATCTGACGGAGGAATTGAATTTAAAAGTCTTAAAACCCTTCATGTTTTCTGATGGATTTCTTAGAAAGATTTCTCTTTATAACCCCTTACAAAATGGGGTTGTTGAATATAAAAATAGACATGTTATAGAAACATAACTTTCCATGATGATTAAGGCTTGTTTACCTCTCAAATTTTAGGAACATAGCTTTATCAATGCTTTCCACCTTATTAACATAATGCCTTCTCGGGATATGTCAAATAAGTCTCCTTATCAACTACTCTTCGGCATTGAACCTGATTACTCTATGCTTAGAGTATTAGGATGTTTGTGTTTCCCTTATATTAGGCCTTATAATGTAAACAAGTTGTAACTATGTTCAATCCCTTGTGTTTTTCTTGGTTATCCTCCTCATGGATCCTAACACTTAGACTATTCTTAGCAACCTTTTTGTTAACTTATATACTCCCATTTCTCATTAGAATGAAGTTACATGGAGATACAAAAGGCTAGATATTATTAGGAAGTGGGGATCATATTTTGACCACCTTAAATTCTAGTAGGACTCATATCCTAGTATACTTTAATAAATTATATCCTTAGCTTATGTCTGGACTTTATCCAGAATGTAGATAGGTAGTTGAACTTTTAAAAAAGTTCTATATTAGGAAGTATGCCCTAATATGCACCCCAATGGGTGAATATTTCCTAGGAGTACACATATTGTTCTATGGTCATGAAAAGCGATGGCTAGGGCTCTATGACCTTAGCCTTGTATTATTTTGTATAATTCATCTTACCTATACTTGGAACATTATTTCTAGACCCAATCGTAGCCCGTATATTTGGGAAGTCATGGATCCTTGACTTGACATGCAATAGTTGGATGAATGCACATAAAATTTATTTTAGTCGATAGTGCCTTGGGTAACAATTTCTTGGCTGGTAATAATACCCTTGGTTGGCCACATTCTTGACCAATCTCGATCTTGGTCGGTTATACTCTTGGCTGAAAACACTGGTTAACCACTATCCTAGCTAGTCGATTTCCTTCTTGGTTGTTCCTACCTGTTGGTCCTATCATATTGGGCTGGATGGTAATTCAATATTTAGACCACACATTGGCTCTATTGGGAGACCAATGACTTTGAAGTTTGGGTGGTGTTAACATGTATCTATGGTCTTACTTTTATATTCATGCCTTAAAATATTTATAAGTTAGTGGTAACTTATTGGTCAAAAATTACTTAGTTAGGCCCCTTGGTCTATATTAGCCCCCTTGCTTGGAGTACTTGAAATCATTCAAGTGGTCCAAGCAAGAGAGTTTTCAACATAGACAATTTTTAGTAACTGATTCGTTAAAGGTTTATCATCTCACTTATTTATCCTTGTAGGTCTAAGTATAATGTAGGAATATAAATATAGTTCATGGGTCTGAGGTGATTTGGCTTATAAGCCATGGTACTTTTTCAAGGTCTACAATCATCTTAGGGCGATAGGAAACCTGGTGAGCTATTTTTGGTATTAGCTATAACCTGGACCACATAGCTAACATGTTGAAATAATTTTGTTTCCTAGACCTGAAAGCTTAGTGCTCACTTGTTGGGATACTTCTTATTCACTGCCTTGGTAGGGTGTATGCCCTGGCTAGATGGTAAGGCTTTTATTGAACTTAATATTTCCATTTATGTAGTAGTTTTGGGTATTAAGGTATGGGACTCATAGGCTGGGATTTTTATTCTTGTTAGATTTGATTTGAAAGGCATTACCTATGATCGGGGTGCATCCTTCAGGGTTACTAAATACATTTAACTTCTATTGACATTTTGGGGGTCTAGACCCTAAGGTGAAATACTTGTATCATTGAGGGTTTTAGACTCTCTAATCTAGAGGTAGTTTAGGCCCATTCGTAGGGTATTTATTATTCATTGCCCATTGGTAGGGGTACATTTATGATGATATACTAAAGGCTACTTAGTAATATAGTGGTGAAATTCTCAAGCTATAACCCCCTTTCAAGATCTATGGCTAATTAAGTGGTTATTAGAACATATTAAGCTATTCTCCATGTAAGCTTTGACCTAAATGGTACTACTTAGGAGTATAGTAGGTCTTTCAAGGTTATTTAGTAATATATAACTTATAAGTTGTCCATGAGATGAAATGGCTAAAAACAACCATTATCCCTATCAATCTCTGGACTTCTTTAGTAATCCTTGGAGGTTGCATATCTATCAATGCTTTTATTTTCTTAGGTTTGGCCTTAATTCCTCTTTGATTTACCATGAACACCAAGAACTTTCCTAAACCTACTCAAAACACATACTCGTTTGAGTTTAGCTTCATCCATACTTTTTGAGAATGTATAAGATTTGACCTTGTTGAGTGATATTATCCTTGGTGTGCTTACTTTTGAAAATTATATCCTCCACATTTACCTCCATTGATTATCCAACAAGGTTTGAGAACATTTTATGGACTAATTTATGATATGTAAGGCTAGCATTTTCTGGCCAAAAGGCATGACTTTGTAACAAAATAATCCCTAGTCGGACAAGAAAATCATCTTTTCCTAATCATTATGGTACATCTAGATTTCATTATACCCAAATTAAGCATCCATGAAGGAGAGGACATGATATCCTACTGCAGAATCCATAAGATGGTCTATACGTGGTAATGTAAAACTATCTTTTGGAATGGCCCTATTTAGGTTTGTAAAATATACCTACATTCTCCATTACCCATTGGCTTTTTTGACCAGGAAACCATTGGCGAACCAATAAGGATTGCACACTTTTGTTATATATGGCAAAGTATCTTTCTTGATTATATGATCTTCTCTTTTGCATCACATGTTTAAATGTTTGGTCCACACTGAGGTAGTGTGCTATGATTTCTAGATCTATGCTAGGCATATCCTCATAGGATGATGCAAGCACATATTTTTTTTTAGGAATTCATCTAAGCTTTCTTGTTACTCCAATGGAAATAATGTACCCAAGTGAATGGTCTTGTAAGGCTCATGTTCAGATAGGACTAGGAGATGTGTTTATGCTATTGGTTTAGATGTTGGAACATACCCTTAACGGGGGTTAAGTTTTTGATCAAGCATAATCATTGATGCCATGTCTTGGGATGGAAGCAACTCAGGTCCACCTAGTGAGTTAGAGGGTTCAAAGGATGAAGATTGTATGATAAAGGTTGACTTGGTAGGTAGTTCTAAACAAATCATACCCTAGATGGTGACATCTATCTCAAATAACTATCCTTGGCTAGCCATTTTCTATTTGGTGGTACTAGTCTTGGATGAAAATGTATAGGTAATCAAATCTTGGAAAGTAAAATCTTTGGCCATCAAATTTTAGGAGCCAAATCCTGAGCAGTAAGATCTTAGAAGGCTAAATTTTGGGTGGCCAAATTTTAGGTAACCAAATAATAGACAGAAAGATCCTAGTCAGCTAAGTCTTTGATGGAAACATTGGGCTTGGGACTTAAATGGTCATTTCTCTAACTAAGCCTCGGATGGCTATGGGCCTGACCATGTGCACTTTAGGCATTAGAGATGCCACATAGACGTTCCCTAGGATGATGACTGGTCTAGAAGCCAGTGGCTCTAGTAGGCAATCTGGATGGCCTAGAATGTATTTTTCACCATCAATAGGTGGGCTCAGATATAAGCTTGCCTTACCTTTTTGACATACCTGGCCCATTGTGAATGGACAAGTCCAAGTGCAATGCTCATATTTTTGGTAGGATATAGTAGAGCTAGAATGATGGCCTACTAGTTAGCAAGTTGGATCTCCTAACTAGTTGTCAAAGTCTTAGAGGTAATGCTAGTCATTTGGTGCATCAATTTTTGCAAGTCTAGAAAAGATAAAAATACAAGGCCATAATATTTTGGGGTTTTTTCTTCTTCCAAAAAAAGTATTGTTAAGGTTCACAATCTCTTTCTTTCAAATACATCTTATTTTATATATTTCATTTATTTCTTAACGGATTAAGGACTTGGAAAACTTTTTTGAAAGTCCTCAAATTTTATAAGTTTTCATCTAATTAGAGCACACTTTTTTCCCATCGACGGCTCCAGATGTTGATACCAATTTTTTTCAACACTAAGTAGGACTTTTCTTTGTAGAATATGTAGGATGAAAAAATTATTAGGACTTTAAACCACCTAGTGGTGGTTAGCCTTTGGGCTTACGATCCTTAAGTCACTAATAGTAAAATATAGGAAATAGCAAATCTTAATCTCGCCCTAGTAATTATATGAAAAGAGTGTCTTTAGCTATAATTCTTTGTTATGTTAAGTATGATATTATGATATTGATACTAAGATATGAAATTATATTATGCATATGTTATTATATATAAGAGAAAGAATAAACCTGATAACTTATCCATGTTTGATTAGGATTAAACTATTGTAGTTTTGTAGATAACTATATGTTATACAATTATGTGATATAGATAATTATTTATTGTAAAGATATTGTGTGTAGACATCTATCATTTATTATTTGTTTGTTTATCATTTCAAATAGATAAGGTTAATCTTTGAGTTTTTATCGCTTTAAAAATGACTAGTGATAATTATTGAGCACTTATCCCTAGGATAATTATACTGGTTACAAATTGGTAAAGTTTAACATCAACCCCAAACATTATGGCCATTAGATTAAAAAGCCTAATTGTAATTTTTATCCATACTTAAATATTACTTCCAATTTTGTTAATGATTCTGATTTTTTATCTACCCAAGTAATAAAAGGTAAAAAAAAATGATAAAAATTGTATTTATCATATGAACATTTTGTTTTTATTAGTGTAAAAAAATTAAAAATTAAAAGAATTTAGTCATTAACCGAAGATTCTTCTTTTTATATATAAAGATTAATGTAATAAAAATAATTACATTATATAAAATAACTATTCATAAATAATTATTTATTTTGTAAATATTTTAATATTTATTGATATAGAAAAACTAACAAAAATAAAAAAAGAATAAAAACTATATTTATTATATTAACATTTTTTATTTATTGATATAAAAAAATTTTAAAATTTAAAAAAAATATGAAGAAATTTGATCCTTTATCAGTGATCCTTATTATTCTTTCTATATTAAATGTTTTAACTCCATTCAATCAACAAGTTATAGTTTTAAAATAAAAAAGAAAAAGTAGTGAAGAATTATAGCTAGACTTTGGATCTCTTTTTTGTGTTCATGTTGAATTTAATATAAAATAGAAGCTATTTAATTAAAAAATAATTTTGTTGGGATTGATCCGATTTACAAAAAGAGAAACTAGAGAAAAGTTAGATAATTGTGTGAGAATATGTGGCTCTCTCATGAGGCCCATATATATATAGAGTATTACATATACATAAGTTGATTACATAGGGTATACACATCACAAAATTTCAAAGGGGTATAAAAGTAAAATAAAATACATTTATAACTTGAGGTTGACCATCCCATACAAGTGTGGTTATAGTCACAGGCACATGCACAAGTAGGTCCTTTTTGACAGCTTGGGATGGTAGTTGGATAGGGCTTAGGGTCGAGCTATATGTCCAAACATCTAGTCCCTCTACTCTTTTAACTCAGTTTTTTAATAGGGGTGGAAGAGTAGTAATCGGATAGCGAATTTGGAGCGTTCAACTCGCCCTAATAAATTCTTGTCAATTGATTAGAAAGAGAAAATATCCATATCTATATAAGGAATAGATAGGGCCTTTTCTCATTTCATCATTTCCTACATTTAAGGCAAAAATTAACAAGAGAAAAAGCTCTGTCATCTCAACTCAAGCTATAGAAATTTTTAGTTAGTGGTAAGAAATCAGCTCTGTACCAAGCATACTTTCTCAGGTTTTAGAAAAAAGCTTCTCAAGTTTAACATTTTTATACTTACTTTTTAGGTATGTTTAAAGAATAATTACCCTTTTATTTCAAACTTGACCCTAGGTAATTTCTACTTCTCATGCCTTACCTTTTTCATGTTACATGATATATTGTAGATGAAGACCATGCATAAAGAAAACACATCAAACTCAGCCTCCTAGGAGAGCCCATAATATCCCACTTTCTTAGGCCAGCCAGAAAGTGACTACACAAGGTCCTCTAATGAGACAAGCATCTCAAACGAAGGGGGCTCTATCCTAGCCTCAATCATCCACCTCCATCTCTCACGTACTATATGTAACTCCAATTAGGTTGAACGTACCTCAAACTCAGATATCAGTCCTAAGGTCATAGAGGAAGAAAACAAGGAACAAATGGATTAGGGAGCCTACAGGCTATACCAAAGGTTGGATGACTAAGTTTAAGACCAGTCGGTTGTCACCTTAGAATGAGGAGAGGATAAAGATGACCTATAATATTTCCTCCTTGATTCAAATATTGATTCCTTTACAAAGACCTAACTCCATTTGCATGGCTAGTCTTCAATGAGAATTCTTTATGGTTAGGAGTTAGATTTACCATGTACCCCTTTATAAGGAAATTTTTGGCTAGGACTCAGCTCATGCCGAGTCATTTGATGCCTAATGGATGGAGGTACATGCTCTACATCACACTAATATGTAGAGAGCTCACGATGGAGCTGGAGATGCTCGAGTTCAATAATGCCTACGTGTTGAAGCAGAACGCTATAAACCTGAGGAGGGTCTACATGTTAGTAAAGTAGGATCAGGGTACAAACATAGTCTTCCTCAAGAATGAGAAGAATCGGAAACAATATTTCTTGACATCTTAGGTTGATAGGAAACTCCAGATAGTGACATAGGGTTAATAAAGAGCAACCAGGTTGATACTAAGGTTGTGATAAGGAATATGGGCTCATTCATCACTACCTTGAGTGAATAGGCGAAACAATTGGCTGATATCCATAACTATATGCCTGTAAAAACTTTTTAGAGGAAATTAGTAAACAATCCTTTGCTTTGTTACATGTGGGTTGATGAGGTGGGGCTCAATGGATCCCCTTCACAAGATAATTTGTAAACTCTAAGCACTTTCTAAGTACTAGACCCCTTCCACAGATTATGGGGATAAGTTTGAAATGGTCCCTAACACTAGTGAACTAGCCTTAAGACTTGATCAATTTTTTTATTTGCTTTGCTCGACCCCTTAAAACTATAAGCTTCTTGCCCTTATCTTTTAATGATCTATTTGTGTAGCTTAAGAGTAAGGTTGCTTCTCAAGGGCTGAGCTCCCAAAAAACTAGACCTCCCTCACTAGGTGTGGGTTCATCAAAGGGGAAGAAAAAGAGTAAGTCCTTAGGCTTGGAAGGCCTCCCGATCTTGTCTAAAAGGAAAAGAAAGGTGACCATTTATAAGCACGTGCTCAAGCCAATGCATTTGAATGTTTTTGAGCCTTTTCCAATGTCCCCATATTGACACACCTTGCTACTCCCTAATTCGAGTTCACAATCACCTACTCGCTCTGTTAGGGATTTAAGGAAGGGGAAGGGTTTGATTGATATCCTCACTATAGACGTTGATAGGGTGGATCTATACCATGGTATAGCACTAGAAAATTTGGACCACAATGTCTACTACCCTCCCTTTATGGTACGTGAGAGGTAGCTTGATGTCATATGCAAGGATGTGGGCTCTGAGGTTATGATTAGTCGCCTTTTATACCACGTGTTCCCTCTTTCTTTCTTTCTCCTTTTTTTAAACCTAGGGTCATTTGGCTTGCTTTTAGGTACAACTCCTTCATGGACTAAGCAAGGATCAAAGTGTAGAGAATATAAAGCATAAGCTCATACTAGGAAAAGAGATATATGCTTCCACTCTGGCCAAATATGTGGTGCTCTTGGAAAAGGCTAACAAGCGGGAGGACGAGGCCATTGACATAGAGGAGAAGCTATCCAAGTCCATTTCTGACCTGAATGATAACTAGAGAAGGCCTAGTGAAAGGTTAAAGCTAAGTTTGGGGGGCCTAGAGAAAGGCTAAATCCAAGGTAGAAGCCTATAGTTAGAAGCTAGCCAAAAAAAAAAGATAAGGAAAAGTGTGAGCTTGATATGATGACTAAATAACTCTCTTTAAGAGTTGAGATAGGATATGGTCTAGCCATGGACTCTTTCAAGAAAGAGGCTAAGAAGAGGGTATTAGAGAGTACTACTATAAAAGTTTTTATAGCTTGATCACTCCCTAGTATCTACCCATTCAATACCATGACAAGGGCAAGGAAGAGATCTTGGGCTCGAATTATGGTGAGATTAATGATAGGCCCAAGGTAGTAGATAAAGAAGGTGGGATTGAGGACCTTTGATATTGGCATTGGCCCAAGCCTCCAAATCCAGTAGATCCAAATCCTTATATGTCCCTTTCACATCCTTTAAGCCCGAGGCCACTCTTAATTGTTTGGTCATGGGCTCACCCTTGTAACCTTTTATAATCAATGAAATTTATTTGGCCTTGAGAACAACCTGTATGACGTGTACAACTATGTATTTATATCATTTACAATATTTATTTATTATGTTGACCTACCTCTTTTCTTTTGTGACATATGTCACTGAACTTTGCTTAATACCATCCCCTATAAAAGGGGGTCAGGGACACTTGTAAAATTCATACATCCTCTATTTTTAAAATAGTTTCCAACTATGTCTCCATCTTTCTTACTCGGACCTTATGAATTTTGACTAGGTAAACTTACATTTAGATAACGTTCTAAAACTAGAGAACAATAGGCTCAAGACTGAGGTAGGGAAATTAAAAGTCAAGCTGTGTAGGCTTGAGGAAAAACTATCTCTCTCTTCAAATATGAGCTCACCTATTTCAAGGATTAGTTATCCCAAACTCGAGCTCAAGAGAGAAAGACCATAACTAATATGGCCACCCTTGTAAACAGGGAGTACTATTGGGAAAACTTCTACATGAAATGGTATAAGATGGTCTTCCTCATAGTTATGGATATTATTGAGGACTTGAAACATTCTGTGCTCACGTTGAGTTTGAATGCCATTGAAATAGTGGCCAGTGTTCACAAGAAAAGTATTAAGATTCAGGCCTAACTGTTTCCCTTAGTAGAGGAGAGAAATGACCTAGATATTGATTGTATGTATAAGCATTTGAGGAACTTTTAACTCTTTGGGAGGCTAGGCTATGTATTAAAAAACTTTAAAAGCATTGTAAGCTTAATCAATAAAAATATTTTTAATAGAATGTTGTGGCATGAGACCAATATTTTTTTTCTAATGTATTTTATTTGAAAGGACAAACTTGTATGGTTTGGTTGATGCAATAAACTAGTGGTTCTGATAGAATATCACTTTAGTTTCAGGGCACTTTATCTGGTTTATGACCAAGGTGGTCATCTCTTACTTTAGTGTCAGAGCGCTCTACCTAATTCCTAACCGAGATGATCAACTCATGAAATGCAATTTTAGGGGAGAGTGTTCTACTTGGTCTATGATTGAGGTTGTTAACTCTTTGGATATTTCCTCATCTTATTATCCTTAGCCTTGAACGTTCCCAAGTACTAGTTAGCCACCAGTCGCGATTCATTATGCAAGGTGATTTCATCCTCTCCAAGCTTCTTTTCCATCATAGCCTTAAATATCGCCTTATACTCTACAACATTATTAGTTGCTTGAAAATCCAACCTGATGACACAATTGAAATAATTTTCATCATGATCAACTATGACCACCCCTAGCCCAACACCAATGAAGTTATGTGTGACATCAACGAATACTTTCTAGGTTGGCCTCTCATTTTGATCCAAGCCATATACTTCATCTTATGCCTCATCATTGATGACCTCTGCTGTCTCACTAAACTCAACCACAAACTCAACCATTGTTTGTCCCTTAATGGCAATTCTAGTTATGTACTTGATATCATACTCTCCCAATTCTATGGAAATTTGTGCCGATATCCCTGAGACTTCTAGAATTTTCAATACTCTTTTAAGTGGTTAAGAAGTCATTACTACCACTATGTGCGAGCCAAAGTAATGTCTGAGATTTTGCGTACTGATTTTCAGGGCAAAAGCCAACTTGTTAATCGTTGGGTACCTATTTTGGGTATCTGCTAAGATTTGGATGATGTACTAAACTGGGTGTTAGACCTTTTTATTTCGGCTAGGAGTACAACACTATAAGTTTGGAGGGCTATGGCTAAACACAAATAAAGTGTTTTTCCTAGGAGAAGGTTGGTAAGGATAGGAGGTTTGCTCAAGTAATGTTTGATTCCTTCAAATGCTTTATCATGATCCTCATACCAAAAACATGATGTGTTCTTACTTAGAATTTTGAAGAATGGAAAATACTTGTCCATGTATTTGGAGATGAATATGTTCAATGCCATTATTATTCCATTTAGGTGTTGAATCCCTTTTAGATTGGTAGGAAACTTTATGCTCACCAGAGCATGTATCTTGTCTGGGTTGGCCTCAATCCCTCGAGCAGATACAAGGTATTCTAAGAATTTTCGTGAAGCAACATCAAATACATATTTCTTAGGGTTAAGTCTAATGCCATAACTTTGCATTACGAAAAATATCTCTTCTAAGTCTTGGATGTGATTTATTGATTGTGTTGACTTTACTATCATGTCGTCCATATATACCTCCAAGTTTTTTCCCAACTAATCAAAAAACATTTTATTGATGAGACTTTTATATGTCACCATGCATTCTTCAATCCAAATGACATTCTGGTATAGTAGAAGGTCCTTTCCTTGGTGATGAAAGATATTTTCTCCTCGTCACCCGGGTGCATTATGATTTGATGGTAACTAGAATATGTGTCTAGGAAACTCATTAATCCAACCAATTGATCGATACTGGGGATAGGGAAATAATCTTTGGGGCATGCCTCTTTTAAATCTGAAAAGGCCACACACATAGGAGGTTACCCTTATGCCTTTTTCACGAGCATCACATTTGACAACCAAGTAGAAGTTTACTTTCCTTATAATCTTCATCTCTATAAGGGTGGTGACCTAACCTTTTGTCACCATATTCTTTTCCCTAAGGAACTTTCTCTTTCTTTGTTGGATAGTTCTAACCTTTAGATTGACATTCAACTTGTGGGTTATGATCTCTCGGTCAATCCTAGGCATATATGTAGGGGTCCACATTAAGACATCAGAGTTTTCTTGTAGAGATTAAGATAGTTGTTCTTCCATCTTTGTTTTTAAATTTGCACTCAACTTTAAAAGGTGACCTTGTTTCATATTGATAGATCTTGTAATTCATTTGAATTGACATATTATTCTAGACATTTATGATGAGTGCTCAAAAAGCACTAAAATAACCATGATTTTATGCACTTTAATTGATTAAAAATATATATATTTATATGTTTTATCATATATTTATATAAATTTGTCTTTTTCGGAATCACGGGTATTTTTATTGTTTTTCAGGAATTTTGGCCTAAAAACGCAATGTAAAGACTCAAAGAAGAATACTTGAAGCAATACATCACAAATAAATTGATAAATAAGTGGAAAAAGGTCAACAAACATGGAAAAATTGGACAAAATGGGTCGAAAAGGTCAAAAATGTCAAAAGACGGAAAACGCGGCCAAATTTCGCCGCCTTTACCAATGCGCAGAGTCAGCATACCATACATGTGATGCGCGCTTCACAAGGCTGATGATATGCTTCATACAGCACATGTTCACCGTTTCACGCGCTGCCGCGCCATACAGCAATACATGGCTATCAGAATGCCAGTGCGCTACCAACGCGTTTTTGACCCATTTTTCACGTGCAGCCGCCCATGACGTCATGCTGATGTCATTGATGACCTCAAGAGGTCCAAAACACGTTTTTATTTTTTAATATTTTTTTAACATTTTTTAATCATTTTTTCTCTCCATCCTCACCTATAAATACCCCCCTTCCATTCACTTCAAAACACACCTCAAAACCTCACTTCTCTCTTCTTTCTTTCTCTCATTTCTTAGTTTTTGAGTTTTCTTTAGTTTCTTTCTTAGTTTCTAAGCTTTTCTTAGTTTTTCTCTTAGTTTTTAGTTCAATTGTCTTAGGTTTAGAGTTCTTCTCTTTTTGAGAGGAACTTGTAATGTTTTTGTAATAATTTAGAATTTTTGATTCAATAAATGGAAGTGCAAATTCCGCTTGGAGGTTTTCTAGCAACGGGAATAGCGTCGAAGTTCTGTAAGGATTTTATTTTCTTTACAGATAATTTTATGCTTTATTCTTACATGTTAGACTTAATTTGTTTGTGATGAAATTTAACTGTCTAATTGTTTATAATCATGATATAATAATAACGTTGTTATGCTTGCGAAATATTAAATAGGTGAAAATTTCTAAAATGAATTGAGTTTATTTTTATTCAAGATTATATATTAAGGATGTTAGAGAGAAATATATTATTTTTCATTACAAACTTAAATCTGAAAGTTAGACTTTAAGGTTTAGTTATCCTGTCTAATTTAGAGTAGTCTTTCTTTTATTTGTTGGTACAATCGCCATTAGTTAGAGTGAAGCTCTATTTCAAAAGTTTTTATAAGAATTATTATGTGGAAATGTATTACAACATGTTTTCAATAGTGGTTTTAAAACTTGAAAGTTAGTACTTTCGGATAACTAAATTCTTAAGTTTAATTTGGACACCTTGAATAAAGTTTAAATCGTCTAACTCACCAAATTGGCATTTAAATAGTTCATTTTCAATCTCTTAGAAAAAGGAATTAATTTAATTAACCAAATTAGTTATCAACCCCACCCATAGGTGTTAATTGATTTGTTTAGTTAACAAAGAAGATCTAACCTCACCAAAGGTGGTATTCATACAAAAAGAGAATCAATAAAATATCAATTTATATCTTTAATAACCTAGATAATATGAAGCAAGCATAATTAACTTAGTTATTATATCCATAAATACTCCACTAATATAAATGATAAAATTTGCATGAATGTTTATTGAATCTGTATTTATATTTATTCATTGAATTTGTATCTATGTTTATTTTTTTATTTAATTAATCTGTATATATGTTTATTTTAATGTTATTAGATTAGAAACACAAAACCAAACTATCGTGACAGGATGTTTAGGATTTAATTTCGTTTTTAAAAGTTTGAATAATAAATTAAGAACCACATACATTCGCTTCCTTAGATCGACGTAAGGAGTATCTTATCATTTTCTACGAAATGATTCGCACTCTTGAGAGTTTTACAAATATTAAAACCAAAGTATTTGCGAGAATGGCGATCTGGTTTTCGCTAAATCAAGTTTTAGTAGCGGATTCTTGGAAGGAATAGCGTTTTTAATTTATTTATCAAAATTTTAAAAATATTTTTGTGTTGTAAATAATTGTGATATTTTAAAAAAAAAATAATAATAATAATAATAAATAAATAAAATAAAAATTAATCAAATTTCAAAATTTCATAAAAAATAAAAAAAAATAAATAAAAAAAAATAAAAAAATAAAAAAAATAAAAAAATAAATAAATAAATAATTTTTTTTTTTTATTATAGCATAAAAAGTAAATAATTTAGAAATTTGAAATTTGAAGTAAAAAAGTTTTTCAAGTAAAAAAAAAAAAAAAATAAAAATTTTTAAGTAAATAAGAAATAAGGTAATGTGAGTAGTAAAATAAAATTACCGTTCGTAAAAAAAAAAAAAAAAAAAAAATTAAAAAACTAAAAGGCATGAAAAGTAAAAATCTAAGGGAGTTAAATGCAGGAGACTAGTTCTTTGAAGCGCTGTCTAATCTTTCGCAGGAACGTTGTTAATTTGGTAGGAGAATGGTTTTTAAGAGCCATGACCACCATTCTTTCACGGGAACACTCTTGGTTAATACTAATTATGTTATTTAAAAAAAATAAAAAAATAAAAAAAAAATAAAAAAAGCGAAAAAAATAAAAAAAAAAAAATAAAAAAATAAAAAAATAAAAAAAAAAAGAATTAAAAAAATAAAAAAAAAAAAATTTTCTAGTGTTTTGAATTAAATGCCATGGAAATTTTCTAATTTCTTTATTTTTGTTGACAGGAGTTTTAAATTTACGTTTAAAAATAGTCTATGCGTGGTAGGAGATCCTTAGGAAACCCCTAACACCATATATAAATAATATTCATAAATTTAAACAAGGGTCAACAACACTGGATCCTTCCCATCAACAAGTTTTTGAGCCAAACATAGAACGTCTTAATCCTTTACTAGAACCAAAAGAAATGGAGGAAAACCAACATGTTAGGGAAACCACGATGAAAGAGTTTGCAAGACCGGTGATTGGCACGGCAAGAATCGCCGCTATCCGGTTGGGAGAAGGCTGCTAGAACTATGACCTTAAAAATATTCATTTTTCTATGCTTCCTTCCTTCTATGGGCTACCTAATGAAGATTCTCTTTCCTTTATGAGAGATTTCTATGCTACGGTCCAAACATTCCCCCTCGGTATTCTAAACGAGGATCAGCTTAGAATGAGATGTTTTCCGTACACCTTAAAGGATAAGGCTAAAGCTTGGTTGATGTCACTTACCCCTAGTTCTCTGATGACATGGGGTCAAATTTACAATAAATTCATGGGAAAATTCTATTCCCATCAAAAAACATCAGAGCTGAGAGGAAAGATTGCTACTTTCTCTCAGATGGAAGGAGAACCATTCCATGAAGCTTGGGATAGGTTCAAAATGTTTCTCACTCAATGTCCCCATCATAGCTTTCCCTACGGTTGCGAGAACCAATTCTTTTACGATGGACTTACACAACAATGTCGGTTCATTGTCGACAACGCCGCAGGAGGAGCAATAGGAGAAAAAGCGCATCGAAACGTATAATCTCTTTGAGATGTTGGGTGCTAATTCCCGTGAGAAAAGCTCCAGTGAGAAAAGGCTGGTGTTCGTGAGATTGACTCCGGTAATGAAGTTCAACAACAACTTGTTCAACTGACTAAGCAAGTTGCCGCTTCTCGCTACACAAACCAACACAAATAATGAACAATATGGTTTGTACGACAACATAGGACAAGGTACTTGGCTTGTCCATATCAAGGAGATACAACCTGACCTGAGCGAGGTTAATGGGGTGGGAGCATACCAACAAAGACCAAGGTTTGATCCAAATTCAAATACCTATAATCCTGGGTGGAGAAGTCATCCAAATTTCTCTTGGAGGCAAAATAACCCTCGCTTTCCCTCAAAGCTCAAACCAGGCGGGCCAAGAATTCCACCCACCTATTCCACGAAGCATTCCAAATAAACCAACCCTGGAGGACAACTTGAATTCTTTTATTCAAGTTTGTAGGGACAATCAATCAAAAACCAATCAACGGTTGGACTCTGTGGAAGCTTCTATCAAAAAGGTGGAAGTTCAAGTTGAACAGTTAGTTGAACATTTGCAGAAAGGAAAAATTGAAACTTAGATGAATTCAATGAAGAGGAGACATTGAGTTTTTCATTCTGCAATCTCCAAGCAACGTCTTACTAGAAGACGATAAATTTTAGTCCTACATGGGAGGTCACCCATTATTGTATTTTCCTTTGTTTTAGTTTGCGTGTAATAAAAAAAAAAAATATTTCAAATAAAATAAATTCGTTTGTTTCAAAAATTGTGTCCCTTCGTTTAAATTAAAAAAAAAAAAATAATAATAATAATTTAGGTTCCTTGCATTTTTTTAGAGATATCTACCATTGTTTTTAAAAGCAAAATGCTGATTCACAATAGGAGGAGGATCATTTTCAACTACAAACAACCATGGGAGATGCTGAAGATAGGCGGAAAAAGATGAAAGACTATACAATGCCAATCATTGGCAATGTAACTTCCGGCATCCAATTGCAAGAGGCTGCAAGGAATTATGAATTGAAAAAGATTCATTATTCTTTGTTGCCTTCCTTTTACGGTATCCCTAATGAAGATCCTTTGCATTTCATTCGAGAATTCTATGCTATTGTCCAAACCTTTCCACTACATGAAATTAGTGAAGATCAACTTAGGATGAGGTGTTTTCCTTACACTCTCAAAGATAAAGCTTGGTCATGGTTCATTACTCTACAAATGTGTTCTCTTAAAACTTGGGAGGCGATCTATGAAATTTTTATGGGTAGGTTCTATTCCCATCAAAAGATCATTGATCTAAGAACAAAGATAGCAACATTTTCTCAAATGAATGAAGAGCCCTTTCATGAAGCGTGGGAACGATTCAAACTCCTTTTCATTCAATGTCAAAATCATAGCTTTCCACTACAGCCTACAAAACCAATTCTTTTACGATGGATTGACACTACTGAGTCAATACATGGTTGATAATCTTCTTGGAGGTCTTTGTAGGAGAAAAGACAATGAGAGGAAGCCTATAATCTCTATGAGCTATTGGGTTCTAATTCCCAACAAAGAAGTGGTGGAAGGAAAGCAAAGGTCAATGAGGTCGGCTTTGATGATGATATAACCTTGCAAATTGTCGAATTGACTAAACAAGTGAAATTCCTCACATCTCACCAAATTTCAAGTCAAGAGGTATGTGGAGTGTGTTGTTCAATTGGGCATGGTACTGTAATTATTCAAATACTTGTGATTCTAGTGTCGATGCCATAGAGGAAGTCCAATATTTTCAAAAGTATCATCCAAACACCTATAATCACCCAACCTACAACCACCCTTACCCACCAAGCCAATCTTTTAAACCAACCTTAGAAGATAGCTTGAATGCTTTTATTCAAGTTAGTCGTGACAACCAACCGATGACTAATCAAAGGTTGAACACCATGGAGGCTTCGGTTAAAAGAATTGAATCTAAAGTTGGGCAACCGGCTGAACAAATGCAAAAGAAAGAACTGTGAAAGTTGCCCACCAACGAGAACAAGCAAAAGATGTTAGAACCCTTCAAGTGGTAAGGTAGTCAATACCGGTGTACACGAAATCTCTAACAAAGTTAAGGCGACATTCTAATCTCACAAAAAGGAGAAACAAGTGTTAAACTTCACAAGCTTTCTGAAAAACTCATTGGGGGTCATCCGACACTCCCCAAAATTCAAAAGACAACAGAACCACACCGTATGCAAGTACCTTTTCCCACCTATTGAAAGAGTCCAAACAAGATAAGCAATTCAATGATCTTTTAATATGCTCTCTAAAGTAAATATCAATTTACCATTATTAGAAGTGATCATGAATGTGCCCTCATATGCCAAGTTTTTCAAAGAGTTGAACACTAAGAAAAGGAGGTATGAACCGAATGAACGAGTAGTAGTGTCGAGAAATTTCTAATACTGTACTTCAAGACAAACTACCCCTAAGTTGAAAGACCCTGGAAGTTTTATTATAAACATAACTATGGGGATAGGAAGGTTGCTAAGGCAATGCTTGATTTAGGTGCTAGTATAAATTTGATGCCCTACTCTATATTCTCACATTTCAATCTAGGGGATTTAAAACCCACAACTATGTCCCTGACTTGCAGATAGATCTCTTAAATATCCGGAGGGAATAGTTGAGGATGTTTTGGTGCAGGTAGACAAACTGATAATACCCGTTGACTTTGTGGTTCTGGATATGCAAGAAAATCCGGCATTGGACAGAGAGCATACAATATTGCTTGGTAGACCATTTATGGCAACTACTAAAACTATTATTGATGTCCAAGATGGAAATTTGACAATGACAGTCTTAGGAGAGACTCTTCATTTCAAAGTTTTTGATTCTTCACCTTTCCCTTCTATTTACGCCATCGATGAAATATTCGAAGTTGATCCTTTGGATAATCTTATCCAAAACACCTTTTTCCAAACCAGAATAGAAGACAAGCTTGAAACTGTTCTTACACTTGAAAAGGTTGAAGAAGATTTAGATGAAGAAATTAAGGGGTACCTTGAACAACTAGACAATAATGAAGTGATGACAAAATCTAGTGCACTTTTAAATCTACCCAGTTCTTCATCTGTTAAAGAGGCCAATCCACACGAACTTGAACTCAAAGACTTACCCGAGCACTTAAAATATGTGTTTTTGGGAGAAGGAGAAACATATCCAGTGATAATTTCTTCAACCTTGACCAAACCACAAGAAAAGGAACTCATCAAAGTTGCTTAAGCAGTTTAAGAAATCTATAGGTTGGAGTATAGGGGATATAAGAGGCATTAGTCCAACAATGTGTATGCACAAGATCAACTTGGAGGATGGTGCTAAACCTGTACGAGAGGCCCAAAGAAGACTAAACCCAAACATGCAAGAGGTAGTTAAAAAGGAAATCCTTAAATTATTAGGAGAAGGGATTATCTATCCTATTGCGGATAGTAAGTGGGTTAGTCCAGTGCATGTGGTACCAAAGAAATCTGGGATAACAGTTGTTAAAAATGATAAAAGTGAATTAGTGCCCACTAGAATAATCAATTGGATGGAGAATGTGTATAGATTTTAGGAAACTAAATTTATATACGAAAAAGGATCACTTTCCTCTTCCATTCATTGATCAAATGTTGGAAAGATTAGTAGACCTAATTTTCTTGTTTTTGGATGGACTGTCTGGATATTATCAAGTACCCATAGCAGGAAGATCAGGAAAAGACCACATTTACATGTCCTTTTGGGACATTTGATTTTCGCAGAATGCCATTTGGGTTATGCAATGCTCCTGCCACTTTCCAGAGATGCATGATATCCATTTTCTCGGACATGGTGGAGAAGTTCATTGAAATTTTCATGGACGATTTCTCTGTCTTTGGGAACTCATTTGATGATTGCTTACATAAATTGACTTTGGTTTTAGAAAGATGCATTGAATGCAATCTAACCCTTAGTTGGGAGAAAAGTCATTTTATGGTTCAACAAGGGATAGTTTTGGGACATATAATTTCAAACAAGGGTATTGAAGTTGATAAGGCAAAAGTTGAATTGATATCCAAACTACCTCCCTACATCCGTGAAGGGGATAAGAAGCTTCTTGGGACATGCAGGATTTTCTGCAGACGATTTATTAAAGATTTCTCTAAAATAAGTCGTCCTTTATGTAACTTATTATCCAAAGATCTTGAATTTGACTTCAACAATGACCGCCTTATTTCCTTTAATACCTTGAAAGAGAAACTAACATCTACCCCTGTTATAATGGCACCAAACCTGGTCTTTACCTTTTGAGATAATGTGTGATGCTTACGATTATGCAATAGGAGCAGTCCTGGGACAAAGAGTGGATAAGCGTTTACATGTCATCTACTATGCTAGCAAAACACTCAATGATGCCCAAATGAATTACACCACCACCGAAAAGGAATTCTTGGCTATAGTATTCTCTTTAGACAAATTTTGGTCTTATTTAGTAGGATCTAAAGTGATTGTACATTACGATCATCTTTGCTTTAAGATACCTATTAAGTAAACCAAATGCCAAACCAAGATTAATCGAATGGGTCTTACTCTTTACAAGAATTTGACCTAGAAATCAAGGATAAGAAAGGCGTTGAAAACTTAGTAGCCGACCATTTGTCTAGGTTGATTTCGACTTCAATTCTCTTAAAGATGAGAGTAATGATGATATAGTTGAAACCTTTCACGATGAGCAGTTATTTTTCATAGGTCAGAACCCGTGGTATCTTGATATTGTAAACTATCTTGCCACTTTGGTGTTTTGCGACCTAACACTTCATATCGGGACAAGAAAAGGTTTTTAAAACTATTAAGGACTATTTCGGGATGACCCTTATTTATACAAGATTGGTCAAGATCAAGTCATCCTGGAGATGTGTACCGGAAGAAGAACATAAGAGCATTCGACTTTTTGTCATGAACTTCATTGTGGGGGTCATTTTGGAGGTGAAAAGACAGCCCGTAAGATATTACGATCTGGATTCTTTTGGCCCACTCTTTTTAAAGATGCTCATATGTTTTGTGCACAATGTGATAGATGTCAAAGAACAGGAAACATAAGCAAAAGAGATGAAATGCCTTTGACATCTAATTTAGTTGTTGAACTCTTTGATGTATGGGATTGACTTCATGGGTCCTTTTCCCCCATCTAATGGTTTTCAATACATTTTGGTTCTTTGTGGATTATGTGTCCAAGTGGGTAGAAGCTATCCCCACCAAAACCAATGATGCTAATGTTGTTGTGAAATTCTTGAAAGATTTCATATTCGGTAGGTTCGAATGCCTAGAGCTATAATAAGTGATGGAGGTAGCCATTTTTGTAACAAACTCTTTGATGGAGTACTAAACAAGTACAACATCACACATAAAGTAGCTACTCCATATCATCCTCAAACTTCCGGTTTAGTGGAAGTGAGCAATAGGCAAATTAAGTGGAGTCTTGGAACGCATGCGTGCGTCCGTCAAGGAAGGATTGGGCATTTAAGCTAAATGATGCCTTATGGGCATACCGCACCGCTTACAAAACACCTATTGGGATGAGCCCTTATCGGTTAATCTTTGGGAAAGCGTGCCACCTTCGATTGAACTTGAACACAAAGCTTATTGGGCAATTAAAGAGTTAAACATGGATTTAGATAAAGCGGTGAAAAACGATTACTCGGCTTCATGAGTTGGAAGAAATTAGGAATGAAGCCTATGAGAATGCCAAATTATACAAGGAGCGTACTAAGCGCTATCATGACAAGAGGCTAGTTCCTAAGACTCTTCACCCTGGAATGAAAGTTCTTTTATTTAACTCTCGTTTGAGATTGTTTCCAGGAAAGTCGAGATCAAGATGGGATGGACCATTCAAAATAGTTCAAGTATTTGAACATGGAGTAGTGGAACTATTGGACTCCAAGACACAAAAACGTTCAAAGTCAATGGCCATCGTGTCAAGCCTTATTTAGAAGAACCAAACAACATTGCTGAAATGGATTGCATTTGGCTGAGTAACCCTTAGCACCAAAAAGATACGTCTTGCTAAGACGTTAAACTAAGCGCTGGATGGGAGGCAACCCATCATTTTAGGTAAAATAAAAAAAAATTTTTGTTTGTTATTTGTTTTCTTTACTTAATTTTATTGTTTATTTCATTTTAATTGCATGTGAATAATTTTTAAATTGTTAGAACTAAAAATATTTGTTGAGATGTTAGAAGTTTACAGCGATCTGTCTGTATACACTTTAATGATGAATATGATGGATGCACCTGCATTACTACTTGCACATTCTCAGGAAATAGGTAATCTTTCTTCTCTTCTCTCTTTATCTTTAATTTACAGTTGTTACATTGAGGACAATGTAAGTTCTAGGTTGGGGGTGGTGAAAAGTTACCATGCTTAATTAAAAAAAATAAAATAAAATAAAAATATACTTTTTGTGTGGTTGGTTTTATTTCTATTTTGTGTGATTTAGTAACTTTTTGGAATAAAAAAAAAAAAAAAAGAGAAAGTTTCACAAAAGTTTATCATTTCTTTAAATCAAATTTAAGTAAATAGTTAAGTCTTTTGTACTGTTAGATTAATTTTTGAAAACATATCATGAAATATTTTGTAATTATTTTTGATAATTAGTTAGTTTTTGTCATAATTAGTATTTCTTGATAAGATGTTGAAATTATATTAAACCCAAAATCGGTGTTTATGAGTTTTTTTTAGTGGAGACTACCTTTGTGAGATATAATTTGAGCCTAATTTCCTTTATTCAGAGTGAAATATATATTTTTTTTCTACTCCAAACACATTTCTTATTTCTTCAAATTTTTAGATGATCTCTATAGGTATTAGCATTGAATGTATGAATTTTTTTCATTTTAATAGAGTATCATATATTTTTGATTATTATTTTTGCTTAGATTAAATGATTTGAGTAGAAGTTGATAGTATATGCTTATATCTCATTTATGCATGACTACTACAAAAACAAAAAGACATATCTGGGGTTACCTAAACCAAGATCAAACAGAAAAGCCACAAAATTAACCACTCACCAAAATCCAAAAAAATGTACAATCTGTACATGGGTTGACTCTCTAAAAAATACATATATTGAGAAATATCTACAGAAAAAAAAGAGAGAGATAAAAATAGTATCATCTACATACTATAACCCGCATTGCCTACAAAGTTGTGAGTAAAGGCTAATTACAAAAGAAAGATATAAGAAGTAATTCCCCAAAAAGTCATTGCAATTTCTTCATTCGTAAAAGGCATATATCTTGAAATTCTTTCTTAATGAGTTTGATTTATGCATGAAAATAATTTTTATATATGATATCTTTATAATTTATACATTTGATTCCTTTCATGAGATCAATGTTAAAATAACACTTTGAGCCTTTATTCTTTATACATATGCGAACATATTAGTTCATTTCTATACATCAACTCTTTCGCATATAAATTAGTATGAGTGTTTGAACCCATAGGATTCAGTGTTTTGAGAGTATTGACTTGTGAGGAATAGAGTCGAAGCGAATTCTGATTCATGACACTGAAATTGGGTGAAATTAAATGGATACATTTTTGATATGAAATATGAAAATGATTTTCGACTAATTATTATAATAAATCATGATTGTTTAAAGAGATTAAGATAACTTATGCTTGAGATTTTAATTACGATCTTAAAGGAGATTAAAAAGTATGAGACATTTTTGTGAAATGTTGATAATTTGTGATTTTGTTGTAAATTTAATTTTTAAGTTGTTTGTTTTTATTGTTTCTTTTGTTTTTACATTTAGTGCAATGTTTGTGGGTATCATTCTTGAAAACCTCACGAGACTCAAACTCGTCCACTAGGGCAACCTAGGGGTTTAAAGGCTTGTTGCATAGGCTAAATGCAACCGTGTCAATCCACGGAAGTGATTTAGGATAGTTTAATTTTTAGTTTTTATCGCTTCTCTTGCTAAGGGACTAGCAAGAAGCCTGGTCAAGGTTGTGATGAGTGCTCAAAAGCACTAAAATAACCATGATTTTATGCACTTTAATTGATTAAAAATATATATATTTATATGTTTTATCATATATTTATATAAATTTATCTTTTTCGAATCACGGGTATTTTTATTGTTTTTCGGGAATTTTGGCCTAAAAACGCAATGTAAAGACTCAAAGAAGAATACTTGAAGCAATACATCACAAATAAATTGATAAATAAGTGGAAAAAGGTCAACAAACATGGAAAAATTGGACAAAATGGGTCGAAAAGGTCAAAAATGTCAAAAGATCGGAAAAACGCGCGCCGCGGCCCGGCCAGCGCCACAAGCGCCAGAGTCGCCTGGGCCGCGCGACATGCTTCCAGCGCGCTGGCTATGCATGTTCACGCTGCTGCCGCGCTTCAAAAGCCTTGTACAATGTGTGTATGCCCAGCCCGGCGGCCAGCGCGCCTTAAACGCGTTTTTGACCCATTTTTCACGTGCGGCCGCCCCATGACGTCATGCTGATGTCATTGATGACCTCAAAGAGGTCCAAAACACGTTCTTTATTTTTTTAATATTTTTTTTAACATTTTTTTAATCATTTTTTCTCTCCATCCTCACCTATAAATACCCCCCTTCCATTCACTTCAAAACACACCTCAAAACCTCACTTCTCTCTTCTTTCTTTCTCTCATTTCTTAGTTTTTGAGTTTTCTTTAGTTTCTTTCTTAGTTTCTTTCTTAGTTTCTAAGCTTTTCTTAGTTTTTCTCTTAGTTTTTAGTTCAATTGTCTTAGGTTTAGAGTTCTTCTCTTTTTGAGAGGAACTTGTAATGTTTTTGTAATAATTTAGAATTTTTGATTCAATAAATGGAAGTGCAAATTCCGCTTGGAGGTTTTCTAGCAACGGGAATAGCGTCGAAGTTCTGTAAGGATTTTATTTTCTTTACAGTTATTTTTATGCTTTATTCTTACATGTTATATTTAATTTGTCTGTGATTAAATTTAACTGTGCTAGCTGTTTATAATCATGATATAATAATAACGTTGTTATGCTTGCGAAATATTAAATAGGTGAAAATTTCTAAAATGAATTGAGTTTATTTTTATTCAAGATTATATATTAAGGATGTTAGAGAGAAATATATTATTTTTCATTACAAACTTAAATCAAAGTTAGACTTTAAGGTTTAGTTATCCTGGTCTAATTTAGGGTAGTGCTCTTTTATTTGTTGGTCCGATCGCCCGGTAGTTAGAGTGAAGCTCTATTTCAAAAGTTTTTATAAGAATTATTATGTGGAAATGTATTGACAACATGTTTTCAATAGTGGTTTTAAAACTTGAAAGTTAGTACTCGGATAACTAAATTCTTAAGTTTAATTTGGACACCTTGAATAAAGTTTAAACTGTCTAACCCCACCAAAGGTGGCATTTAAATGGTTCATTTTCAATCTCTTAGAAAAAGGAATTAATTTAATTAACCAAATTAGTTATCAACCCCACCCATAGGTGTTAATTGATTTGTTTAGTTAACAAAGAGTATCTAACCCCACCAAAGGTGGTATTCATACAAAAAAGAGAGAATCAATAAAATATCAATTTATATCTTTAATAACCTAGATAATATGAGCAAGCATAATTAACTTAGTTATTATATCCATAAATACTCCACTAATATAAATGATAAAATTTGCATGAATGTTTATTGAATCTGTATTTATATTTATTCATTGAATTTGTATCTATGTCTATTCTTTTATTTAATTAATCTGTATATATGTTTATTTTATGTTATTAGATTAGAAACACAAAAACCAAACTATCGTGACAGGATGTTTAGGATTTAATTTCGTTTTTAAAAGTTTGAATAATAAATTAAGAACCACATACATTCCTTCCTTAGATCGACCTTGGGAGTATACTTATCATTTTCTACGAAATGATTCGTGCACTTGCGAGAGTTTTACAAATATTAAAACCAAAGTATTTGCGAGAATCGGCGATGCCGGTTTTCGCTCATCAATTTACCTCCTAACCTCATTTGAAAAGGGCCTTGCGTTAGTTGCTACTTGAGAGTGACCTCCTTAAAGGTGGCATTGTAGCAACTCTTAGCCTTTTCCTAGTCTCCTTTTATCTCTTTCTTATCCTCCTCAATTGGGAATTTGATGACTTGATGGAAAGTGGATGAGATTGCCTTCATCTTATGTATCCATAGCCTACTCAAGATGGCATTATAGTCATCCAAGACATCAATTACCACAAAATTGGTCATCATTATTGATCATTTGGCCATAATAGGTAGCACTATAGTCCAAACATCATAAATGGTGCTACTGTTGAACCCTACTAGGGGTAGCTCTCTCCTTACGATGTCAACCACTTTTACACCTAGGGTTCTTGATATAGATAGAAAATGAACATCCACTAACACCTAGTGTCAAACATGATCCGAAAAATATCATAAATAATGTTGATATATAGTTTTAATAGCATAAATTTAATTTAACCTCTAAAATTTTTTGGATAGAAATTTAATCTCTAAACATATTAGACACCTGGTATTATTGATATTAGTAAAATTTATATTGAAGTTTGTATTAGGTAAAAAAATCATAAAAAATATAAGCACCTATGTATGTTACCTACAAATCACAACATGAAAAGTGAAATACTTGCATTGTGAAGAATTATATCATAAGTAAATAATTACGTCACGTTTAATTTATTTAAAATAAAATATTCAAATATTGTTTAATTGTGTAAGATATTCTCTTCAAATATTGTATAGTTGCTAATTGTAACATAATTTCACATTTCAAATCTTTCCTAATTTAAATAGAAGTTTTATATATTCAAATATTGTTTAATTATAAAGAAGAAGGAAATAATATTAGTTTAATTATATAATTATCTAAAAATAAAGTACTTAATCATATAATTAATGGGTTTAGTCAGTTAGATCTCATACTTTAACAAAATAATTAAATTGATATAAGTTACATATTGTCATTGAAATTATTAGGTGATATATATACATAATAAAAATATATTTGTTAAGTATATACATAATTAACTAAGAATAACTTAATAATTTTAATTTATAATAGATGATAAATTAAAAAAAAAGATTCATATGTAACAAAAAGTTTAGAATCTCTTTTTTTATGGTAAAAAGAAAAAACACTTTGATTTGAAAATGGTGAAATTTAAGGATATTATATCTTTATTTGGCATCAAAAAGTTTAAAATTCATCTAATACCTATGAACATGAAGATCCCATATTTTTCACATGTATTATTCTCTTTTAAATAAAAAAAATCACAATTGAATTATTTGACTCTTTTTGACAAATTATGAGACTAATTAGGATTATACCAAAAATAACAAGGCTAAATTGCTAACTTTTAAAAATAACGGAACTAATTTGATCCCTCATTCATAAAGAAAGTCCTATATATATTTTTACATATTGTGTACAAGAAATGTATTTTAGTAGAAAATTAAATTTCATTAATAAAAAATCATAAAAATTGAAATTTCAACAAAAACAATTTATTGTTGTTAGAGAACATTAATTTCAATGTCTATGATTCAATGATCATAAAATATTAGGTTTGTTATGGTAAAATTACAAATATGATAAGAAAATATTATTTTCAGTGTGTCATAAAGAAAGGCATCGGCAAACATGTATATAGCAATGAGGGCATGGAAAGCCTCCCGTGCCATATATGTATGAAGCAGCCAAGGCATGCCATGACATGCAAATTTTAATCACCACCAAGGCATGTCATGACACGCATATGCTTACTACAATCAAGGCACACATGTCCAACAAAATCTTGTCAAAAAAATCATGTCAAAAGTATAAATTTTTGACAAGTTTTTTACAGACATGCTAAGAAAAGTATAATCTACCGTTATAATAATTTTCATAATTTATGGATATAAGAAGTTTTTTTTATTTTTTGAAGTCAAAATATTTGAAAAATTATAAAAACAAATTTAAATTCTACAAAAATGGTTGGTTCTTTTTGGAGAACATTCAATTGATTTTCCATGATTTATTGATAATAAAATACTATGTTTGGCATAGTAAAAATACGAAAATAATATAAAAATTTTATTTTTAAATGTCAATATGTGTCACAACGGCATGTCATAGCACACACATGTCCACCACCATCAAGACACATGCCTTTGTTATATCCAAATTATCATAATAACTATATTTCGTTTAATTGTGTCATGATGAGTCTTTTTTTAACTTAAGGGTGAAATGAATTTTTATGAACAAGAGGTCTATCTAAATTATAACACACATTATCACAACCACACATCGCATGCCATAAGTGACCACATCATGTAAATTGTTGAGAATAATCATATTTTATGTAATTGTTTTATAATAAGTCCTTTTATTTAGACCAAATGAAGAAACAGAGTTGTAAACAACAAGATCATTTGGATACTCTTCTAGATAACACATCCACTAATAATGAAAAAGGCATATGATGTGGCATATACGCCCTTATCACTATGGCATGCCAAGCCAAGCCATGCCATGGCACACACATGTGCCTATAGACAAGCTATATGCCATGGTACACGTGCTCCCTCTAACAACCACTACCACCATATGCAAATCCATAAATGTTGAGGGCGTTTTAGTCTTTGCATTACTGTTGAGGAAATCTTGGGAGATTTTCTAAATTCTATATTCCTTTAGGTGGCGTTTGGTTCGTGGAATGGAATCAAAATCGAAATCGGAATCGGAATGGAATGGAATGGAAAGGAAACAATTTTGTTTGGTTTGACCACTGGAATCAAGCTCAGAATCAGGATTATAGTGTTTGGTTTGCCACTGGAATGGAATGAAAAAAGCTGTAAATGACCTTAATACCCCTACATGCTGTAAAGTTCAAATAATGTCATTTAATTACTATTTTTTCGTCAGACAAAATAAATTATTGAAATCATTATTTTTCTAAATAAGTATTACTTAATTAAAAAGAAATATATTATTAAAATTATTATTTTTCTAAATAGGGTTTATGGTTTTGAGGTTTGGGATGTGTGATTTAGGGTTTAGGGATTTAGGGTTTGAGGTTATATTTTTAGGTTAAGGTTTAGGGTTTTAGAATTTTGGATTTAGGGTTTAGGGTTTTAGAGTTTTAGGGTTTAAGGTTTAGGGTTTATGGTTTTAGGATTTGGAATTTGGGGTTTAGGGTTTGGGGATTTATGTTTTAGGGTTTTAGGATTTATGTTTTAAGGTTTAGGGTTTAGGGATTTGGAATTTGGGGTTTAGGGTTTTGGGATTTATGTTTTAGGGTTTTGGGTTTTGGGATTTATGTTTTAAGTTTTAGGGTTTTAGGGTTTAGGGTTTTTGAGATTTGGGGATTTGGGGTTTAGGATTTAGGGTTTTAGGATTTGGAATTTGGGATTTAGTGGTATAGGGTTTAGGGATTTGGGATTTATGTTTTAGGGTTTTGGGATTTATGTTTTAAGGTTTAAGGTTTTAGGGTTTAGGGTTTAAGGTTTTATGATTTTAGGATTTGGATTTAGGGTTTTGAAATTTTGGGTTTAGGGTTTTGGAATTTTGGGTTTAGGGTTTAGGGTTTTGGAATTTTGGGTTTGAGAATTTGGGATTTGAATTTAAGGTTATATTTTATGTGAGGGTAGAATTGAAAAAAAAAGTTTAAATGAGAATGGAATAATGATTACCAAAGGTGGGAGAAGGAATTGTGATTCCTTCTCTTTTAATAATCAGATTCCATTCCGCCCTCAATTCCGTCCAACCAAACACACAAAATGAAAGAAATCAATTCTGATTCCATTTCATTCCCTCCAACCAAACGTAGGGTTAGTCTATACACAGAGAATTTCGAATGTCAATTGTTAAAGTTTTAATGCATAATAAATTAGTAGATAAAGTCAAACATATGAGTAAAAACTATATTGATTTTTATTAAGAGTAATAAAAATAATTTAAGATATTTTTATATTTATTTTTATTATTAATTTAAAATAAATTATAAAGTATTTTCATAGTAATATAAATACTTATTTTTTCATATTTTTTAATAATATCTTAAAATATTTTATTTTTCATAAATTTATATAATAATTTATTATTTTTTTATTTTATTTTATTTTAAAAAAATCTTATTTTTTAATAATAATAATAATATTATTTTTATTATAATTTTTTTATTCTTTTAACAAAATATGAATTGTTAAAGCAAGAAGCTCAAATAGGTAATAAGAAATAATAATAATAATAAATTTAATAAAAGTTGTAAATAATTATTTTTATTTTTTATTTTTTTAATTACGTGGTTCATATATTTAGAATTGATTTGAACAAAAGACAACGCGCCCTTTGAAGCAATGCTTTATGTCATTTTGCTTATTTTAAGAATAGGGTCGTCTTTACCCAGAGATATGGAATAGAATAGAGAGAGAAAAAAATAGCAAAAAGAAACAGAGAAGGTGAAGAAGGGAGATACGGAGAGACAGTTTTATTAATATGGCTATCTGTCTAACACATAGACTTAGACCCTATTAGGTAGGTCACATCTCCAATTTGAACTTGTATGAATATGGGTCATATTTGATACATTATAGGCACTAGTAGGTGTCGTAGGGATGTCTTCTAGTTTAGGAGATTGTGGCTTTAACAGACATTCTAAAATGGTCTAGAACATATTCTCCATTATGTTTAGATGAATTTCCATATGTTCCCTTTGTTGATGCTCCATTCGGGCCCATTATAACTATAGTGGTGTAGGGTTGGCAACCTGGATAGGAGGTGGCACAACTTGTTGCTTATAGTAGCTTGGTTGCTCGAGTTGGTTCATCTTGAAATAATAGAAATTTGTGGTCTTTAAAAACGATATAGAGTGAACTTCTTCTAAAGTAGTTTTCTTTTGAACTTTTATTATGTTTTCTTTTGAACTTTTATTATGTTTTCTTTGAAGATCACCTAGTTTAGAATACTAGAGAACATTATAAATATTTTTCTTTCTAGTTATGAGTCTACTAGTAGAGCACACTTGTTCCCATAGAAGGTGCCAGATATTGATACCAATTTTTTTAACAGTAATGATTGGATGCACCTCTAATTCTTATGTAACTAGGAATAGAGAACGCGATAATATGACATTAAACGACTATGGGGTATGGTGGCCTTTTGGATTTCAATGCTTAAGTAAGTTCAAGTAGTGAGAAGAAAGATGAGACTAATATCTTTCATTGTGATGTAGAGAGATATTTAAGGAAAGAGTATTGATCTTAATGTCTGTAGTTATGAGAAGAAGTTATGCTTAATGGTGAATGGTAGTGAATACTATAGAAGGAAATATATCTATTAATAACTGTTATCTATAGTGATAGACTTATCTTTAACTTTTGGAGTTTTATATGTTTATTTATCTCATAAATAGATAATTAAGAGTTTGAATGCCGATCATTTATCTTATTAGATATTTAATTGATATTGATGCTTATATGCTGACTCAATGTTGATTGGATTGACCTGTAAGTCATTTTTTGTAAATAAAATTGATTTCATTCTATATTCATCAAAATAAAAATTATATAAACTACATAAAATTTAGATAGATATGAGTAAGTAATATGCTATTATAATTGTTGTATTTTTAGGTGATATATGAAGAAGGGATATTGAAGAGAGTATAAAATTAGTCAAGATGTTCATTAATATTAACATAATGAACCCAATGTCAAGGTGTTCATTTATGTAAAGCCATGGCCTTCTCTCTTTCTCTTCTTACATCTTTTATATGTACTAATTTATTTATTGAACTCTTTTTGTGATCAATGAATTGAACTTTAAGAGACTTTTTTGTTTCTTAGTGTTTGAGAAATAGAGTGAGAAAGTTCATAAGAATATAAAATATCTGGACTTGGGACTCATATTAGTACGAGATTAATAAGTGAGGCTTAAGGAATTTGATTTGGTGTATGAGAAATAGAGAAAGATTCATATAAATTGGATTGGATTAGTATGTATATATGTTATGTTTGGTTAATAAGGTAGAGATATTTGTTGTTTATAAAAAAAATAGGAAATTGTGGGTTTTAGAGAGGAGGAGAAACAAGAACAAAAGTAGTGTCAATAACTAGATATCAAAGGGAGAGAGAATGGCCAAATGAAAAAAAAATCCAAAGCTAATGAGTAGAACTAATGCTCTCGTTTTTTTCTTAAACCCTTGTGTTGTTTAAAAAAAATGTTTTTTTAGTGTGAACTTCGGGGGGGACACTTTGTATCATAGTTTGGATGATCAAATCAAAAAATTCAAATCGAATAAAAATTGAATTAAATTTATGCAAGCTTAAATAATTCGAAAATAATCAAATTGGGTTGAAACTAGCCCGTTAAATCAAAGTTAAATTAAAAATGTTGTGATTTTGTGATACATATCTAAAATGTTATAGATGAAATTTCTAAAGTATGAAATGTTGTATAGATTGTTTTCAATCTTATTGTTTGAATGATAATATAATAATGTAATGTTAATGTATTTTTTGTGATTGATTAGTTATTGTAACATTATTTCTTTCATTTTTATTGTTGAATGTAATGATATTTGTAGTAATGATCTTTAATATCATTAAATTTTTTTTTAATTTATAAAAAAATACAACTAATTAGTAAAAATATACAATTAATAATTGAAGTTAATTTGAACTAGTTTGGGATAGTTTATTTATGTATGCATTATGTTGGTGAACAAATAATCTAATTAATTTATTTAAATTAAAAAATTTAATATAATCTGTTGTATTCAAATGAATTGGATTTACAGATTTTAGTATCATGTCAAATTTGGATTTGAATGTATATAGTCTATTCTAATTCTAAATAAATAATATAATTATTTTCTTAAAAAAATTAGATTAATAGTGTAATTAAATAAGTATTTTTATACAAAATAAGAAAGATATTAAATATCACGAAAAAATGTATAGCATATTATATCTACCATTTTTTACCTACGTACCCACGGCCAAAAACTTCCTGATAAATCAATCTGTCATTCCCTGACTTTCAATCACGTGTCAAAATAAAGTTTTCTCCAAATTCTTTCGTTTATCTATCAGTATTAAGTGTAACAGTAACATCTTAATCGATAATTAAAAATATGGGTCACTGTAAACAGAAAGACGATCATCAATTTAAATTTTAATATCATATATTATATCCAATCTCATTATTTTAATATTTAATACTATGTCAGTTAATACAACTCATCCTCTAAACAAGGAACAATATGATTTAATCCAATGGTGGAAAATAGATTAAGAGCATAAAAACCAAGACATGTCCGGCTAGGAAGGCTACAACCACATAGATATTCTCCAAACAGATTTTGTACTTACTTTTATTATATTTTTTAAGTACAGAAATAATAAGAAAAATAAAAAATTGTATGGACCTTTTCAAAACTGTTGAGGGCGTTTTAGTCTTTGCGCTTAATAGCTGTTAAAGGAAATCCTGGGGGATTTTCTAAATTCTATATTCCTCTAGTCTCTACACCGAGAATTTGGAATGTCAATTGTTAAAGTTTTAATGGCATTAAAAATTAGCAGATAAAGTCAAACATATGAGTAAAAATTATATTGATTTTGATTAAGAGTAATAAAAATAATAATGAAAATAATTTAAGATATTTTTGTTATTAATTTAAAATAAATTATAAAGTATTTTCATAGTAATATAAATACTTATTTTTTTCATATTTTTTAATAATATCTTAAAATATTTTATTTTTCATAAATTTATATAATAATTTATTATTTTTTTTCATTTTATTTTATTTTAAAAAAAATCTTATTTTTTAATAATAATTTTTTTATTATAATTTTGTTTATTCTTTTAACAAAATATGATCATATTGTTAAAGCAAGAAGCACAAATAGGTAATAAGAAATAATAATAATAATAAATTTAATAAAAGTTGTAAATAATGATATTTATTTTTAATTAATTGGTTTATATATTTAAAATTGATTTGAACAAAAGACAAGGCGCCCTTTGAAGCAATGCTTTATGTCATTTTGCTTATTTTAAGAATAGGGTCGTCTTTACCCAGAGATATGGAATAGAATAGAGAGAGAAAAAAATAGCAAAAAGAAACAGAGAAGGTGAAGAACGGAGATACAGAGAGACAGTTTTATTAATATGGCTTTAAAGGAAATATATAGGTGTAAGAAATGGATTTATTGATATGAATAAACGAATGTTTACAACCTATTTATACAAAAGAAAAGCAAATTTGTAATAATTAAAAATAAACATAATTATGGAGAGCATTGCTCACGACAAATTTATCCTTCCCCAATTTGTTGGTGGTCAAATTGGTGTGTTGGTTGTCACCAAATTTGGATCTCATATTCTTTAACATTCCCCCTCAAGTTAGAATATATGTTAATTATTCCTAACTTGTTAAGTAAGCTTGAGAATTGTGGAAAACTCAGGGATTTGGTAAATATATCTGCTGGTTGCTCTAATGTAGAGATATGATAAGTTTTGATCATTCCAACTTGAATCTTTTCTCTTACTAGATGGCAATCGATCTCTATGTGTTTGGTTCGCTCATGAAACACTGGATTTGATCCAATGTGAAGAGGGGCGTGGTTGTCAGAGTATAACTTGGTTGCTTGAGAGTGTTTGATACCCAAATCATCCAAAATATATCGTAACTAGGTTACTTACAACATACGCCGCTTACGTAGAAATGCGATTCTGCTTCTGCACTTGATCGTGAGACCGTATTTTGTTTCTTAGTTTTCCAAGAAATTAACGAGTTTCCAAGAAACATACAATATCCTGTGGTTGATCGTCGTGTATCTGTGCATTTTGCCCAATCTGCATCACAAAAAGCATTTAGTTGTAATGAACTAGTTGCTGAGAAAAAGAGACCTTGCCCTGGTGTGTTCTTGACATATCGTAGCACTCGTTGAGCTGCTTCCAAATGTGGTTGTCGTGGTTTATCCATATATTGACTGAGAATGTGCACGGCATACACTAAGTCGGGCCTTGTGATGGTCAAGTATATTAATCTCCCAACAAGTCTTCGATAGGATGTGGGATTACTGATGAATTCTCCTTCAACCTTGCTGAGGGATAAATTTTGTTCCATAGGTGAATTGGCGGTTGGCACCAAGATAACCCATATCCTCCAATATTTCAAGTGCGTGCTGCGTTGTGGACAGAACAATTCCCTTACCGAACGTGAAACTTCTATGCCCAAAAGATACTTTAATTCACCGAGATCTTTAAGCTTGAATTGTCTCATGAGATGATTCTTAGTTTCTTCAATGTCTTGTATATTGTTTCCTGTTATGATTATATCATCTACATAGACAAGAAGAGCTGAGAAGGAATTACCACGGGTTCGGACGAACAGTGAGTGATCATACTTGGATTGGTTAAAACCAGCTAGCTTAAGTGTTGTTGATAGCTTGATGAACCATTGTCGTGAGGCTTGTTTAAGTCCATACAAAGATTTATGTAGCTTACATACTCGCGTTTCCCCCTTTCGTCCGAATCCAGGTGGAAGGGACATGTAGACATCTTCATGAAGATCACCATAGAGAAAAGCATTGTTGACATCAAGTTGTCGAAGATGCCAATTTTGAATAGCAGCAACGGCAAGGAGAAGCCGAACAGTGACAAGTTTGGCTACTGGTGCAAAAGTTTCTTGGTAGTCAAAACCTTCAATCTGACTGTATCCTTTGGCCACTAATCGAGCCTTGTATCGTTCCACAGAGCCATCAGGATTATACTTGATTTTGTAGACCCATTTACAACCAACTGGTTTCTTGTTTGGAGGAAGCTGTTGAAGTGTCCAAGTGCCATTAGTTTCAAGGGCATCCAGTTCTTGTTTCATGGCAAGCCGCCATTTTGGATCATTGAAAGCTTCAGCAAAAGTGGTTGGTTCCCTGAGAATGGAAATAGAAGTAGCAAAGGCACGATGTGCAGGTGATAATTGGTCATAGGTAAGTACATGAGATAAAGAATGAGAAGTACCTTTGTCTTTGGACGATGCTGAGTGAGACGAAGGGAAGGACCGAGAAGGTAAGGAAGCTTCTACATGATATTTTTGAAGGTAGCTAGGAACATTGGTGGATCGACGAAGCCTATGTGTGACTGGTGTTGGAGAAGTTGTGTGTGGTGGAGAAGTTGATGATGATGTTTCTGAAGATGAATCTTGAAGATGAAGAGTGTCTGAGCTGATTGTTGGAAGGATGTACCGATGTATGATCAAGTGATATATTTGGATTGGTTGATTGACGAATGTTGGGTATGTCATCATAGATAGTATCTTCTGATGGAGGAAATAGGGTTGGAGTGTTGACAGCGGAAGTGAAATAAGGAAATACATGTTCATGAAAGATAACATCTCGAGACACTAAAGTCTTGCTTGTTTCCAGATTGTAGACACGATAACCTTTGATCCCAGATGGATACCCAATGAATATGCATTTATGTGATCTAGCATCAAACTTGGTGAGTCGATCATGATGTGCAGACACAAAACAAAGAGAACCAAAAACACGAAGATGTTCATACCTAGGAGCTTTGTGAAAAAGGACTTCAAATGGTGTTTTACCCTTGAGAACAGATGTTGGAGTACGATTTATGAGGTATGTGGCTGTAAGAATGGCATCTCCCCAGAATTGTTTAGGAAGATTGGCTTGGAAGAGCAATGAACGAGCGACATTGAGAAGATGACGATGTTTGCGTTCAGCAACACCATTTTGTTGAGGGGTAGAGACACAACTAGTTTGATGAAGGATTCCCTTGGTAGAAAACATCTGGGTCATAGAAAATTCTGGTCCATTGTCACTACGAATGATTTTAACTCTGGATGAAAATTGTGTTTCAACAAGATTGATGAAGGTGGTAAGAGATGTGCGTGTATCAGATTTAGCATGTAAGAGATAGACCCATGTGCATCTTGAGTAGTCATCAACAATAGTGAGAAAATAACGTGCTCCATTAAGTGCTGGAATGTGATAACCACCCCAAATATCGACATGAATCATTTCAAATGGTGCTTTTGTATTGATGGAACTTAAAGGAAATGGATTACGTGTTTGTTTAGCTAATGGACAAATAGAACAATCACTAATGGAACAAAAAGGTGTGTTGATGGAAAGAGAAATTACACGCAAACTGTTATTAGATAAATGACCAAGTCGTTGATGCCATAGATGAGAGTTGCTGGAAGCAGTGTTTGAAACGGAGAAACATCCAAATTTTCGAAATAGTCAGGTAGTAGAGTCCTGCTTCCTCAGTTCCCATCCCAATCGTCTTCCCTGAGCATTTGTCCTGAACAAAGCACATACTGTTAGTGAAGGTGACATAAAATAATGAGGTTTGAGTTAGTTTAGCTACCTAAACTAAGTTTAATTTGAATGAGGAACACACAAGACATTATGGAGTATGAAATTATTTGAGAAATGTACGTGCCAATATGTGTGACACGGGCAAGAGAATGATCGGGTAAATGTACATGTCGATTAGTGACCTGGAATCTTTGGAGCTCATAAGGTTTTGGGAACGGAACCATGGGATCGCTTGCCTGTATCAAAAATCCAACGGGTTTCTGAATGGAAAACAGTTGCACATAATGTGTTACCTGAAGAAGTAGTCACTTGACTTGCCATGCTACCTGATTTGGATTGATTGAGAAGTGTAAGGAGCTCTTGATATTGGGAAGATGTAAGGTTGTGGAATGGTGTCTTTGTGTCGGAGCAGCTTTCTTGAAAGTCAGTATGATGAGCTTTGGAAGGGAAGCCATAACTTGTATTTCTCTTATCTTGAATTGCTCCTTTCTTCCGACACATGTTGATGTCATGTCCATTCAAACCACAAAAATTACATTTGAGACGCTTTCGGCAGTTTTCAAAATTGTGTCCATTGAGACCACAAAAATCACATTTGAGGTGACTTCGGCAATTCTCAGAATTATGGCCTATATTATTGCATCGATTGCACTTGAGATGTGGATTCCTTGGTGGGTAATTTTTGTGAGTATATTGTGGACGACTATCTCTGGCAACAAGTGCGGCAGCTTCTGGCATCCTTCCCATGCTTTGCGTGGAGACAGCTCTTTGCTTTTCATCTTGAACAATAAGTGAATAGACCTTATTTACTGTAGGTAATGGTTCCATGAGCAAGATTTGTCCACGTGCTGATGTGTAAACATTGTTAAGCCCCATGAGAAATTTTATGGTTCGCTGCTTTTGTTGATATTCTTGTAGTTCCCTTCCGGCATTCCCTCCACAATGTGGAAGAGGACATAGTGCATCACGACTATCCCATAAGCTTTTCAATTTTGTATAGTATTCTCCAATGCTTACACCTTCTTGTATGCAATCATGGATCTCTTGCTCAATGTGGAATAGGTGCACGCTGTTGGTGTGCGAAAAACGTTCCTTTAATTCCTCCCATAACTCATATGCAGTATCACTATACATGACACTTTCTGCAATTTTGGGTGATATAGTGTTGAGGATCCATCCTTTGACAAGAATGTTGCAGCGAGTCCATTGTTTGATTTCTGTTTCAAGGTTTGTTGATGGCCTTTTGATTGTGCCGTCAATGAATCCTTCTTTGTTTTTGGTTATTAGGGCCATGAGCATTGCATGACTCCAAATGTGATAGTTTTCTTGGTTTAAGGATTGAGCTACGAGAATCATGCCTGGTTGGTCTGAGTGGTGTAAATATAATGAATGGCTAGGGTCATCATACCATTTTGGTAAAGTAGGGTTGGTATTGGTAGTTAAAGACATTATTTGTTGAATAAATTCGAAATTACGGGATAGGTTTAAGTATGTTTTAGACAATAATGACTATTTATGAAATAAATAATGGACTGAAATATGCTTTATCTTATAGAAAAAGAGTTAAGGATTACAGAATCGGAAATTTCAGCCGAAGAACCGGTCGGAAAGTGGGTGAACCGGCGGTTGGAATGGCTGAAACAGCGGCTGCAACGGTGGAACACTGAACCGGATGAAGACCGAACCGGACCGGACCGGATGAAGAACCGAACCGAGTGAACGACGCGTCGTTTGCTTCAGCGGCGCGCGAACGACGTGTCGTTGGAGTCGTCTTCTTCAGCAGCTGGCGCGTGTTGGCGCGTGTGTCTCCGGTGAGGCGCGTGGAACGCCGGTGAGTTTAAACAAGGCGCGTGTGAGCGCGTGAATAGGTATTTTGGCTTGATTTTAATTGCAGATTGCTCGGATGAATCTGAATAATATGATGGGATGAAATTTAAATTATTTTGTGGATCGAAATTGGTTTTGAAAAAAAACAGATTGAAGAAAAATGGGAAAAAATTTCTATGAGCTGAATTTTATGGGAATTGTTTCCTAAGCTCTGATACCATGTAAGAAATGGATTTATTGATATGAATAAACGAATGTTTACAACCTATTTATACAAAAGAAAAGCAAATTTGTAATAATTAAAAATAAACATAATTATGGAGAGGCATGTTCATGGACAGCCTATCCTTCCCCACCAAGCTGTTGGTGGCTGCTTCCAGCTGGTGTGTTGGTTGTCACCAGCTGGATCTCATATTCTTTAACAATAGGGTCTTGGATTGTGACCTCTGAGACTCTTTACTTCGTTTCATAATCGTAGCTATGTAAACTTATGGTGGTGGGTATTTCAGATCAATGCTAAAAAAATGCCATTTCAAGTTTATTGGTACTCAGTTGAAAAATGAGAGCTTTATTTGCATTTCACTCTTTAAGTAGTTAATTAAATTCCAAATGTGTTGGCTTTTTATAAAACTTATTCTGTACCCTCTTTAGTTTTAATGATGAATTTTATCCTCTTTATTAAACAGTTTTCACCTTTTTTTTTTCCCCTACTTTTCACCGTTTTCAATAATTTTCACTGTTTCATCTCGCACTGAAAGTTTCCTTCTTTTTTAGTCAGAGCTTGAGAGGTATTTTCACTGTTTCACTGGGCATGTTAATTTGGTGTCAAACATAGAAATGATTATGTTAGAAACAATAATGTTACCTTTCTGGTATTTTTCCCTTTTAATTTTCTTTTATGCTATTGATTTGGTCTTTAATTGGAACTGGAACAGCTTTTAACGGTCTATATATATCTAATCAAAGATCAAAATAGAAAGAAATAGTAAAATTTTGATTGTTCATGAGTTTCTGTGTATGTGCATTCATAATATTTCTACGTCTATCCACTTTAGTGATAAGTATCTTCCATTTAATTTGCATGAGCAGAGGTTGAAGATCCAAGATGATTTTTTCAGAGTCAACTAACATAGTATTCAACAGAGTCCATAAAATAGAGCCTGAAAATCCCCCTAAGATTATTGGCTATCTCCTATTGCAAGACCATTCATGGTGAACGTGACATGATCAGACTAGCTTTTAGTCCTGATAATTTGATTCACTCTTTAATCCGGAAAGCCAAAACCGAGCTGGGTTTATGCGACCCCAATTTCTCCTTATTCTCCTGGTTCAACACACCCAATTGCCTCTCCACCAACTCTCCTAACTACAAATAATACATATTGGGAACCACAAGTGCCTGTTGATCAACAATTTGTTCATAAGATAAACTTTGTTCCCCAAAGCTATACAGATCATGCAACTAGTTTAGAAGATCATTATCATCTCAGAAACCAAATGCAGTTCTTGAATTGAGAAGATCAATTAGAATATGTTGATTCAGTTAGTTCAGTTTTTTCAAACAATTACTATTATCATGAACCTGCAATGGTAGTGAGAAATAGTAGAAGGTCACCAAGTTTGCCTGAACTACCTTTTAAGGTTTGTCATTACTTTAACAAAGGGTTTTGTAAGCATGGAAGCAACTGTAGATATTTTAATAATGCTATGCCAGAGAGCCGTTCACATATCTTTTCACATAATTCAAACGAGGTTTCTCTTTAATATTAGCTGTAAAGTAACAAATTAGTGGTTAATTTGTGTGTTAATTTAAGGAGGTTAGTAGCTTAATTTGTGGTATAATTTAAGAAAATTAGTGACTTAATTTAAAGAAATTAGTGCCCTAATTTATGGCTTAAATTATGGAATAATTTAGAGAGATAAAGCCTTACCTAAAATAAATATAGAGAAGTTAAAGCATTGAAGAACAAGTCAAAAATCAGAAAAAAAAAGCATAAGCAAACTCAAAGAGAGAAAATATACAAGTGAAAGTGAGAGTTTTATGTGAGTTTGTGGACACACCTTAAAGATATTATTAGTGAAAAATATGTATCCGTATTATGTATATTTTTCTACTTAGTTCAATAATATCTGATACCTCTCGTGGACCTAGGTAAATTATCGAACCACGTAAATTTTATGTGTTTTATTTTATCAATTTGATATATTCATATACCACTATTTATTGTTTTCATGAACAACAAATTGGTACCAGAGCCACATATAACGATATTACATACCAAATCGAAGCTCTCGATGAGTCAAACGCAACAGAGAAAGAATTGCTCAAATCAGAGGTCAGAATCACCGCCAGAAGCCACCGGAGTGCTACTGCCAACAATTGAGTCAACTCACCGAGTTAAGCCATCTAAGCCGTTTGATTGAGCAGCCAAGTCGTCAACTCGAGCCATTTAGCCAGTTTGACCAACCCGTTGACTTTTCGTTGATTGTTGACTAGTTAGTCAACTTAATCATTAGTGAATTTTGGACCGAGTTAGTCCGTTTTTCACTCGTTTCAATTGATTTGGACCTTTATCTTGCTAACTGGACTGTTCTGGTTTCAATCGTGGACTCTGTTTTTTTTCAAATAAGGTATAAAATTTGGAAAAAACATTGTTTTAAGTTGTAAGTGCAAAATTTATGTTATCCGTTTGTACTTATGGCTGATAAAAGGGAGATCGAAGAAGGTGAACAAGCTAACCTTAGAAGTTCTGGAAAACCAATTTTTTCTACTCTAAGAACTATGTTGTCTAACACAATTTTTGAGGTGGAGAAATTCGATGGCACTAATAACTTTGGTATATGGAAATGTGAAGTATTAGACTTAATATTCTGAGAAGGATCTAGTATAGCCTTGGAGACCAGGTCAGAAGATTATTCCAATGAAGATTGAAATTATGTCAACTCATAAGCTTGTGGTACAATTTGATTATGCTTGGAAAAATATCAGAAGTACTTTGTCATGAAAGAAAATGTAGTCGAAGTTCTTTAGAAGAAGTTAAAGGACAAGTATATGACAAAAATTATAGAGAACCGACTCTACTTGAAGAAGAAACTTTTTTGTTTCCAGTACAAGATAGGTACCCCTATGATTGAGCACTTAGATAATTTCAATAAATTTTTGACTAATTTGCAAAATTTAGATATTGAAATTAGCGATGAAGATAAAGCTTTATTGTTGCTGAATTCATTACCTGAGAGTTATGAGCATTTAACTACAACTTTGTTATATGGAAAAGATGAGGTTAAATTCATAGACGTTTCAAATGCTTTGGTAAATAATGAGTACCGGAAGAAGGATAAACATGATTACAAAGACTCAATATCAGAAGTATTGACTGTAGCCAAAGGTAGGATGAACAATAACAAATTTGGTGGATCAAATAATAGGGGGCGATCTAGATTAAAGTCCAGAGGAGATTCATCCAGAAGACGTCATGTGAAGGACGAGTACACCTATTATCACTAGAAAGAGCATTGGAAGAAAGATTGTCCAAACAAGGACAAGTCAAATGCAAACGTTGCACATAAGGCCGATGAAGATGAAAAATCATCCTTTTTAGTTTCATCATCAGATACCTACTCAAATAAATGTATCCTTGATTTTGAATGTTCTTATCATATATGTCCAAACAAACATTGGTTTTCGAGTTTTGAGAAACTCGATGGAGGAGTTGTACTTATGGGCAACGACAATGCCTATCAGACAAAAGGGATCAAAATAATACGACTAAAGATGCACGATGGTACAATCAAACGATATATAAATGTAAGGTATATTCTTAATCTAAAGAAAAACCTTATTTCTTTAGGTTTTCTAGATTTTGGATGTATGATGTGCATTTGTAGCGATGAAGGGTACTCGGAAGGTGAACATGTATTTCCTAGATTGGAGTATAGTAACAGGAAGAGCAACTGTCTCGATAAATTTTGAAGAAAAGACATATGATTCTTCCCGCCTGTGGCACATGCGTTTAGGACATGTCGGTGAAAAGGCTTTGCAAGGCTTAATGAAGCAAGGTCTTCTGAAAGGTGCCAAGACTAGAAAGTTTGATTTCTGTGAGTACTGTGTATTTGGAAAACAAACAAGAGTCAAGTTTGGCACTGACATTCATTGTAGTAAAGGGACTCTGGATTATATTCACACGGACATCTAGGGACCTTCCAAGAATGCCTTACATGGAGGTAAATGTTGGTTTGTTACTTTTATTGATGATTTCTCTAGATATGTCTCGATATACACCATGAGTCACAAAGATGAAGTTTTGAATATCTTTCTTAAATGGAAGAAAATGATCGAGACTAAGCCAGATAGAAAAATTAAAAGGCTCAGATCTGATAATGGTGGTGAGTCCAAATCAGATCCCTTTTTCAAAGTTTGTTAGGATGAAGGGATAATCAAATATTTTTTAGTTCCTCGTACACCATAACAGAATGGAGTTGCAGAACGAATGAATCATACTTTGGTTGAGAAATTTCAATGTATGCTATCTCAATCCAAATTGATCAAGGAATTTTGGGCAGAGGTTTTGTCATATGCAACTCATATAGTCAAACAGACTTCCTACGACTACATTGGATAGGAAAACTCCTAAATAGGTATAGTCTGGATAACCTTCTTCTGATTATGATTCATTGCAAATATTTGGATGTCCTGCATATTTTCATGTTAGTGAATCCAAACTGGATCCTAGAGCAAAGAAAGCTATTTTCTTGGGCTTTAATGAAGGAGTTAATGGATTTCGACTTTGGTGTGGTGAATCGAAGAAGATCGTCTTAAGTCGAAATGTCACATTCGATGAGTCTGTTATGCCGAGACAGAAAAATTCAGAGAAAGAGAATGAAAGTTCAAATATTCTTTCTAAGGTGGTACTTGAGACTCTAAAATATCCAAAAAATATTGCACCGACTGCCGATCGTGGTGAAGATGAAATTGATGATCAAGATGAGATCTTAGTTGAGGTGGAGGTTCTCTCACCATCACCACCGATTAATCAGTAGCCAAAATATATTACCACTACTTGACCGAGAAGGGAGATTAGGAAGCTTACCAGATACACAGACATGGTAGCATTTGCACTTCTAGTAATTGATGATGATGTCCCATGCACTTACAGAGAAGTCATGCAAAGAGTTAATAGTATGAAGTGGAAGATGACAATGGATGAAAAGATGAAGTATTTACACCAGAATCATACTTGGGAGTTGGTTCAACTTCTCAAAGGAAAGAAAACTATTGGTGGTAAATGGGTTTATGCCAAGAAGGAAGGTGTTCCTAGTAAAGACAACATTAGATACAAAGTTAGACTAGTAGAAAAAGGGTATGCTCAGAAAGAAGGAATAGACTACAATGAGGTATTCTCACTTGTTAAGCATTCATCTATTCAGATACTATTGGCTTTGGTAGCACAGTTTGATCTCGAGTTAGCTCAACTCGATGTCAAAACAAATTTTCTCCATGATACTTTGAAAAAAAGAGATCTACATGTCTCAACCAGATGGCTTCAAAATTCCAGGGCGTGAGAATTGGGCTTGCAAGCTCTTTGATAGCTTCATCAGAGAGTAGAAGTACACACACAACCAGTTTGATTATTGTGTATACTTTTGGAAACTCTGAGATGGTACCTTCATTTATTTGCTTTTATATGTTGATGATATGTTTATTGCATCTAAGAGCAAGGTGGAGATCGAAAGATTGAAGGCTTTGTTGAGTTTAGAATTTGAAATGAAAGATCTTGGAGAAGCTAATGGAGATCAAAAAAGAGAGAGTTGCAAGCACAGTCTTTCTGATACAGACTCAGTATCTGAAGAAAGTACTTTAAAGGTTTGACATTGATAAGATAATCAAATCAGTAATTATACCACTTGTCCCTCATTTTTAGTTGAGTGCATTGATGTCACCTAGCACTGCCAATGAGAAGAAGAAAATGGAGGGTGTTTCATATGAAAATATCGTTGGTGCCTTGATGTATGCAATGGTATGCACCAGACCTGATATTTCCCATGATGTTAGTATAGTGAGTCGTTACATGCATAATCCCGGTAAAGGACACTGGTAAGAAATGAAGTGGATTCTACGATACATCTATGATACTGTGGATATTGGTTTGAAGTTTGAGAGAGATAAGACTGAAGGCAAGCACCTAATCATATATATGGATTTTGACTATGCTGGAGATCTGGATAAGCGTCGATCTACAATTGGTTATTTTTTCATAATGGTAGGAGGATCAGTTTATTGGAGATCAAAATTGTAGTCAACTGTAGCTTTTTCTACTATAGAGGCAGAGTATATGGCTGTAACAGAAGCATTCAAAGAAGTTATATGGCTTCTCGGATTGACCAAAGATTTGGGTATTGTTCAGAAGAACGTGAAAGTTTTCTACGATAGCTAGAGTGCCATTTTTTTGGCAAAGAACCAAGTTCATCATGGTCACACCAAGCACATCGATGTTTGATTTCATTTTGTTGGAAAAATCATTGATGAAGGGAATGTTACACTCCAGAAAGTCAGAACTGCATATAAGCTTACAAAGGTGATTATAGGGATCAAGTTTCAACATTTTTTGAACTTGATCAACATCTCTCGACCTTAGAACGCCCAAGGCACATTTGGAGGCCGCATTTTGAAAGTTTTTGCCAAGGTGGAGATTGTTGAGTATTGGCTCTAAAGTAAAAAATTAGTGGCCTCATTTGTGGCATAATTTAAGAAAATTAGTGACCTTAAATTATGGCATAATTTAGGAAGAAGGAGGCTTGCTTCATCTATAAATATGGAAGAGTTCATGCAATGAAGAACAAGGGAAAAATAAAAAAAGAGCAGAAGGAGCATAGGTAAACTCAAAGAGAGAAAATACACAAATGAAAGTGAGAATTTTCTATGTGTTTAGGGAAATACCTGAGAGATATTATTAGTGAGGAAATCTGTATCTGTATTCTGTATATTTCCTATTCAGTTCAATAATATCTGCTGCATCTCGTAGACCTAGGCAAATTTTCAAACCATATCAATTCTGTGTATTTTTTTTACCGATTTGATATATTTATATACTGTTATTTATTGCTTCTGTGAGCAACAGTTTCAAATGATGATAATGGTATTTCTCATGGGTCTCTTGAGAAATTAGAGAGGGAGTTAATTGAGCTTTTGAAATCAAGAAAAGGGCTGCCAGTTTTGATAGCTTATTTGCCAATGATGTATTATGAGAAATATGGGAGGACTCTTCAGGCTGAATGGTCTCTCACTGAGAGCCAAAGACATGGTAAGGCTGGCTATAGTTTGACAAAGCTTCTTGCTCGGTTGAAGAATAGTATTCGTGTAATTGACAGGTTCTTTTCTTTAAACATCATATTTATGATTTTGCGTGTTCGAAAGTCATCAAGTACTGTTTTGTTTGATCAATTATAAAAATATTTTTGTTTTGCTTACATGCATTTATCAATTTCTTGTTTACATGCCTCATGGGCAACACATTGTGGTTTTGGTGGAAGATCTTCGTAGATATCAAGAGTATGCAGCTGAGAAAAGTGAACCTGGTGGCATTGTTGCTGGTTCTCCTTGAATTAAGGATTCTTTGTTTTTCTCCTTGAATTAATCCTTAAATTAAGGATGATAACTCCTTGATTTACTCCTTAATTTATTCCTTAAATTAAGGTTCTTGATTTACTCCTTAAATTAAGAAGTTCACACTCCTTAATTTACTCCTTAAATTACTCATTAAATTACTCCTTAATTTTATCTCCAATAGTTTGGGTTCATAAGCTTTGTTTACACAGAGACTAAGGAAAATTTTATCAAAGGGTTATCCTCATTTCGTATGCAGGGTTCGATTCCTTGTCAAACCTTACCGGGAAAAATCAAGACTTTCTGACAAGTGAGAATGATCAGTTATAATAAAAAATTTCAAGCCATGTTATGTCATTGTATCTGATATAAATTAATGTTACAGTGCCCAGAGTATGTGATAATTCAAAACTGCTTAGGAAGCACAGATGGAGGAAAATGAACAAGCTTTTGAACTTGAGAGAATGTACCTCCCAGAACTCCATGTAGTTAAGCCCATGCATAATCGTCCCTATTTTGGCTGTTCAATAGATGAGTTCAAGCTCCCAGAAGGTTTATTCATATCCTCTTAGCTACAATCATATTAAGTTTGTTTTTATCATATGTTCTTGAAACTAAAATTTCTCCATAATAATTATGAAACTGTAGTCCATCCAGAACAAATAGATTTTCCAACTTTTGAGCATTTTGCCTATTTTATGGTTCAATTGGTGGAGAGAAAATCAGACATATTAAAACTAATTGTAGTGATCAGGACAGGTATAAGTAACTCTATGCTTTTTTACTGCGCTAGTCCTTTACCTTTTTATTTATCTAATTTCGTCCGTCTTTGAAATGCTTGCAGCAATCAAGGACTTAATCTTCCAGAAAATCCGTTCGCATCTTCGGTAAGGAATGGAATATCAACAGTTACATAAATATTCAGACAAAAAGACAAGTTACATAAACAACGGGATCTTACTATTTCCCTTCTATTCTAATTTAGCTCAAATTGTTGATGGTTTTGTCAACTACTTGGACTCGGGGACTTCATACGAAGATGAAAGAAGAACGCTATTATAGTTCTCCTCTTAAATGTCATCCTAAAAAGGAAAACAAGATAGTTTGTGGCTTTGTGGGCTTTTTGAGGAAAATGGTGATATAGTATGCTTGATTAATACTAGTAATACTCTCATTTTTTCAAGCACGATTCTTTAAGTGACACTTGTAAATTTCACTTTGTTGGCATATTTTTACACTTTTTAAAAAAAAAAAAATTAATGCTTAAAAAAACATAAAATTTATATGTGTCACTTGAAAAATAATACAAGTAAAGATGAGAGTGTAATTAAGACTATTGCTAGTATAGCTCTAATATGCTTTCATTTAGAAAAAAGAATGTAATGACCAAAGACGAAGTAGTTTTCTTTCCAACATTGAGAAAAAAATTATAGAGTTCTAAATTTTAGAGAAGTTTCTATTTAATTTAGTGCATATTTATCTATGAGAAACAAGAAAGTCCTCGTTCTACTGGCTTGTGAAGTTTGTGTAAGATCAAAATTCAATCTAGAAACGTTCATGAAATCATATGAACGTAAAATTTAAATAAAGCAAAAACAAAAATGGATTGAAAACATACCTCTTACCATTGATCAAATTTTAGCACTTACACGGGAGTTCCAATGGATTTTTGATTTGATGCACTCACTAGTTTCTCACACTTACTTTCTATGTTTTGATGATGTATATGAATGTATTAGTGAGTAGTGAGAGGACCCACTGCCTTTATAAAGGTTCTCCTATTAAGAACCTCGTATGATTTCGTAACTGACGTACGATTTCGATGAAATTAAACCGTCACCACCATTCACCATTGTGTTGCACCACTTTAATGTTACATTCTCCCACTTGATGCAAACGTTAAGCGAAATTCTCTTGAGTAACAAAATGCATGAATCATAGCGATAGGTCCTCTAGGAGCGGGTATTATCTTACATGTATTACAATGTATTTAGTTTCTCAAGTATTATACTTTATGTGGTAACGAAACTTAATGAATAAATCCTATATTTAATCTGAGTCCAATAAAATATATATTTTCTCAAATAAATTAAGGTGCACATGAATATGAGAAAATTTCACAATATATAAGAGTTTCATTAATAAATTGTATATATATACATTTACAAAGTGGAACCAGTTCCCATTTTCTCTACATGATCCTTAAATTTCATTGGTGGCATGCCTTTAGTCAAAGGATCAACAATCATCAACTCAGTGTTAACGTGCTCAATAACCACTTTCTTTTCCTTAACACGTTCTCTTATGGCTAAGTATTTAACATCGATGTGCTTACTTCGACTACCACTTTGTTGTTCTTAGCCATAAACACAGCAGTTGAGTTGTCAAAGTACAATCTTAATGGCCTAGAAATAGAGCCAACTACTCTAAGTCTGGAAATGAAGCTCTTCAACCATACGCCATGTGATGTGGCCTCAAAACATGACACGAACTCGGCCTCCATAATTGAAGTAGTAGTCAAGGATTGTTTTTCACTCTTCCAAGACACGACTCCACCTACAAGCATGAAAATATAACCAGATGTTGATTTACATGAATCAACACAGTCAGGGAAGTCCACATCAGAGTAGCTAATTACTTCTAGATCATTGGTTCGTTTATACATGAGCATATAATCCTTGGTTCCTTACAGGTACCTCATCACTTTGTTTACAGCTTTCCAATGGTCAACACTTGGGTTACTCTGATATCTCCCTAACATCCCAACAATAAATGCAATGTCAGGTCTGGTGTAGACCTGAGCATACATCAGGCTTCCAATGTCTGAAGCATATGGAATGGTTTTCATATGTTCTCTTTCTAAATCATTCTTTGGGCATTGGTCTAATTTGAATTTATCGCCCTTCACAATGGGTGAAACACTTGGTGAACAATATTTCATCCGAAATCTCTTTAAAACTTTATTGATATAGGTTTCCTGAGATAAACCCAAGATGCCTCGAAGTCTATCTCTATGGATATTAATTCCAATGACATGAGACACCTTACCCATATCCTTCATATCAAAATTTTTAGAGAGGAATTGTTTTACCTCATGTAGCAAACCCTTATCATTGGCTGCAAGCAAAATATCATCCACATATAGCACAAAAAAAATCGTACTCTCACTAACCTTCTGGTATATACATTGATCCATGACGTTCTCTTCAAAACAAATGAAGTGATGATTTTATGGAATTTCAAATACCATTGATGGGAAGCTTGTTTTAATCCATATATAGATTTATTAAGCTTATAAACCAAAATATCACCATCACTAGAGAAGAATCCTTCAAGTTGTTTCATATAAACCTCTTCCTATAGGTTACCATTTAGGAAAGTTGTTTTCACATCCATTGATGTAAATCCAAATCAAAATGGGATACCAATTCCATGACCACACGAAGTGAATCTTTCTTAGATACGAGAGAAAATGTCTCCATATAGTCGATTCCTTCCCTTTGGGTGAATCCTTTGGCAATGAGTCTTGCCTTGTGTCTCTCAATGTTGCCTTATGAGTCTTTCTTTGTTTTGAAGACCCATTTACACTCAATGGCTTTCACACCATCAGGCAACTTGATGAGATCCCAAACTTGGTTAGACGTCATAGAATCCATCTCTTATTTTATAGCATTATACCATAAGTTTGAAACCTCAGAACTCATGGCCTATGAAAACATCGCAGGATCATTTTCAGCTCCAATATTTTAGTCACATTCTTGTAGATACACAACATAATCACTAGAAATCTCTAATTTCCTTACTCTAGTAGATCTTATTAATATTGCATCAACATTCTCCTGAGGAGTAGGATCATGCTGTTCAGCTGGTTGTTCAACAACTGCAGGCATATGTTGAACTTCAACATCTACTTGATTAGGATCAATAGCTTAGGGTACTTCCAGAATTGGTTCTTCAACACGTGTTTGTACTCAAGGCGTGTTGTTAACAATAACGATAAGTCCATTACTTGAAGTGGCATATTGAACATATGAATGATTTTTCTCATGACCAATGCCCTCGGATCGATCGCTCCCAATAATCAAGTAATTCTCAAGAAATTTTGCATTCCTTGATTCCACAAACCTAGTGCTATAATATGGAAAATAAAACCAATATCCCTTAGACTTTTTTGGCATATCCAACAAAATACCCACTTATGATCCTTGGGTCCAACTTATTTTCTTGTGGATTATAGACTCTTACTTCAAACGGAAAACCCTAAATGCACATATGTCGCAAACTAGGTTTCCAACCTTTCCATAATTCAAGCGGTGTCTTTGAGATAACCTTTTGTTGGAACTCAGTTTAATATATACACAACCATTTTTAAAGCTTCAATCCACAAGGATTAAGGAAGATTGGAGTTACTAAGCATACTCTGTACCATGTCCAATAGTGTTCGGTTTCTCCTTTCTACTGGTGAACCAGGCATAGTGTATTGGGCAACTATCCCATGTTCTTGAAGAAACTTAGCAAAAAAACGAGACGCTTGTCCATTCTCAATGTATCTACCATAATATTCACCACCTCTATCTAATCTCACAATCTTTATTTTCTTTCCACATCATTTCTCTACTTCAACCTTAAAGCTCTTGAAGGCATCTAATGCTTCGCTCTTATTATGAAGCATGTAGAGATACATATATCGAGAAAAATCATCAATAAAGGTGATAAAATATTTCTAACCTTGAATGTCCATGTATAGACAACATATATCTATATGTATGATTTCTAATATGTTTGAACTCCTATTGGTACCCCATCTTTCATGCAGTAAAGACCATTAGAGCACTAAGTACCCCATCTTTCACTAATCTTTTAATTTTTTCTATAGAGAAATGTCATAATCTCATATGCCATAACATAGAAGAGTCCTCATCAATAATACACTTTTTAGTGCCAGCTTGAACATGCATAGTGTTATGAGTGAATTATTTTGTAAATTAATGCAGTAAAGACCATTAGACAAAATATCATTCCTAACACAATCAGATTTATTAAATAAACTGAAAGATGTTTCTGAAAAGTGAAAGGAATAACCAAAAGGTACAAGTCTTGAAATTGAAATCAAGTTTCTAGATAAACTTGGAACATAAAAGGTCTTTTCTAATTCTAAAATGAAACCACTACTTAAAATTAAAATACATGTCCCTACAGCCTCCACATGTGAGCCCATCTTGTTATCGGATAAGATGTATTGCTCACTTTTCACTAGCTTTCTTAGATTTTGCATACCCTGTAAGGAGTTTGCAACAGGGAATGTTGATCCAGAATCAATACACCAAGTGTTAATATTAACATTAACCATATTAGATTCATAACAAACAAACGAGGTTGGATTACCTTTATTCTCAAGCTATTTCTGGAATCTGATACAATCTTTCTTCATGTGTCCCTTCATTTTACAAAAGAAACACTTGGCTTCTTTCTTAATATTAGCTTAAGGTGAAGTGATCCCTTTTCCTTTATGCTTGTATTGAGATTTTGTTTTCTCGTACGTTGTAGCCAACAATGCACTTTTATTAAATTCCATAACAAGCCTCCCTTCCTCTTGAATACACATGGTCATTAGTTCATTGAATGGCCATTTATTCTTATGTGCATTGTATGAGATTTTGAATGGCTCATACTAATGTGGGAGAGTGTTAAGGATATATTGCACCAGGAAGGATTCGAACATCTCAACCTTGAGATGTTTAAGTTGAACCACAATGTCCCTCATTTGTATAATGTGCTCGCGAACACCTTTCACACTGGTGAGTCTTAAAGAATAAACTTCATAATAAGAGTGCTTGCTAAAGCCTTATCTGAAGTGACAAATTTATCATCAATGGCCTTTAGCAAGTCTTAAAAATTGTTCTGTTGATCAACAGAACCACAAATACCAGTAGAAATTTTAGTCTTAATGAACATCATGCTAAGGTGATTAGATCACTTCCATTGTTCATAAAACATGATATTCTCTGGAGTGCTGGTTTGAGTAATTTTAGGTGGTTCTTTTTTCTTAATAGCATAAGTAATATCCATCCACCCTAGTTGAAGGAGAATTCTTTCCTTCCATATTTTATAATTATCCCCTTTTAGATCGGGAATGTCATAGCGGATATCAGAGAAATTTATAAGTTGAGAAGCTGCAATTTAAAATTACATGCTTATTAAAATTTGAGACCTAAATTATAGTTATTCTTTACCAATATAAATCATGAAAAATATGAATATAGTGACATAAAACTTACCTGTGGGTTAAAGTTTTTATTCAATTAGATTCATTCTAACTTTACGATAAAACTATTAAATTATGTTCATTTTCTTAATCTGTGTGGGTAAATTAGAAAATATAATTTGATATTATATCTTAATTAATCACACAAAAATATAATAAAAATTCTTGTGGGATAAGATTTATTATATCACATATGATTAATTATAATTAATATTTATTTTATAAATGTGATCCTAAATAAACCTTATTATAATTTTAATTAATTAAAGATGTTGTGACTATTCTTTAATTAATTAAATATATTAATCACTTAAATATTAGCTAAATTTGTAGGCTCAATTATTGCATAAAATCATAAGTAATATTAATTTAATTTCAAATGTGCAAATATTATTTATCTTAAGATTGCATATACGACAATAAATTATACAAGAAAAAATAAATAATATAAACATTAATTAAATCCATAAAGAGCCATTAACAATTAATTTCATTATACATGAATTATTTAACCAAATTTTTATATGTATAAATAATTACAAAATTTACACATACAAATACCAAAACAAATAATTTAAACATAATGTATTTAAATAATTTTTTAATGTATCCAAAAATTATTTAAATAAATATCACATATATAATAAATATTATACATATGACAAACATAAGTTAAATAATTAATTAAAATTATATTTGAATTTTTTTTAATAAAATCAAATTCTGAATACATATATAAAAATAAGTCAAATACTAAATAAGACCTAATCATTGTTGTATCTCAGTGGAGAGCCTCTCTTATGCCCATCATCAAAATTTGGGTTTGATTCCTAACAATAAATATTTTTAAAAAATAAATTCCTAATGTATATAAATGTAAGTCTAGTACTTAATATAATACAAAGTGTGTCTTGATCTAGTGGATAGCACACTTTGCTCCTAGCAATGAAGCCCAGGTTTGATTCCAAAAAAAAATAGTTTTTTTTAATCATCTTCAACCTTTAGTCGGGTTAACCTGACCTGGTTACAACCCGAAATGATACCCGGATGTATGTCACTATTTCGGTGATGAAATCCGATGTTTTTTTATCAGAATTCAATTTTTGAGTGATTCATGGTCTCAATTTGAATCAAAAACGTCATTTTAAATAAAAAGTTAATTAATGATTCAAATGCATACCCACGGTAAATTAGATTTATTTTCTTCATTACTTTTCAAGTTTAAATTCATAGAATCACTCTAAAATCAATATTGAAACAATTTATAATTTTCATATGCATCAAAAATAGGTAAAATGAAAAATCTAAAATCTCAATTCCTCGTGAAACAGAACAAAATAGAGATATTTTTAAAAATGACTCTAATATCAAATGTAGGATCAGAACTCAATCCAGAAACGTTCAGGAAATTATATCAACGTAAAATTTAAATAAAGTGGAAGCAAAAATGGATTGAAAACATACTTCTTATCATTGATCAAATTTCAGCACTTACACGGGAATTCCAATGGATTTTTGATTTGATGCTTTCATTGGTTTCTCACACTCACTCTCTGTGTTTTGATGGTGTATATTAATGTATCAATGAGTAGTGAGAGGACCCACTACCTTTATAAAGGTTCTCCCATCAACGAAACTAGGGATGGGCAAAAAAACTGCAGATTCGATTATCCGAATCGACGGTTCGGTTTTTAACTGGTAAATTTCGGGGACGGGGATGGTTTCAGGGAAAACCGAATATGAAACAACGGTTACGGTTATACTAAAAACCGTACCCGCCCGTACCCGAAATTAATTAGATTTAATTAATTAAATATATATTAAATTATAAATAAAAAATTAATTATATATATTTAATAAATTAAATTATATATATATTTCGGTTTTTTTTCGGGGTTTTTTTTATAACCGTCCCGAACCGTTACCCGCGGGTAAAAAACCGTCCCCGAACCGTAACAATTTTCGGGCGGTTTTGGTTATAGGTTTTAAAATTCGGTTCGGGGACGGTTATATCAAAAACCATCCCCACCCATCCCCGTGCCCATTCCTAAACGAAACCGAACCATCATCACTGTTCACTATTGCGTTGCACCACTTTAATGTTACAGTTTGCACTTAAATGACATAATTTAATAGTTAATTCTAGTGGTTTACCTATGATTTCGTATATATAAGAATTATCTAGCCAAGACTCATCTAAGTACTTTTAATCTAAAAAGAATAGATAATTATGTCTTTAGATGAAAAATAAAAGAAGTTATAATGATTTTGAGTATGGTATTGGTCCAACAACTTCGATGTTTATTGAACTTTATTACGGCATAACCAAGGATGAGTAATTAAGTAGTTATTGTACAAATCTATTCGTTGAAAAATTGGGATCCACAGTGTAAGAACTACAGCGTAAGTTGAAATTTGTTTCAAGTTGACACAAATAATGGAAGCAACGATGAAATGCAGGAAACATAACCTGATAATCACGTGATAGTGCCTGCATAAGAGAGAGACGATATTGATGCACTCAATATTTGAATAGCAATCCTATCTTTTATAAAAATATGACTCCTTTTATGTCACATTATGAAAGAAAATTATTGAATAAACAGTAGAATTTACTTTTTTCATTTTATAGTTAATTGATATAATTTTGTTAATATCATTAATAAATAGACTTTTTTATTACAAAAACATATCAAACAAAATTAATTTAACACAATCTTAGTTAATATAATATTAAATGCTTAATTAAGTTTTATCACAAATTTATAATATTCAAATTTTACATATTTGAATAGTAAAGGACAACTAGTACACAACTTTTGAGGAACAGTTTGGGAAAATCGGGTATATTTTCCCTATTCTAAGTAGTTACTATTCACTTATGATTTAAATGAATAGAACTCAAACTAACCCGACAAAATAATACTATTGGAAATATAATGCTAAAATAAACTAAAACAGATATTGAAACAGAAATATTAAAGCAGAAAAATAATAACACCAGAAATTTAACGAGGTTTGGTATAAATGTTACCTAGGTCCTCGGGCGTCGTTGACCACTTCCACTATCTCCAAATGAATGAACTTCAAAATTACAACTAATTGGGCAAAATTGAGCTAATCAATTACCCTTACAAAAGAGAGAAAGATTTACAAATTTTTGGGATGTTTACAAATGGTGAAGGAGGGCTTTATTTATAGCCCCAAATCCAACACCCATCTTCATTCCTAACCAATGCGGGACTTTTCTAATTTTCTCACTAAGGAGCAATATATAACAAATCTCCACCTTAGCGACTTAGTGGTTTTAAATGATTTCTTCAATTGCTAGATCAACGACGCCAACGCCAATTCAGATTTGTAGGATGTTAATCAAGTCCAGACAATGTTTGAACTTGATTGCTGTTACCACCTTGGTCATCATATCTGCGGGATTCTCTGTCGTACTAATCTTCTGAACTAGTACTCCACCTTCTTTAATAATCTCTCGCATGAAATGATAACGAACGTCAATGTGCTTTGTACGTGCATGGTAGACTTGGTTCTTTGATAAATGAATAGCACTCTGACTATCACAAAACACCTTGATATGTTTTTGACCAACTCCCAAGTCTTCAAGAAAACCTCGTAACCAAATAGCTTCCTTCACAGCCTCTGTAACTGCCATATACTCTGCCTCTGTAGTAGACAAAGCAACTGTGGACTGCAAGGTAGACTTCCAACTGACTGGTGCTCTAGCAAGAGTAAACACATAACCGGTAGTTGACCGACGCTTATCTAAATCTCCTGCATAGTTAGAATCACAATATCCGACTGCACATTGACCAATGGTATTATCCTGCTGAAATACTAAACCAATATTTACAGTATTTATAATATACCGTAGAATCCATTTCACAGCCAACCAATGTCCTTTACCAGGATCATGCATGTACCTGCTTACAACACCAACCGCATGTGAAATGTCAGGTCTTGTACACATCATTGCATTCATCAAGTTACCAACTGCATTTGCATATGGTACTTTTGCCATATATTCTCGTTCTGCATCATTCTGAGGAGATAATTGAGAACTAAGCTTAAATTGAGGAACTAGCGGAGTACTTACAGGTTTTGTCTGTTCATTCATACCAAAACGTTGTAGTATCTGCTTCAAATATTGACTCTGGGTCAAACTAAGCTTCCCCTTCTTCCTGTCTCTGCTTATCTCCATACCGAGAATCTTCTTGGCTTCTCCCAAATCTTTCATCTCGAACTCCTAACTTAGTTGAGCCTTCAATTTTTCAATTTCTGCTTGGCTCTTCGATGCAATCAACATATCATCGACGTACAATAAGAGATAGACGAAAGACTCATTTTGTAGCTTGCGAAAATACACACAATGATCGTGTGTGCTTCTGGTATACTTTTGTTGCAACATAAACTGATCAAATCGTTTGTACCACTGCCTTGGAGATTGCATCAATCCATACAATGATTTGTTCAGCTTACAAACCCAATTCTCTTTACCAGCAACAATAAACCCTTCTGGCTGAGACATATAGATTTCCTCTTCTAAGTCACCGTGTAAAAATGCAGTTTTCACATCAAGTTGAACTAGTTCCAAATCAAATTGTGCTACCAAGGCCAACAAAATTCTAATGGAAGAATGTTTTACAACTGGAGAAAATACCTCATTATAATTGATTCCCTCCTTCTGAGCGTAGCCCTTAGCCACCAACCTTGCCTTGTAGAGAATACCATCTTTGGTAGGAAATCCATTTTTCTTTGTATACACCCATTTGCATCCAATTGCCTTCTTGCCTTTAGGTAGTTGTGTCAACTTCCATGTTTTATTCTTCTGAAGGGACAAAAGTTCTTCATCTATGGCTTCCTTCCATCTTTCAACTTCAGGGCTTCTGATTGCTTCTTTATATATGGAAGGAACATCATCATGCACAACTGAAAGTGCACAGGCCACCGTATTCTTAAACTGAGCATGTAGGTCTTCAAAATCCTTGTATCGAGCAGGTACCTTGACATTTTGTCGTCGTGGCCTATCAATTGCAGTTTCTTCTTGTTGCTGTGGAGGTTCTTGGGTTAAAACCTCTTCATCTGATTCATCTTCTGTCAATGGAGGATCAACTTCTGTCTTATCTTCACTAACTGGATTAACAATTTTGCTTTCAAACTCCACTTGTTTCGGAGTTTGCTCCACCTGCTCTAAAGTGCCATCAATCTTCTTAGTTACCTGATGAGTGCTCAAAAAGCACTAAAATAACCATGATTTTATGCAAATTAATTGATTAAAAATATATATATTTATATGTTTTATCATATATTTATATAAATTTGTCTTTTTCGGAATCACGGGTATTTTTATTGTTTTTCAGGTATTTTGGCTTAAAAATGCAACTTAAAAACTCAAAGAGGAATACTGGAAGCAATACATCACAAATATATTAATAAATAAATGCGTAAAGGTCGACAAATATGGAAAAATTGGACAAAATGGGTCAAAAAGGTCAAAAATGTCAAAAAGGAGACAAACGTATGCCCATCACAAGACGCTCTGAAGATTTCCGCCCCAAACTGCACGGGTTATTGTTAAATACAGCGATCGGCGCGCGAGGTTCTTGTTCATGCGCGCATCAAGGCGAACGCGTTCACGCAGCGCCATTGTTGCGCCCAACGGCCCGGCCCAGCAGCGTCTGGCCCGCCATGCCCTCCGTGCGCCCAACGCGTTTTCACCCCATTTTTCACGTGCAGCAGCCCCTGTGACGTCATGCTGACGTCATTGATGACCTCAGCATTTCCATTACACGTTTTTTAATTTTTTAATATTTTTTTTAACATTGTTTTACTCATTTTTTCTCTCCATCCTCACCTATAAATACCCCCTTCCCTTCACACCTAAACACACCTTCAAAACCTCCAAATACATTCTTTTCTCTCTTTCTTTCTATCTTTTCTTAGATTTTTAGTTTTTCTTATGTTTTCTTAGTTTTTAGCTTTTCTTAGTTAATTTCTCTTAGTTTTAGAGTTCTTCCCTTTTTAGGGAAGAACTAGTTATGTTTTTGTAATATTTTTTAGCTTTTTGATTCAATAAATGGGAGTGCAAATTCCGCTTGGAGTTTTTCCAGCAACGGGAATAGCGTCGAAGTTCGTAAGGATTATATTTTCTTCTGATTATTTTTATGCTTTATTCTTACATGTTATATTTAATTTGTATATGGTTAAATTTAAGCGTCTGGCTGTTTAGTAAACATGATGTAATAATGACGTTGTTATGCTTGCGAAATATTAAATAGGTAAAAATCTCTAAAATGAATTGATTTTATTTTTATTCATGATTTTATATTAAGAATGTTAGAGAGAAATATATTATTTTTCATTACAAACTTAAACCTGAAAATTAGATTTTAAGGTTTAGTTATCGATTCGATTTAGAGTAGTGCTCTTTTATTTGATGGTACAATCGCCCGGTAGTTAGAGTGAAGCTCTATTTCAAAAGTTTTTATAAGAATTATTATCTGAAAATGTATTGATTACATGTTTTCAGTAGTGATTTTAAAACGTGAAAGTTAGTACTCGGATAACTAAATTCTTAGGTTTAATTTGGACACCTTGAATAAAGTTTAAACTGTCTAACCCCACCAAAGGTGGCATTTAAATGGTTCATTTTCAATCTCTTAGAAAAAGGAATTAATTTAATTAACCAAATTAGTTATCAACACCACCCATAGGTGTTAATTGATTTGTTTAGTTAACAAAGAATATCTAACCCCACCAAAGGTGGTATTCATACAAAAAAGGGAGAATCAATAAATATCAATTCATATATTTAATAACCTAAATAATACGAGCAAGCATAATTAACTTAGTTATTATATCCATAAATACTCCACTATTTATAAAAGATAAAATTTGCATGAATGTTTATTGAATCTATGTTTATTTTTATGTAAGTAGATTAAAAACACAAAACCCCAAAATATCGTGACAGGATGTTTAGGATTTAATTTCGTTTTTAAAAGTTTGAATAATAAATTAAAAACCACATACATTCCTTCCTTAGATCGACCTTGTGAGTATACTTATCATTTTCTACGAAATGATTCATGCACTTGCGAGAGTTTTACAAATATTAAAACCAAAGTATTGGCAGGATCGGCCATGCCGGTTTTCGCTCATCAAGTTTTTGGCGCCGTTGCCGGGGAAGGAATAGCGTTTTTAATTTCTTTATCAAAATTTTAAAAAATATTTTGTTGTGTAAATAATTGTGATTTTTTTTTGTTTTTGTAAAAAAAAAAATAAAATAAAACATTTAATCAAATTTCAAATTTCATAAGAAATAATAAAAAAAAAATTTTAAAAAAATTAAAAAATTAAAAAAAAAATTAAAAAAATTAAAACAAAAAACTAAAAAAAATTAAAAATTAAAAAAAAATTTAAAAAATTTGTAGCGTGAATAGTACAATAATTTAGAAATTTGAAATTTTAAATAAAAAGTTTTTACCGTTCATGAATAGTAAAAAAAAATTAAAAAAAAGAACATTTTTAAATAAAAATTTTACCGTGAATAATAAAATAATTTAGAAATTTAAAATTTGAAAAAAAAAATTACCGTTCATGAATAGTAAAAAAAACAAAAAAAAATTCAAAAATTTTAGGTTAAAAAAATATTGTAAATAGTAAAATAAAGTTACTATTCATAAATAGTTAAAATAAAAAATAAAAAAATTCTAATTTTAAATTGTTTAATAAATATAGTGTTAATAGTAAAATAATTTTGGAATTTGAAATTTCGAAAAAATAAATAAAAAAAATAAATAAAAAAAAACCAAAATTTTAATTTTTTGAGTTTAGTTTTTACTATTTTTTTATTTATTTTAAATCATAATTTTATTTTATTTTATTTTATTTTACCTTTTTCAATTTTATTTTATTTTATTATTTTTTTTATTTTTCTTTCTTTAGCTATTTTGTTTTATTCTTGATTTTTATTTAACTTACTTAACTTAGTTTTTTTTTACTAACTTAATTAACTTAGATTTTTTTTAATATTAACTTAGTTTTTTTGTACTTCACTTAACTTAATTAACTTAGATTTTTTTTAATTCACTTAACTTAATTAACCTTTTCTTTAAACTTAATTAACTTAGATTTTCATTAACTTAAATTTTTATTTAACTTAACTTAATAACATGAAAAGTAAAGGTATAAGGAGTTAAATGCAGGAGACTAGTTCTTGGAAGCCTCTGTAATTAGTCTTTCCAGGGAACGTTGTTCGTCTAAGAGGATGGTTTTTAAGGAGCCTTTGCACCACCATTCTTTCTGGGAGCACTCTTGGTTATCTCGATTATGTTATTTTTTTTTCTTAAAAACAAAAAAAAAAACATAAATTCTGAAACTACCTCCAAAATTTTAAAGTTTTAATTATAATCTAAGGAGTTAGTTGCTTTGTTTAATCTAGGTACAATTGTGTTTTTATGCCTTAATTATTTGATTTGTACCTAGATGTGGGTTATCTAAAACTCAAAGTATGCCTCTAGTTTTAAGTACAAAAAGAAATTTGAAAATCAATAGGGCATGACTGAAAAAGTATAGGTAGACAACCTTGTCTTACCTAAAGGTTTGATTGACTCAATGATGAGGGGACATTGAGTTTACTTAAAATGCAATCCCCAAGTTACGTCTTGCTAAGTCGTTAAACTAAGCTATTTGGATGGGAGGCAACCCATCATTTTAGGTAATTTTCTTTTATTTCTTTTATTTACTTAATTATTTCATTTTAATTACATGTGAATAATTTTTAAATTGTTAAAACTAAAAATATTTGTTGAAATGTTAGAAGTTCACAGCGATCTGTCTGTATACACTTTAATGATGAATATGATGGATGCACTTGCATTTTCCATTACTACTTGCACTTTCTCAATAAATAGGTAATCTTTCTTCTCTTTTCTCTTTATCTTTAATTTACAGTTGTTACATTGAGGACAATGTAAGTTCTAGGTTGGGGGTGGTGAAAAGTTACCATGCTTAATTAAAAAAAAAGTTTTAACAATTTAAAAATAAAAAAAATAAAAATAAAATTTAAAAATAAAAAAATACTTTTTCATTTTTTGTGTGTTTGGTTTTATTTATATTTTGTGTGATTTAGTAATTTTTGGAATAAAAAAAATTTCACAAAAATTTATCTTTTCTTTAAATCAAATTTAAGTAAATAGTTAAGTCTTTTGTACTGTTAGATTAATTTTTGAAAACATATCATGAAATATTTTGTAATTATTTTTGATAATTAGTTAGTTTTTGTCATAACTAATATTTCTTGATAAGATGTGGAAATTATATTAAACCCAAAATCGGTGTTTATGAATTTTTTTAGTGGAGACTACCTTTGTGAGATATAATTTGAGCCTAATTTCTTTTATTCAGAGTGAAATATATATTTTTTCTACTCCAAACACATTTCTTATTTATTCAAATTTTTAGATGATCTATATAGGTATTAGCATTGAATGTATGAATTTTTTTTCTCATCTTAATAGAGTATCATATATTTTTTATTATTATTTTTGCTTAGATTAAATGATTTGAGTAGAAATTGATAGTATATGCTTATATCTCATTTATGCATGACTACTACAAAAACAAAAAGACATATCTGGGGTTACCTAAACCAAGATCAAACAGAAAAGCCACAAAATTAACCACTCACCAAAATCCAAAAAATGTACAATCTGTACATGGGTTGACTCTCTAAAAAATACACATATTGAAAAATATCTACAAAAAAAATAGAGAGATAAAAAATAGTATCATCTATATACTATGACACACGTTCCCTACAAAGTTGTGAGTACAGGCTATTTACAAAAGAAAGATATAGGAAGTAATTCCCTAAAAAGTCATTGCAATTTCTTCATTTGTAAAAAGCATATATCTTGAAATTCTTTCTTAATGAGTTTGATTTATGCATGAAAATAATTTTTATATATGATATCTTTATAATTTATACATTTGATTCCTTTCAGGAGATCAACTCTTTCGCATATAAAATAGTATGAGTGTTTGAACCCATAGGATTCAGTGTTTCGAGAGTATTGACTTGTGAGGAATAGAGTCGAAGCGAATTCTGATTCATTACACTGAAATTGGGTGAAATTAAATTGATACATTTTTGACATGAAATATGAAAATGATTTTCGACTAATTATTATAATAAATCATGATTGTTTGAAGAGATTAAAATAACATATGCTTGAGATTTTAATTATGATCTTAAAAGAGATTAAAAAGTATGAGACATTTTTGTGATATGTTGTTTTCTCATATTCAAAAAAAAAATTAATTTTTGATTTTGTTGTAATTTTAGTTTTTGATTTCATTGTTTTTATTATTTTTTTTTATTTTTACATTTAGTTCAATGTTTGTGGGTATCATTACTGAAAACCCTCACGAGACTCAAACTCATTCACTAGGGCAACCTAGGGGTTTAAAGGCTTGTTGCATAGGCTAAATGCAACCGTTTCAATCCACGAAAGTGATTTAGGATAGTTTAATTTTTAGTTTTTATCGCTTCTCTTGCTAAGGGACTAGCAAGAAGCTAGTTGGGGGTTGTGATGAGTGCTCAAAAAGCACTAAAATAACCATGATTTTATGCAAATTAATTGATTAAAAATATATATATTTATATTTTTTATCATATATTTATATAAATTTGTCTTTTTCGGAATCACGGGTATTTTTATTGTTTTTCAGGTATTTTGGCTTAAAAATGCAACTTAAAGACTCAAAGAGGAATACTGGAAGCAATACATCACAAATATATTAATAAATAAATACGTAAAGGTCGACAAATATGGAAAAATTGGACAAAATGGGTCAAAAAGGTCAAAAATGTCAAAAAGGAGAAAACGCTACCGCTTACTCCAAGACTTTCAAATCGGCAGCGTGGTACTGTTTCGCGCTACAAGAAGATCGCGCTGTTATCGTTTCATGCACGAAGATCGCTGGGTTATCGTTTCATGCGCGAAGACTACGCGCGCGAGGTTATCTGTTACGCGCGCGAAGATCGCATGGCGTGGCATTCACGCGCTGGCCGAGTTCGCACGACAGCCCAGCGGCGGCGCCAGCCACAGCCCTCCGCACCTCCAACGCGTTTTCACCTCATTTTTCACGCGTCTGGCAGCCACAGACGTCATCTTGACGTCATTGATGACCTCTGCATTTCCATTACACGTCTCTTAATTTTTTAATTTTTTTTTAACATTTTTTTACTCATTTTTTCTCTCCATCCTCACCTATAAATACCCCCCTTCCCTTCACACCTAAAAACACCTTCAAAACCTCCAAATACATTCTTTTCTCTCTTTCTTTCTCTCTTTTCTTAGATTTTTAGTTTTTCTTATGTTTTCTTAGTTTTTAGCTTTTCTTAGTTAATTTCTCTTAGTTTTAGAGTTCTTCCCTTTTTAGGGAAGAACTAGTTATGTTTTTGTAATATTTTAGCTTTTTGATTCAATAAATGGGAGTGCAAATTCCGCTTGGAGTTTTTCCAGCAACGGGACTAGCGTCGAAGTTCGGTAAGGATTATATTTTCTTAAAATTATTTTTATGCTTTATTCTTACATGTTATATTTAATTTGTCTGTGGTTAAATTTAACTGTGCTGGCTGTTTAGTAAACATGATGTAATAATGACGTTGTTATGCTTGCGAAATATTAAATAGGTAAAAATCTCTAAAATGAATTGATTTTATTTTTATTCATGATTTTATATTAAGAATGTTAGAGAGAAATATATTATTTTTCATTACAAACTTAAACCTGAAAATTAGATTTTAAGGTTTAGTTATCCGGTCTGATTTAGAGTAGTGCTCTTTTATTTGATGGTACAATCGCCCGGTAGTTAGATTAAAGCTCTATTTCAAAAGTTTTTATAAGAATTATTATGTGAAAATGTATTGACGACATGTTTTCAGTAGTGATTTTAAAACGTGAAAGTTAGTACTCGGATAACTAAATTCTTAGGTTTAATTTGGACACCTTGAATAAAGTTTAAACTCTCTAACCCCACCAAAGGTGGCATTTAAATGGTTCATTTTCAATCTCTTAGAAAAAGTAATTAATTTAATTAACCAAATTAGTTATCAACCCCACCCATAGGTGTTAATTGATTTGTTTAGTTAACAAAGAATATCTAACCCCACCAAAGGTGGTATTCATACAAAAAAGGGAGAATCAATAAATATCAATTCATATATTTAATAACCTAAATAATACGAGAAAGCATAATTAACTTAGTTATTATATCCATAAATACTCCACTATTTATAAAAGATAAAATTTGCATGAATGTTTATTGAATCTATGTTTATTTTTATGTAATTAGATTAAAAACACAAAACCCCAAAATATCGTGACAGGATGTTTAGGATTTAATTTCGTTTTTAAAAGTTTGAATAATAAATTAAAAACCACATACATTCCTTCCTTAGATCGACCTTGTGAGTATACTTATCATTTTCTACGAAATGATTCGTGCACTTGCGAGAGTTTTACAAATATTAAAACCAAAGTATTGGCAGGATCGGCGATCTTGATTTTACCATCAAGTTTTTAGCGTCATTCTTGAAGGAATAGCGTTTTTAATTTATTTATCAAAATTTTAAAAAATATTTTGTGGTGTAAATAATTGTGATTTTTTTTGTTTTTGTAAAAAAAAAAATAAATAAAATAAAACATTTAATCAAATTTCAAATTTCATAAGAAATAATAAAAAAAAATTAAAAAAAAAATTAAAAAATTAAAAAAAAAATTAAAAAAATTAAAAAAATTAAAAAAATTAAAAAAATTAAAAAAATTAAAAAAATTAAAAAAATTAAAAAAAAAATAAAAAAACTAAAAAAATTAAAAAAAAAACTAAAAAAAAAAATTAAAAAAAAAATAAAAATTAAAAAAAAATTAAAAAAAATTTGTAGCGTGAATAGTACAATAATTTAGAAATTTGAAATTTGAAGTAAAATTTTTTTACCGTTCATGAATAGTAAAAACAAAATTAAAAAAAAGAACATTTTTAAATAAAAATTTTACCGTGAATAATAAAATAATTTAGAAATTTAAAATTTGAAAAAAAAAATTACCGTTCATTAATAGTAAAAAAAAACAAAAAAAAATTCAAAAATTTTAGGTTAAAAAAATATTGTAAATAGTAAAATTTCAAGTGGAAGTACATACACCGAACCTTTTCCAGCAAAGTCCGGTTCATACGTTCTGCAACTCCGTTTTGTTGTGGTGTTTTTCGAATAGTGAAGTGTCGCACTATCCCTTCTTCTTCACAAACTTTCATAAATGGATCATTTGTGTACTCAGTGCCATTATCAGACCTCAGAAGCTTGATCTTTTTACCATTCTGAGTCTCGATCATCTTCTTCCACTTGATAAAAATACCTAACACTTTATCCTTTTTCTTCATGAGATACACCCAAACTCTTCTGGAGAAGTCATCAACGAAAGTGACATAATAATGTTTGCCACTCATGGATGGAGTTCTTGTTGGCCCCCATACATCAGTATGGATGTAATCCAAAATGCCCTTTGTATTATGAAGAGCAGTGCCAAAGCTTACTCTTTTCTACTTCCCCAATACACAATGCTCACAGAATTCCAACTTGCCGGTTCTCGCACCTTTTAATAGGCCTTGCTTTACTAGAATCTGTAAAGCTTTTTCACCAGCATGTCCCAAACGCATATGCCACAACTTGGTAGTTTCTAAATCTCTTTCTTCATCTGAAATTGCTGCTAATGCTGTCCCAATAACCATACTACCAAGGTAGTAGTACAAGTTATTCTTCCGAACACCTTTCATCGCCACAAGTGCTCCAGAAGTAACCTTCAATGCCCCATTTTGTATGGTCACAGTGAAGCCTTTTGTTTCTAAGACTCCCATAGCAATGAGATTCTTCTTCATATCTGGAACATAATGAACATCTGTCAAGATCCTGGTTGAACCATCTTGATTCTTCAAACGAATTGTACCGATTCCCAAAACTTTGCATGGATAATCATTACCCATGAAAACAACTCCACCGTCTAGTTCTTCAAAGTTAAAGAACCACTCCTTGTTAAGAGACGTATGGAAAGTACATGCTGAATCAAAAATCCAATCACCAGGATGAGATGATGTTGACGAACCAACCAATGCAAAATCTGAATCTGAATTGCTTTCAGCTACACATGCATCAGATTGCACAGCTTTTCCTTTCTTTTGCAGCTTCGGACAATTTTTCTTCCAATGGCCTTTCTCATGACAAAAGGAACATTCATATTTACCAAGTCTTCCTTTTGATAGAGATCTACCTCTCCTTCCTTTATGTTGTGTTTGCGGACGTCCTCTTACAGACAATGCCTCTGCTGCTTCATTCCTGCTTTCTCTTTTATCTTTCTTTCTAATTTCATAACTATACAAAGCAGTACAAACTTCCTCAAAAGACACTTTATCCTTCCCAATGAGTAAGCTCGTAATAAGATGATCAAACTCATCAGGAAGGGAGGCTAACAACATCAAGGCTAAATCTTCATCTTTAAAAGTTTCATCCATATTTAACAAATCTGCTACTAATTGATTAAAAGCAGTAATGTGGTCGTTTATTGTAGTACCTGGAAGGTATTCAAACCGGAACAACTTCTTCAAATAGAGCCGATTTTGTCCACTCTTCTTCATGAACTTGTTCTCCAACGCCTTCCACAACTTACTTGCGGATGTCTCCTTCATGAACGTGTACTTTTGTTCTCTTGAGAGACACGAACGGATTGTACCACATGCCAATCGGTTGATATTTTTCCACTCTACTTCATCTGTTCCATCTGGTTTCTCTTCTTCAATGGCGATGTCTAGACCTTGTTGAAACAGAGCATCTAGAACTTCGCCTTGCCACATGCCGAAATGACCGGTTCCATCAAACTTCTCCACCTCGAACCTTGCGTTCATCACCATAGTTCTGCTTGACGTGGATGACTGGCCTTTGTTTGAAAGAAATTTTTCTTCCGCCATTTCTTCAAATTACAACAACTAGCAACTATATTCCAATAGCAAACAAATGGAATACAAACAAATGCCTAGGTAGAAAACCTTCGGCTCTGATACCAATTGTTGGGAAAATCGGGTATATTTTCCCTATTCTAAGTAGTTACTATTCACTTATGATTTAAATGAATAGAACTCAAACTAACCCGACAAAATAATGCTATTGAAAATATAATGCTAAAATAAACTAAAATAGATATTGAAACAGAAATATTAAAGCAGAAAAATAATAACACCAGAAATTTAACGAGGTTCGGTATAAATGTTACCTAGGTCCTCGGGCATCGTTGACCACTTCCACTATCTCCAAATGAATGAACTTCAAAATTACAACTAATTGGGAAAAATTGAGCTAATCAATTACCCTTACAAAAGAGAGAAAGATTTACAAATTTTTGGGATGTTTACAAATGGTGAAGGAGGGCTTTATTTATAGCCCCAAATCCAACACCCATCTTCATTCCTAACAATGTGGGACTTTTCTAATTTTCTCACTAAGGAGCAATATATAACAAAAACACTCCCTAGTCTTCATTGTTACTGCACTTTTTGGGTTGCATATGCTCTTTTTTCTATATATAAATTGTTGAAATAATTTTTATGTTTATCATATTCTTGTGTTAAAAATTGTGTTAAAAATAATATGACCGTAAAGTATCATATTCATTCATATACTTAGTTAGTAGTTGAATATTAGAGAGGATAAGAGTTTTAGAGTTTTTTATGAGTATATTTTAAAGGTGAAAATTATCTACTTATATGCTTAATTCAACGATAATTTTGTAAATAACTTATATTTATTAATTAATATTTAAATTATTTATATTAATAGAGATATTAAATAAATAATAATATGAATTATTTAATATATTAATGTTTTTTCATAAATATAAAATTAAATCATTAATATATATTTAATATTAAATTCAAAATGCTTACCATACATAGTTTATTTTAAATTCAAATTGAGGTTACTATTTGTTTATTGTGCCTTTTTTACTTTAATAATGGTGTTAATCAATAAAATGAAACTATGCATAGTAGGTGATTTTTTCATACAATATAAACCAGCTAGACCTTTTGGGTTAATTATTTGGATACGACGACGCAATGGTATATGGCCTTGGGATATCTTGGTTGTACTTAGTATCCTTATTTTCTTTGCACCACGTTAATCTTGAAGTCATAACCTTCCTAACAGTTATTTCCATATCTCAATTAAAGTCATGATTAGGAATTTATGATTTATCAAAGTATAGGTCTCATTCCTATTTGGACCTTTCGATTACTAGCTAGATGGAAGGTTGAAATTGAGCCTAAAAGTACATATATAAACCTGGTCATTTTTAGTTTCACCCATCTCATTCTTTGGAGTCAAAGGTTAGGGTTTTGTAGTAGATGAATTTGACAACAGAGTTCTACAACAACCAAGTTTTGATAAGTTCATAATCCCTTCATTTTTATCTTGCTTCTCAAATGTGCTTGAATATTTATGTGAATACCAAGAACATGAAAAACACTTGCACTTTTTTTTGTGCCAAAACTGTTATATCAAGAAATTTTCTAAAAGATGTGCATGTTTTTTTTGTATTTAGGATCCAATGGCATCATATCTTGTTGTAATGGATTTGATAAATTTTCTACTAGGAACCCCGTGCATTAAAGTGGGAATCACACACACGACCGTAGGCACTATAATGAAACTCTAAGAACACTCAGGGTGGATGACCAGTGTGTAGATAGTTCCAAGCATGATAATAGGGATCTAGTTTAGGGTGGTTTATCATTGGAAGGATGTGAGGACCCATCGAGCCAATAAGGGTGACTTTCATAGGGCTTAGGCTTTCCTTTCTTTTTGTTTGTCATTTACTTAGTAGTTAATTTTTTGGCCAAAGTGTAATAACTTGGTCCTTTTTTCTAATAGCTCTATAAGTATTATGACTTTAATGAATAATAAGAACTTGACAATTTTATCTTGGATGTTGTGCTTCAAAACTTACTTTCATTTTGTTTTTCTTGATGTGACACATTTTACTTCTTGTTGTGGCATCAACTCTTTTTTTTTATGTAGGATACTTATGTTTGTTGATAACATAGCACTACATTGAAACAACACTTAGCTCCTCACATTGTTGAGATTTGGACAACAAATTTTCACTTAACACTTTAGTGACCTTGGAACTCCTAAAGGAACACTTTGAAATTTTTGTAAACTTCTTTGTGAGTTTGACGACGAACCAGAAGAAGTTAGTCCCAGCAACCCAACATGGTTATAGCATCACCCCATGATGTAGATACAAGAAAGTTCTTGATAGCAGATAGAGGGATGAATGATAGTTAAGGCGGGAGCGAGTGCGGGAAAAGTAAGACGGTAGATGGACAACTAGTTAGTTGGTTGGCTACTTGGTCTACAACGAAGCCTAGTGGAAATGATTGGTTGGTTGAACAACTAGTTTCGCTCTATTAGTACAGTGATGTGTTCTTGGCTCGACTCTGCCCAAACTTTTACACTTTCCATTCTTTTATTGATTTCAATTTTGTTGTCGAATCTTTTTTCTAAGTGTCCTAGTGGGTTCCCAAGTATCTGAATAATTTTTTTCTTGAAAATCTATTCTTCTTAAAAAAAATTCCTATTGTTGAGTAGCTTATTTATATGGTTGTGTCTTGCTCTATGAAGCCTAATGGCTTAAAGCCCCTTGTTGGGAAAACTTGTTGAATGTGGCAAGCAATAGACATTTTTTGGATGCCAATTTGTAAATAGTGTAGTCTCCATCTTTTTCATCATAGAATTGTATGATTAAGTGCTCTAATCACAAGCCTCACATCTTTGGTGCTGTCCTATGATCTTTGGTGGTCTTATACGAGTTTCTAATATCCTATGGGTAAGTCCTCGGGTGTGAAGGAGGTAATAACTTGCTTCTTCCCATGGCGAGCTTACCCAAGCTCCAATGTATGAATCCTAGATTGCAGTCATTGTAGGGGCCAAAGGGATTGTGTGTTTGCTACTTTTTTCATTAAGACATTGGTGCCATTATCTAGATCTTAGTCCATCATCGTCATAGGTTTTGAAGGGGTTGTATGTACGTTTCATTTTCCACACAAGAGTTAGTCTATTGAGACAATGGTGAGGTATGGCAAGGTGTGCCAATATCTAAATTCTAGATTGACAATATTATGGGTATCAAAGGGGTTGTATGCCCATTTCATTTTTCGCATATGGCCTAGTTCATTGATTTACAGATGCCATTTTCTGGATTCTGGATTGTATTTGTGATATTCTCACAGAAGATGCCAGATGTTGAAGTCACTTTTTATGTTCATCACGTTCTTACAACATTGATCCTATAAGTCATTAACAAACAACGTCAAAAGGAATGACACTGTTAGATGTCATATCCATTCCAATGTTTAAGTTAGTAGTGGAATGAGTTTATTAAGATCAAAGAGGATAAGAGTTTGAGAGTTTTTTATGCGTATATTTTGAAGATGAAAATGACCTATATATAGGGTTTAGGTCTATGATAATTTTGTAAATAAGTTATATTTATTAATTAATATATAAATTATTTATATTAGTTTAAATATTGAATAAATAATAAATTATTTAATATATTAATGATTTTTCATATACGTGAGTTTGAATCATTAACATATTTTTTATATTAAATTCATGAGGATTACAATAAATGGCTTGTTTTGAATTCAAACTAAGCTTATTGTGTACTGACTGTATCTATTTACCTTATGGAAAAATAACACACAAAGTTGTTAATTTTTTAAAATGTTTAATATAAGTCTTTTACTTATTTTTAAGGTATATATAAATTTATTTTAAGATAATTATTTTAATTTGGTTAAAATTTATACATATAAATGTTATATGCTATTATAAATAAAATGTAATTTTTTTATCAATGAAAATAATTAAAATTTGTTAAGTTTTAAACAAAAAGTAAATATTTTTATATTACCAAAATTTTAACTTGTAATTAATATCAGCCGAATTTTACATATTTAAATAGTAATTAAATTAAAATGAACTGAAACCTAAAATAAATAAGGAACTTTTAATGTAACTTTAAAAAACATTTAAGAACTAAGACTCACATTTTTAAAAGTTAAAATGTGCTCTAAATCCTTGACATTTTAATGATATCGTGAACTAGTCAAATTAAAACGTGTACTAGCTGATTTTTCTATCTAATATATATTCAATTGTAAACACCTTTGACTGTGGGAAAAATGGACGGAATTGGTGGATCTAATCATATTTCTATCGTGAGAGATGAGTTATACGTTGAATATTTCTTCTAAAAGTAACAAATTAGTAGCATAATTTAGGGAAATTAATGGCCTCATTTGTAGCATGATTTAAGGAAATTAGTGGCATAATTTAAAGAAATTGGTGACCTAATTTAAGGCTTAAATTATGGCACAATTTAGGGGAAGAGAGTCTTTCTTCATCTATAAATAGGGAAGAGTTCATGCATTGAAGAACAAGGCAAAAATCAGAAAAAATCAGAGAGAGTATAAGCAAACTCAAAGAGAGAAAATACTTGTGAGTTTGGGGAAACACTTGAGAGATATTATTAGTGAGGAAATCTGTATCTGTATTCTGTATATTTCCTACTCATTTCAAATAATATCTGATGCCTCCCATGGACCTAGGCGAATTGCCGAACCACGTAAATTCTGTGTGTTCATTTTATCGCTTTGATATATTCATATACCTCTATTTATTGCTTCCGCCCACAACAAATTGGTATCAGAGCCAAATATAGCAGTATTATATATCAAATCGAATCTTTCGACGAGACGAACGCAACGGTAAAAGAATCGCTCAAATCGGAAGTCAGAATCACCGCCGTAAGGCTGAGTCCCGCCGCCAAAGAATCGAGTCAACTTGCCGAGTTGGACCGAGTCAACTCAGTCACTAGTGATATTTGGACCGAGTTGGTCTGTTTTTCATCCGTTTTCAACTGAGTTGGATCTATTCCTAGCTAATTGGACCATTCCGGATTCAACTATGGACTCCGTTTTTTCAAATAAGGTATAACATTTAGAAAAACACTGTTTTAAGTTGTAAGTGCAAAATTTCTGTTATCAGTTTGTACTTATGGCTGATAAAGGAGAGATCGAAGAAGGTGAAAAAGTTGACCATAGAATTTATAGCAAACCAAGTTCTACTCGAAGAACTATGTTGTCCAACGCAAAGTTTGAGGTGGAGAAATTTGATGGCACCAATAACTTTGGCATGTGGCAATGTGAAGTATTAGATCTATTGTTCTGAGAAGGATCTAATATAGCCTTGGAGACCAGGATAGGAGATTATTCAAATGAAGATTGAAATTATGTCAACCGACAAGCTTGTGGCACAATTTGACTGTGCTTAGGAAAAGATCAGAAGTACTTTGTCATGAAAGAGAATGTAGCCGCAGTTCTCTAGAAGAAACTAGAGGACAAATACATGACGAAAAGTATTGAGAACAGACTCTACTTGAAGAAGAAACTTTTCTGTTTCCAGTACAAGAAAGGTACCTCTATGATTGAGCACTTAGATAATTTCAATAAAATTTTGGCCGATCTGCAAAATTTAGATGTTGAAATTATCGATGAAGATAAAGCTTTGTTGTTGTTGAATTCATTACCTGAGAGCTATGAGCATTTAACCACAACCCTGTTATATGGAAAGGATGAGGTTAAGTTCGTAGATGTTTCAAATGCTTTGGTAAATAACGAGTACCGGAAGAAGGATCAACATGATCACAGAGACTCAATATCAGAAGCATTGACGGCAGCCAGAGGTAGGACTAACAACAAAAAATCTGGCGGATCAAATAATAGGGGGAAATCTAGATCAAAGTCCAGAGGAGAGTCATCCAGAAGACGTCCTGCGAAGGACGAGTGTGCCTATTGTCACCAGAAAGGGCACTGGAAGAAAGATTGTCCAAACAAGGACAAGTCAAATGCAAATGTTGCACAGAAGGCCGATGAAGATGAAGAATCAGCCTTTTCAGTTTCATCATCAAAAACCTACTCAGATAAGTGGATCCTTGATTCTGGATGTTCTTATCAAATGCGTCCAAACAGACATTGGTTTTTGAGTTTTGAGGAGCTCGATGGAGGAGTTGTGCTTATGGGCAATGACAATGCCTGTCAGACAAAAGGGATTGGAACAATATGACTAAAGATGCACGATGGTACAATCAGACGACTTACAAATGTAAGGTATATTCCTGACCTAAAGAAAAACCTTATTTCTTTAGGTGTTCTAGATTCTGATGGTTACAAGGTAACATTGGAAAATGGAGTCTTGAAAGTTGTACGAGGTGCATTTGTAGCAATGAAGGGTACTCGGAAGGCGAACTTGTATTTCCTAGATGGGTGTACAGTTACAGGAAGAGCAGCTGTCTCAAGTAGTTCTGAAGAAAAGGCAAATGATTCTTCCCGCCTATGGCACATGCGCTTAGGGCATGTCGGTGAAAAGGCTTTGCAAGGCTTAATGAAGCAAGGTCTTTTGAAAGGTGCCAAGACTGGAAAGTTTGATTTCTGCGAGCATTGTGTAATGGGAAAACAAACAAGAGTCAAGTTCGGCACTGCCATTCATCGTACTAAGGGATCTCTTGATTATATTCACACGGATGTTTGGGGACCTTCCAAGAATGCTTCACTTGGAGGTAAACGTTGGTTTGTGACTTTTATTGATGATTTCTCTAGATATGTCTGGATATACACTATGAGTCACAAAGATGAAGTTCTGGATATCTTTCTTAAATGGAAGAAAATGATCGAGACTCAGACAGGCAGGAAGATTAAAAGGCTCAGATCTGATAATGGTGGCGAGTATAAATCAGATCCTTTCTTTAAAGTTTGTCAAGATGAAGGGATAATCAGACATTTTTCAGTTCCTCGTACACCATAGCAGAATGGATTTGCAGAACTAATGAATCGTACTTTGGTTGAGAAAGTTTGATGTATGCTATCTCATTCCAAATTGAGCAAGGCATTTTGGGCTGAGGCTTTGTCATATGCAACTCATATAGTCAACAGACTTCCTGCGACTGCATTAGATGGAAAAACGCCTAAAGAGGTATGGTCTGGAAAACCTGCTACTGATTATGATTCATTGTGAATATTTGGATGTCCTACATATTTTCATGTTAGTGAATCCAAACTGGATCCCAAAGCAAAGAAAGCTTTTTTCTTGGGCTTTAAGGAAGGAGTTAAAGGATTTCGACTTTGGTGTGGTGAATCCAAGAAGATCATCTTAAGCCGAGATGTTACATTCGACGAGTCTGTTATGTTGAGACAAACAAATTCAGAGAAAGAGAATGAAAGTCCAAATACTCTTTCTAAGGTGATGCTTGAGATTTCGGAAGATCCAGAAAAGATTGCACCAATTACCGATCATGGTGAAGATGAAATTGATGATCAAGAAGATATCTTGGTTGAGGTGGAGGTTCTCTCACCATCACCACCGATTAATCAGCAGCCAGAATCTATTGCCACTACTCGACCAAGAAGGGAGATTAGGAAGCCTACCAGATACACATACATGGTAGCATTCACACTTCCAGTAATTGATGATGATGTCCCATGCACTTACAGAGAAGCCGTGCAAAGAGTTGATAGTATGAAGTGGAAAATGGCAATGGATGAAGAGATGAAGTCTCTACATCAGAATCAGACTTGGGAGTTGGTTCAACTTCCCAAAGGAAAGAAAACTATTGGTTGCGAAAGGCTATGCTCAGAAAGAAGGAATAGACTACAATGAGGTATTCTCACCTGTTGTTAAGAATTCATCTATTCGGATACTATTGGCTTTGGTAGCACAGTTTGATCTCGAGTTAGCTCAACTCAATGTCAAAACAGCTTTTCTCCATGGTACTTTGAACGAAGAAATCTACATGTCTCAACCGGATGGCTTCAAAATTCCAGGATGAGAGAATTGGGCTTGCAAGCTAAGCAAGTCAATTTACGGTTTGAAGCAATCACCACGACAATGGTACAAGCGCTTTGATAGCTTCATCAGAGAGCAGAAGTACACATGTAGTCAGTTTGATCATTGTGTTTACTTTCGGAAACTCCAAGACGGTACTTTCATTTATTTGAAATGAAAGATCTTGGAGAAGCTAAGAAAATTCTTGGGATGGAAATCACAAGAGATAGAGTTGCAAGTACAGTCTGTCTGACACAGACTCAATATCTGAAGAAAGTACTACAAAGGTTTGACATTGATGAAAAAACCAAACCAGTAAGTACACCGCTTGCTCCTCACTTTCAATTAAGTGCATTAATGTCACCTTGCACCACCGATGAGAAGAAGCAAATGGAACGTGTTCCATATGAAAATGTCATTGGTGCCTTGATGTATGCAATGGTTTGCACCAGACCTGATATTTTCCATGTTGTTAGTATGGTGAGTCGGTACATGCATAATCCGGGTAAAGGACACTGGAAAGCAGTGAAGTGGATTCTAAGGTACATCTATGGTACTGTGGATATTGGTTTGAAGTTTGAGAGAGACAAGACTGAAGGTAAACACCTAGTTGGATATGTGGATTCTGACTATGCTGGAGATCTGGATAAGCGTCGATCTACAACTGGTTATGTGTTCACAATGGCAGGAGGACCAGTTTGTTGGAGATCAACATTGCAATCAACTGTAGCTTTGTCTACTACAGAGGCAGAGTATATGGCTGTAACAGAAGCATTCAAAGAAGCTATATGGCTTCTCGGGTTGACTAAGGATTTGGGTATTGTTCAGAAGAACGTGGAGGTTTTCTACGACAGCCAGAGTGCCATTTGTTTGGCAAAGAACCAAGTTCATCATGGTCGCACCAAGCACATCGATGTTCGATTTCATTTTGTTCGGGAAATCGTCGATGAAGGGAATGTTATACTCCAGAAAGTCGGAACTGCAGATAACCCTACAGATATGCTTACAAAGGTGGTTACAGGGATCAAGTTTCAACACTGCTTGAACTTGATCAACATCTCTCGAGCTTAGGGCGTATTTGGAGGCAGCGTTATGAAATTTTTCGCCAATGTGGAAATTGTTGAATATTGGCTCTAAAAGTAACAAATTCGTGGCATAATTTAGGGAAATTAGTGGCCTAATTTGTAACATAATTTGTGGCATAATTTAAGGAAATTGGTGACCTAATTTAAGGCTTAAATTATGGCACAATTTAGGGAAAGATAGTCTTTCTTCATCTATAAATGGGGAAGAGTTCATGCATTGAAGAACAAGGCAAAAATCAGAAAAAATCAGAGAGAGTATAAGAAAAATCAAAGAGAGAAAATACTTGTGAGTCTCGGGGAACACTTGAGAGATATTATTAGTGAGGAAATCTGTATCTGTATTCTGTATATTTCCTACTCATTTCAAATAATATCTGCTGCCTCCCGTGGACCTAGGCGAATTGCCGAACCACGTAAATTATGTGTGTTCATTTTATCGCTTTGATATATTCATATACCTCTATTTATCTATTATATAATCTACCAGGTGATTTTTCCGATATTAATTGATCAAAAAGTTATATTATTATTATCTGAAAATAACTTATATTTATTAATTAATATTTAAATTATTTATATTAATATTAATATTAAATAAATAATAATATGAATTATTTAATATATTAATGATTTTTCGTAAATATAAATTTGAATAATTAATATATATTTTATATTAAATTCAAGAAACTTACCATACTAGTTTGTTTTAAATTCAAATTGAGGTTATTGTGTTGATTGTATCTTTTTTACTTCAATAATTGTGTTGATCAATAAAATGGAACTATAATTGTTAAATTATTATTTTACACACACTCTAAACGTAAATATGTGCACAAACCTTTGCATACATGGTTAAAAGCAGTAGGTAACCTGGTTCCTATAGGTCGTGGTTAACGAGAACTTATAATTGGGGATCGATAAAGTGAAAAAATAACTATAGCTATCGATACCATATTAAACCAAAAGAAATTGAACTCAAGTGACACCTTTGAGAGTATATATATATAAGTGTGTAATTATTAAAAATATGCTTAGAAACAAAAGGAAGCTTATGAGCTTTAACCAAAGGACAAACCGTACATATTTTTTTATTTGACATACTATGCATAGAGCCAAGAAGAGAGACCTTAACCAACAACTAGCTAGTTGTGATTCTATCCTTAGATCCAATAGAGATATGCAATGTAGATATTGATTCACTACCATAAAAAGCACTTGGTGATTTTCTCACGAGAATTTCATGAAAAAGAAAACACTTATTAGAATGGTGACTTTTCTTGTCACAAATATAACATTGCACCTTAAGTGCACTCCATCCAAGTTGTTTGCCTTTAGAATTAACCTGAACAGTCTTAGAACCATAAGTTTTGCCAGTTTGAGCAAGAAAATCTTGCAAATTCCACATAGGCTTAGAGTTAGTCTTAGATCCAAGATTATTGCTATTATAAAAGCTATTTTGATCATAAAACCATGCACCTTGCAAATTGATTATCAGAATTATACTGATTCTCAATGCGATGCTCATTGATAAGCAGAACTGGCATCATCAATCCTACAAATACTTTAGTTTTATATTTGTAAAAATCTCGCAAGTGCACAAATCATTTTATAGCAAATGATAAGAATACTCTCAAGGTCGATCTAAGGAAGGAACATATGTGATTTTTAATTTATTATTCAAACTCTTAAAAACAAAATTAAATCATAAACAAATTGATTAACACCTAAATGTAGGGTCGATAATTAATTTGGTTAATTAAATTAATTATTTTTTTTTCAAAGAGATTGAAAATGAACCATTTAAATGTCACCTTTGGTGGGGTTAGATAGTTTAAACTTTATTTAAGGTTTCCAAATTAAATCTAAGAATTTAATTATCTGAGTACTAACTTTAGAGTTTTAAAATCATTACTGAAAATATATCGTCAATACATTTTCAAATAATAGTTCTCATAAATATTTTTGAAATAGAGCTTCATTTTAACTACTAGACGATTGTACCAACAAATAAAAAAACAATACTCTAAATGAGACCGGATAACTAAACCATAAAATCTAATTGTTAGATTTAAGTTTGTAATGAAAAAATAAATATTTCTCTATAACATCCTTAATATAAAATATTGAATAAAAACAAAATGAATTCATTTTATAGATATTTTTACCCATTTAATACTTTGCAAGCATAACAACGTTATTATTATATCATATTTACAAATAGCGAGCCACGTTAAATTTAATTACAAGTAAATTAAATATAACATATAAGAATAAAACATAAAAATAACTGTAAAGAATAAGAATCCTTATAGAACCTTGATGCTAATTCCGTTTCTGAAAAACCTCCAAACGGATTTTCACTTTCGTTTATTGAATCAAAGAATTAGAAATTTACAAAAACATAGCTAGTTCTTTTCAAAAAGAGAAGAACTTTAAAACTAAAAACGAAAAAAAGAAAACTTTCTAGAGAGAGAGCTAGAGAGAGAAAGAGCTAAGAAACGTATTTCTTGGATGTGCTTTGTATAATGGGGGGAGATGTGGTATTCATAGGTGAGAAAAATGGTAAAAACAAAGTGGGAAAATGATGAAAAAAATGGTTTAAAACACATGATGGATGGATGCTGACGTAGGCGTTGACGCAGGTAATGTTGCACTCAAATTTGACGTTGTTAGATGCAGATGCACACAAATTTATGGCATGTTGCGGCGCAACTAGGTGCGTTGTGGCGTAGTTGTGCGTGGGATTTTGACCTTTTTGATATTTTTCATCGTTTTGACCCATTTTGTCCAATTTTTTCATCTTTTTTAGTTTTTCTCATTTATTTTCTCAATATATTTGTGATGTATTTCATATAGTATTTTTTTCTTTGAGTTTTTAAGTTATTTTTTTAAGCAAAAATACCTAAAAAATAATAAAAATACCCATTATTTCGGAAAGAAATATTTATATAAAAATATGATAAAATCATATAAATATAAATATTTTTAATCAATTAAATTACATTAAATCATGGTAATTTTAGTGTTTTTTAAGCACTTATCACAACCCTAACAAACTTATTGTGAGTCCCTTAGCAAGAGAAGCAATAAAAACTAAAAATCAAACTATCCTAAATCATTTTCGTGGATTAACACGGTTATATTTTGCGTATGCAATAAGCCTTTAAACCTCTAGGTTTCCCTAGTGGACAAGTTTGATTCTCGTGAAGGTTTTTAGTAATGATACCTACAAACATTGAATTAAATGTAAAAATAAAAAGAAATATCAAAATAAAAAATAAAAAAATAACAACTCAAAAACTAAAATTATAACAAAATAAAAAATTAACTTAAGAATAAAATACAAGAAAACAAAATGAAACATAACACAAAAATGTTTCATACTTTTTAATCTCCTTTAATATCATAATTAAAATCTAAAGAATAAGTTATTTTCATCTTTTTAAACAGTCACGATTTATTATAATAATTAGTTGAAAATCATTTTCATATTTCATATAAAAAATGTATAAATTTAATTCCACCCAAATTCAATGTTAAGAATATAAATTCGCTTCGACTTTATTCCTCACAAGTCAATACTCTCAAGAACACTAAATCCTATAGGTTCAAACATCCATACTAATTTATATGCGAAAGTGTTATTTTAACGTTGATCTAATGAAAGGAATCAAATGTATAAATTATAAAGATGTCATCAATATAAATTATTTTCATGCATTAATCAACCTCATTAAACAAAAATTTCAAGATATATGTCTTTTAGAAGTGTAGGAAAAATAAATGCAATGATTTCTAGGGATTTACTTTCTATAACTTTCTTTTATAATTAGTCTTTACTCACAACTTTGTAGGCTATGTGGGTCATAATATATAGATTATACTATATAATATTTATCTTTCTATTTTATTTTGAAGAGATTTTTCAATCTATTTATTTTTAGAGGATGAACCCATGTACAGATTGTACATTTTTGTAGGATTTTGGTGAGTGGTTAATTTTGTGGCTTTTCTATTTGATTTTGGTTTAGGTAATCCCAAATATGTCTCTTTTTTGTTTTTGGTTGAATTCATGCATGAAAGAGATAAAGGCATATACTATCAATTTCTATTTAAATCATTTAATCTAAACAAATGAAAAATAAATAAAAAATATACGACACTTTATTAAGATGAGAAAAAATGCATACATTCAATGCTAATACCTATAAAGATCATTTAAAAATTTGAAAAAATAAGATATGTGTTTGGAGTAGAGAAAATATATTTAACTCAGAATAAAGGAAATTAGGCTCAAATTATATCTCACAAGGGCATTCTCCACTATTTGATTCTTAAACACCAATTTTGGGTTTAATATAATTTCTACATCTTATTAAGAAATACTAGTTATGAAAAAAACTAATTAATTATTAAAAAATACTCCATGATATGTTTTCAAAAATTAATCTAATAGTACAAAAAACTTAAATATTTACTTAAATTTGATTTAAAGAAATGATAATTTTTTGTGAGAAATTTTTTACAACTAATTCTAAAATTCTAAAAATTACTAAACCACACAAAGAAAATAAAATCAAACATAATAAAAATGAAAATTGTTAAAAATTTTAAATTTAAACATAGTAATTTTTCACCACCCTCAACCTAGAACTTACATTGTCCTCAATGTATACCACATTTGCTTATATTATTTAGGTTATTAAATATATAAATTGATATTTATTGATTCTCTTTTTTTTATATGAATACCACATTTGGTGGGTTTAAATATTATTTGTTAATTAAACAAATAAATTAACACCTATGAATACCACATTTGGTGGGTTGAAAATAAATCATTTAAATGCCACATTTGGTGGGGTTAGGCAGTTTAAATTTTATTTAATATGTCAAAATTAAACCTAAGAATTTAATTATCCAATTATACCATTAATTAAACTAACTTTCAAGTTTTAAAACCATTATTGAAAATATGTCGTCAATACATTTTCGAATAATAATTCTTATAAAAACTTTTGAAATGGAGTTTCACTCTAATAACTAGGCAATTATACCAACAAATAAAAAAGTAATATTCAAAATCAGACTGGATAACTAATCCTTAAAATCTAATTTTTATATTTAAGTTTGTAATGAAAAAAATATATTTCTCTCTAACATCCTTAATATAAAATCTTGAATAAAAACAGAATGAATTTATTTTATTGGGATTTTTACCTATTTAATACTTTTTAAGCATAACAACGATATTATTATATCATGTTGGATGGATGATGGATGGATGCTGACGTAGGCGCTGACACAAGTAGTGACGCGCGTGAATTTGGCATTATTAGGCGCCGATGCTCGTAGACTTGCGGCATGGTATGGAACAGCTATGCGTGTTTCTTGGCACACCGTGGCGCGGTTGCGCGCACGATTTTAGCATTTTGACAATTTTTGACCCATTTTCTACAATTGTTTTATCTTTTTGACTTTTTCTCATTTATTTTCTCAATTTATTTGTGATGTATTGCTTCTAGTATTTTTTCTTCGAGTCTTTAGGTTATTTTTTGAAGCAAAAATATCTAAAAAACAATAAAAATACGTATGATTCTGAAAATACAAATTTATATAAAACTATAATAAAATCATATAAATATAAATATTTTTAATTAATTAAAGTACATTAAATCATGGTAATTTTAGTGCTTTCTAAGTACTCATAACTCATATGTGAGAAAATACTATGAACTTGATCCAAAGAAATTGAGTTAGTTCTCATAATGACACTTGAGACAAAGGAATTGTAGTAAGAATTGAGATTTGCTAGCATATATAACACAAGATCATGCTCTAAAATTGGTTCAACTATAGTAGTTAGGCGATGACTAATAGTCTTGATGAACTGGACAAAACTTTCACTAGAAAGATTGTCTTTCTTGAGGGTTTGGAGTAGAAGATGAAGATCCATAACTCGAGCACCTGATAAAGTTTAGAAAACTATGTCCAAAATATATCACATATCAGTAGGTAATAATGTCTTCATAATATGAGTAACAATATTAGCTGAAACCAAGCAAAATATCCATCTTTGCATAAGAATGCCCGTGCAATTCCATCGCATAAACTCAGGTGTGAATTGTCTTGTTCATTTAACAAACTTCATAGGAGCATCAATAAAAGAATTGAGAGAGAATTTTCTCTCTTTAGACTAAAAAATTCATGCTATGAAGTTTGATCAAGAAATTAAGTCAGACAAAAGGATAACCAATAGATGTAATAGATTGAACATCATCGATGTGAATTAGGGAAGAAGAATGCTTGGACTTGGGTGATTCCATTGATGCAAGTCCTCAAGAACTTAATTGCTTTGATACCATAAACGAATGTCAAAGGAGATTTAAGAATTGCATTCACATTAACTGAATTATAAGCAATGAACTCATGCTCTGATATAGACCATGACGGCTACAATAATACAAGTAGGCTAGTTACTACCTAACCTTATCTCTAACTAACTTAGTGAAGGTTAACAAATCCCTTACATGGCACATATTAGTGGTGCACACTAACACTAAAAAACATACAACCAAATCATACACTTAACATCTTACCAGCGACTCCTATTTTTCACTCAAATTTTATGGAAAACATTTTAGACCTTAGATTAGTGAATTGAGCAATTAAATCAAAATCAATTAAAATGTTATGATGATTATAAATATAATTAGCATGTGTATGGAATCTCACCATTCATTAAAAACTTAAAATATACCTCTGTCTTTTGTTTTGAGAAACGAGTCTTGCTTTCCTTTAGGGTTGAGCCCCCATTTACAGTTTCAATCACACCTCCTTCCTTCCTTCCTTCCTTATCTTCCTATTTTTGTTTTCTTCTTATGTCGATAAGGCTTGGTTAGTGTTATTTCCACTGCCTCATCTGTCTTCTCGAAGCTTCTAGGCTCTATGGTTATTGGTATTGTCGCCTTCAGCGTAAGTCATTTTTGCTAGTGTTTCACTGGTGTTTCTTATTGTCTTCTTGGATGGGTTAAATGGTGAATCATTACAATTAAATTTTAACGTCCTTAGCTATCGAAGAATTACTATTCCAACTACTACAATCAAGCATTGAGGTGGGTTGTAATATATAGCTATTATTAAAAGCTCTGTATATTTACTTACATATATATTATTGCTACAAAAGTTTATCAATTTTGATTTTGTAGTTGAATATGTAATATATTTGATAGTTCAAAATATAATTTTGTCTTATATTCAATGAAATTTTTACACCTCATAAAAAAATTGTTTGGAAAAGAGAGAAGATAATACCAAAGATTGCAGTTACTTTGTGCGAGAGAAGAGTATCCATTTATGTCTCTTTGAGAGTCTCAACTCTCTTAGTTTTCTTTCACATTTGTTTATGTTATTTTAGATGGACTTAATTTTTGACGTGATTATAGTTTGATAAAAAAAATAGATCATATTTTTTTATTCGATGATTATTTAATATATTAGTTGTAATTATATTATAACTTAAGTTATAAAAAAATTATTATATTTGGTGAAAGTTGGGACTTAATTGTAAAGAAAATTTTAAATATAATATATTGTATGTAAATTTATTAATATTAATTTTTAATACTCATTATGTATACTATTTTATTTTAATAAAAATAAAGGATGAAAATGACTAATGAATCATGTCCATTATCAATTCATAAAAACATTAAGTAGTAACGAATTCAAAGACCATAAAAACACCTTGAGGAGAAATATACCCATTCTATTAATTTTTTATTATAATATAATCTCTAAATTTCATGCCTTTTCTGAAATAATTTTTCAATAATTACCTCCCACACTTAAAAAAAAATCTGCACACAGAAATAAGGAACAAATATTGTTGTTATTTTCAAATTTGAAATATTAAAAATACATAAATTTATATTCATAAGTTATTATTTGTCTCATGATAAAATAATTTTAAAATAAATAATCATTTTTTTAGAAAATTATTTTTATATAATACACTATAATTAAGGTGAATATAAATGTACCTACATTTAGTATTTTTTTTTAAATTATGAGTGATTTTGTTGTTTCAAAATAACTAGAACCAAGTATTTGTAGTTAAACATTCTATAACTATTATTGACCATAAATTATGAATATGACTATTTATACCAAGTGGGAATGCACGACGATTTAGATGTACGATGTTGAAGTGGAGAATGAAATCAAGCTTAATCTTTTAATTAAAATGTATTTATATTCAATCATATTTTTAAAATAATATAATAATATTTTTTTAATTTATTTTAAAGCATATAAATAATTTAATTTTATGTTTTAAATTAAATAATTTATGACATACTTGATATATATAATATAAATAAAAGATAATTATATTATTTAAAAAATCTATTATTTTAGTACTTGTATTTAACAAAATATTAATGTAAACACAACAAACTCTTTTCCCACCAAAAACTAATCAGAAAAGTATAATTATTTTTTTACTTAGAAAAATATGTATCATAATTGTTAAATTAAACATATAAATACTATAAATTATTCTCCCATCAAACAAAAACTTATGTTGTATAATTGATTAATGAGGTAGAGATAATTGTTATTTGTAAAATCAAGATTTTGGGACGTGATTGTTGATGTATGTTTTTGTTGGCTGTTTGTTTTGCATAATTCAGGGCTTTGGTTTGAAGAAGTTGTAAAAGAAATTCATTTATTTAGTGCATTTCCTTTACATTAGATAGTAGGGGTATGTGTTCAGGTCCGGTCCGATTTTGCTTAAATTTTTTTTAACTAAATTGGACCGTTTATATTACTCGGACCGGATCGGATCGTATCGTTTGAAACGGTTTTAAGAAATAAAAACCCGACCGGACCGTCTGATTTATAAAACGGTTCGGTCTGGTTTATTTCTCAACTTGATTCGATTTTTTTATAATTTAATGAAGAATAATGTAAAATTTCTAATATATTATTAAACCGGTCCGATCCAGTTCGAACAATTTAAAATTAGTACAAACCGGATCGGATCGTTTAATTAATAAAACCGTTCGATTTGATCCAATTTGATTCGGTTTTACGATTTTATTGTTTATAAATACCCCTATTAGATAGTGATCTCAAAAAGCAAAATTCTTAGTGAGAAAGTCTAATGTTAAATTAGACACTCCTATTAGTTAGTCATCTAATTATATATATACAGATAGTGATCTATATATATATATAGTTAAACTAATAATAAGAGATAGAGAAAATTAGTAAAAATAAAAAAAATATAAAAAATTATAAATTTTTGATATTTTTTTTTTGCTGCTATTATAGATAGCAAAATTTTAATAAATTTTTGAGTTGAAGAAAAACAAATGTGGATTTCATTAGTATAATATTAACTAAAAAATTCATTAAACTTCATAAAATTCTTAAGTTTTCAAAATCTTTTATAATTAATGTATATTTTTAATATAACTGGATTTTAAAAAAGTTACATAAAATCTTAAATGAATGCATATAACTTTTATAATATTTTGAAAATTTTTATAAATTTTTTTATTTTAAAAACTCCATTAAAATTATTTAAATTTTTAATTGAATATACTCCTATTATAGTTATATGCTGAAGCATATTAAAGGCTAAGTACTTATTATTTAGTTGTTTTAGGTAAATTACATTTATAAATTTAACTTCAAAATTATTAATATGATATTAAATTTATGTTTTTAAGATACTTTAATACCTAAAGTTTCAATTAGAAATTTTAGTTCACAACTTAAAAAAAAAAGTGTAGTAGTTAAAAAATTTAAGCATTAAAACAACTCAAAATTTAAATTTAATGATTAAATTATATAAGTCAAAAGTTTATTAAAATATGTGTGAAAAATAAATTTAACAATCGTGAACTAAAGTAGATATGCAAACCGATGTCACTAAAAGACAAGACTTCTGCTACTGAGTGTTTACTTACTTTTAAAAAAAATAGACCAAGACTTCAATCACATCGTGACTTCACATTGATATTGATTATTAGTTTGTTTAGGCAATTATAGATTTACATTTCATTGATATTCAAATACAAATTGTATTCACTTTAATATGTAGTTTCACATTGCTTTGCTTGTAAGGCTTCATACGGAAGTCATATTGCTATTATAAATATAGAAAATGAGAGATGATTTCTCAAATGTCTTGCTTCCTTTCTTCTCTTCATCTTTTCTTCTTGCTTTCCTGCTTCCCTTGCATTCTTGGCTGCTCAAACTTTTGATAAATTTCGCTTAGTTCTTTGCTTTCTTTCATCTCATAAACAAAATAAATATAAAAGAGCATCTCTATTTCAGCTCATTAATACCTGAAAGATCGAGATAAACTTGAGATATTATGATGGCATCACAATTCGTTTTTCATATACTAGTCCTTACGCTTTTTATGCATGTTATGGCTTCACTATGTTCAACTTCTGTGCAGCCACTTTGCCATGATCAAGAAAGATCTTTCTCGTTGCAATTCAAAAACAGTTTGGCCATAGACAAGTATGCTTCAACCAACTGTTAGAGATTATTGTTATAAAGCTCCTTAATTTAAGGAGCAAATTAAGGAGCAAAACATGGAACAAAACAAGGAGTAAAACATGGAGCAAAACATGGAACAAAACAAGGAGTAAAACATGGAGCTTAATTCTAGGAGCAATTCAAGGAACCATTAATTTAAGGAGTAATTCAAGGAGTGAATTTTCCTATAAATAGATGTGTAATTGTAATGAATTAACCATCCAAAGTGTTCATTCCAATTGAGAGAAAAGCTTTTGTGAGAGAAAATTGAGAGTAATTTTCTTGGGTGTAATTGGGTTGTGAGTTGTGAGTGTTGTAAACACCTTGTGTAATTTCTCCCCTTTCAGTAAAAAGATCTGCAGCAGGTCCGGAGACGTAAGCAAGATTGGCCGAACTCCGTTATCAAATTTTGTGTTATTTTTCTATTCTTGCTTTCTCATAAATCTGGCTTATCGGGAATTTGCGTTATTTCCCAACAACTGGTATCAGAGCTATTGGTAGGGATTTCTGTCAATTTTCTGCAAGAAATAGTCAGAAACGATCCAGAGGAAGTCAGATTTTAGTGGGAGCAATGGCCGCAGATGAAGGAAGGGTGAAACTCGAGAAATTTGATGGCACAGATTTCGGGTTTTGGAAAATGCAGATAGAGGATTATCTGTATCAAAGAAGTATGTATCAACCTCTCTCGGGAAGAAGCCGGAGGTTATGAAGGAAGAAGATTGGAATCTTCTGCAGACAAGCCCCGGAGTTATTCGATTGACGTTATCCCGTAATGTTGCTTTCAACATAGCAAAGGAAAAGACCACGGCGGGTCTTATGGCAGCCTCTCTCCAATATGTATGAGAAGCCATCACCTCAAACAAAGTGCACTTGATGAGGCGCTTGTTCAATTTGCGGATGACGGAAGGCGCATCGGTAGCTCAACATCTCAATGAACTCAACACGGTTACAACCCAATCGAGTTCGGTGGAAATTGAATTCGATGAAGAAGTACGAGCATTGATACTTTTGTCTTCTACCAGAAAGTCGGAATGCTCTTGTCACGGTGTGAGTAGCTCATCGGGAAGCAATAAGTTGAAATTTGACGATGTTCGTGATTTGGTTCTCGGTGAAGAGATCCGAGCGTAGAGAGACAGGTGAATCGTCAACCTCTTCAGTTTTGCATACAGAGTCAAGAGGAAGAAATTCAACCAAAGGAAATGGACGTGGTAGAACTGACTACCGAGGTAGATCAAAAGACAGGAAGTCCAAATCTAGGAATCCTAATAATTCCCATAGCTCGAAGACTATCGAGTGTTGGAATTGTGGAAGAATGCACCGAAGGACAAACAAGTGAAGGCAGAGGCAAATGTTACTTCCACCTCAGGAGGAGATGATGCATTGATATGCTCTTTGGAGAGCAAGGAAGAATCTTGGGTGTTAGACTCTGGAGCATCGTTCCATGCTACTTCACAAAAAGAATTCTTCGAGAAATATGTCCCCGAAACCTTGGAAAGGTATATCTTGGTGATGATCAACCATGTGCTATTATTGGCAAAGGTGTAGTGAAGATTAAGTTAAACGGGTCTGTTTGGGAGCTGAAGGATGTCAGGCATATTCCCGACCTCAGAAGGAACTTAATCTCAGTGGGGCAGTTGGCTAGTGAAGGCTACACTACGATCTTACATGGTGATGATTGGAAGATTTCAAAGGGTGCAATGACAGTTGCTCGAGGCAAGAAAAGTGGCACTCTTTACATGACAGCAGAAGCACGTTGTTCAATCACAATTGTAGCAGGCAATGAAACACCAAACCTGTGGCACCAGAGATTAGGCCACATGAGTGAGAAGGGGATAAAGATTATGCACTCAAAAGGAAAACTTCCAGGTCTACAGTCTGTAGAGATGGACATGTGCGAAGATTGTATACTTGGAAAGCAAAAGAGAGTCAGCTTTCAGACAAGTGGTAGAACCCCAAAGAAGGAAAAGCTAGAGCTTATTCACTCAGATGTTTGGGGACCAACAACCGTCTCATCCATTGGTGGGAAACAATACTTCGTGACTTTCATCGATGATCATTCTCGGAAGGTATGGGTTTACTTTCTAAAGCATAAGTCTGAAGTATTTGAGGCTTTCAGAAGATGGAAAGCTATGGTGGAAAATGAGACGGGTTTAAAGATCAAAAAGCTCAGAACTGATAATGGTGGTGAATATGAAGACACCAGATTCAAAAATTTCTGCTATGAGCACGGGATCAAAATGGAAAGAATTGTGCCAGTGCACACCGCAACACAATGGTGTCGCTGAGCGTATGAACCGAACGATGACACAAAGACCCAAATGCATCCGTATCCAGTCAGGTCTCCCGAAGCAATTTTGGGCAGAAGGAGTCAGCGCGGCAGCTTACTTGATCAACCGAGCCCCGTCTGTTCCATTGGAGCATAGAATACCAGAGGAGGTATGGAGCGGAAAAGAGGTGAAACTATCACATCTAAAAGTTTTCGGTTGTGTTGCATTTCAGGTATCGGTGATCAAGGCAGGAATAAGCTTGATCCCAAATCCAAGAAATGCACATTCATTGGCTATGGTGAGGATGAGTTTGGCTACCGCATTTGGGATGACGAAAAGAAGAAAGTTATCCGTAGCAGAGATGTGATTTTCAACGAAAGGGTGATGTATAAGGACATGCATAAAATAGACGCCAATGCCTCAGAGCAGAATGAGTCAGTATTTGCAGATGCAGATGATGTCCCAGATACTTCCACAACAGAACCAATTGTAATAAGTCCTCAGCCAGAGGAACTTGTTGGACAAAGCAGTACACAGCATTCCGACACACCACAACCTCTTACTCCAGCTCCTGTATTGAGAAGGTCTTCTCGACCTCATGTGCCTAACAGGAGATACATGAACTATATGTTCTTGATCACGATGGAGGAGCACGAATGCTATGATGAAGCTTGTCGGACTCGAGATTCCAACAAGTGGGAGCTTGCTATGAAAGAAGAAATGAAATCTCTCATCTCCAACCGCATACGGGAACTAGCCGAGTTACCTATGGGAAAGAAGGCACTTCACAACAAATGGGTGTATCGGGTGAAAGAGAGTACGATGGTTCCAAGAGATACAAAGCCCGCCTAGTTGTCAAAGGGTTTCAACAGAAGGAAGGAGTTGACTACACTGACATTTTTGCTCCCGTTGTGAAGCTTAATACTATCAGATCAGTATTGAGCATTGTAGCCATCGAAGATCTTCATCTTGAACAGTTGGATGTGAAGACTGCATTCTTTTACGGAGACTTAGATGAAGATATATACATGTACCAAATGAAGGTTTCTCGAGAAAGAGGGAAGAAGAACATGGTGTGCGTACTTAAGAAGAGTTTGTATGGCCTCGAAACAAGCCCCGAGACAATGGTACGTAAAGTTTGATAGCTTCATGCACAAGGAAGGTTTCCAGAAGTACAATGCTGACCATTGTTGCTACTTCAAGAGATATAGGTCCAGTTATATCATTTTACTACTTTATGTTGATGATATGTTAGTAGCAGGTTCAGATATGGATGATATCATAAGGTTGAAGCAGTAATTATAAAAGGAGTTTAACATGAAATACTTGGGTCCAATAAAGAAGATTCTTGGAATGAAAATCATAAGAAATAAGAAGAAAGGATCCTCATAGCTTATCTCGTGCAGAAGACATCAATCGTGTTTTGCATAGATTCAACACGAGCGATGCCAAGCCGGTTAGCACACCCTTGGCTAGTCATTTTCGCCTATCCAAGGATCACCCCTCGAGGCAGGAAGAGAGAGAATTCATGGCTAAGGTTCCTTATGCCTCACCATTGGAAGTTTGATGTACGCAATGGTTCCAGACAAGACCGTACATTGGCCATGCGGTGGAGCTTGTTAGCAGATTTATGTCAAATCCAGGGAAAACTCATTGGGAAGCGATCAAGTGGATTTTGAGGTATGCGAGGCACCACAGAAAAGTGTTTGTACTTTAGTAAAGGAGAGTTAAAAGTACAAGGATACGTAGATGCAGACTTTAGAGGTGAAGTTGAGCACCGAAGAAGCACCACCGGTTATATATTTACTGTTGGAACTACAATTGTTAGTTGGATGTCACAAATACGTAAAATTGTCACTCTATCCACTACAGTAGGCCGAGTATGTAGCAAAGAATCGAAGCTAGTAAAGAGATGATACGGCTTCAAGGTTTGTTAACCGAGTTGGGATTCAAACAAGAGAAGAATGTTACTCGTATAGTGATAGTCAAAGTGCAATACACTTGGCGAAGAATTCAAAGATTTCATTCTAGAACCAAACATATTGGACTTCGTTATCACTTCATCAGATCTCTATTAGAAGATGATGTGTTAATAATGGAGAAGATTCAAGGAAGCAAAAATCCAGCAGATATGTTAACAAAGGTGGTGATTATTGACAAACTGAAGTTGAGCTCAACTTCAGTTGGTCTGCTAGAGTAACAAAGACTAGAAAAGCTGCTGCATTGATCGAGGTGTGAAGACAGATTGAAATCAGTCTTCAAGTGGGAGATTGTTAGAGATTATTGTTATAAAGCTCCTTAATTTAAGGAGCAAATTAAGGAGCAAAACATGGAACAAAACAAGGAGTAAAACATGGAGCAAAACATGGAACAAAACAAGGAGTAAAACATGGAGCTTAATTCTAGGAGCAATTCAAGGAACCATTAATTTAAGGAGTAATTCAAGGAGTGAATTTTCCTATAAATAGATGTGTAATTGTAATGAATTAACCATCCAAAGTGTTCATTCCAATTGAGAGAAAAGCTTTTGTGAGAGAAAATTGAGAGTAATTTTCTTGGGTGTAATTGGGTTGTGAGTTGTGAGTGTTGTAAACACCTTGTGTAATTTCTCCCCTTTCAGTAAAAAAGATCTGCAGCAGGTCCGGAGACGTAAGCAAGATTGGCCGAACTCCGTTATCAAATTTTGTGTTATTTTTCTATTCTTGCTTTCTCATAAATCTGGCTTATCGGGAATTTGCGTTATTTCCCAACACCAACCCTTTGGCTTATTCTAAGGTTGAGCTATGGACCGAAAAAGGAGAGACAACTGATTGCTGCTTTTGGGATGGTATTGAGTGCAATGAGAATATTGGTTATGTTATAAGCCTTGATCTAAGCAGTAGTTATCTTTATGGTTCTGTCAACTCTAGTAGTACTCTTTTCAAACTTGTTCATCTTGAGAGGCTTAATCTTGCAGACAATCACTTCAATTATTCCCAAATACCTCATGCTATCAATCAGCTTTCAAGTTTAACCCATCTTGACCTCTCATCTTCTTTTTTCTCTGGTCAAGTTCCATCAGAAATTTCAGGGCTTACCAAGTTAGCTTATTTAGATTTGTCTGGTAACACTGATAAGTTTTCAGAAGAAATGCTATTGAAACTCAGAAAGCCAGATTTCAAAAGCCTAATTGTGAACTTAACAAGTCTAGAACAACTTTCTCTTAATTATGTTGACATTTCAAATACAGTTCCTGATTTGTTGGCAAACTTTTCTTCTTTAACATCCCTCCTCCTTAAAAAATGTAGATTGCAAGGAGAGTTTCCTTCAAGAATTTTTCAACTTCCAAATTTACGTGTGCTTAGTATTCGATATAACGAAAATCTAAGTGGCAAATTGCCTCCAATGTTTCAACAAAATAGTCCTCTTGAGTTGATGAGGTTAGCAGGAACAAACTTTTCAGGTGATTTACCTTCTTCGATTGGCAATCTTACTTTCTTGAATAAGTTAGATTTTGCAGGCTGCAAGTTTTCAGGGGTGATTTCGATTGCTATAGTGAACCTAAACATGCTCAGCTACTTAGACCTTTCAGGAAACAATTTAAGGGGTCAGATCCCTTCTTACTTATCCAACCTTAACCATCTAATTTATTTAGATCTATCTTCTAATAACTTTAGCAAAGGAACTTTATCTTGGATTGGTAACCTAACCAAGTTGACTCATCTGAACATTGGTTACTCCAATTTAACTGGTATTATACCGAATTCCCTAGGAAACCTTACTCAACTCACTGAATTAATGCTTGAAGAAAATCAATTATTTGGTCCAATTTCATACTCCATTTCAAGACTTAAAAATCTTCGGACCCTTTCCTTAAGGGGAAATGATTTGAGTGGCTTGGTGAGTTTTGAAATGTTTCTTGACATGAAAAATCTCAATCAATTTTCTCTTTCTGATAATAGGCTTTCAGTGATCACTAAGCCAAGGAGTAATATAAATGCAAGTCATCAACAGTTCACACTCTTAGGACTTGGATCTTGCCATTTAAAAGAGTTCCCTGAATTTCTGAGGTACCAAGAAAGAATGGAGTTGTTATATCTTCGAGGAAACGAAATCAGTGGTGAAATACCAAAGTGGATATGGAACATGAGCATAAAAACTTTGGTGACTGTTAACCTTGCCGAGAACTTTTTAACAGGTTTTGAACATCCTCCAGTAATACTTCCTTGGCTTAGTATCAGTTCATTCCGACTTTCTGATAACATGATAACAGGGCCTTTGCCAATTCCTCCACTTTCCACCTTTATCTATGATGCTTCAAACAACGACATAACTGGGGAAATTTCACCTTTGATATGCAAATTGCAGAATCTTCAAGGCCTCCACTTGTCTAATAACAAGTTGAGTGGAACAATTCCTGGATGTCTAGGAAACTTTAGCAATTCATTGTCTCACCTTAATCTCAGAAACAACTCTTTCACAGGAGAAATTCCCCAGACATTTACAGATAGAAACCAATTGGAGGTGATTGATTTGAGCTATAATAACTTAGAAGGGTCATTACCAAGATCATTAGTCAATTGTAAGATGCTTCAAAGCCTTAATCTCAGAAATAACAAGCTCAAAGATGTTTTTCCTTCTTGGTTAGGAACTCTACCGGAGTTGCGAATTCTTATACTGCAATCCAACAGGTTCTATGGGGAAATAGGCATACCTACAAAGAAGGTGGAGTTCCCCAAATTGCGTATAATCGACCTCTCTAACAATAATTTTACAGGAAAGTTACCATCCAAATATATTCAAAGTTGGAATGCAATGAAAAACAACAGTGTCAGCAACCTTCCTACATATTTAAAGACAGATACAGGCCTTATCAAAGACCCAAACAAAAATTATGGATTGGAGATTCAATATGGTGTGTCTATTACATTATCAAACAAAGGAGGGAACTTAAATTATGGTAAAGTCCAAGATGTGCTTACAGTCGTAGACCTCTCAAGTAACAATTTTGAAGGAGAAATTCCAGCAGCTATTGGGAACTTGAAAGGGCTTCAAGCACTCAAATTATCCAACAACATTCTTGTTGGAGACATACCATTATCCTTGGGGAATCTAACAGAGCTTGAATCATTAGACCTTTCTAAAAACAAGCTTTCAGGCCATATTCCTCAACAATTGCAGAAGCTCACTTTCCTTTCATACTTCAATGTCTCACACAACAACCTCACTGGGCCTATACCTCAAGGTAACCAATTTGGTATATTTGAGAACACCTCTTATGCAGGAAACTTGGGACTTTGTGGTTATCCATTGACAAAAAGATGTGGAAATTCTGAGGATTCAAGACCTTCATCTTTCATAAGTGAAGAAGATCACCATGACTCAGGGTCTGGATTTGAATTTGGTTGGAAACCAGTCTTGATAGGTTATGCAAGTGGGTTGGTGGTTGGTTTAGTTATTGGGCAGATTGTAATTTCAAGAAAGCAGAGGTGGTTTGCTGTGAATTTTGGAATTAGGCTTTCAACAAGAAGAAATATCAGAAGGATGAGAAGAGAAAATTTAACTTAGTTTGAGCAAAGAATTTAACCAGCTGTTAGCTGTTTATGATTCATTAATTTCTATGCCGTAATATAAGATGCTACAATTAATAAAAGAGGTTCAGTAGATATATTATAACATTGTATCTCTTATTGTTTTTGAAAATAGTTTGTATTTTCTTATTCATAGTTTCTTTTTTAAAAAGAAAAGAAAAAAATTAAAGAATATAGAAACTGGTATGATAGAATCAGCAACTTTGGTAGAGTTCCCAAAACCATTATTGAGTTACTTGTTCCCAAGACTATGACCTAAGCATTGAAAAATTGACTTCATTTTGGAATTTTTTCAGGTTATTCGTTATATAACCAATACACAATTATGCAAACTGAATTCCTAAGAGAAAGTAGAGTTGAGGCTTTTGCAACTCACTGTCTATTAATAAAATATGTCTCGATTTCATACTTAAAACTCACACTCATTCACTCTAACTAGAGATTCATTGAAATATAATTAAAGATTCATTGAAATATTGAATCAAAGGAGAAAACTTTAAGAATGGTAAATCAAGAAACAAAATATTACACGATATAAAATAATTTAGCCCTTATTCTACATGAACTAATCCACTGAAAAGGTAGATATGAAACAATGTTTATACAGAGAAGAAGAACAAGAAAAAGACTACAGAGTAAAAATTAACACAAAATCATAGGAAAATAACCCTCAAATTTTAACTAGTAATCATCTCGAAAACATATAAAGAAAATATACAAGATATCAGAGAACACAAGAGAAATGGAGATAAAGAGAAGACATGATCTCGGGAAACCAGAGAGACAGAGAACCAAAGAAGGGTATATATATGCAGCTGTGAAATGGCAATAATGCTCTTGAGACTCACGGGCTCAACAAGCAAATGTGCTAGCTTTTCAGTTTAATAACCAACACATAAGTCCATGCTCAAATAATCTCTCCAAAGCCGAAACAACATTACAACATTAATCCAAATGTAATAATGTATATGTCTAATAAATCATAGCTAAAAATAAATAAAAATATGCTACATTATAATGCTTACAAATAAGACACCTTAATTAAGTCTAGATAATACTTAAAAATTAATGGAACTTATTTACGGAGAACAACAAGGGTTATTCTACGTGGAGACTTTGGTTAGTTTAATTAATGCTTATGAAACTCTCTTTTTAATGAAATGCAATTTTACATTTACATGCTTCGATTTGGAATGAAACATGAAATGTTTTGATAAATGTATGCTAATTTGACTATCATAGTAAATGGTATTAATAACATCATCATTAACAATATCCAATTGCCTTATAAAACCTCTCAACTACAATTCTTTCTTCACTACCTTAGTCTAGGTAAGAAATTCTACCTCTATGCTAGACAATGCCACCACAGATTGTATGTTAACTTTCTAGGATTTTGTATTCTCAAGAACATTAAAAATGTATTTAGATAATGATATTCTTTTTTCCTTATCACTTATAAAATTAGAGTCAATATATACATTTATACTAAGAATATCACAAAAATTCTTTTTAAACAGAAAATTAGTGGGCATAGTACCTTTTAAATATCTAAGGATCCACTTAACTGTTAACTAATAAGTTTTACAAAGGTTAGACATATAATTGCTAATCATACTTACAACATATGCTATATCAAGCTTGGTATAGAATATAGCATACATAAGGGAAACAACAACATTAGAATAAGGATCCATTTTCATATAACTCTTTTTCTTTTCAGTATTAGGACAATCAGATAGAGATAAAATAAAATGAGCACCCAAAGGAACACTTACATGTTAGAATCAAAGATAAAAAAAATCTTTTTAGAACTTTTTCAACATATGAATGTTGAGAGGACAACAAACAAGTTTTAGTTCTAACAATATCCATGCCCAAAATTATTTTAGTCGGTCTTAAATCTTTCCTTTCAAATTCATACAAAGTTGAGATTTTAAAGATTTAATTTTAGATTCATTTCTATAAGCAATAAGCATATCATCAACGTATAAAAGAAGATAAATTGGACTTGAAACATTTTAGAATTTAAAATAAACACAATTATTTTATTCACATATTTCAAAACCAATTTTAATTACAAAATAGACAAATTTGATATAACATTATCTTAGAGCCTTTTAAAACCATACAAATATTTTTTTAAGCAAACACACAATATTTTGTTCTTCTTTTAATTCAAACCTATATGTTGTCTCATATAGATTTTATTTTCTAAGTTATCATGTAAAAAAACAGTTTTAACATCTATTTGTTCAAAAAACATGTCAAATTATTCAACTAAAGATAATAAAATCCTTATAGAAGTAAACTTAATAACACAATAGAAAATCTCACTAGAATCAATGCCATTATTGGTTGCAAAACCTTATGCAACTAATCTAGCTTTCAACTTCTTTCCCATTTTTTTTTATAAAACCATCAACACCCTAATATTTTAGATTTCTTAGAAGCCATGTGTCATTTTTAATTAATAAATTATACTCATCTTTCATGACAATCAACTAATTAGAAGAATCAATACAATTCATGGCATCAACAAATATTTTAGGTTCAAAATCATCTAATTCAGATGCAATAGACAAAGCATAAGCAATTAAATCATCGTAAACAAGTTTAGTGGCTAAAGATTCAGAGTACCTTTTTGGAGAAACAATGAATCTTTTGGAAATTTCTTTAACTAAAAGGCAATCTGTGATCTAAGGCAACTACGAGGAGGACAAGAATAGTCCTTAGTAGTTCCATCATCATCATTGGTATTTGTTCTTTCAGTTATAGTATCAGTATGATGAAGGGTTACTGGTACCTTTACCTTATTATCATAATTACTATTCTAAGAGGGTGTGACACTGGAATCCACCTCAATTAAAATATCCATGATATTAGAAGTAAGAAAAGTAGATTTTAAATCACAATAAAATTTTGATTCATCAAACTCAACATTTCTACGAGTAATACACTTCTTAAGAGAGAGACACCACAGTCTATATCCTTTAACACCCAGAGGATAACCAATAAAAGAACACTTTAATAATTTAGCTTGAAGTTTATCCTGATTAACATAACTATATACAATGCAACCAAAGATCTTAAGGATACTATAATTAGAAGGTTTTCAATCCAAAGCTCCTCGGGTGTCTTAAGATATAAGGCAGTGGTAGGATACCTATAAATAAGATTAGTGACTATACTAATAGCCTCTGCCATAAACCATTTAGGCATGCTAGCATGGATAACATACACCTGAATCTCTTTAAAATGGTCCAATTCATCCTCTAAACTAGGCCATTTTGTGGGGGTGTGCCTACAAAAGTCCTATGTCTACTAATCCCTCGATCCTTTCCAACGTTTAAAGATATCAAAGGTTTCGTCTTTTATCTTTCGGGAGAAATTATAAACTCTTTTAGTATGGTCATCAATAGAGAATAGAAAGTACATATTACTACCTAAGGGATGGATAGGAGCAAACCTCTACAAATTAGAGTGAAAATAACCAAGTACATATGTGGTAATATGTTGACTTTTAGAAAACATAACTTTAGTTTGTTTACTAAAAACACAATGTTCACAAAACTTTAAAAGTCTTAAAATTTCACTACCTAAGACACCCTTTTAGATAGTTTACTTAGACCCTTGTCACATACATGCCCTAATATTCTATACCAAAGTATTACACTTTCTAAAGATATAGCTATACTAACTATACCACTAAGGTCTAGTGTAAACCCTTGCAACAAATACAAACCATTAACTCTATCAGCTCTAAAAGTAACGAGAGAGCCTTTCATAAATTTCACAACATTGTCACAAATATTAATAGAGTAACTAGTGGAATCTAAGCACCTAGTGAAATCAAATTTATTTTAAGATCAGGAACATATCTAATATTATCTAAGACTCTAAGAGTCACATCTAATAAGGAAAGTTTAATTGAGCCTATACCATTTACCTAACACTCATAATCATCACTTAGAAGAACTCTTCCACTATTAACTTCTTTCAAATCACTAAACTAGTGCCTAAAGGGAGTCATGTGAAAGGAATAACCAAAATCTAAGACCTAATCTATCTCTAGCCTAATGGAGCTCATAACTAGCACTTCAGAACTTTCATAACCTTTTGAGACTAGGTTAGACTCACTATCAATACCTATTTCAGACTTGTAAAACTTCTAACCTTTCTTAGAAAAATAGCACCTAACATATTTCTTAGGCTTAAACTTAGACTTATATTTATTTTTATCCTTATTTGAACCTTTTTCCCATACTTCAGATCTATCTTTAACATAAAGCCTATCACAGAAAATACTCTTATCTTTTAAAAACAAGATCAGTAGTCAAATTATCTCTTCCATAAATAATACCAAATTTAACATCTTTAAATTTATTAAGAAGGAAATTTAACAAAATAACTACTTGAGACACATCCTCAACTTTATGATCAATATTCTTAAGTTGAGTTATGAGTCTCTTGAAATCATCAAGATTATATTTAATATCATTCGATAGATTTATTTTAAAAGAGTAAAAATAGTATTTCAGATGAATTTTTCCAGGTAGAGATTTATCAAGATAAATGGAATCAGAGGAAATTTTCCTAGAAACTTCTTTGAGAACTTTATGAGAGAGATTTAACAAAATAGCTACATAGGCCTTTTTCTCAATTTTTTTTCTTATTACCATCAGAAGCCATTACAGGAAAATCTTCCATATCAATAGCACTATGCATCTCTTATTGAACTAAGAGTGCTTTCATTTTACATTTCCATAAAACATAATCATCTGTGCCATCAAAACAAAAAATATTTGGAAAGTAGACATAGTAAAGATAATAATCAAACATATTAAAAATAAAAAGAAAGGAAATTAGAAAATCCCCATTTATGTATGAGGAAACCAGAGAGTCGCATTCTTCAAATGACTCAGAAAACCCTAGGGGTATTAAATCACTCAAGAACAACCTAGGAAGCCAAATATAAGGACCTCGTGAGTTTGGTACACTTTGATAGCAAATCAAAGGTAAAATACTACTTTTTATGATTTCAAACTCTAAACTTATTCTCAGTCACTATATTTAATGATTTAGTGAAAGATTGAAAGAAAAAAAGAAAACCTTAAGAACTATAAATGAAGAAATAAAGGAACACATGATATAAAGTAGTTCGATCCCTATTAAAAATGGCCTAATCCTTTAAAAGGATTATACCAATATCTAATATATGAAACAATGTTTGTATGGAGAAGAAGAACAAGAAAAAGATTATAGAAGTGAAACCTAACATGAAATCAGAGGAAACAACCCTAAAAATTTAACCAATAATTCTCTCACAAACATACAAAGAAAATATATAAGATATTTCTCAGAGAATACAAGAACAAAGAAGTATCCAAGGCCAATTATTGACACTACTAGTTCCTCAATTCAATTGGGTAAGGCTGCAAGAAACTACGAATTGAGAAAAACTCATTTTTTTCATGTTACCTTCTTTTCACTGACTGTCTAATGAAGACTCTCTATCTTTCATTAGAGATTTCTACACAATAGTCCAAGTCTTCCTTCTCAGTGTACTAACTGAGGACACGCCGAGAATGAGGTTTCCTAATTTCACTCTTTCCAAGTACACTGATGATCTAGAAGGATGTATGCAATAAATTTATGAAAAAAATTATATTCCTATTAGAAAACATCATATTTAAGAGCTAAGATAGCTACTTTCTTTTAGAAGGGGGGAACTTTTTATGAGGCTTTGGATATGTTCAAGCTATTCTTCACTCAATTCCCTCATCATAGATACCCACTGCAGCTACATAATCAATTTTTATTGACACTAAAATGTCAATTCATTATTGACAATGTTATGTGAGGAGTTATGGGTGAGAAAACTGCCATAGAAAATTATAATCTATTTGATATGTTGGGTGCTAATTTCAAATAGAAAGATCATGAGTGAGAAGGGTTGGAATCTATGAAATAGACTATGGTACTAAAGTATTGATGTACTTCTAGCTACATAATCCACTTTTAACAAAGAACAATTTGAGATGAGTAGTGATACGTAATTTCGTAAGTGTACGAATCGTTCAAGTAATAAAGTTTACAAAAGTACGGATGTCGAACCCACAAGGAATGGCGTTACTAAGTACCGAAATTGACTAACCCTAATTTTATTAGAAAACCGAATTTTTGAATTTGTTTAAAAAGTAAATTAACTTAAAACTAAACGCAAATAACAAAATTTAATGTTGTTCACAAATGATTAAAAACGCTAAGGCATTTGATTTCACTAAATCAATTCAATCCGATTTCAAGTCATGTTATATGAAAATCAAAGTTAGAAGTGATGGTTGAAAAACCCAAACTTATCTAATACTCTCCCACGAGTTATATTAGAATTACTTATCTATGAAAACCAACAATATTTCTATGAAGATTTAATCACAAATAAGCACATTACGATTTATGGAATTTCTAGAATAACCACATACATCATGCATTAGGTGTCAAACTCGCATTCAACATACGGTATTTATCACAAGAAGCATTCATTACACATCTCCTCTCGGTCTCAATATAATGCAACAAATCATTTAAATCTTGATCAGAAATTTAAAAGCATTAAGCATGGAAATAAATACTCAACTTGAAAACAACGAATTCATATAACGATAACACAAGAAATCATATTTTCTTGATTCAACTACATCATAGCCTTAGCAAAAACGAATTAGTTCATAACGAAAATAAGAACAAACATATTCTCAATTGAATCCATGAACAAAATATCTGAATAAAATGCAGAAAATAAAAGCTAAGGAGAAGAGATGAAAAACTCTTGAAGAGGAAGACTTGGTAGCAACAATGGTGATGATCCTTCAAGCTTCTCCAACCTTTCTCTCCAAAATTTCCTTTTCTCCTCCAAAAATAACTCAAATCTGCTCTCTATGCCATCCCCCTCTTTCTCCATCATAATGTATATATAGATCTAGGGTTTGGGGGGCAATTTTGGAACAAAACAACAAAAAAATGTGTTTTCGGACGAAACTCGCCGGCGGTGACATTATTCTCGCCGCGGCGAGATTTCTGGCAATTTAAATTTTGTTTTTCTGATTTTGGCCGGCGGCGAAATTAATGTGGCTGGCGGCTAGATTATTTGGCCGGCGGCTAACTCAATGTGGCCGGCGGTGAGATTATTTGGCCGGCGGCGAGATGAGTTTACCAAAATTTGTGCTCTCGGGAAGATTTTTGCCAGCGGCGAGATGAATATTGCCGGCAGCGAGACACTTTGGCCAGAGGCGAGAGTACTTTGGCCGGCGGCGAGATTCACTTGGCCAAAATCCGTGCTTCCTGCATGATTTTCAACATTTTCTCCGTAAGGTGTTCGTCGGCGGCGAAATTCCAAATTTTGAAATTTTGTTCTCTTTTTATTTTCATTCAATCCCGATCATTGTACTTTGTACCTAACTTCTCCAAAATCATGATTTTACCTGAAATTTCACTTTAAACATGAAATACCCGTGAAATGACATTTGTGGATTAAATAATCAAATAAACACAATTTTCACACAAATATCAACATTTAAATCATAACAAAAATGCAATAATTTAGCTCTTATCAACAACCTCCAACCAGCTTCTTGCTAGTCTCTAGCAAGAAAAGCGATCTATTTAATAAATTCAAAGGAGACATTAAGAGAAACTTCAAAGAAAATTTTATTCTATTTACAAAATTACATTAAGCGTATGCAATAAGCCTTTAAACCCCTAGGCGGCCCTAGTAGGACGAGTTGTAGTCTCGTGAGGGCTTCCAGTGATGATACCCACAAACATCTTACCTATAACTATCCTAACTTAAAACAATAAAATCACACAAAAATTAATTTGCACAAATGTCTCAATAATTGTAAATAACACACAACACATAGAATAATTAAATGTCACCTAAGCTTTAAGAAATCTCAAATGCCAATTTCACTTTTGTTATTGACTCTTAAACATCAATCAAACCACAAACCAATAGCCATAATGCCCAGATAATATTATGCAGAACATCCACAAACAAAAAGGTGAAATCTCAAACTCCATAGGCTCACTCTTCAAAACTCTCTCCACTAATGAAGAAAAATACACCACTTTGGATAAATAGGACTTATTAGGCTTGTAATGTTAGGCTTAGGTATTTGGTTTAGAAAGAACGAGAAGTGTCAAAATACAAATAATAGCACTTATTAGATTAAGCACAACCAATTAAGTAAAAGAGTAACACCATTTAACCCAAATTGTTTCTTCCGATCATAACCCATTTTTCCAAAGATAAACAATAATTCTTCCTCAATCTTTCACCCCAGTACATCCATTACTAACACTCTTTTATTTACTAGAGTGTGAAGGCCCTTTTTTTCTCTTTCTTTCTTCTTTTTTTTTCTTTTCTTCTCTTTTTTTTAAACATAACCCCCAACCAATTTCTTCCAATATATGTGGAATATGTCTTATTTTTTTTTATTATCCATTCTTACTCCAATTGCTCTTGAAAAGTTTGTGTTCAAAATTAAGTGCTCTTAACAAATAAGGTAGGAATTATATATATATATTTTTGGCTCAGTAAAAGGTAGGTTATAGAAGGCAAAAAGAAAGAAAAATAAGGCTAACAATATATTTAAATAGGCTCAAAGAGGTAACTAGTGATATAAGGATGACAAGGTAGGCTTAAAATGGCACAATCGATCCAAAAATGGCCTACATCATCTCCTAAACATTGCAATCCCAAATTATTTCACCTCAAGTGGTTTTCAAATGAGTTCTAGAGTTTGTTGAGATCACAAAAATGTCTATGAAAAATTCGCACATAAGACTTCTCTAAGCATTTAGACTAATCAACCAAATCATACCACATACCAAAAGAGTCACCAACTAGGTAAAATCAACATTTGAAATTATCTTTAAACCGAAGCAAAATTTAATGTCTTCTAAAAGCTACTTGTTATCACAATCACATTATTATCATCAACGTGCAAATTAAAATAAGTAAAATGCAAATAAAATAAAAAATAAAAATAAAAGAAATTAAATCAAAATGCAGAAAAATAAATGGAAAATCAAAATTAAACACACAAACAAAACTAATAAAAATGAAGGAAAGAAAGATTTACCGTTTACCGCACCCCCAACCAAAACCTTACATTGTCCTTAATGTAAGAAAGAAAAACTATAAATGGCTTTTTTTTTTACCTGCAAGACAAATAAAATAAGCAAATTTAATTAAAAATAAAATTATCATAAAATGAAGTGCAGAATTTAAAATTTCTAAAATAAAATGAGATAAAAGATGAGAAAACAAATCTGATGGGTTGCCTCCCATTAAGCGCTTTAAGTTATAGTCATTAGCTAGACTTTATGTCATCTTTCTGCTTGCTGAATTCTCCGTCAAAATATGGCCTCAACTGTTGTCCATTTACCTTGAAAGTTCCCTTTGTTTCATGACTGATCTCAATTGTTCCATAAGGAAACACCTTGGTTACTAGAAAAGGTCCTGACCAACGAGATTTTAGTTTTCTTGGAAAAAGTCTGAGACGGGATTTATAAAGCAGCACTTTCTGTCCCACCTCAAAGTTTTGCCTCAAAATGTGCTTATCATGCCAAACCTTCATCTTGTCCTTGTATATTCGGTCATTCTCATAAGCATCATTCCTCATTTCATCCATCTCATTTGTTGTAGATTTCACAAGGCAAGCTTCTAGTGGTAGCAATGGAGTTCTCTCCTCAAAAGTTTCCGAGATTAACTTGTCAAGAGTGTTAATTTGAAAACAAGAATGTACCTCACTTGGAAATTTCATTGCTTCAAAAACATCAAAAGTCACTTGTTCATCTTGCACCCGTAGAATGAGCTTTCCTTGCTGAACATCAATCAATGCTTTTCCAGTTGCAAGGAACGGTCTCCCTAATATCAACGGTACCTCTCTATCTTCCTCCATGTCAAGCACCACGAAATCTACAGGGAAAATAAATTTGTCAACTTTAATTAAAACATCCTCAATTACCCCTCGAGGATATTTCACCGATCAATCCGCTAATTGTAGAGAGATTGAAGTGGGTTTTACTTCTCCCAGGCCTAGTTTTCTGAAAATAGAAAGTGGCATCAAATTAATGCTTGCTCCTAAATCACATAGGACTTTATCAAAATTGCAACTTCCTATAGTACAAGGTATAGTAAAACTCCCTAGGTCTTTCAATTTCTGTGGCAGTTTTCTTTGAAGAACTGCACTGCACTCCTCATTTAGCATGACAGTTTCATAATCTCCCAACTTCCTCTTCTTTGATAGAATTTCCTTCATGAATTTTGCATACTTGGGCATTTGTTCCAACATCTCTGCAAAAGGAATGTTAATGTGCAATTTCTTAAAAATATCCAAAAATTTATCAAATTGATTATCAATCTTTTTCTTATTCAATCTTTGAGGATATGGGATAGGAGGCTCATATTTCGCATTTGGGGAAGGTTGAACATCTTGGGATGTTGATGGATTTTCTTTAGATTTTTCCATCATTTTCTCTGATTTCCCCTGCCATTCAAGTTCTTTACCACTTCTCAATGTGATAGCCTTTACATGCTCTTTGGGATTTATTGTGTCACTAGGCAATGATCCTTGAGACCTTTCTACAATCTGCTTTGAAAGCTGCCCCAGTTGGTTTTGGATGTCCATATTGATTGCCTCTTGATTTCTGAAATTTGTTCTTGTCTCCTCAATGAATTTTCCCAAAATTGCTTCCAAATCTGTTTGTTTCTTCTCTTGGGGTTGGTAGGAAGATGATGGTTGTTTGAATCCCCCTTGGTTATTTCCCCATGACAAATTTGGATGATTTCTCCAACCTGGATTGTAGGTGTTCGAATATGGGTTATGTTGAGGTTTTTGGAAATTTGAAACATAATTTGCTTGCTCAGCATTTGGTGAAGCAAATGGATTTCCAGCTTGGCACTCGATACTAGCATGAGTTCCACCACATAAATCACATTGTGCAGTTGGTTTGGATTCGAATTTCGATTCGAATTTGGATTCGAGTTTGGATGACAAAGAATCCATCTTTCTTGAAAGAGCAGCAACTTGAGCCGACAAAGCATTCACTGAATCAATTTCATGTACTGCTACTGGTCTTTTTGCAATTACCCGCTCTGAATGCCACTGATTGTTGTTTTCAGCCATAATCTCTAATAACTCATGAGCATCCTCCAGTGTTTTCCCATTAAAGACCCTCCAGCTGCAGCATCAATCATTGCACGATAGTTTGAAACCAACCCATTATAAAATGTAGAGACTTGCAGCCAAATTGGTATACCATGATGTGGGCACTTCCTCAACATTTCTTTGAATCTTTCCCAAGCTTCATACAATGATTCTTGGTCATATTGTATAAAAGATGTGATTTCATTTCTCAATTTTCTTTGTCTTAGCGGGAGGAAAGAACTTGGACAAGAATTTCTGAACCAATTCATTCCATGTTGTAATTGATCCCGGTGGTAATGAGTTTAGCCACTCCTTGGCTTTATCCCGAAGTGAAAAAGGAAAAACCCTCAATCTTATAGCATCTTCAGACACACCATTTATCTTGTAAAGATCACTCACCTCCAGAAAGTAAGCAATATGTGCATTTGGATCATCCTTTGACATTCCCCCAAACTGATTTGATTGAACCATTTGGATAAAGGATGGTTTTATCTCAAAGTTATTTGCTTGAACAGTTGGCCTCCTTATACCCGAAGTAGTTCCAGCAACATTAGGCACAGCATAATCCCTCAAAGCTCTATGATTTCCACCTCCCTCAACAAATGGTGGATCCATAGTTGATTGTCTATTAGGAGGTGAGGTTGAACGCCTTCTATTAGGAGGCACAGTATAATCCCTCGGTTTAGACGCCTAAATGTTCCATCAATCTTTGGATCAAATGGAAATTGGTTAAGGCTTCTTGTACGTCTCATACAACAATCCTACAACCAAAAAATTAACTAGCACAAAAACAACACAAAGTTACCTTTTTTTATGATAAATAAAATAAAGGATCAAAATAAACAAAATTAAAAAGGAAACAATGACAAAGAAAATTAAATTCAAATTAAAACTAAGATTAGGTATTATCGATTTTAATAAAATCAAACCATTTCCCGGCAACGGCGCCAAAAACTTGATGCGTAATTTCACAAGTGTACAAATCGTTCAAGTAATAAAGTGTACAAAAGTACGGATATCGAACCCACAAGGAATGGCGTTACTAAGTACCGAAATTGACTAACCCTAATTTTATTTGAAAACCGAATTTTTGAATTTGTTTAAAAAGTAAATTAACTTAAAACTAAACGCAAATAAAAAAATTTAATGTTGTTCACAAATGATTAAAAACTCTAAGGCATTTGATTTCGCTAAATCAATTCAATCCAATTTCAAGTCATGTTATATGAAAATCAAAGTTAGAAGTGATGGTTGAAAAATCCAAACTTATCTAATACTCTCTCTCGAGTTATATTAGAATTACTTATCTATGAAAACCAACAATATTTCTATGAAGATTTAATCACAAATAAGCACATTACGATTTATGGAATTTCTAGAATAACCACATACATCATGCATTAGGTGTCAAACTTGCATTCAACATACGCTATTTATCACAAGAAGCATTCATTACACATCTCCTCTCGATCTCAATATAATGCAACAAATCATTTAAATCTTGATCAGAAATTTAAAAGCATTAAGCATGGAAATAAATACTCAACTTGAAAACAACGAATTCATATAACGATAACACAAGAAATCATATTTTCTTGATTCAACTACATCATACCCTTAGCAAAAACGAATTAGTTCATAACGAAAATAAGAACAAACATATTCTCAATTGAATCCATGAACAAAAAATCTGAATAAAATGAAGAAAATAAAAGCTAAGGAGAAGAGATGAAAAACTCTTGAAGAGGAAGAATTGGTAGCAACAATGGTGATGATCCTTCAAGCTTCTCCAACCTTTCTCTCCAAAATTTCCTTTTCTCCTCCAAAAATAACTCAAATCTGCTCTCTCTGCCGTCCCCCTCTTTCTTCATCATAATGTATATATAGATCTAGGGTTTGGGGGGCAATTTTGGAACAAAACAACAAAAAAAATGTGTTTTCGGACGAAACTCGCCGGCGGCAACATTATTCTCGCCGCGCCGAGATTTCTGGCAATTTAAATTTTGTTTTTCTGATTTTGGCCGGCGGCCAAATTAATGTGGCTAGCGGCTAGATTATTTGGCCGGCGGCCAACTCAATGTGGTCGGCGGCAAGATTATTTGGCCGGCGGCGAGAATTATTTGGCCAGCGGCGAGATGAGTTTACCAAAATTTGTGCTCTCGGGAAGATTTTCGCCAAGATTTTCGCCGGCGGCGAGATGAATATGGCCGGCAGCGAGACACTTTGGCCAGCGGCGAGAGTACTTTGGCCGGCGGCGAGATTCACTTGGCCAAAATTCGTGCTTCGTGCATGATTTTCAACATTTTCTCCGTAAGGTGTTCGCCGGCGGGGAAATTCCAAATTTTGAAATTTTGCTCTTTTTTTATTTTCATTCAATCCCGATCATTGTACTTTGTCCCTAACTTCTCCAAAATCATGATTTTACCTGAAATTGCACTTTAAACACGAAATACCCGTGAAATGACATTTGTGGATTAAATAATCAAATAAACACAATTTTCACACAAATATCAACATTTAAATCATAATAAAAATGCAATAATTTAGCTCTTATCATGTAGTACATTGGGACATTGTACTAATACCTATCCCTACCAAAGAGAAGTTGATGTAGGACCTCAACATGTTAATGCAATAGAGGTGTACCAACTAATATCTAGGAATGATTCTAATGGAAACCCCTATAATCCAAGGTGGAGAAATCATTCTAATTTCTCTCGAGGAAAAACAACCCTCTATTTTCCCAATACTTCAATCAATAGACCTAATAGTACCACCAATAACAGCCATAGAATCCTCCCAATATACCAACTTTTGAAGATAAATTGAAATCTTTCATTCAAGTTAGCAAGAACAATCAAAGGTTGGACTCCTTGAAAGCATTCATAAAACGGGTGGACTTGCAGAATTAATGGAAATATCAATGGTCATATCAAAGTAACAATTGAACTCAATTACATGTAGACATTGAGTTTATCAAAAACTAGAAGTCCTACAAGTAATGTTTTGCTAAGATGATAAACATAGTATTATATGGGAGGTAACACATTATTCTTATTTGTTTTCTTTAATTTATTTTCTTTTCAAACTTATAGTTATTTTTTATTTTATTTATTGTAATTATTTTATTTTTATCATCAACTATTTTTAATAGCTTATTAGATGCAGTTATATTTTTAATTATTTTTGTTATGATTAAATATTACTTAGATTTAATTTATTATTTAGTATTAGGATAGTTATAATAATAATAAAAACTTCGCACCACAATATGGAAGTTTTATGGCCCAGCATAGTGCTCTCGGATAGAAAATAGGGATGTGAAGATTGGATTTCATACCATAGCATGAATTCAACAGCGCTGCAACCCAAGTGGTTCTGCACATCTTTGGTTGGAATTTTAAAAGTTTTTGCTATGAATGAATAAACTTGCACCATGACCTGCATTTAAATTTTGTACTTGAATACCCAACTAATGTGTTTCAAACCTCCATTTCTCTCATTTCCTTTTCTACAAAATACCCTAATTTTTCTCTCCTCTCAAACATATATTCCTTGAAAAATCCCATATTTTTCCTTCAATCATTCAAATTTCTTCACAAAAATCCTATTTTCCATCTATTTCCTTTCCATTTCATTGAAAAATTTGTCAAATTTCCATCAACAATCTTCAAATCTTCATCTTCTTCGAGGGTTGTTTTATAAAGTTTCATCTTTTTCACAAAACAACACAAGAAAGTGAATAAAGATTTTAGAATAAGTCTTGAATTAATTTTTCTAATTTTGTGTATTATTTCAAGAATTTTTAGATTAAGAAAAAAGAGTATCAAACCTTAATTGGACAAAGTGAGAATGAGGAAATTTTTTGGATTAATTTTAATATTTTGTTGTTTGATTTCTAGACTATTTATGAACCTTTTAAAACATTGAGATTTACGTTATAAAATGGCCCCTAAAAGGTTTAGGAGTGATAAGGAAAAGGATGTAGAAACCCTATAGAGTACAACAGGTTAAATTTGTAAGTGTATAGGCCAAACTCAAATTTAATAAGATTGTTAAGATCAATAATTTTTTTTTTGTAAAATAGGGTTTATATTTTGAAGGAATAACTTATATAATATCGGCTCTAGAATGGAGATGGTTTGTAAAGGAACTAACAGCTACTGTAGAATCTATTGTTCGGAAATTTTATGTCAATGTTTCTGATGTTGTCGATAACAAGGTAAGAATAAGGAGTGTACTAGTCTAATTTAGCCTATCTAATATAAACTCTAATTATGGGTTGATGGATGAGAGCCAAGGTAAGTATGAAAATTATTAGAAAAAAAAATGTGAAATTTACTAACATAATATAAACCCTTACTAGATGGGGCTGAGTAGAAATATACCAACAAAAAATACTCAAATTTTTAAGAAAAATGTTTAACCAAGGTTTCTCATATCTGGTAATATTTTATTTGTTCTTGACTCATGTCCACTATATATATACACACACACATTATAGCTTTGTGGATAAAGAAACGGAAATATTACTTCATGCTATAGTATCCATAATGACTATAGATGTTGGAGCTATAATTCATCACTAGATAAAATTGTCTGCTAACAACCACCATTTGAGCTACTTCTTCCTCCAACTTGCTACCACTTTATGTGCTAAAGCGGGATGAATTATCCAAAATGTGAGTTTGATTAAATATGGTAAGTTGTTGACTTTAGCAAACTATAATGAACACACATCAGGTACTAATAAAACCCAAAGGGATAGAAGGGTCGCTTCTTCGTCAAGGTTGTTAATGAAGGATGAAATCCATCATTTGAACAAAAAATTGACTTACATGGAAAAATATGTCCAAGATTATGTTACCTAGAAAAATGAGTTTATAAGTCGACAACATCATGTTCAAGGTGAATATAGCCATACTCTTCTTCAAATAAAATGGTTAACACTTAATCATCTTGGAATTGATTCAAGTAATTTAAGAGAACCTAAAAAATCAAGAGCGTGATTCCATTTTCATACCATCTAAGCACTCACATGGTGAAGAAAAAGAACTAGATGAAACAAAGGATAGGCTTTAATTTTACTTTGAAGTTTTATGTTTTTTATTAATTTTACTTATTATTTTATGTATTTTGTTTTAGTTTTTTTATGAATTCAAGTTTAATTGCTTTTAATTTCGGGTTTTATTTTGTTTTATGTTATTTTTCTATTTTATGTAATTTGTAATATTTTAGTTTAGTTTATTTTATGTTTATGTGAATCATATTTATTTCACTTAGAATTGCTTAAATTTATAACTATTTATTGAGATGTGACATATGGAAAGTATATAATGTTGTGTAGGGAAAAAGGTTTGATATAATAGATGCACCTGATTTTCTACGTCATAACTTAATCATGTAAAGCAAATAGGTAATCTTCTCTTTTTATCTGTAACTTTAATTTGTATTTGTTACATTGAGGATAATGTAGATTATGGGATGGGATAGGAGAAAATTTACATAAATTTAGGATTTTAATTTTTTTTATTAAATATAGGTTTACATTTATTTTTATTTATTTTCTTTTATTTAAATTTTTTATTAATTTAGGGATAATTAGGTTCATTTTTAATATTTTTGAAAAATTATCATGTTATGGAATAATGTATTGGACTATTGGACTAATTTCTTAAACAAGTTATGGAATAATGTGATAATTAGTTTTTTGTCATAGTTTGTGTCTCATGATAAAATGTTAAGATTGAGATAAACTTAAAATTGTTTTAAGAATTTAAATAGTGGAGACTACCTTGTGATAATATTTTTATGAGAATATTTTGAGCATTTAATATTTTCATTCTGAGTGATAATATTGTCTACTTCTTTAAACATTCTTCTTATCAATTCAAATTATTATATGATATCTAAAAGATTTTTAATTATTGTATGTTAGGATTTTAACATCTGATGAAGTGTCATGTATTTATTTTTATTGCTTAAATTGAATGGCGTAAGTTCATATTGAAAGTGTATCTTGTATATATGCTCTTTTCATTCATGTATGACTTTTAAAAAAGAGATATATCTAGGGTTTACTAAAGCTAATTCAAATAAAGCCAAAACAAAATCTAGCCACTTGCTAAATATACATTTTTACATGGATCTACTCTCTAAAAAAGAGAAAAAAAAGAAACAATATATATAGTATAACTAAACACTATGATCCAAATGTTCTTCAAAGATGTGGGAATAACTATTACAAAAGAAAAATAGGAAATAAATTTTATTGAAGTCATTGCATTTTATTCATCTCTAAAAATATATACTTGATATTTTTAATATATATATATATATATGAAAATAATATTTTATTTCTTCAAAAATTCTTTCATTTGATTCCTTTTATGATATCGATATTACACAATATTTTGAGCCTTTATTCTATAAATATATGCAAACTCATTAGTTTATTTCTTTACATAACTTCTATTCTAAAATAAAATTGCTTGAGTGCTTGAACCTATAGGATCAATATAATATTGAGAGTAAAAGTTGTAAGAATTAGAATCATAAAAAATTCAGATTACTAACATTGAAATTGTGTGAGTCAATATTGATATATTTTTGATATAGAATATACTAAATACAAATGTATCAATCTACAAAAATTATTTAGACTATTTTAATTTATTTATTTATTTTAATTTTTGTTTTTATTTTTTTATGGCTTTTCTTGCTAGAGACTAGTGTTGATTAGTAAAGATGGGCATGGGTATGGGTGGGAACAGTTATTGACATAACTCTTCGCGAATCGAATTATAAAATTTGTACCCAAAATCACCTAAAATTTGTTATGGTTCGAGGATGATTTTTACCCACGAGTAACGGTTCCAGACAGTTATTGAAAAATACTAACAAAAACACTATTTTTCCAATTTTTTTCTATATACGTAAGCAAAAAATCCATAAATCCTAATTATTAATTAATATATAATTTAATTTAATAAATATATAAATTAATTAAATAGATATAATTAATTTCGGGTACAGATGGATACGGTTATCAGTATAACCATATCCAAATTGTACTCATTGTATCATGTTCGATTTTTACCTGAAACCGTACCCGTTTTCAAAATTTATCGGATACAAACTGAATCAATAGTGCAAATAACCACGAATAACCGAACTTGTGATTTTTTTGCCCACTCCTACTGATTAAGAGTTGTGAAGAGTGCTTGAAAAGTACAAATATTACAGGATTTATTCGCACTTAAATATTATAAATAGATTGAATTGACATGATTCTATCATTATTTAAGCAAATCTATGTGTTCGGAGTCATAGATATATTTTGTTATTTCTCAGGTATTTCTGGCTTCAAATTGATTAAAATGATAAATACATCTAGAAAAGAAACATGAACCAAAGCGGTGGAAACTTTTTAAAGTATTCACTTTCAACTTAAAAAATTAAAAGAACAAAACACATAAAGCATTACATGTATTCCAACTAATTGTAAGGGATGAAAAAGAAAACTAAAGAAAAGAAACATGAACCAGAGCGGTGGAAACTTTTGGCCATGGTGTGACCTTATTGGGATTTGATTTTACATGTACCAAACAAGACCCAAGCCATTGTAGAGGAAACGTTGGTTGTGGTGCATGCTAATTGTTCCCTCACGCTCCATTTTTTCTCTAATTTCCTCAACAATAAATAAAACTAAAATTTCTCTTGTAACATACACCAAAATCATAGAGAACATCGAATTTTCAAATGGATTTTGTAGTTTTATTTTTCTTAGTAGCTTAGGAATATTTAGTTAGTTGTAATTTTATCTTTTATGTAGTAGTTTTGATTCAGTAAATTGTATCGGCAGATCGTTACTAGAGTTATGTATAATGAAGGATGCATTTAAGGTATAAATATTAATTGTATTTTATTATTTACAGATTTAATTTTATGGATCATTATGAATGATATTTGTAATGTACTGACCATTTATTAAATTTGATCAAGTTTGATTGAAAATTAATTTTCCATATTAGATATATTGTTATGTTTGTGAAATATTATTTTAGGTATTTATAAAATAAATTGATTTTATTTCTTCAGTCAAAATTTATACAAATTTTGTTATTGAGAAATATATTTACAATTTTTTTAATAGATTTAAAATATGAAAGTTAGATTTGAGGATCTAATTTTAATACTTTAAATAATAATTTAAATTATATGCTCACCCTAAAGTAGTTATTTAGATTATTTGTTATTTTTAGAAATATAAAACATAATTTAATATGTCTTAGGATGTTAATTGGTTTTATTAACAAAGAATCATATCCCACTTAAGGATATTTTCATATAAAAAAGAAAAAAAATCAATAACATTAATTTATATATTTAATAACCTAATTAATTTTGAGAAACCATGATTAACTAACTAATATATCTTATAAATTCTCCATTAAGTTTTAATTTTTTATTTGCTTAATATTTGTTGAATCAGTTCTATTCTTATTCTTTAATTTTACGTTATTAGTTTAGACTTTTCAAAATCTAAACTACTATGACAAAATGTTTAGGTTTCGCATCTATTTTTAAGAATTTTGTGGAATTATTTTAAATCATATTTTTCCTCTTTAAATTAACCTTTAAAGTATACTTATTATTTTTTACAAAGTAATTCGTACACATACAAGCTATTACTAAATATAAAATTTGTAGATAAGTTACCATCTTAGGGCATGATCAAAAGTGTTCCAATCAAATGAATTTTTTTAAAAATTTAAAATATAATAAATTTATTTTTTCTTTTATCCTTTTCCATTTAAGTGTAGGATGAAAATTTTGGCACAACACACGAAGTCCCTCCAACATAATTATTACATAACCAAAACACAATTGCATTACAACATGTGAATACGAACACAATATAAACACGCCACAACACGATTATCAAACCTAATATATTCTAATGAGGTAAAATAATATGAGTAATTTAAAGTAGCATATCTATACAATATCATATGGATTAAAACTTGATAAATGAAAAAAAATTGTTTTTTCCTTAAATCGAATCCACGCCTCTTCTTTTGATGTAAGGCAATGTCTTTATCTTAATTAATTTTATTTCCATCATATTAATTCTATATGATTATTATTATTATTCAATAAGTTTTTAATTAATAAACATTCAATTATTTTTTCATAATCATTTCAATTATAATTGTTTATCATATATATCTACAATATTAAAGGGTGCACATAATGCCATATATAAAATGAATTCTTCCATCCATTTAAATCTAATAATTTTTCAAATTTTGTAGAATATTTATAAATTTTTTGGTTTAAAAAAAGTATCAAACCTTAATTGGATAAAGGGAGTGTGGGGAAATTTTTTGGATTAATTTTAATATTGTGTTGTTTGATTTCTAGACTATCTATGAACCATTGAAAAATCTAAGATTTACTTTTTAAAAGGGACCCTAAAAGGGTTAGGAGTGATAAAGGAAAGGATGTAGAAACTCTATAAAGTACAATAGAGTTAAATTTGCAAAGCGTAAAGACCAAACTCAAATATAATAAGACTGTTGAGATCAATAAAACTTTTTTTGTAGAATGGGGATTATATTTTGAAGTAAAACAAGACTGTCATTTTGAGGGAATAACTAATATAATAGCAGCTCTAGAATAGAGGTGGATTGTAAAGGAACTAGAAGCCTCAGTAGAATCTATTGTTTGGAAATTTTATGCCAATGTTTTCGATGTTGTTGATTACAAGGTAAGAATATGGTGTGTACTAGTCCAATTTGACCTATTTGTTATAAATTCTCATTATGAGTTTATGGGTAAGGGCCATGGTGAGTATAAAAATATTTGAAAAATGTGGAATATACTGACACAATAGAAACCCTTATTGTGGAAGAGGCTGAGTGGAAATATACCAATGGAAAATACAAAGGTTTTGAAGCAAAATATATAACTAAGGTTTCTTATATCTGGTAATATTTATTTGTTCTTAACTCATGCCCACTACACATTATATCTTTGTGGATAGAGGAAAGGCTATATTACTTCAGCCTATAGCATCCACAAGAACTTTGGATTTTAGAGTTATAATTCACCAATGGATAAAGTTGTCTGTTAATAACCACCATTTGAGTTACTTCTTCCTCCAAATTTTTAATGCTTTATGTGCTAAAACGGGGGTGAATTATTCAAAATATGAGGTTTGAATACAATCTGGTGAGTTATTAACTTTAGCATACTATAATGAACTTACATAGGGTATTAATAGAACTTAAAGGGATAAAAGGGTCACTTCTTCATCAAGGATGTTAATGAAGGATAAAATCAATCACTTAAACAAAAAAGTGACTTACATGAAAAAATATTTCCAAGATTATACTACCCAACATACTAAGTTTACAAATTGACAACATTATGTTCAGGGCAAATATAACCATACTCTTCTTAAAATGCAATGGTTAACACTCAATCATCCTGGAGCTTATTCAAGTAATTTAAGAGAACCCAAAAATCAAGGGCATGATTTCATTTTTGTACCACTCGAGTACTCACATGGTGAAGAAAAAGAATAGGATGACATAGAGGATTAAGCTTCAACTTTGCTAAAGAGATTTATGCTTTTTATTTGTTTAAATTATTGTTTTATGTATTTTATTTTAGATTTTTTTATAAATTCTAGTTTAATTGCTTCATTTTAGTTTATTTTATTTCTTGTTTATGTTAATCATGCATGCTTATTTCATTTTAAATTGTTTAAATTATAACTATTTGTTGAGATGTAATATATGAGAAATACACAATATTCTGTCTGTACGATTAAAATGTTTGAGATGATAGATGTACCTGACTTTTCATGTCATAAATTAATCATGTAAAGAAAATGGGTAACTTTTATTTTCTTTATATTTATCTGTAATTTTCATTTATTAAATTAAGGATAGTGTAGGTTCTTGGATGGGGTGAAAGAAAAGTTACATAAGCTTTTTTAATTCTTTTTATTAAATATGTGTTTACATTTATTTTTATTTATTTTATTTTATTTAAATTATTTATTGGGTTAGGGATAGTTAGATTCATTTTTAAATTTTTTACAAAAATATTATGCCTTTAATTGATTTTAAGCAAATGATTGATTCTTTACACCATTGAATTAATGTCTTGAACATGTCAAGAAATAATGTGATAATTAGTTTTTTTTGTCATAGTTTGTGTTTCATGATAAAATATTGAGATTGAGAAAGTATATTTATTTAAAAAGAAAGTATATAAAAAAAAGAGAGAAGCAAATAGTATAATTAAATACTATAACTCAAAAGTTTTTCAAAGATGTTAGAATGACTATTACAAAAGAAAAATAGGAAATAAATTCTCTTAATGTCATTGCATTTTCCTTCATCTCTAAAGGTATATACTTGATATTTTTAATTGATAATTTTAATTAACGTATGAAAATCTTATTTTATTTCTTGATGAGTCCTTTCATTTGATTTCTTGATGAGTCTTTTCATTTGATTTCTTTCTTGAGATCCATATTATGTACTATTTTGAGGCTATACTTTTTAAACATATACAAACTCATTAGTTCATTTATTTACATAACTTCTATTTACATATAACTTTGTTTGAGTGCTTGAATCAATAGAATCATTGTAAAATTGACCGTATAAGTTGTGAGATTTATAGTTAAAACAAATTCTTCAGATTCCTAACACTGAAATTGTGTGAGTCAATATTGATACATTTTTTATATAGAATATGAACTTGTGATTTGAAATTAATTTTTACAATAAACTATGAATATTTGGGATATTAACTTAACTTAAACTTTGGATTTTAATTATGAAGTTAAAAGAGGCTAAAGCATGATAAGTTTTTTTATTTAATTTTTACTTTTTTATTTTTCGTTTTAGTTTTTACTTGGTTAATTTTAGTTTTTGCATTTAATAGAATGTTTGTGGGTATCACCCCTAAAAGCCCTCACAAGACTTAAACATGTAAGTTAGACTAACCTAGAGGTTTAAAAGCTTGTAATATACATTAAATGTAATCGTGTCAATTTACGAAAATTATTTAGGTTAGTTTAATTTATTTATTGCTTTTCTTGTTAGAGACTAGCAAGAAGTTGGTTGGGAGTTGTAAAGAGTGCTTGAAAAGCACTAATATTAAGTGATTTATTCACACTTAATTATTATAAATTGATTTGAATTTGTATGATTTTATCATTATTCAAGCAAATCTATGTGTTCGGAGTCATGGATATGTTTTGCTACTTTTTGGATATTTCTGACATCAACTTGATTAAAATGATAAATACATGAAGTGTCGTACATGAAATACTCATTTTTAACTTAGAAGATTAAAAGAACAAAACATTTAAAGCATTACATGTATTACGATCAATTGTAAGGGATGAAAAAGAAAATTTAAGAAAAGCAATGTGGACCATGGTAGTAGAAACTTTTGGCCACAGTGTGACGTTATTGGGATTTGATTTAATGCGTACTAAACAAGACACAGGTCACAGTAAAGGATTGTTCTCTCACACTCCATTTTTCTCTCATTTTGTTAGCTATAAATAAGACTCAAATTTCTCTTGTAATATACACTAAAATTAGAGAAAACATTTGATTTTCAAATGGATTTTGTATTTTTATATTTCTTAGAAGCTTATGAATTTATAGTTAGCTATAAGTTTATATTTTATGTAGTAGTTTTGATTTAGTAAACAGTATAGGAAGATCTTTTTGAAGGTTTTTCAAATCACATATCGATACTAGAGTTATGTATATTGAAAGATACATTTAAGTTATAATTATTAATTATATTCTTTTATTTACAGATTTAATTTTATGTATCATTCTAAATAATATTTTTAATATACATGCCATTTATTAAATCATAGCATGTCTAGCTGAAAAATACTATGCGATATTAGTTATGTTATTTTGTTTATGAAATATTAATTTAAGTATTTATAAAATAAATTAATTCTCTTTCTTCATTCAAGATTTTTACAAAGTTTATTATTAAAAAATATATTTACCATATATTTTTTGTAACAAATTTAAAATTTAAAAGTTATATTTTAGAATCTAATTTTGATACTTTGAATAAGAATTTAAATTATGTAATTCAAGTAGTGATTTAGATTGTTTGTTATTTCTGTACAAATAAAATATAATTTATTTTAATCAATTGGAGATGCTCGCCTTAGTATGTTAATTAGTTTTGTTAACATTGAATTTGATCCCCGTTTAAGGATATTTTCATACGAAAAAAGAAAAATCAATAACATTAATTTATATCTTTATTAAACTATTAATTTTGAGCAAGCATGATTAACTAATTAATATATCATATAAATTCTCTATTGAATGATAGTTGTTTATCTACTTAATATTTGTTGAATCAATTATATTCTTATTCTTTAATTTTATGTTATTAGTTTAGATTTTTTAAAATCTAAACTATTGTGATAGAATATTTAGATTTCGTGTTTGTTTATAAGAGTTTTATTGAATTATTTAAAACAACGTTGTTCCTCTTTAGACCAACCTTTAAAGTATACTTGTAAAAAAAGTGTCCAAATGAAATGAATTTTTTAATTTTTAAAATATTATAAAAAAATTATTTTTTTCTTTTATCCTTTTCATTTAATGACAATTTTGACACGACACACTAGGTCCGTCAAACACAATTATTACACAACTAAATCACTTTTGCATTTTAACATGTCAATATGAACACAACACAAACACGACACAATATGATTGTCAAGCCTAATATAATCTATTTAGATAAAAAAATATGAGTATTTTTAAGTAACATATCTATAAAATATCATATGGATTAAAACTTGATAAATGAAAAAAAATGTTCTTCCTTAAAACCGAATCTACGCCACTTCTCAAGCAAGATAATGTCTTTATCTTAATTAATTTTATTTCAATCATATTAATTCTATATTATTTTTATTTTTCAATAATTTTTTTATCAATACATTCAATTATTTCCTCATAATTGTTTTACCATATATATCTACAATATTAGAAGGCGTACATAATTCCACGTATAAAATGAATCCTTCCATCCATTTAAATCTAATAAATTTATTACTTTTTGAAAAACATAAAAAAAGTTAAATTTATTAAAGTATATGAAAGAAACATTTTGTATATGAAAATAGACATATCCTTAATAAAAAAGGTTATTTTCACTTACTTACCTTAAGAAGGAAAAAAAGTATCCTAGGTTGGCTATTCTTAACAAAAGAACATTTTACACCCGAATCTGTTAGCTAGAGTCACACAAGTTCACTATTTTTATTAAAATGATTGTAGAAATCTATTTTATAAATGTAATATACTTGTGTCGTCCCACTTTCACAAAAAAAGTGAGATAGGACAAGCTCATTACCTTTCACAAAATGAACTTTTGTGACCTTTGTGTAAAGGTAACCAGCTTGTTCTACCTCACTTAATAGGTATGAACCTAAAATGTACTTTTGTTATAAGTAACGGATTAAAGTGACCTTTCATCTTTTTAAAAACTTAAATTATTACATATTAATGTACTTAATATTCAAAAGATATATAATCACCCATTATAGTAAGTACCGATGCTTTTTATAAGACAAATGGGTTTAAATTATAAACCACGTTTTGAAAATTTTTACAATTTAAATTATTTATTATTTTAATATTTTAGTTATTTAAATCGCAAAAATAATGTTTTATGGTGTTCATAAATAAATTTTATAAATAATCTTAAATTTGTTAAATTTTAGGATTAATTAATTTAGTATCATATATTTTGTCTTATTTGAGTAAAAGTAGGAAAGAATTATCTCTTCTAACTATATTTTAATAAATATAGTAATTTTTAAAATAATATAAATAAATCTATATTACATATAAAAGTTTAAATCATTTCTTAACTCCACTCATCGGTGGTTGGATTTGAAGTTGAAATTGAAAGCAGCCAATTCAATCAACATGACATACTTTTAGAGTAAGAAAAATAAAAAGTAGTGAAAGACTAAAGCTAGACTTTGGGTCTGTTTCTTGTATTGTGTTAAATTTAATTTAAGACAGAAGCTATTTAACAAAAAAAGGGTTTAAGAAAAATCACAAAATAGTCTTATAATGCCTGTTATTTTATTACTAAGTACAAAAACTAGAATACAAGAATAAGAGAATTAAGAATATTTCTACTTATTATTCTTTTCCGGTTAGAGATATATATATTGGTACAAGCAGTGTTATAAATAGAAAACAAATCTTCCAGTACTAATTATAGGGTATAAAAAATGACCACAATTAATAAATTAAATATATAAATAAGAAAATAATCTATACATCAAATTAATACTCTCTTTAAGTTGGAGCATAGATATCAATTATACCTAATTTATCAACTAAGTTGTCAAACACCCCAATAGATACTCTTTTAGTAGGTACATATATTAATTATATTTTGGATGACACAAATGTGAAACGAATAATCCTCCTATCCGAATTCTCTTTAATTAAGTGTCAATCAATTTCCAAAAGCTTTTGGTGTTTAAAGCCTAATTCTTTCTTAACGTTATTGATCCACAACATTTCACATACTCTGTGTTATACATTTTTTACCACTATACTTGACCTTGCAACAATCTTTGTTTCTTACTCTACCAAGTAACAATGTCCCTCCAACAAAAGTGAAATATCCAAATGTAAACCTTTGGTGAGTCTTATCACCCACCCAATTTGCATCAATCTCTCTTGTAACTTCTAGCTCATTCTTTTTCACAAAAAACAATCATTTACTTAATGCAATCTTTAAATACCTTAGAATAAGATACATTGAATCCATATGCTCTTTGCTAGGACAATGCCTAAACTAACTGATTACATTAACAACATAAGTAGTGTCAGGTTTAGTAAGAGAGAGATAACTTAGTCTATCTACTAAATATTGGTATCTCTTTTTTATCAGCCAATAATTAATTAGGGTAAATCACAAGCGTATGATTCATCTCAATTAGTTTATAGTCGAGCATCCCAGTTTCAATTAATAAATCAACAACATACTTTTTTTGTAACAACAAGATTCCTCTTTTTGATCTTGCAACTTTAATACCTAAAACATATTTCAATTGTCTTAAGTCCTTCATCTCAAACTCTTTTGAAAGATATCTCCATAAATCTTCTATCTCTCTCGAATCATCTCATGTGATAATGATATCATAAACATACAGTATCAAAGTTATAATCTTACCGCCCTTTGTAATTGATAAACAAGATATGAACAGAGTCACTCTATCTCCAAAAATTCTCATTGCTTTGGAAAATCTTCTAAATTAGGCTCTTGGTGACTATTTCAATTTATACAAAAACTTCTTCAACTTACATACTTTTAACTCTTGGTGGCATATCCATATACATTTTTTCCTCTAGATTTCCACCTAGAAAAGAATTCTTCACATCAAACTAGTATAAGGGCCAATCTTTATTCGTAGTAAGTGAAATAAGAATTTGAACAATATGATTTTTGCTACCGATGCAAAGGTTTCTTCATAATCAATCATGTAGTGTTGTATATAACCCTTGGAAACTGGTTTGGCTTTGTATATACCAATGGTCCTATCAGCATTGAGCTATTGTGTGAACACCTATAAATATCCTACAGTCTTTTTTCAGCGAGCATATATATAATATCCCACATTTAGTTGTTTTGGAGAGCTTTTAACTCTTTGTTCATTGCCTTTATCCAATTCAAATCCTTCAAAAGCATCTTGTACATTACTACGAATATATTTAATGTATAATTGATTGTTATAAATTAGCACTAGGAGAAGCAAAGTTCGGATCTAATTTTGTTGCACAAATATATAATTATGGGTAACACCAAAATAATAAGTAGTAAGAAAAATAAATGACACACAATGATTTAAGTGGTTCAACTTTTCAATGTGAAAAGTATACTACACTAACGATGGCATACCAAGGAAAATCCACTAATAATCAAATGGAGATAGAAATACCAATATTCAAAGAGTTTCTCAAAATATACCAAAAACCCAAAATACACCAAGTTACTTTATGGACTAAATCAGTAATCAAGCCCAGAAAAATAAATTACAAAATCTTGCTGATATTACCGAACAAAGGAGAGCACGTGTGATGTGAATTAGTATCCACGCAAAATACAAAAATCTATGAACTATAGCAGTGTGCATTGGTAACTGATAAAAAATGAATTACTAAATTGAATGGATTAATTCAAGAAGCTATTTGCTTTACTGTGATGGTTGCCAATAATCTTTCAACTCTGGTGCTCTCTCTATTTTCTCTCTGGTCTAATTTCTCTCTGGCAGTAGCTTCTTCTCTGTTCTCAATTCGGTAGCAACACATACACATATATAGGTATATAGGCTGAGGGCTTATTTATGGATTTTGGGCCAATATTTAACAAATATCCACCTTGGTTCAAAACAAAAAAAAAATAGTTCTTCAAATATGAAATTCCTCGAATTACCAAATAACCATTATCCAAATCCCCGAAAGGTGATCATCTACTACACACATCTATCAAGTCCAAACAATGCTTGAACTTGTTAAATGGAACTAGTTTGGTTAACATTTCAGCTAGATTCTCTGTAGTGACTATCTTATTGACAACAATAGCACCCTAAGACACAATGTCTCGAACGAAGTGATATCTGACATCAATATGTTTGGTTCTTTCATGATACATAGAATTCTTGGTCAAGTGTATCGTACTCTAACTATGACAAAATAAAATAGAAGTATCCTGCTATAAACCCAAATCATAAACCAAACCTCTAAGCCAAATGGTTTCCTTCACTACTTTTGATGCTGCTATATATTTTTCCTCTGTGATGGATAAGCAACTATAAACTGTAAAGTAGTCTTCCAACTAATGGCACAATGAGAAAGAGTGAATACATAACATGCTAGAGATCTTCTTCTATCCAAATCACAAGCATAACCAGAGTTCACATAACCAATAACACTGCAACTAGTATTAAAACTTCTATTATATAACAAACCAAAACTAGATGTTCCTTTCTAATACCAAAGTATCCATTTCAATGCTAGCCAATGACCCTTTCCAGGATTACCCATATATTTTCTAACAACACTAACTACATATGAAATGTTTGGATGAGTACATATCATATCATACATTATAATACCAACAGCACTAGCATATGGAACCTGAGACATTTATTTCTCTTCTTCTTTTAACTATGGTGACAAATCCAAAGAAATCTTGAAATGCACAGCTAATGACGTACTCACGGGTTTAGACTCTTTCATACCAAAATGTTCGAGAACTTTATCAATATAACTTTTCTGAGTCAAATAAAGCTTTCCCAATTGTCTATCCTTGTAAATTTCCTTTCCCAAAATTTTCTTTGTTACACCAAAATATTTCATATCAAACTCACCACTAAGGTGAAACTTTAATTTTTGAATCTCAAACTTATTCTTAGAAGCAATAAGCATGTCATCAACATAAAGCAATAAAAAGAGAGATGAACTATTATGAAATTTTTTATGATAAACACAACTATCATAATCACTCCTAGAGTAACCATGATCAATCATAAAAGAATCAAGCCATTTATACCATTGCCTAGGGGAAAATTTCAACCCATATAAACATTTTTTCAATAAAAAAATATGATCTTCCTTACCTAGAATAAGAAACCCCTATCGCTGATGCATATATATTTCTTTCTCAAGCTCACCATGTAAGAAGGTTGTCTTGACATCAAGTTGTTCTAATTCCATGTCAAACAATGCAACTATAGCAAGCAACACATGAATAGAGTTATGTTTCGCAATAAGTGAAAATACTTTATTGAATTCAATATCCTTATTCTGACAATAACCATTTGTAGCAACATGTTTCTTGAACCTAGCTACTTCAACCTCAGGTATACCTTCTTTTTTCTTGAAGACCCATTTGTTTCCAACAATGTTATGGCCCTTAGGTAGTTTCACCAATTCCCAAGTATGATTCTTATAAAGTAATTCAATCTCTTCATTCATAGCAACCATCCACTGAACAAACTCATCACAAGTGACAACTTCATGATAACTAAAAGATTTATGCACCTCAACTCTACCACAGACAATGCAAAAGAAACTAAGTATGCATCTGCATACCTCTGAGGGCATCAAATATCTCTTATTATTTTACCCTTAGCGATACTATATGGTTACTCATATTTTTCTTCTACTACATCATAAGCAGAATCATCTATCTCATCCACAAATGGTTGATCTGAAGTGTCCTCATGCACTTTACTAGGAGCTCTACTTTAAAGCTTCACCTACTCACTAACACCGTGGTCTTTACTTGCAATAATAGACTCTTTTTTTTTCAACATGGAAAAGTCAATAAACTTAACATCTCTACTAATAAAAAATTTAGGGGACTTAGGTTCAACACACTATAATCTATAACTCTTTACTCCAGAAGGATACCCCAAAAATATGGATTTAAATGTCATAGGCTTAAGTTTATCATCATTAACATGAGCATAAGTAAGACAACCAGAAACTTTCAAATAAGAATAATTAGTAGGATTACCTGAGAATAGCTTAAATGGAATCTTTAACTCAATTGAGATTGATTGAGATTGATTCACCAAATAGTCGACATGGTTACAATATTTAACCTAAAAGGATTTATCCAAATCTGCTTGAAAGAGCATAAAACCAGCTCTTTTTAAGAGAATCCTATTCATACGTTCTGTAACTCCATTTTTCTATGGTGTATGACGCATAGGACGGTGTCTCACTAAGCCATTTCTTTCACAGACCTCATTAAACTGACTTTTAAAAAATTTCAAACCATTATTAGTCCTCAAATGCTTGATTTTCTTGCCTATTTGATTTTTTACACATGCCTTGAATTTTACAAATTTTTAGAACACATAATTCTTGTTCTTTAGAAAATACACCCAAACATGACGGGAGAAGTCGTCAATAAAAGAACATATATCGGGAACCACCATTAGACACAACACAAGAAGTACCCCAAAGATCTGAATGAATATAATCAACAGTATCTTTTGTTTTATGGATGGCTGAACTTGACCCTACGATGCTTTCCATAGACATAATGCTCACAGAAATAAAGCTTCTTAGTTTTCTCACTACTAAGAAAGTCCCACTTGCTCAAAATAGACATCTCTGCCTTACTGATAAGTTCTCAAAAACCACTAAAATTACTATGATTTTATTCGCTTTAATTGACTAAAAAGATATATATTTATATGATTTTATCATATTTCTATATAAATCTTTTTTCAGAATCACAGGTATTTTTATTATTTTTTAGGTATTTTTTTCTTAAAAAAGTAACTTAAAGACTCAGAAAAATACTGGAGGCAATACATCACAAATATATTCATAAAATAAATAAGAAAAAGTAAAAAAAAAGATGGAAAAATTGGACAAAATGGGTCAAAAGGGTCAAAAATGTCAAAAATGTCAAAACAGATGAAATCGCGCACGCAGCCGCCCCGCAGTGCCAGCCAATGCATGCGCATCGCCCAGCCCATGCACGCTCACGCCCATCTATGCCCGTTTCATGTGCGCAACACCCCTATACTCCATTTCACACGCACCATTGCGTCCATCTGCCCCATTCACACACGCCGCCGCATCCCACCTACCAATGACGTCAACTGACATTATCATTCACCTACTACACGTTTTCTCCATTTTTAATCTTTTTTTCACCCACATTTTCTTCCTTTCCTCACCTATAAATACCCTCATTCTCTCCACACCAAAACATACCTCAAAAAGATCTTCTCTCTTTATTTCTCTCCATTTCTTAGTTTTTAGTTTTTCTTAGTTTTAGAGTTCTTCTCTTTTTGAGAAGAACTAATTATTTTTTTGTAATTTATTTTCTTTTTTATTCAATAAATGAAAATGAAAATTATGTTTGGAGATTTTCCTGCAATAGGAATAACATCAAAGTACTGTAAGGATTTTATTTTCTTTACAGTTATTTTTTTATGTTTTATTCTTATATATTATATTTAGTTTTTCTATGATTAAATTTAACATTGCTGGCTGTTTGTAAATATGATATAATAATAATGTTGTTATGCTTACGAAATATTAAATAGGTAAAAATCTCTAAAATGAATTGATTTTATTTTTATTCAAGATTTTATATTAAGAATGTTAGAGAGAAATATATATTTTTCATTAGAAACATAAATCTGAAAATTAGATTTTAAGGTTTTGTTATACGGTCTGATTTAGAGTAATGCTCTTTTATTTTTTGGTACAATTGTCCGGTAGTTAGATTGAAGCTCTATTTCAAAATTTTTTATAAGAATTATTATGTGAAAATGTATTGACAACATGTTTTAAATAGTGGTTTTAAAACTTGAAAGTTATTACTCGGATAATTAAATTCTTAGGTTTAATTTGGACACCTTGAATAAAGTTTAAATTGTCTAACCCCACCAAATGTGGCATTTAAATGGTTCATTTTCAATCTCTTAGAAAAAGGAATTAATTTAATTAACCAAATTAGTTATCAACCTCACTCATAGGTGTTAATTGATTTGTTTAGTTAACAAAGAATATCTAACCCCACTAAAGGTGTTATTCATATAAAAAAGAGAGAATAAATAAATATCAATTTATATCTTTAATAACCTAAATAATATGAACAAACATAATTAACTTAGTTATTATATCCATAAATACTCCACTATTATAAATGATAAAATTTGCATAAATGTTTATTGAATTTGTATCTATGTTTATTCTTATGTTGTTAGATTAGAAACACAAAACCCAAAATATCGTGACAGGATGTTTAGGATTTAATTTTTTTTTTAAGTTTGAATAATAAATTAAAAATTACATATATTCCTTCCTTAGATCGACCTTGGGAGTATACTTATCATTTTTTATGAAATAATTCGTGCACTTCCAAGAGTTTTATAAATATAAAACCAAAGTATTGGTAGAATCGGCGATGCTGGTTCTACTCATCACTTACTCATATGCCCTAACCATATATTCCATAATTGAGTGGTATCTAAATCTTGATTTAATGATGATGAAACTAAAACACTACCAATAATAGTGCTACCCGGAAGCACATAGAGGCCATACGATAATTTCCCTTTAATAACAATGGGAGCACCCTTACTAACTCTTAAAACTTTACCTTGAGCTATATACTTGTAGCCTTATGAATCAAGCGTACCCAAAGATATCAAAATCTTTTTCAAATTTGGAATATGGCGAACATCTCTCAAAATCCTAAAAGTATCATCACGTCTCTTAATTTGGAAAGTATCAATTTACTTTCCTGATAGCAATAATTGCATTTATCCTTTCATTTTTTGGATTTGGATCTAGACTTACATCTATTGTTTCTTAAGCCTTTCTCTTGATTTCTACCTCTAACAAAAAAACCACAGCTATTATTATTATCACTAGTAGACATCTTTTTCTTCAACTTTATGAAATTCAAAGCTAGTTTGACATCCTCCAAAGAAATAGTGTCTCGCCCATATAGCATGGTATCAACAAAATGTTCAAAAGAATGAGGTAAAGAGCATAATAGAACTAAGGTCTGATCCTCATCATCAATTTTAAAACCACCAATTTTTAGATCACGAATAATTTTAGTAAATTCATCAAGGTGATCATGTAAAAGTGCACCTTCTGACATTCTGAATGTATACAAATGTTGCTTCAATTATAAACGAATTGTCAAAGACTTGGTCATATAAAAATTCTCCAATTTAAACCATAACCCAGCGAGATATTCTTCATCACCAATTTCGCATAGTACCTCGTCAAACAAGAATAATTGAATTGAACTGAGAGCATTTTCCATCAATGCATCTTTTTTCTTCATTAGTCAATTTTTTGAAAATTTATCTTTGCCATCAAGTTTATTAACTAACCATTCTTTAACTAATATGGCCCGCATCTTCATTCGCCATAGACTAAAATCATTCCTACCATTGAATTTCTCAATTTTGTATTTTATCGCCATGATAGAAAACTCTACATTAAAAAATAGAAGCACAATCTAGAAAATATGAAACTAATCAGATAACCAAAAGCTCAAAATAAAACCAAAAGCTCAAAATAAATCCAAAAGAGAAAACTTGATTATTTTCAACAAATAACAGAATAACCCAATGCTATGACACCAATTTGTTATAAATTAGCACTATTGGAACTGAAATTCTAGTCCAATTTGGTTTCACAACTTTATAATTATGGGTAATAACAAAATAATAAGTAGTGAGAAAAATAAAATGGCACACAATGATTTAAGTGGTTCAACTTTTCAATGTGAAAAGTCTACTCCACTGACGAAGGCACACCGAGAAAATACACTAATAATCAAATGAAGATACAAACACCAATATTTAGATAGCTTCACAAAATATACAAAGCCTAAAATACACTCAGTTACTTTCTACACAAAATCAGTAATCAAACCCAATAAAAATAAATTATAAAATCTTCCTAATATTACCAAACAAAGGAGAGCAAGTGTGATGCGAATTAGTATTCATGCAAAATGAAAAACTCCAAGAATTGTAGCAGTGTGAGTTGGTAGCTGGTCATAAATGAATTAATCAAATGAATGGATTAATTCAAGAAGCTATTTACTTTACTGTAATGGTGGCCAATAGTCTCTCAACTCTATCGTTCTCTCTATTTTGTCTCTGATGTAAGCTTCTTCTCTATTCTCAATTCAATAGTAATATATATATATATATATATATATATATATATATATATATATATATATATATATATATATATATATATATATATATATATATATATATATATATAGGCTGAGGGTTTATTTATTGGCTTTGGGCATGAATTGTTTTGGGCCAATATTTAACATTGATCAATAACAAGAACTTGGATAGCATGTTGTTAGACATAAAGCTAGCAAAATGATATTTAACTTTGGCTTTTATGTATGGTTCATGGTATTTTTTTAGAAGACCCTTGGTAACCTTATATGACCTCCTATGTTTTACAAATTCTACTGCAGAAGACTTATCTAAATTAGGACATACTCGAGATGGATCATTCTGACTGAACTCTTTAGGTTGTGATGTAGAAGGAGGAATATTTTTTGTACCATTTTCAAATGAGTAAAAAAAATGTCATATCCTGAGCTTTTTTCTCTTCATTAGACGTAGGAATCTCAACATCCTTGGTGTTTGAGACTGGTCTTCCTAATTCAAGATTGATCATCCTATAATACAATAGCTTTATTATAATCAATAAAAACCTTTTTAGGCTCATTCATTGATGTTGAGACTAGTCTCACTTCTGATTCAGGTTGATTTCCTTTATCCTCACCTCTAAAATGAGTGTCCAAATTCTCTATGTTTTCAAATTTGTCAAACATAAAGATAGGTTAAGGCTCAAACATAGGTTGAGGATTCCATGCACATTATCTCTCCCCTTAAAGGGAAGATTGGGAAAATCCTCCTAAGTAATAAGGCTTAGATTCATGGAAGAAAACATCAAAAGACATATGTTATATCTGTGAGAATATCATAACAACGATAACCCTTTTGGAACTTTACATAACCAACAAAAATACATTTCTTAGCATTTGAATTAAGCTTACAATGTTGTTGGGGAATATGGATATAAACTATGTATCCAAATACTCGAGACTCAAAATTAGGCATAGAATAAGCAAACAAAAGTTTTTGGAGTTTCTATTAACCAATTTTTAAACTTAATTAGTCGAGATGGAGTAGAATTTATGAGATATGCTGCTAATTTAACTACTTTTACTTAATAAGAATGATGCACATTCATACCAAACAAAGAGAAATAAACAAATTCCAACAACTGTTTATTTCTTATATTCTACCAATCTATTTTCTTGAAGAGTATAAGGGCAGGAGATTTGATGACAAATTCTATGAGAAGTAGAAACTCTATCGTGAGACCATTAATAAATTCTCCACCATTATTAGACTAAAAGACCTTGATAGTTTGCTAATACTAAGTAGTAACCATCTTGTGAAACTCTTTAAACATAGCAAACACATCACTCTTGTTTTTTAACAAAGATAGCCAAGTCATTTGAGTATAGTTATCAATAAAAGTCACATAATAAAGAGCTCTAGAAAGAGAAGAACTTTGACAGACCTCTAAACATAATGAATCTTCATAAATCAAATGGAACTTTTATTAAGACTCAGAGAATATGACATATGACGGCTCTTGGATAGCTTACAAACACTATAATGAAAAACAAACTCACTAACAACAGAAAAAAATTAGGTTGTAGCTTTTTAAGATAACTGAAAGATAAATTTCCTAAATGATGATGTCATTACCACATAATTGCCTTAACATGCTACTTCACTAGTTTGATTGGCTTGACCTAAACGACATAACATGTCTGCTCCATTTCCTATTAGGTCTAAGTAGTAGAGTTTCCCTTTCTAAAACAATAACCAAGGATGTGTCAAGTCATAATGTCTTGAAATACACAAAAAGATGGATAAAAGGTCACATTACACCAAGATCCAAAATGATTTGACTCATAGATAAAAGATTATAATCAGTATATCAAATAAACCAATAGAAACTTCTCTGGTAACTGAAATTAGAGTATCATTAACTATTGACACAAGACTTTGAGAGGAAGAGCTAAGTTTTTTAAGAAACTAGGATCATTAGTCATGTGATCTGATGTACTTATATTAATTATCCATATGGTTTGAAGGGAATGACAAGGCCAAAGACTAGAAAAACCACGAGGATGACTTGGCCTATGTTGAACAACCATAGTAGAAGACTCAATGAAGTGACCCATAACTTGTCTGTTAGATTGCACCTTTCGAACATAGGCATACCTCTGCTCTGAATCAAAACAAATTTCCTTGTGTCGAATCTTACCACACACTTTATCATATTCTGAGTAACATCAACTCAAGAACATATAGACTTCCATCCCAGCCATTATTGATGCCTCTTGAATCATTATAGCAACAATGTTGGTCTAAAAAGGCCATATGTTGGTCAATCTTCTGAAACATACCCACTAGTTCATTATAGTATGTAGGAAGAAATTGACCATTCTACTTTGCTCCAATCCAAAGCACTTCTCATTTAATTTAGAAATTTGGGTCTTATCTAAATCATCATAGAAGATCTTCTCAACAACATTCCAAACATCCTTTGTGGTGTGAAGACATATGTACCGATTCACAAGGGATGATTCCATGGATTTAATGAGCTAACTTTGCACTTTTTCATTGTCAATTGCCTAAGTTTCATATTCAATAGAGGTAATACTGAGTTAGCTCCAAATCAGATTTTCAAATTTTACTCATTCTCTAATTCACATCCGTATGAATGGAGTCTTTATGGGGCAGTTCAACTCATTCAAGGCAAGCTTGAGGTAAAACTTGAGTTGTCTTGGGTAATGGTATGATAATAGTTAATGATTTGTGGTTGAGGAACCTAATTTTTAGTAGGTTCATGGTTGTTAGAGCCTTCCATAATTTATGGTATTTCCATTTGAGTAGGAAAATATTAGAGAAAACCTATGATTTTTAGTTTCGAGTTATATTCTTGGAAGAGTGGCTTGTGGTGGTGATACTTTGGGTTTCAAGTGTTTTTCAAAATTTAGGATTCAAAAAATGCAAAACAAGTTCAAAGAATCAAACTTGTTCTGATACCAGTAGAATAAGAGAACTCGATAATACTTTGATATCTTATCCTTCAATTCGGGAATACTTTGATATATTCTTCTTCTTCAATTTGAGTTATATATATTGATACAAGTGGTATTCTAAGTTGGAAACAATTTTTCAACTAATTATAGGGTATAAATGACCATATAACATGTCAACTATGTATTTAAGGAAAATATTTTTATAATAAATAATAAAAATTAATAGATTAAATATATAAATAAGAAAAGAATAAGTAATGAATAAGGAAATAATTTTTATAGTGATTCAACACAAAATGTGTTTTTAAATGCTAAAAACACTTCTAATAGATTTTTTTATTTTATCCTAAATTTTTTTCATGATCATAAACACTTTTAGAAGTTTTTTTTTAAACTCTAATTCTACTTCATCTAATTAATGTTAATAGAGTGAAAGACGTGACTATAAACTTCATGCCATGACATATTACTGTCTAAAAAATGTGTCCCAAGTGATATCTCCATTTTTTTCCTTTTTGAGCAAAAGAGATTTAGTCCTTATATACTCTACTTAGAGGTGTGGAATATACAACGGTAACAAATTGGTGAGATCAGAATAATGGTCTATTTGTTTCTAGGACTTTATAAAAGTATTTTTAACACTAAAAAAGCTTCAAAATCAAATAAGAAAAAAATATTAGAAATGCATTCAAAACTTAAAAAAGTACATTTTGTGCTTAATGATAGAAATACATTATATGTTCTTCCTCTTGAAATCGCTTTTTTTTTAACTAATTTTATCTAAAATCAATTTTAAAACAAACATAAGCAAACCTACCCAAAGTCATAATCTGGTCATAGAGCTACAATAAAAAGGAAAAATAAGTTAATTGTTTGAGCATAACCCTCCTTCATACATGAAATTTTATTTTTTTATTTTTAACCTTTCTTAGGAAAAAAAAACATAGTTTGTTTTTCTTATAACATAAATGAATATATATTTTTATTGTTGTAAAAAAGTAAACATATTTTTTTTTATTGATGGAGTTAAAAATGAAAATAATTAAATAACTGCATCATTTATACATTGAAATGAAAAAAAATAAAGTAATATTATATATCAAGTGATGTATGAATACTGATTTGGATTTTAAATTAAAAATATGAGATATTGAATTCTGAAACTACTTATTAATAAGGACCAATTGTATTAGGGCACGTGGACTATTACATTTATTAAGTTATGAAAAAAAATATTTTCCCAAAAAATATTTACTTTTAACACAGTTACAAAACAATTATATACACATATATATATGTACGAAGAATAAACTATAATGATTAATTTGTAAATAAAACTATAAATAAATTTTGTTATTTTCATTTATAATTTATTTTATTTTTATCTCTAAATTAAAATAGATATAATTAAATAGTAACACATAACATGTATGACTCTAAAGTCTTAACATATGAACTCCTTAAAATAAATTCTTCCTGTCATAGTCTTAACATAAGCCTATAAAAAAATTTATTATCTCGTATAAGTGCTTGTGGTTTTATAAATTTTTATTTCTTAGGATATAATAATCGAGATCAACAACTAGCAAACACACGAAGTTGTTTCAATGAACTGAAGTTGCCCTATTTTCTACCATAGAAAAGCCTAATAGGATTTTACAAAAAGTTGTGAAAAAAAGGAGGATATATATAGTTTTTAAAAGTTTGATGGCTACAAAATTCATGAAATACCTTCAATTGTTTTCATGAATATGATTTATGTATATTAAATTGATAAGATAGAGATTTTAATTATAATCTAATTCAAATAATGATTATATATTTTGTTTTTTTGAGACTTATTAATAACTTATTTGATAACGATTTTGATTTATGTTTTTTTTGTGAAAATAATCATTAATATTTTTGGTAATAATTTTTACATAATAATTTTCAAGAAAGAATTAAAAATCATATACAAATTATTTGGTAATATTTTCTGTTTTTTCTTTTAAAAAACTTAAAAAATAAAGAAAATATTTGGTTGTTATTTACAAATTTTATGTTTTTTAATCGTTTTCTTTATATACTTATAAAATACAAAAAATATAAGACTTAATTTACTCTCTAAAAAAATCAGAAATCAAAAATCTAATATTAAACATACTAAAAAATCATTTTAAAGAAATTAAAAATATACCTTATTTAAAATCATTTTAAAGAAATTGAAAAATCTAAAATTAAAATTATTATCAAATAATGTCTTAATTTTTCATAAATTAGTTTTTAAAAGTCAATTTTCTATTTACTTAAATAAAATTTTGAGGTTATCTGACACAAAATTAACCATACTAAAAAAAATAATTCTCAAAATTGACTAGCATTATGAGTATTTTCCAACGGCGTTTTCTTATTCATATTTTTTACAATATAAAGAAAGCATAAAATGATACAATGGAATAAGCAATTTTGGGAGGGTCCCCACAACCATTATTGAGTTACTTGTTCCCCCAAGGCTAAGTCTTGGAATTTTTCGAGTTAATTGGTTATAACCAACACACAAATGTGTAAATTGGATTCTTAGAGAATATAGACTTGGGGCTTTTGCAACTCACTGTTAGTAATAAAATGATAGGTCACCTGTTCATAAAAGCTACTATGAAAATTATATAAAACAACTATTAAAATTTATAAAAATAAAATAAAGTAAAATTTCAAGTATACTAAATATGATGAAATTAAATAAAGTTAACTAATTAATAAATTTATTCTGTTTTGATGAAATGAAATAAATTTCAAGTACACATGGTTTGAAAAATGGTGAAGCTCATTCAGATGTTGAGACTTCAAGTCAAGTAAGTTGCAGAATACTTAACATAGAAGTTTTATAAGTTAATTCTTCTAAAAATTTAAGTTTGTAAAAGATGAGTAATAATCATTTATAATTTTTAACATTAATTCTCAAGTGGATTATTCTGTTTTTGCAAAAACCCTATATTTTAACTTTTCTAGTAAGTAAATTTTTCTCAAAAATAAGCTTTTATAAAAAATGGATTTACTTATTTTTTTTTTTTTTTACTAATCTTATCAAATTTACTAATCTTACATATGTATGACTTTCTTGAGATATATATATATATATATATATATATATATATATAGGTGGTTTGGGTTTGATGGTTGAAATTCGATACAGCGAATTCAATCAATTTTGGGTCTGTTTCTTGTGTTTATGTCAAATTTTATTTAAGACAGAGGTTGTTGAATTAAAAGATAATTTCAGGAAAAAGTATACAGTTATTTTATAATATATATGTTTTTATCAGTAATTATAAAATGTGTTTTAAAGGTTTGATGACTTTACCTTGACATTTTTGAAAAAAACTAACCTCAGCAAACCTATAATCCTCAAGGTGGCTGGCCATCAAGCAAACCTACAAAGTCAATTTGAGTACAGTTAGTTTGATAGTTTTGGATCAATAATATTTTTTAAAAAATACTTCACAAAGCATAACCTAAAACTAAGAATAAATCTTATCACAGTATACATTCTTTGTATGTTGTTATTTAAAAAATATTAAGAAAATATAAAAGATAACACATTTAGGTTTATAACCACAAAAATATCAATACTTATATTCACCACATGCATTCTCCTTGTAAAAAAATATTTGTTAAGTTATTTTATTTTGAATGTCATCTAATTATACTATGTTCAACGTTATTAAGATGTTATTTTTGTTATTATGAGTTTTATGACTTTACAGTATAAATAATAAATATATATTTTATTTATAAATAACAGTAAAAATGAGTTTTATTTTCAATAAATTTTTTGGAAATCTTAATGACAGCAGTTTTTGTTATTATTAAGTAAAGTTTCAATTTTTAAAAAGATTTCATTCTTAAATTATAAGTATTAATTTTAAATTATTTTATTATTCTAAAAATATCAATTTTTATGTTAAAAGATTCTAATCAATAATTTATTCCAGGCTTTTTTGTAACTTCTCATGAAAATTAAAATTACCTAAAAGAAACTTCAAAATGTGCACCAAAGTGAAACACAAGAATGAAGATCGTAAAAGTGGTTGAAATTTGAAAATAAATTAGGGAAAAAACTTCGTGCAAATCTACTAAATAAAATTTTCATTCTTTGAAATTATTTGAACATCATTAAATTTAAAAATTAAAATTTAGACTAAATTTTCGTTGTCCTAGGGTTGTCTTAATAGACAAACTACATATTTAAAGTTTGATAATAGTAAAAGTTAGAATTTAAAAACTGAAAAATAATTAAAATATAAATACATTAATAAATATGTATAAATATTATAAATATAATAAAATTATAATATATTTATAATAGAAATATATTAGTTAGATTTTTCTAGATTTTATAAAAATAAAACCACTTATAAATCCCATTATGTCAGTTTTCTAAATATTTAAATTCTTATAAATTAGACCACTCAATCTACGAAGAAAATGGAGGCTCGATCTATTCATAAATTAGGTCGGCTAGGCAGGTAAAAAAAATTGTACCACCCCAATATCCAAATACTAATAAATTATTGTGATATTTATATTCTCTAAAAATAATGAAAAGTTTTTCATATATATACATACATACGGGAGACATATACATGATTAAACAAAGTATGAACGATTGAAAATATGCTAATATTATCGTAAAAATAAGTATTTTAATCATGTAATTATTAATTTATTTTAACTAGATTTTACAATTTAATAAAAATAATCAAATTAATCTAATTAATATATCATCATTAAAATTAGATGTATACATAATAAAAAATGCATTTTTAAATATATAACTAATTAACTAAGACTAACATAATAATAACTTTGAGTTACAACATATAATAAATTTTGGAAAAAAAGATTATCCCTAACAAAAAGTTTGGAATATCTTTTCTATAGTAGAATAAAAAGAACTTTCATTTAAAAATGGTAAAATTTAAAGATATTACAATTTCAATCGGCACCAAAAAGCTTAAAACTCATCAAATATCCATGTAAGATCACATATTTCTCATATGTATTCTTCTATTTTAAATAAATAAAAAATCACAAATGAATTATTTGTCTCTTTTTAAAAACTTTAGGGAACAAGTAGAACTAAACCAAAAATAATGAGTGTTCATTTTAAAAAATAATGGAATTAATTTGGGCCTTCACCCATAAAGAAAGTCCTATATATATATATATTTGTGTGTATACATATACATACATATATATATATATATATATATATATATATATATATATATATCGCCTAAAAGTAATCTTTTTAAGATAAAAATTAGATTTCATTAATAAAGTATAAGAAACAATTTAGATCAAAATTTCATCCATCTAAATATATTAATAATCAAATTTAATAAACCAAAACTAAAACCTTAGCACAAGGAGAAAAATTTTAGTTTTCATCATTAGCTTTATTGTATAGTCTCACACCTATTGTTTTATTATTTCAATTGATATATTAGATATTCTTCAAAAACAATTGAATATGAATGTTTTGTAACTTTTAAGATCTTGGACATAACAAATCTAGACAAAAATATACTCTCAATGAAACACAAACAAAATAGGTATAAATATAAAATAAATCATCCAGCTTAATATATAGACAAAAGAAAATCACACTTAAAACAAGATCTAGGTAAAAAACACAAATAGGTGTTTTATTCAAAACAATGAAAAGATAAGAAAAATTATTGTTCTGGAGAGGGAGGCTTCTATAGATAGAGATCCTTTTTGGTAAAAGAAAATGCAAACTACTTGAAGGCTTTGGAAGGGAGATGACAAAATGGATTTTTAGCACAGTGATAACACCCATGTGTACTTTACTTATGAGTCACCACTCCATTTTTCACAATATCTCCAATGTAGATGAACGAATATAGACCAACATTTCGATCAACTCTCTTCAAGTTATCGAACCCGTCAATGGAATAACCTGAAAGGTTAGCATAAATAACACACAAGTACTATACATGTTCTAGATGGACTAATGTAATGAACAATCCTATCATATGCTCTAGCTAGATAAACATATCTAAACAAGCATGATGAAACCCCATAACAAGTTTAATTTTAAGCACAATTTTTAAATCAAGGATACAAAATCAATATATATATATATATAAATGAAATATATAATACACCTATTTCGATACTAAATGAAAAAATTAAAATAATAAAACTCTTATAGAGTTGTTCAAACCATTTACCAAGATAAAAATCAAGACCGACTATGACTTTATTACCAAAACATGCTCTGTAATTGTGTGTAGTTGAGAGAAATGAGTGACATATTTATAGAAAAACCTAAAGTAGAAAATGTCACTCATTTGATATGACACAATTAGGATAAAAAATGAATCAAAGAAGACAAAATCTTTCAACTCCTAATAGCAGGATTGATCCCTCTATGAGATGAATTGATCCCTTCCAAAAATAATTTATGCCAATAAGATGAAGGATCGATTTGTCTCAGGTGGGGATTGATCCCTCTCTCCATACCTCATTTTTAAAGTTATATAAAATGAACACAATCGATTAAAGATCAAAATCAAATCGATCCTTCCAAAACGGCATCGATCTATCTATATGGGGATTGATCCCTATTGTAAAATTGGTGTATTAAATTTTTCACAGAGATGGGGGGATCAAAGTAGGATCGATTATAAATCAATCTATAGTGTGATCTATCCATCTATTATAGGGATCGTTCCCTTAAACTAAAAGGCTAATATCTTTATTATGCAATATCAAAATTGATCCAAGAACCTATATGAAAACAATTAAGTATGTATGCAATGATACTTGAATGTATGTAATTGGGTTATTGTAACTATGATGCAATACATGTGATCTTAATACTTGTTGTGAGAACTCCTAAGAGCTAAGAGATTACAATATAAAAGTTATGCCTGTAAAATTGCCAAACACCCATAAACCTCTGAAACTCTCTCTTTGGTATTTTCGTGGGACAAAACAATGCTCTCTCAGTACAAGTTTTCCCAATAGATAATTAAATATAATTTAATCTTAATTTTCATGGTGGAACTAGTCTAAAAACTGGAATATCTTGACTTACATGAACATTCCACTTTTACACAGCTTAAACATAAAACATAACGAAAAATACGAGCTTGCCAAGCATCATGTTAAAGTAGTTAGGTAAAAATAAATCATATAAGTAAGTGTAAAACATTAAATAATCATCTAAATTTTGTTACTCCCTTTTTTCCATAAGCAATGCCAAAGATAATAAAAAAATCAAGTAGTGAGCACAAAACAGGGAAAATAAACACTCCAACATAATAAGAACACACCATCGAATATATTATAAATTTAGTTGAAACAAATAATCCAAAAGGAAATAAAAAATACTATAATAATATAAATTAGGAAGGTGGTGGAACCAAGGAAGCTATTTATGAAATCTTTCAAGTTAGTTGAGAACATGTGTAAATCTACACGAAAGTTATTGAATTGGGTCGAGAAGTCAGTGACGTTGGTGATATCTCTCATCTCTATTCTCATTTCATTTTCAAAAACAAGTTGTATTGTATTCATGGAATCAATTTGAATATTCAAGACATCCATTTGTTCTTTAATACAGGCTACATCACTGTGGAAGGAATTCATATCAGAAGGACTAGAACCAAATGGCCTTTCATTATATGGAGCATGAGTAGGCAAGTAACCAAAGTTGACATTGTCAGGTTCTTCAGTTTGATGTGGATGCCAACTACTTATAACCAAGATGGCTAAGGAGAAAGTATTGGACTTTAATAGGGAAGACTTTTTAATGGTTCCAAGACCATCAAGTTTGGGCTCATTTGGAGAAAATGGAATTCCAACTTTACGAAGTAGTATGGAAATTAAGTAGCTGTGTGGAAGAGCAATGTTTTTCTAATGGTCTCAGGATTGGGCTATAATGTGATCATATATTAGTTTTCCAATATCTACAAATTTACCTATATAAATACAATACATAAATTTGGTTGTGATGGAACAAAATTCAGTAGTCTATTTGCAAGATAGTATATTGATACTAATGATCAAATTTAGTGCTCTATAAAATGGTTACAAACTAAACTGACTGAATTTTTCCAAGGAAATGACTTGACTATTCAGAAGTTCAAGCTCATTATTCTATTGTTCTTCAGTCACCTCCAATAAATCAAATTCAAGGTAGGTACATGAGGAATCCCTAGTAATTGGTTTAAGGTTCCTCCTATAAAAGTCACAAATTGCCTTCTAACATATACCTTATCTTATTCGAGACTAGGATCCTTGATTCCTAGATAGATGTTCTCATAGAACTCCTAAACCAGATCTTTTGAGCTAATTTTATTGGGGTTGAATAATTGATCCCATCAAAAGGACATCAATTTTTGGGATATACCAAGTTCACGAAAATCTTCTAGAATAACCTTTTTTGTCCAATAGGTAAAGGGCGAGAAAAAAAGAATTTATACCACTAAGTGCCTTTAGGAAGGAGAAAATGCTCACTGTGAATTGTGTTAAGACTTTAAGCATTCCATGAGTTTTGGATGCAACAAGGTGTCATTTTTTTGATGATGCAAACCAATGAGTTGGACATGTAAATCATAAAAGTGGGAATGGAGCTAAATTTGCACAAGACCCTTTATCATTTCCTAGTGGCCCAATTACAAGACTTAGAGCCAAACATTTCAAGGAAGTAGTAAATGGGCTGATCCATGAGACTTGGGTTGATTCTAAAATGACAAAGATGTGTTCAAGTAATAATGAAGGCCTGGTCCATATCATCAAAGAAATTTAAGAGGCTTATGACAATGCAAATTCGTAGCCAACATAGTTTGACCATTGAAAGGTGTGAATTTGAAGAGGCTTATTAGCATCCAAATTCATAGCCAACATAGTTTTACTATTAAAGGGTGTGAATATGAACAGTTTCAAGAATATTAAATAGGAGAATAACTTGGTTTTGGTTGAGCATGTTAAAATACATTGAATCTAGTCATTTAGCTATTTATTGGCAGTCTTTAGAAGTCCAAATTGGTTGTCTTAAGAAGTTCAAAATATCCATTTATTAGCTATCTTTAAAATTCAATAAATAGTTATTTATTAGCTACATTTAGAAGACTAAGTGTCCAAAAAAGGTAAAGAACTTGTTTAGTCTAATGTTTGTGCTGTAATTATGACTTTGCCTATTCTTGGAGGGTTGTTCCAAGTATAAAGAGAAGTACTACAAAAAACCAAACTTATCACCTTGAATTCTTAAGTGAATCCTTAGGTTTTCTTGGTATGGCATTTCAATCCTTCGTGTAGTCTTGATTTTCATCTTGTTAGGTGACTGGTTAAGACTCAAAAAATCTTGTCTTCATGATCTTAGGGTTTCGATCCATCATTGTTATCTAGTTTCAACACAATTGTTGGTGGGGTTCGTATCAGAGCTTTGGTTCTAAGATAAGTTTTGCTATCTTTTATTTTCGCTCTATTTCCTGATTTCCTATTCCTTGCTATAAAAAAACTATACAATTTTAGTTAGAAATCTCTTAGTACACGAAGAGGAAAATTTCTTAGTTCATATCATTTCTCAATACATGATTCTAATAAAAAAAATCCTTCTTATCAATCTTGTTTCTCTCCTTATTCAAGTTCTTGATCTTTTTTATGAGTATTGGTTGTTTCTCATTTTTGAATTGTTGTTGGATTATTTTGAATTAGTTTCTTGAAGTTCAATTAAGAAGTAAAAAAGACATAAAGAAGTGGAAAAAGGCCATAATGTGTGCAACCATAAGAGGCTAAAATCTGTTTAGAGTGAAAAACATAAGTGCAGGTGTATCAATTCTTGAGTGATATATGTGAGGGAGTGCTTGTGAGGATTCTAAGCATGTCCAATAATTAAGAAAAAGATACAACCGAATAATGTCGACAACCCACAGTTCCAAACCTCCAATTGCAAGCGTTGTGAGGGGAGATGAGGTGTATGATAAGGGCTAAATTAGAGCCTATTCACAAGAGGTTGGATAAAGTAGAAGAAGGGACTCCTAGGGGACAACAACAAGACATCCCTAAAAGGTAGCAAGGTGGGCATGTTCCATGGTGGAATGTTAAGGAAGAGGTGGAGAAGGAGGAGCATGATGAGCCATATTTGAACTGAGGCAGGTTTAAGCATGGGTATGGCAATAGAGAAGCTAAGATGGGTAGGCTTAGGAGGCATAATTATTTAGGAAACATAAAGATTAAAATCCCATCTTTTCAAGGTAGAAATGACCTTGAAGTTTATTTGGAGTGGGAAACTAAAATGGAGATGGTGCTCAATTGTCATAATTATTCGGAGTTAAAGAAGGTTAAGTCGGTTGCAATTGAATTTATTGATTATGCTATTGTTTGGTAGGATCAATTACTAATTAATAGGAGGAGGAATAGAGAGCCACCCGTGGACACTTGGGAGGAGATGAAAATGCTTATGAGGAAGTGTTTTGTACCCAATCACTATTATAAGGGATTGTATCAAAAGTTGTAGAGGTTATCTCAAGGTTCCAAGAGTGTGGATGAGTATTACAAGGAGATGGAGGTAGCTATGATCAAGGGTAATGTAGAATAGGACCGAGAAGCCACTATGCCTTGACTTTTAAACGGTTTAAATCATGAGATTGTAGATATAGTTGAGATGCAACATTATGTTGAGTTGAAAGATATGGTACACTAAGTCATAAAGATGGAGGAACAATTCAAACGAAAGGGATTGGTTAGGAGGGGACAAACAATGGTTACTACCAGTCCGTGGAGGATAGTTCCAAAAAGGGATGAACAACTACAAAATAAGCCAAAACTTAAACTATCTAAGAATAACAACTCAAATACTGTCACTATTTCAAGCAACAATGAGACTTCAAGTTCTAAAACACATGATCTTAAGTGTTTTAAATGTTAGGGTAAGGACACATAGCAAGCCAATCTGTGAACAAAATGATGATGGTGATAAATTCTCAAGGAGAGGTTAAGTCGGAGAATGATTAAGAGGTAAATGATGACAACATACCATCTTTAGAGGATGCCAATGATGAGAAAATTACTGTCGTTGGAGATTTATTTATAGTAAGGAAAGTTCTCAGTATGCATGTTGATGAGGAAGAAAGTAACCAAAGGAAGAGCTTATTTCATACCTGGTACTTTATAAATAACAAAGTTTGTAGTGTCATTATCGATGGCGAAAGTTGCACAAATGTAGCCAGCACTGATTTTTTGGAGAAATTGGCATTAACTACCTTGAAATATCCTCAATCTTACCGGCTTCAGTGGCTGAATGAAAGTGGCAAAGTCAAGGTGACAAAACAAGTGATGGTGGAATTATCCATTGGCAAATATAAGGATAATGTGCTTTGTGATGTGGTTCCTATGCACGCATGCCATTTATTATTGGGGAGACCATGGTCGTATGATCTGAGGTTTATGCATGATGGATTCACAAATAACTATTCTTTCACTCTTAAAGGGAAACCTATTACTCGTATGCTATTAACTCTAAAACAGGTCAGGGAGGACCAATTAAAGTTACAAAGATCAAATGAAAACAAAGAATTAAAAAAAAGGAGAGAAAAACATTGATCAGAGTGAACAAAAAAGAGAGGATTTTGGCCATAGTGAGAACAAGAGAGGAAAAATTCAATTATTTTGAAAAACAAAGTGAGATCAAGAGAGCATTATTTTCACATTAGCCCCTTATTGTACTAATGTACAAGGGAGCTCTTTATGTACTAATGACCTCATTGGTGTATTATTGAGCGATATTGTTTGTCTTTTGCAGGATTTTGAAGATGTCCTTCCTGAAGAGGTACCTTATGGTTTACCCCCAATTTGAGGGCTTGAACATCAAATTTCCTTTATACCTGGTGCATCAATTCTAAACCGACCTAATTATATGAGGAATCCTGAAGAGACTAAGGAACTTCATAGGCAAGTAAGTGAATTATTGGATAAGGGGTATATGCATGAAAGCATGAGTCCTTGTGCGGTTCTAGTGCTATTAGTTCCTAAGAAGGATGGAACATGGAGGATATGTGTTAATAGCCTAGCCATCAACAATATAATGGTAAAGTATCATCATCCCATTCCTAGATTAGATTATATGCTGGATGAATTGCTAAGGAAGTTCCCTCACCATTGTATCCCTCATTGGATTCAAATGGAGACTTTCTACAACAGTCTCAATGCCCAAACAAGAACCATTGTTAATGCATCAACTAATAGAGCTTTTCTAGCCAAATCTTACCATAAAGCTTATGATTTACTTGAGAAAAGAGCTAGCAATAATTATCAATGGCCAATGGACATAATGACAGCCACAAGAAGAGTAGCGGAAGTATATAAGGTAAATGATATCACGATACTTATAACTCAAGTGTCACCTTTGGTGAATCTTATGAATGCTGAAAACTGGCCAGCAAATATAAACCAGGTCTTAGATTCCAGGGTGTCTTATGTATTTTGTGAGGGAGCTCATTTGTTTGATAATTGTCCAAATAATCCTAAATCATTATTCTATGTGGGTAATGTGAGTTGATATAATAATCCATACTCGAACATATAAACCAGGATGGAGACAACATCCAAATTTCCCTTGGAATAACAATAATAAAGGTAGTAATAAGTTCAATTGTGAATCATTTCCACCACCTGGTTTCCAACAACCGTAGCAATCACAAGCCTAAGAGAATAAGTCACCCATTTAGGACAATACAAATGCGTTAGTAGGAATTATGAAATATTTCATCCAATCATTTAATACAAAAGTGTCCACTTAATAGGCTTCGATTCAGAATTTAGATACTCAAATGGGGCAACTTGCTCAGACTATAAGCCAAAGTTCTTAAGGTAACCTTCAAAAAACCCAATAAGAGAAGGTAAGGACCATTAGAACTCCATAACCTTAAGGAGTGATAAAACTCTATAGGAAGTTGACACTCAAAAGGATAAGGAGGACCATGAGACTAAAAAGGATAAGGAGGAACTGAAAACCAACAAGGATGAGAAGAAATTAATGAATAAAGAGAGTAATGGAAAGGAAATAATTCAACCAAAAAAGTGCAACCTCTACAAACCCACTATTCCTTTCCCTCAAAGAGTACAAAAGAAAAAGTCAGATACATAGTTTTCAAAATTCCTAGAAGTTTTCAAGAAACTCCACATAAACATATCATTTGTAGATGTGCTTGAACAAATTCCTTCTTATGCCAAATTTTTGAAGGACATAATGTCTAAGAAAAAGAGGCTTAGAGATAATGAAATAATAACCTTAACTAAAGGTTGTAGTGCCATCCTTGCTAGAAAACTATCCCAAAAGTTGAAAGATCTAGGTAGTTTTGACATCCCTTGCACTATTAGGAACATCCACTTTGAGAAAGCACTATGTGACTTAGGTTCCAACATTAACCTTATGCCATTATTTGTCTTCAAGATATTAGGGATTTGTAAAGCCAAACCCACTTCAATAATATTACAAATGGCAGATAGATCAAAGAAGAGACCTTAATGTGTGGTAGAAGATGTTCTAGTAAAAGTAGATAAATTCATCTTTCCAACGTATTTAATTGTACTAGACATGAAAAATGACAGTAACATTCCTATCATACTTGGTCATCCATTCTTAGCAACCAAAAAAGCACTCATTAATGTACAAAAAGGTGAGCTTACAATGAGAGTGCAAGATGAACAAGTAATGTTTAAAGTTTTTAAAGCGTCTAAACCCCCTGATATTGATAATGCTAATGAATGCTTTAAGATAAATGTTACTGATTGTGAAGATAACTTAAAATAATCTATTGAGTTGCCCACACTTAAGACTATTACACATTGTTTTATGAACAAAGACATAAACTCACTAGAAAACAACTCAACATGTTTTAATTTTGAAAATGTGAATCAAAGGTTGATATTGTGAACTGTGTGAACTTTTTAGAGGAAACGCCTCTCATGTGTGTATCAAGGGCATTTATGGAAATTTTTGGGATATGATCGAAGCCCAAACCATCAACTGAATGGCCACTAAGGTTAGACCTCATAGCTTTACCCTCCCATTCCAAATCAAGTAGGCAAGTGAAAGAGTCAAATAAAGAGGTGAAAAAGATACTGGAAATACATAAATTAGATGAGCTATGATGGAGTGCATATAAGAATGCCAAAAAGTACAAAAACAAAAAAATATGGTATGATAAGAGAATTGAGCACCGTGTTTATAAACCAAAACATAAAGTATTATTGAATAAATCAAGACTTAAACTGTTTCCGGAAAAACTCAAAAGTAAATGGACATATATGGATGTACCTTAGAACTTGATATGATCGTCTAGTTAAGGACGTTAAATATGACACTAGTTAGGAGGCAACCCAATGTTATTTGACTTATATTTTTATTGCTTTTTTAGGTGAATAAATATGGAGAGCAATGGCACAATAAGATTGAGCAGTTTCAATGATAGATATGGTGTGCCAAAGCTAAGAGAGTTTTCTTTCCTTTTATTTTTTCATAATTATATGTGCAAATTGGGGACAATGTATAATTTAATTTTTTGGGGGGAAATTCATTCTCTGTTTTAGTATTTAGTATGCATTTTCAATTTTTAGGGAATTCTTTTTTACTTTTAGAATGTTTTTAATCATGATTTTATTAGAGATTGATAAATATATGGAAACTAAACGCATGCATGCTTGATATGAAATATATGAACTTAATGATAAAAATTAGTTCTCATGACTAGGATACAGAATGTAACATGCTCGTTAAGACATTTACATTAATCATGTGATATTCTTGCTAGTTTTGATTGAATTGATTCAAATTTGTATGCACATGTTCATGATTGATTTTGGTGTTCTTATTGAGAGAAAATTTATATTGAGTTATGCGATTTGATGAGATATGCCAGGTTTTAGAATCTATTTGATCATTTCTTGAGGCAAAATCCTAAATTATATTTAGCAAGAGAAATGATTTAGGCCTTATTTGGATCGATTGAGCCTTTTAAGAAAACCACTATTATATCTTTAGTCACCCATTTGAGCCTAAAAAAAACCTTTCATATCTTTAAGCCACATTTTATGCCTAACAAATAAGCATTACCTTTACCCTTGCACCTTTAGCTTGTATGAAAAGAAAAAAGTGCAAGCATGTGTTATGCTATAGAGTAAGGGTAAAAATTGTGTTAGTAAAAATAATGAGAGTTCTATGCATGTTCCAGATGGACTAATGCAATGAAAAATCCTATTATATGCTCCATCTAGATAAACAAACGCAAAAAAAGCATAATGAAACCATAGAACAAGTGTAATTTTAAGCACAATTTTGAAATCAAGGATCCAATATTAGTAAACAATCTTATATCTAAACTAATATGATCATGTAAATATGCTCGATGAGATAATGAAATTAAGCCTAAATAAAGATGAGCAAGAGCACATAAACTAATCGTAAAAACCTTGTGCTCCAAAAACTGCTTTATAATTGTGTCTAATTGAGAAGATAATGAAATTAAGCCTAAATAAAGAGGAGAAAGAGTAGATAAACTAATTTTAAAAACCTTGTACTCCAAAAACTGCTTTATAATTTTGTCTAATTGAGAGAAATGAGTGACATATTTATAGAAAAACCTAAAGTATAAAACATCACTCATTTAATGTGGCACAATTTTATAGGTAAATGGTTGTTGAGTGAGATTAAAAAATGAATCAAAGAAGACAAAATACATCTAGCAGAATCGATCTCCCTATGAGATGGATCAACCCCTCCTAGAAATAAGTTACGCTAGTGAGACAAGGATTCAATCTATCTAAGGTTGGGATTGATACCTCTCTCCATACCTCCTTTTAAAAGTTACATAAAATGAACACAATCGATTAAAGATCAAAATTAGATTGATCTTTCCAAAGGGAGATCGTTCCATCTATAAAGGGGATCGATCCCTAGTGTAAAACTAGTGTATTCATTTTTATACGAAGATGGGTGGATTGAAATGGGATCGATTACATATCGATCCATAGTATAATCAATTCGTCTATTATAGGGATCGATCTCTCAAACTAAAAAGGCTAATATCTTTATCATGCAATATCATAATTGATCCAACCAAGAGTCTTTATGAAATGCAATTAAATATGTATGCAATGTTACCTTAATGTAAGTCATTAGAGCATTGTAACCATGATGCGATACATATGATCTTGATACTTGTTGTGAGAAGTCCTAAGAACTAAGAGATTACAGTATAAAAGTTATGTTAATAAAATTGCTAACCTCTCAAACTCTCTTTGGTATTTTCATGAGACAAAACAATGTTCTCTCACTAAAGTTCACTAAATAGATAAGTAAATAGAATTTAATCCTAATTTTTATAGTAGAACTAGTCTAAAAACTTGAGTAGCTTGACTTATAGACACATTCCACTTTTACATAGCTTAAAGATAAAACATAACAAAAAATACAAACTTGCCAAGCATCTTACTAAAGTACTTAGGTAAAAATAAGTTATAGAAGCAAGTGTAACTAGTGTGTTCATTTTATGAACACAAATTAGATTGAATTTAGATCGATAAAAAATAGAAAAATATATTTTTTTTCATCCATAAATCACCCATATGTATTGCAACATGTAATAGCTTTACCTTGGACTAGGTTCCTAAGTTATCTGAGGCAAAAAATTATAAAAACAAAAGAGAGATAAGGAAAGGACATGAAAGAGTGTCCAAGAATCTTGAGTTGGATGTTACATAGAATTAAGATTTTGATAGAATTTTAAATAATTTTAAATTTTAAATTTCAAAGATTTTTTCAATGACCTTTTATATTTTTAAAAATTTATTATGGTCATATAAATTATAGTATATTTTATTTTATAAATTTCTATAATTTATTTTGATAATAATTAAAACAATAACAAAAAACAAAGAGAATCTTATAGAGAAAAGTAATAAATATAAGAATTCTCATAAAGTTTTGGGTTGAGAGAAGAACAAATGCATTGCTATAATAATTAAAAAGTTCGTTAAAATTAATGAAAATCCTTAAGTTTTTAATTTTTTTATAGTTAATATCTTTTGTTTTAATACAATTGGAATTTTAAAAGCTTCCATAAAATCTTAAATAGATGCAGCTAATTTGAAAAGTTCTATTTAAATTTCTTTTGATTTTAAAACTCCATTAAAAACATTAAAAACTATGCACTCCTCTTATAATTGTTTACTTATAATTGTTTACTGGTGGGGGCATATTGAAGAATAACTCATTATTTAGTTGCTCTATACGTTTAAAAAATAAATGATATTTAACTTGGAAAAATTACTTCTATAATTATTAAATTTATATTTTTAATACACTTAATTTCCTAAACTATCAATTGAAATATTCACGTTATTATTTTTTAAAAGGAGATTTGAGTACATTAATTGAAAATTTATATTCTTAAAACATAAATTTAATAACATGGAAATATTATTTCAATGTTTATATTCTAAAATTTTCCTAATTTTAACTTTATTCACGTCAAAATAAAGTGGATACACAAGTCAATGGCACTAAAATAATAAATCGTTTGAATTAAAAAAAACAGTAGTTAATAATTCAAATGACACAATTAATGTATAGGTGCTATTTGTAACACGCTAGTCATATATGACAAATAGACCAAGACTTATGCTATTGAGTATTTTTTTTATTTTTATTTTTTTCCTTTTGTCAAAGGGTATTGACCGACTTTGATAATAGAACAAATTAGAAATTAGAAATTAGAAATTAGATGAATGAATTATAAGCCATAAGTTTCGGAGCTGGTGTTTAAGACGCTACTAATATATGACAAACTTAAATTTAGTATAATATTTTGCCCAAAATAATATATTGATTGAACCAAATATATATTCTTTTTCTAATAAAACTCAAGTAAATTAATTAACACATGCAAAATAACTATAATTTATTTTTGTGATATTCAAAGATTAAAAAGTAACTATTCTTTTATAACAAAAGTAGTTTTTTTAATATATAATAATAATTTATTTTTACAAAGGTTCGTAAAATATAATAATTATATTTCTTAAATTATTTTTAACTTAAAAATTAAAACTAACTCAAAATTAAAACCACATGTACAAAATGAATAGTATAAAAAATTATACAACTAAATATGATTTTAATACCATTAATAATGATTATTTTTAACACATATTCTCTTTTTCTTCTAGATTATTTTAATTCAAAAAAATATCTTAATTATCAATATTACATTTTATTTATCTATTATTACATCTAATGATATTATTCTTAAAAAAAATATAATGAAACTTTAATAATTATATTAAAGTTTAAATACGATATACAATTATAAATAAAATAAAAATAATAATTTATCATATATTAAAAATATCGATTATAATTGTGATTAAGCTTTAAAAAAATATAAATAGTGTATATAATATTTTTTTTATTTTTTTATATTGTACAACTCAAAAACATATTTTGCTCTGTTCACGTTATATTAAAGTTTTAGTAAATTGACGCAAAAACCTTTTTCCTATTCTAAAGAAAGGTTAGCTTTATTTTTAAAGCAATAATTACTATTGATATTGTAAAGTTTTCATTTTTAAAAATAAATTTTAAAAGTAGATAATTTGTACATTATTGATTTTTGTTACTAATGCAAAAGTCTCTTCATAATCAATCCATTAATGCTAGAGTATAATCCTTGGCAACCAACTTTAATTTGTATCTACCAATGCTCCAATCAACCTTGAGCTTAAGTGTAAACACTCATCAACATCCTAAGGTCTTTTTTTTAACAAGCATGGACATAATATCCCACTTTGAGTTATTTTATAAAGTTTCCAACTCTTCATTCATAAGTGCATGTGATGGAGTTAGATAGCCTATGGTTAGACATAAAACTAACTACTGGATATTTAGCTTTAGTTTTATGTCTAGTTTATACTGTTTTTTGGAAGACCCTTGGTAACCCTCTGTGACCTCATATGTTCTATAATTTCTACTGGAGAAGACTCATTTAAATAGGGGTATACTTGAGGTGGATCATTATGAGTGAACTCTTTGGTTGGTGATATAGAAAAGGGAATGTTTTGTGTACCATTTTTAGATGCGTCAAAAAACAATCTCACATCCTGAGCAGTCTGATCTTTATTAGACGTATGAATCTCAACATCCTTGGTATTTAAGATCGGTCTTATTATTTTGAGATCGATCATCCCCATATGCAATAGCTTTATTGCAGTCAAGAACAACCCTTTTAGGCTCATCCATCAATGTTAAGATTAGACTCACTTCCATTCAAATCGATCTCCCTTGTCCTATCCTCCAAAATGAGTCTCAAAATTCTTTATTTTTTCAAATTCTCCAAACTCAAATATAGGCTAAGGCACGTAGATAGGTTGAGGATTCCCTTCACATCCTATATCTTCCTTAAAGGAAGACTGGGAAACTCCTCCTGAGTAATAAGACTTGAATTCATGAAAGGAAACATCAAGAGACACATGAATTGTATCCGTGAATAGATCATAACAGCAATAACCCTTTTGGAACTTCATATAACCAACAAAAATACACTTCTTACATACAGATCAAGCTTAGTGCGTTGTTGTTGGGGAATATGGATATAAAATATGCATCCAAATACTTAGGGCTCTAAGTTATTGGGATTTATATTGGAAATATTCAAACTAAATTACTCGAGAAGGAGTTAGGATTGTTAAGATATGATAATAATTTAACTATTTCTCCCCAATAAGAACGATGCACACACATACCAAACAAAGAGGCACGAACAAATTCCAACAACTGTCTATTCTTTTGTTTTGCCAATTCATTTTGTTAAGGAGTATAAGGGTGGGAGGTCTAATAATGAATTCCATAAGAATAAAGAAACTCTATCATGGGATCATTAACAAATTCTCCAACATTGTCGCACTAAAAGACCCTCATAGATTCTAATACTGAGTAGCAACCATTCTATAGAGCTCGTTAAATATAGCAAACACATCACTCTTGTTTTTAACAATGAAATTCAGGTCATTCGAGTATAGTCATCAATAAAATTCACATAATAACGAGTTCCAAAAAGAGAAGGAACCTTGGAGACCTCCAAACATTAGAGTGAATCTTCATAAATGGAATGAAACTTTTATTAAGACTTAGAGAATATGAAATATGATGGCTCTTAGCTAGTTTACAAACACTACAATGAAAAACAAGCTCACTAGTTTGTAGCTTCTTAAGATAATTGAAATACAAATGTCCTAAAGGATAATGCCATAACTACACATCTGCCTTAGCACTTTCTATTTCACTAGTTTAATTGGCTTGACCCGAACAACATAAATAGTACTCTTCACTATCTATCAAATCCAAGTAGTTGAGTTTCCCCCTTCTAACACCATAACCAAGAACCCATCGAGTCAGAATGCCTTGAAATACATAAAAAGATGGATAAAAGGTCACAATGCACGTAGGATCCAAAATAATGTGACTCAGATAAAAGATTAAACTCCAAAGATGGAAGAACTAACACAAAATCAAGGGTTAGTATATCATATAAAACAAAAAAAACCTTTTCTGTTAATTGAAGTTAGAGTATCATCAATTGTTGACATAACATTTTAAAAGGAAGAGCTAAGTGTTTTCAAGAGACTTGGGTCATTAGTCATGTGGTTGATGCACTTGTATTAATTATCCATGTGGGGTGACGGGAAGGAAGATGAAGAAGACAAGCAAAACTATGAGGGCTTGGGCTACGTTGAATAGTCATAATAGAAGATTTTATGGAGTGACTTATAGCTTTTCTATCAGATTGCACCTTTCAAACATAGACATAACTCTGCTCTAAATCAAATTTTGGTTCCTTTCGCAAAATCTCACCACACACTTGATCATACTATGAGTCGAGCCCACTTAGGAACATATGGACTTACATCCAAACCATTGTCTATTCCTCTTGAAAACTACAACAATAGTATTGGTCTGAGAGGTCATGCATTGGTCAATCTCTTGAAACATACCCACCAGTTTATTATAGTAGGTAGAAAGAGGATAACTATTCTATTTTACTCCAAAACACTTCTTAATTAATTCAAAAATTCATGGTCTTATCTGAATCATCATAGAAGGTCTTCTCAATAGCATCCCAAACATCCTTTGCAGTGGTAAAACATATGTACTAGTTCACAAGGGATGGCTCCATGGAATGAATGAGCCAGCTCTTCACTTTTTCATTATTAGTTTTCTAAGCTTTATATTCAATAGAGATAATATTGGGTTCAACCTTGGCTAAAGCAAGATAGCCAACCTTTTCTCATATTCTAATTTGTATATGTATGAGGGGAGCCCATATAGTGTAGTTCAACTCATTCAAGGTAATGCTTGAGAGAAAAGTTGAGTTATCTTGGGAATTGGTATGGTAGTGGTTGATGATTTATGGTTAAGGAACTTGATTTGCTAAGTCCTTAGTTGTCAGAACCTTCGATAATTTTTAGGATTTCCATTCGAGTATGAAAATATTAGAGAAAATCTAGGATTTTTGATTTCAAGGTATATGTGGCACAATAATTTGTGGTGGTAATACTTATGGTTTTTTTTCAAAATTTGGGATTCAAGAAATACAAAACAAGTTCAAAGGATAGAACTTGCTCTAATACCAAGTAAAATAAGAGAATAAGAGAATTTGAGAATACTTTGATATATTATTTTTCTCCAATTTGAGGTACATATATTGATATAAACGAAATTCTAAATTGAAAATAATATTTCTACTAATTACAGGATATAAATGACTACAACTATATAACATGTCAATTATATATATAAGGAAAAATACCTCTATAGTAATGATCACAATTAATAGGTCAAATATATAAAAAAAGAAAAAAATAAATAATGAATAAATAAATAATATTTAAAACATTCTACACAAAATGTGTTTTTAAATGCTAAAAGCACTACTAATAGATTTTTTTATTTGATCCTCAAAATTATTTTTTGGGTCATAAACACTTTTAGAAGATATTGAATAAAAAAACTTATTCTACTTTATCTAATTAATATTAAAAACAATGGAAGGGAAAAAGATCAGAAATATCTCCAAGGTTTAAGAAATCTTCAGAAATACTTTAAATATTTTAAAAAATTCAAAAATATTCCTGAAAACATAAGGGAGGTTAAATCTAACAATTACAAAAAATACCCCTAAGGTTTAAAAAAATTCAAAATTGAAGAAGAAAAAATAAACCAAAAAATAATAAACATAGAAACAAAAGAAATTTCAGGATGTTTTTCACAAGAAATGGTAATAAGTAAAAATAAATTTGAAGAAATTCAAAAAGAAAAGTTAAATCTTAAAGAAAGAGATGGATTTAAAGACCCATCATTTTTATTAAGAAAATTATTCCCTAGAAAAAATATAATCTATTATGGCATAAGTAATAAAGAAATGAGTGTTAAGATTACAGATGCAAAAAGAAGATCTAATATACCATTAATTGATAAAGAAACTATATTAAACAAGCTATCAAAAATTCCTCATAAAGATAAATAACAAATTGGATACATTCATTTAGGAGAAATTCAAATATTAATAAAAGCTCATTTTAGAGAAGGAATAGAAACACCAATAAAAATAACATTATTAGATAATAGAATAATAAATAGACATGATGCCTTATTAGGAATAATTCATGATAATTTAAGATATCAAAAGCTAAAATTTACAACATATCCTAGATTTGCTATAAATATACATGATAAAAATCTAAATCAAGTATTAAGTCTAACTTATCAATTTGAAAGAGGAGATTTAATGAAAGAAAGAAATCATCAATTTTCAATACATTATCTAGGAGCATATTCCTTAACAAATAGTCATAATAGTTCAATATATGGACAAAAAAATTTATAAAAATAGGCAAAACTTTTAAGGAACTTGGACAAATGATAAAACCATAAATACTAACATATTGAAATACCAAAAGAATGGAAATTAGATATTAAAGGAAAAGCATTAATAATAGGAAGAAATAGTAATGTTGTTAAAACTAATAGATACCAAGATTTACTTTTATAAACCATGAAGAAGAAACTTCTGACCAATAAGAAGTAAAAAAACCAGAAAATGAAGTTAAAATAATAAAGGCATTAGTTCATTATTGTATATTAGGAAAAAATAATTTCAGAGATAAAATAAAAAATATGCATTTAGAAGTAAATGGAAGCCTAATAGGTGTGACAAAAAATCAAGTAACATTATTTAAAACTGTACAATTATTAACAAATGAAATGGATTTAGTCCAAGAATCAAACACAAAATATTTACAGGAAATAATAGATATACAAAAAGAATTACTAAAGGAAATAAAGGAATGTGGTTATAATAAACTACAACAAGATATGCACAAGGAATTTTCAGAACTAAGAAAAGATGTATACAACATATATAGGAATAATGAAATAATAGGTTATAAATATCATCCCTTAGAAGGATTAAGAGAATAACCACCAAGGATATCAGATTCTCTGATTCCTAAAAATAAGAAAAGGAAAAATGAGGAACAATCTAAGAATAAAGAGATAATTCCAATTTAATGGATTATAGAAAAGAATTAGAAAGAAAATTCATGGACCCTAAAAATATATAAATAGAAACATTGGTCAGTTTATTGACATTAACTAATGAAGAAATAGAATAACATTATAATGAAAAACTTTGTACTGACAAAGAAGAGGATGATATGACAATAATCAGTGAAATTGATTCTGAACCAGAAAACATGACCTCAAAAGGTCATATGAAACCAATTTCATTACCAATTCCTTACCAAGAAGAAACATCTGACCCACATAAGGGAAAAAGAAATAGGCAAAGAACAAAACAATATGATACCACATATAGAAGAAGACAACCACCTAAAATGGAGGAAGGGTTGCATTAGCGAACTAGAGGTAGTATTCCACCAAATTTCAAACTCCATGATAATTATAAATTTGAACTCCTAGATTTAGATTGTATACGAGATAGGAAAAAATCCTTAGATAAATAGGCTAATGGAATGAGTGTGCTCATACAAACTTCTCAAACTATCCAAGCAAATCCCTCAACTTTTAGAGTGCTTATAGGAAATAAAATGACAGGAAATATTAAAGTTTGGTTTTCAAACATAACATATAAAAAAAATTGTTAATGCAAGGAAATGCTTCCACAGGAAGAGAATACTTGCATACAATAATAAATGAAATATACAAAGAATTTATTGGAGAAGATAAAAGAAGAACTATCACTGAATCTAGTGAAAATGAAATCAATGAAACTAAATAGAATCTAAAAAATATGGAAATTTGTAGTATGTGTTACATAGATTCTTTTATTTTTGAATATGAAATGTATTACCATAAATTATTACCCTCTATGCAAACAACTTATAAAAAAATGCTTTTCAAAAATTACCTGGAACACTATATAAAACCTTAACAGAAAATTAGGAACAAAGAAATAGAGAAACTATACCATATACTCTAGGAGGAAGAATAAGAAGCCTTAAAGATTGGATCATTATTAAATGCTAAGAAAGAAAAGAATATAAACAAATAAGAGGAAATGATAAAATTTGTTGTGATACAAGAGATTTTAGAATACCAAGGAAATATGGATGTAATATAAAATCTTATAAACAAAAATATAAATATAAAAAATATAAAAGATTTTAAAAATCTAAATTCAAAAAACAAAATTTCCAAAAATATAAAAAGATATTTAATAGAGAAAACTACAAGAAAAGATATTTTAGAAAAAAGAATTATAAACCTTTTGAAAAAAGGAATTATTGCGCTTCAGGAAAGAAAAAATGCAGATGTTTGATCTGTAATGAAGAAAGACATTATGCTAACGAATATCCAAGTAAAATTCAACATAAAAAAGAATTTAAAAAGGAATTGCCACAAAAAGAAAAAATCTTAGAAGAAGCTTTCAAAATGGAATTAAAACCAATTGAGGAATCTGATATAGATAATACTTATAGTATCTATCTATTGAAATAAACTGAGGAAGAAATAACTGAATCAGAATATGAACACTCAAATTATGAATATTATTTATCAGAAGATGAATGATTTGTATAGTATTACAAATCCAAATAGTACTAATCATTTACATGCATATATAGATACAGGAGCTAGTATGTGTGTAGCCAATAGATATGTATTTCTAGAAGACAACTGGAAACAATTACCAAAAGATTTAATTGTAAAAATTGCTAATAATATTACAATAAAAATTAATTAGGTATTAAAAGATACTGATATAATGATAGGAGGAGAAAACTTTCACATTCCTACCATATATCAACAAGAAACATAAGTAGATTTTTTAATAGGAAATAATTTCCTAAATTTATATCAACCTTTCACACAACATTCTAACAAAATAAGTCTTACAATCATAGAAGGAGATATCATTTATGTTTCTGAAGTAAGAAAAACTTTAACTGTCTCAAACCCAACTTTTATGCAACAACATAAAAAGCGAAAATGTGGTGAGATAGAAGACTAAAGAAAATATTTCATTAAATATAGAAGAAGAAAAAATTATTTTCTCAATGAAATACAAGAAGACAAAGCCATAACAGCCATTAGAAAACTATTAAAAATAGTCAGTTTAGAAAATCCTTTGGATCCAAAAATAAATAAATCTAAAACAATAGTCAACATAAAATTAAGAGATCCTAACAAGATCATAAGAGTAAAACCAATGATTTATACTCCAGAAGACAGAATTGAATTTGGAAAACAAATTCAAGAACTTTTGGAATTAAAAGTTATAATACCAAGTAATTCACCTCACTTTAGTCTAGTATTCTTAGTTGAAAAAGAAGCTGAGAAAATAAGAGGAAAAAAGAGTGATAATAAACATTAAAGCACTAAATAAAGAAACCATGATGATAGATACTTCATTCCAAAAAAGGAAGAACTACTATCATTAATAAAAGAAAAGAAATACTTCTCAAGTTTTGATTGCAAAAGTGGATTTTGGCAAATAAGACTGGATGAAGAATCCCAAAAATTAAGAGCATTTAGTTGCCCCAAGGACAATTTCAATGGAAAGTTATACCATTTGGATTAAAATAAGCTCCATGTATTTTTCAAAGAAATATGGATAACATTTTTAAGAAATTACAAGATATTTATTGTATTTACATAGATGATATTTTGGTTTTCAGTAATGAATTAAATTAATATTATTTGGATATTATCAATATTCTATAAGAATGTAGAAAAAAAGCATTGTACTCTCTGAAAAGAAATTAGTACTTGCTCACCAAAAAATTAAATACTTAGAGTTGGAAATTGAAGATGGAAAACATAATCTACAACTTCATATACTAAATAATATTCAAGGTTTTCCTAGTGAATTAAAAGATAAAAACCAATTGCAAAGATTTTTAGGATGTTTAACATATGGAGAAGCATACATAAAGAAACTTGTAGAAATGAGAAAACCATTACAAGCAAAATTGAAAAAAGATCATATTTGGAAATGGATAAAAGAATATACTCTATATATGGATAGAGTAAAAGCAAAGGTAAAAACTTTACCAACTTTATACCATCCAGGACCAAATGATAAGATGATAATTGAAACAGATGTTTCACAAGAATATTAGAGAGCAATTCTTAAAGTAATAGTAGATGACAAAGATGAATATCTTTGTAGATATACATCAGGATCTTTCCAAGGTTCAGAATTAAATTATCATGGTAATAAAAAAGAACATTTAGCTATTAAAAAGGCTATTAAGAAATTTGTAATATATGTCATAAGCTCTAGATTCATTGTTAAAACATATAACAAGAATTTTGGTTATTTCTTAAGAACTAATATTCCAGGTGATTACAAACAAGGAAGATTAGTTAAATGGCAACAATGGTTCAACCATTATAATTTTGATGTTAAACATCTTCTAGGCCATAAAAATAGTTTAGTTGATGCCTTTACCAGAGAATTAGCACCTCTAACTATTTTTATGCTTTTAGGAATGGAACATCTTGATATCAAAATCAAGATAAAAGAAAAGGAGATAAAAATCCTACAGAAACAACTCGAGTTGATATATCTCGAGAAATCTCTTATGGAGAAAGGAAAGAAACAGGAAGAACTTAATTGTTCAAAATAACCTTTAGAGACCAGAAGCTCAAACAAGGAATCTCCATTAAAAAGGAAGAACCTAACAGTTCATAAAAAACTTCTGAAACCACAAAGCTCAATTGGGAAAATGAGGCAGAAAAGGAAGAACAAAAAAATGTTTATGTGGTCTATAATGGCCCAAAACTAGGAATTTATAACAACTGGGCAAAAGCTAGCAAATCTATTCTAGGAATTAGTAGAGTAACACATAGAGCCTTCACCAATAGAATAGAAGCTGAAGATAGTTATGCTAACTACAAAACACCAAAACTAATAACTCTAGAGGAGATAGTAAGAAATTATTCTATAGCATTGCAACAACAACCAACAGCTCCAAGCACATTGACAAATCTTGGAAAGATAGCAAGGCCTCCAATGCTATTTAGAGAAATATCTCCCCTAGAGACATCAAAAATAGTAAAACATTTAGTACTATTCAGGGTGACATTTCCTAGAATTACTCTAATCATTGAAGATGAAAAAGACCAATATAGAAACCTTAACAAACTACAATGGTTGAGTCTCTATAATTTGACAAGGAATTTCTTACAGGAAGCAAATTCAATATATTGGAAGCTAATCTAATATTTGTGTATAAAGCATTTCATGCAGGACTAATAGAAAATATATATCCAGGAATTAATTTAAGGAATTAATTTAAGTGAGTTAAATTATTTCCCAGAAAATTTTAAAAGAGTAATCAAGAATTTCAAAAGAAAAATTAAAGTAGGTGATAAACCTATTTATCTTAGATTTTTCAGTTCATTAATGGACTAGAATGAGGAAGGAAGTATTAGTCCCTACCACTTCATCAAGATAGAGATTTCTAACACAAATAGAGAAGTTCCCAAACCAAGGGCACTTCTAGAAAAGGAATTCAACACAGAAGAACTCTGTGTATTAAGAGGTCAAATGCTAAGCCAAATTTACTATCAACTCAGGAAGATTGACAATTCTACTAAGATTAAAGTAAATTATTCAACTAGTAAAGTTATCATCATTTTCCACAGTAGCATGGTAATGTCAGAAGAAGATGGTGAAAAAATCACCAAATATGAAACCAATTTTAATTGTAACAACCTAGAAATTGGTCAATAAACAAGTAAGGTATTCTACTTCTATGCCAAAAAAAGCCATCAGAGACCACAAATGCATTCTCTACATCAAAGATCGAGAAGATGAAGATGCGTCATCATCAACATCAGCAAAGAAACTATCAACAGAAAATGACAAAGAAAAATAAGAAAAGAAACTGTCAACAGAAGATGCAGACCCCACATCTTAGTCGGCAACATGTGCAAAGGAAAAAAGTAGTGGCTATCCTTTAAAGGAAAAAAGTAGATGAATTATTAAAACAAGGATAAAATAATAATTTTAGTCTTGTAAACAGGGATTCATTGTTCTATACAAGAAACCCATATTATCATTTCAAGGGACACACACGAAAAAACTCAGAAATTTATAGCTCTCTACTCTGAAACACTCTAGCATAAACCTCTCTACCTAGAAATCTCAAAACCAATAAAGTTATACCTAGTAATTATGAGCGGCTAAGCATCCCTTTCAAGGTTTTTAGTTGGCATTAAGTTATAATAATTATTATACTATGAATAAAATGGAGTTCAATTACTCTTCTCTAGTAAGTCAACTATTGGACACCATTTATGTACGGAGGCAGAAGGCTCACCATTGCTAGGAGGGTGTTAAGGTTTGAGCAAAGCTGAGGCATAACATGTGTAACAAAAGAAGACGAACAAAAGGAAAAATCGTGATGGACCCATCAAATTCAGGTATAATAATTATAAATTTAAGCTAGTTAAGAATCTTGAATGTTTAAATATTTGCTTACAACAAAATTGCTAAAACAGGAAAATGGAAATTATTTTTAGAAATAAACAACTAATAATTCCAATGGAAATAAAAAAAAATCTAATTCTATTAGAAACATTTGATAAAAGTTATCTTTATCATTTAAATGAATATTTTAAAAATGAAGATTATGAAACTTGTCTTGAAAATTTTAAAAGATTTAACACCTTATTAGATATCTATACATATTATATTAAAGTTATTACAAACATCATAAACCATCATGTTTCAAGGACATTAAAAGACTATTTTAGTAAAAAAAATTGAGAATAGAGAAAGAAGAATTTAACAACTTAATGTTTGGATATTACTTCTTTAAAGATTATAAATACATTGTATGTACACAAGAAAAGCCTGATTGTATACTACGAATAGAATCAAATAATATACATTCAACACATATAATTTATCAGGACAATACTCTATCAACATCAAATCATTAGTACATAAATTAGAATTATTAGATTTAACAAATGAAAGAGTAATTTTTAATTTTAAAAGACAATTAATAGATTCAAGATTAGAATTAAGTAACCAACACAATTAATAATATAATATACTATGCAATTGTAATGAATATAGAAAAAAAAGACTTATACAGCAAAATAACAAACTTTTTAGACAAATTATTACCTTCAATAAATAGACAAAGACCATCAATTAGATCAATATTAACCCGATTAAAAATTGTATCGATCCACAGAAATTTGTATCAGAGCCTAGGAATAGTAATTTAAATAGTAATGGATGAAAAAATAACACCCTAAAAATATTTTTGATATTTTATAATCTTTAAGGGCATAATTGAAAATATATCAAATATTAAGGACATTTAAGATATTATTCACTGTAGAAGACTTGAATATAAATTTATTGCAAGGGCATATTACTGCCTAAAAAATGTGTCCTAAGTGCTATCTTCATTTTTTTTTCATTTTTTTTCTTTTTTACTTTTTGAGCAAAAGAGATTTACTCCTAATATAACTCCACTTTGAGGTGTGGATATAACGGTAACAATCAATGAGATCAGAATAATGGTCTCTTTGTTTCTATTTCCGGAACTTTATAAAAGTTGTTTTAACAGTAAAAAAAGCTTCTAAACCAAATAAGAAAAAAAAAATAGAAGTGCATCAGATCATAGAGCTACTAAAACCAATTTTAACATAAACATAAACAAACCTACTAAAGTCATAATCCGATCATAGAGCTACAATAAAATGAAAAATCATTTAATTATATAACATAATTTTCCTTTATATATATATATATATATATATATATATATATATATATATATATGGAGTCTCATTTTTAACTTTTTTTTTAGGAAAAAAAATATTTATTTATTTTTCTTATAACGTAAATAAACATATATTTTTTAAATAAGGTGGTTAAAAGTAAAAATAATTAAATAATTGAGTCATTTATACATTAAAAGGTAAAAACAAATTATATTATAGTATATTATATACATCAAATGACAAGTCACCATTGGTTTAGAATTTAAATTAAAAATATGAGATATTAAATTGTAAAACTATTTATTAATGAAGGATAAATTGTATTATGACATATAGATTAATACATTTATAAATTATGATAAAAAGTATTTTTTTAAAAGCATTCACTTTTAAAACAATTACAAAACAAAACAAAACAAATATACTTACATATGAAGGATAAACAAAAATGATTAATTTGTAAATACAGTTATAAATCAGTTCTGTTATTCGCCTACATAATTTATTTTTTATCTCTAAATTAAAATAGATATAATAAAATAGTAACACATAACATGCATGATTTTAAAGTCTTAAAGTATGAATTCCTTAAAATAAATTCGTCATCTCATAGGCTTAACATAAGAACTCTTTATAATATATAAATGCTTGTGATTTTATATGTGTTTGTCTCTCAGAATATAATGATTTGAGACTTACAACTAACTAACGCACGAAGTAATTGTTTCCAGAACTGAACTTAATTACCCTATTTTCTACCGCAAGAAAGCCTAATAAGATTTTACAAAAATATTTTGAAAATCTTAAAATTTATAATAATAAAAATAATTATAAATATGATTAAATTGAATAAAATTAAATAATAAAAAAATCTAAATGGTTAGAATTTAATTTAAATGATGTTCAAGTAGTTAGCATTAAATATTTAGATTATATTTTTTTTTATAAAAACAAAAATATGTAAATTGCATGTAAATAAATAATTTTAAGAATAGTTATAAATATTATTTTTTGTTATTACATGTCATAACAAAATTGACTAGACTTATTTTCTCAAATTAGTTTAGTTTTGATGATGATTGCAAATTTTGGGTACATTTCAAAACAAATAAGTTTGAAAACGTTAAAATTTATTAAGATTTTGAAACACAAAGTCTAAGTAAGTCATTGACGAGAGGAATACTTAACAAATAAGTGATAAATATCAATTCTTTTAAAATTTTAAATTTAACGAAACCAAAAATCTAAAATCAAATTCGTTATCAAATACGTATTTAATTTTTCATCAACATAATTTTTAAAATTGCATTTCTTATTTACTTAAATAAAATTTTGAGCATATATGAAATCATACTGAAAATTAATTCTCAAAATTGACTAACATTATGAGAATTTGCCAACAGCCTTTTCTTATTCATATTTTTTATAATATAAAGAAAGTAGAAAATGGTACGATGGAACCCACAATTTTGGTAGGGTCTCCCACAACCATCATTGGGTTACTTGTTCCCAAGACTAAGACTCAAGCATTGAAAAATTGGCCATTCATATTTTTTCTAGGTAATTGGTTATAACCAACGCACAATTTTGCTTTGTGTGTTGGGGCTTTTGCAACTGTTAGTAATAAAGTGATAGGTTCACCAGTTCATAAAACATAATAAGAGAATTATATAATAATAACTCCTAAAATTTGTAACCAAAAAAAAAAATAAGTATATTAAATATGATCAAATTATATAAAGTTAAACAATAAAAAAATTTAAATATTTAGAATTTAATTTAAATAATATTTAAGTAATTAACATTTAATATGAAATATTTGGATTATATTTTTTTAATAACAACAAAATAATAAATAAATTACACGCAAACTAATAATTTGAAAGAAAATTATAAATATTATTTATCGTTATCACAAGAAATATAAAATTGACATGACTTATTTTCTCAAATTAATTTTGACGGTGATTGCGAATCTTGCTCCATTCCACAACACATGTTTTGAAAACTTTGAAGTTTATTACGATTTTGAAATACTAAGTCAAGTAAGTCATTGTTATCGAAAATACTTATAAATAAGTGGTTAATATCAATTCTTTTAAAAATTAAATTTGTAAGAAGTAGCTTAATAATTATTTATATTTTTTAACATTCATCTTTAAATGGATTACTTTATCTTTACGATGACACATTACTTGAATTTTTCTCAAAAGTAGATTTTTTTTTTCCAAATCCCATTAAAATTAAAATTTTAATTGATTTTATGGGTTTGCATCGTGAATTCGATCCCAAGATTTTATGTTTTGATGCAATAAAGAAGTGCTAAACATAAATTCTTTCAAAAATTCAAACTTATAAAATGTGAGTTTAATAATCATTTATATACTCTTCAATATAAACTAATTAATTTCTTTTTTTTTTTTTTGAGAAAACCAATTAAATATTTGGTGGTCTAATCACTATAAATCTCCAAAAATGTAAAACAATCATAGACATGAACCTCAATTTTGTCCAACCATATACATACCAGATCAAACAAATATCTTTTAAATAATAAGAATAAAATTTGGTTATAGTGTAATTTTATTTGTATTCATTAAAAAACTTGTCAATGTGTTTATTTTTTTAATTAAATTAAGTGAGATCATAATGATTTATGAAGCATTATATTATAACTAAATGTTTGGAATATCATTTCATTTTTAAAGATATCTAATTAGACTCGTTCAATATTATTATAGTGTCGTTTTTATTGTTATAAGTTTTATGAATTTTATTTTTTGTAACTTCTCAAAAATATTTAAATTTAAGAAAATTTAATTTTTCTAAACAATCTTTAAAATGTGCACCAAATTCTAAATAATGGTAGTGAAACACGAGAATGAAGATTGCAAAAGTAGTTGAAATTTGAAAATAAATCAAGGAAAAAACTTTATGTAAACCTACTAAGTAAAATTTATTAAAACATGTTTATCTCTTTCAAAAAAAAATTATTGTACTAACACATAGTTTTGAGAAAATAAAATTTTCATTTGTTGAAATTAACCTAACATGATTCAATTTAAAAATTAAAATTTAAACTAAATTTTCATTGCCTTAATGGCGGTCTTAATAGACAAACTACATATTTGAAGTTTGGTAATAGTAAAATTTAGAATTTAAAATATGAAAAATGATAAAAAATAAATATATTAATTAATATGTATAAATATAATAAAATTATAATATATTTACAATAGAAATATGTTTGGGCGGTTTCTAAATTTGTAAATACAACTATAAATCAATTATGTTATTTGCATACATAATTTATTTATTTTTATTTTTTATCTCTAAATTAAAATAATAACACATAAAAGTCTTAACGTATGAAATCCTTAAACTAAATTTGCCCTCTCATAATCTTACCATATTAACTCTTTAAAACAAATTCGTCCTCTCATAGTCTTAACATAAGACCTCCTTAAAATAAATCTGTCCTCTCATGTAAGTGATTGTGATTTTATCAATGTTTTTCTCTCATAATATAATAGTTGAGACTAACAAAACTTTTTGAAAAAAAGGAAGATAAATTTTTTTTAGAAGTTGATAGATGGCAGCACAATTCATGATCTACCTTCTACTATTTTCATGAATATTATTTATGTATATTAAATTGATAAGATGAAGAAGTCAATTTATGTTCACTTATAAGAAAGTTGAATTTTTTTTTTTTAGAATTATTAATACCCTCTTTGATAATGATTTTAATTTATAATTTATGAATTATAATTAAATAATTAATTTGTGATTTATAATTTTTATAAAAATAATAGAAAAATATTTTATAATAATTTTTTCATAATAATTTTCAAGAAAAAATTAAAAATCACTTGCAAAGTGTTTGGTAATATTTTATGTTTTTTTCTTTTCGAAAACTTAAAAAATAAAGAAAATCTTTGGTTATATTTATAATTTTTATGTTTTTAATCACTTTCTTCAAATACTTATAAATACAAAAGTTATAAGACTTAATTTATTCTCTAAAAAAATATTTGGTAAAAATCAAAAAAATCAAAAATCTAATACAAAACTTTTCTTTTAAAGAGTTATGAATCACCTCTTGTTTTTTTTTGTAGTGATTTTTAAAAAAAAATTAAAAATCAAAATCAATAATTACATACCAAGCATACTTGATATAAAAATCACTTTAAAGAAACCATAAATCTAAAATCAAAATTTTTATCAAACACGTAATTAATTTTACATATGCGAATTTTCAAAAATCAATTTTTTGTTTACCTAGATAAAATTTTGAACTTATCTAAAATTAGACTGAAAATTAATTCTCAAAATTGACTAGTATTATGAAAATTTTCCAACGGCCTAGACTAAGACTCAAGCATTGAAAAATTGGCCATTCATCTTGGAATTTTTCCTAGTAATACAGTTGTGCAAATTGTGTGTTGGGGCTTTTGAAACGGACTGTTAGTAATACAATGATAGGTCAGCCGTTCATAAAACATAATAATAAAAATTTATAAAATAACTCATAAAACTTTTAAGAATAAAAATATATTTAACATGATAAAATTGAAAAAAAGTTAAAGAATCTAAATAGTTAGAGTTTAATTTAAATATTATTCAAGTAGTTAGCATTTAACATGAAATATTTAGATTATATTTTTTTAACAAAAATAAAAATATATAAATTATACATAAACTAATAATTTTAAAGAATGTTATAAATATTATTTTTGGTTATCACAGTCATTACAAAATTGACATGACTTATTTTCTCAAATTGCTCTGGATGGTGATTGCGAATCTTGCATACATTTCAAAACACATGGTTTGAAAACTTTGAAGTTTATTAGGATTTCCAAATAAGAATACTTAACTAATAAAGATTAGATATTAATTATTTCAAAAATTTAAGTTGTAATTATAAAAATAACAATCATTTATACTTTAGTATTATAAATTAATTCTTTTAAAAATTTAAATCCATAAAATGTAAGTCTAGCAATCATTTATACTTTTCAACGCTTAAACTAATTAATTTTTTTTATAATACCAATTAAATTTGGTTGTAATACTTGTAAATCTCCGAAAATGTAAAATAGTCGTAGAAATGAACCTCAATTTTGTCCAACCATATTAGATCAAAGAAAGATATTTTAACTAATAACAATTACATTTTATTATAGTTAAATTTTATTTGTGTTAATTAATAAATATGTTTATTTTTTTAATTAAATTAAGTGAGATGATAATGACTTATGAACTACTTAATTTATTTTTTGAGTTGAGATACAATATAAATAAGTAGTAAAGATATATAGAGTCCTCTCTGTCGGTACCACGCAAGCCCTTGGTCCATCCACGATATACATAGAGTTTGAACATGGTACTAGAAAAGCTCTAATTTAGTCTAAGAACTCCATGATGAATACTATCGAGTAGTCATCCATAGGCACCACTGATAAGTCCACTTGGCCAGTCCAAGCACCAAGATTGACCTTAAATCCACGAGCAACTCCATGCAATGGTAGTGCTGTCGAGTTAACTGCTTTAAGAGATCCCCTTCCATGGACTACCTTAAGGCCAAGTCTCTTTGCTTCCTCTGCTGAAACAAAGTTGTGAGATGCACATGTGTCCACCAGAGCTTTGGCAACCTTCCCGTTGATGGTTGCATCTACATACATCAAGCCTTTGGGGGTCTTTGGGGCACTCTACAATGCATCAAGTAGGCGCAAAGAACCCATCTTTGCACGTTTGTCCGATTCACCTCCATCTTGGTCATGCATGGAGACAACTAAGGCACTCAAGGCCTTTCCTTTCGAACATTCACATGCTCAATGCGGTTCGTCGCATATGAAGCACGTCACATGGGGCTTCGAGGCACCACGATCCTCCTTTTCGTTCCCCTTTATCTCGTGGTTTGAATGAGGAGCCATCTTTATGATTTTTGGGTCCCTGAGTTACAGCGTGGCCTCCCCCACTCTTTCCTCCAACAAATTTTTTATCTATGGCTTTTGAGTTGTCCTTGTTTGTGGAGTAGTCAATAAAGCTTTCAGCAATCGCGATAGCCAAAGACAAGTCTTGGACACTACGTCGCTTGAGCTCGAGGTTAGCCCATAATTGGAGACCATCCATGAATAAGAATAAGGCATCATTGTCTGATGTGTTAGGAACTTCAAGCAGCAAGGTTGTGAACTCCTTCACATAATCCCTTATGCTACCCGTCTGCTTTAACTGTCGTAGTCGGCCTCTTGCCTCCTCTTCGACATTTACGGGGAAGAACTGCATCTTGAACTCCCTTTTGAAATCTTCAAAGGTATCAATTGTGCACACCCCTCATTGCACATCTCCATGCCTCTATCTCCACCATAACATAGCAAGGTTAGACAAATACATGGCAGTAGTTCAGATCTTGCTATCATGGTCAGTTATGCCAGTAGCCTCAAAGTATTGTTTCAGCCCCCATAGGAAGTTCTCAGCTTCCCTAGCATTCCTAACACCATTGAAGGTCTTAGGCTTGGGAACATCTACCCTCTTATCTTTAATGATAGTGGTTGTGCTAGTTCTCGCGGCCATCGCCCTCTTACATAGAGCTAGATCACCACTCATGTCCTCAACTCTATACAAAACATTAGCAACTTCTCTTTAGATTAGATCCCTTACCTTGGCAAGTTCACCCTTTGACCCTTCAATCTCTTGCCTTAACCCACTGTCTAGCTCGTTGAGGGACATCTTAACCGCTGCATGGATCTCCACATCCTCGGCCTCTAAGCCATTGCAATGTTCCTCTAAGTTGTCCACCCGGTTAAACAGTTTCCCTAAGCTGTCATGTACACTCCTAAGTCATGCTTCTAAGCTAGAAAGCATGTCTTTCGACTTGGCTCGAGATTCCTTTGGTGTTTTACGAGTTTCCTCATGACCACGTTCCATAGGTAAAACATCGACGTTTGGTGTAGATGGAGTAGCGTTCTTCATTATGCCAAAGGTATAAATGCTTCAACCGAAAGCTTTGATACCAACTGTCACGACCATATTTTTCAAGTAGCGATCGTGCGGCACTTAGCATCGTCTGTTGCACTAATCCTGCCTTTAAATCCGAATGAAACTCCAAAGAGATTAGAAAGATAGTTTGTAAAGAATGCTTTGTATTACTTTAGAAAGAGTTTATCTTACAAGATGGTAAGAATTCCCAAGATTTCCCAAGATGAATGCAAATGAGGACCAATGGGTCTATTTATAGTGTGGCTCTAAACTTAAGGCTATGCCACCACTTTCTAGATTCTTTTAGGTCTAGAATATACAAGAGACTTCTTGTTTTATCTACAATATGTCACAAGGGTCTAGGACCTTCTAGCCAACTTTAGAGTCTTCTAGGTTTGTCTAGCTTCTTCATGCATGTTCCGAGATGTTCTATAAGCTTCCAGCGGCTTCTACATCCTTCATGAACCATCCGGCACGTTCTAGAATATTTCAGCCCATTCTGGCACCCTCCAACGTGCTCTAGAACATTCTAGGGTCTTCAAAGCTTAAGTTGAGTCCGTCTAACTCTAGCACTTTCTAGACATCTCTAGGTCACTCTAGAACTTTCCATGTAGGAAAGTCTAGATCCTTTATGCAACCACCATTTATTTGGATTTCGCTCGAGCTGGACGTAACAAGTAGCTCTAATACCATGTTAAAAATACTTAATGATTGTATTATATTCTATATTTGAAGGAATGTGCACGGTGTATTTATATAGGAGCTACAAGTAAACTAGATATACCTAAAATAACTAGATATAAATATGTATAAAGTAATATATATATACATTAGCAAATATATACATTAATTTATTACTAAATATAAATTAACAAATATAAATTATCACATACAGTAATAGTTTACGTTGTATTAATTTGTCACTTTTCTATTTCCTTTCTCTATATTATTAATTAATCATCAATCAAGTAACACTTAAAAAATAAAATTATGGAAAACAAAAGCTTAGCATACACCAACCGTCCAAACCATATCCATACACCTCATTCCTTTTTTTTTTTGGGCAAAGAGACTATAAATAGAAAACAATTCCCAACCATATCCACATACCTCATCTTTTTCTTTTCTTTTTTTTTTGGCAGAGAGCCTATAAATAGAGGCGGTTGTGGCTCCAATCCTTGCATAGGTTTTCTCAAACATTTCCATCATATAGAGTACTGTGTAGTGCTAGCTGCTAAAAACTATATTATGGTAAGAGTGAAAGAAATAAATGGTTTCCTTTTCCTAGTTGCTATAACTCTTGTCATGATCTCTTGTGTTGTTACAGCTAGAAATATTGCTGAGCATTACGCCACTTACAACAATGGTGACCTTTATATATCAATTATCGTGAAGATAAATGCTAATATGATATAATTTTGAGCACAATTGTATACTCATATTCTTTATATCATGTTATTTATCAAAACTATTTTAAATATCATATAAATAATTTAATTTTTTTTAAATAATATTACCATGTGATAAAATCTAAACTATATAGGTTTAAAAATGAGTTAAAATTTGTGTTATATAATAATTATTAACATTTTCACTACTTGTGTTATATAATAATTATTAACATTTTTCCTACTTTGTGTGTTATTAGTAATTAATAGAAATGCTGAAAATTTATTCGCATTATATACAATAAAAGTTTACATTTTTAATCATTTTTATTCAATTATGTACCACGTATTAATAATACAAATAACAATGTACCAAAAATAAGATAATTTGACTCTTTTTACCCATAATTATCATAAATAATGCATATATAGTTTTAATAGCGTAAATTTAATTTAACCTTTAAATATATCAGACACGTGGTGTTATCCATATTAGTGGAATTTATATTCAAGCCTGTATAAGGTAAAAAAAAATTATTAAACGTAAGCCACTATATATATTTGGTCAGGCTGTATATGCATGTTACCTACTTTTCACAACATGAAAAATTACTCCCTTTGAAGAGAGAGTGAAATACTTTCTTTGTGAAGAATTATATCAGAAGTAAATAATTACATCCATGTTTAATTTATTTAAAATAAAATATTAAAATATTGTTTAATTGTGTAAGATATTCTCTTCAAATATTATTTAGTCGCTAATTGTAACAAAATTTTGATCAAATCTGGCCTAATAGAAGTTTTATATCTTAAAATATTGTTTAATTATAAAGAATAGGGAAACAACATTTATTCTTATAATTAAATAAAAAAATAAGTATTTTAAGCATGCAATTATTGAGTTACATTAATTATATCACGTAATTTAACAAAAAAAAATTAAATTAATGTAATTAACATATTGTCATCAAAATTAGGTGATATACGCTAAGAAAAATACATTTTTTAAATACATACCTGATTAACTAAGACTAACATAATAATTTCAAGTTACAACATATAATAAATTTAGAAAAAAAAAGATTAATGTGTAACAAAAAAAATTGGAATATATTTTTTACAAAGAAAAAAACTTAGATTTAAAAATTGTGAAATTTAAGGTAAAGACACTCTCATTTTATGCCAATAGAGCTAAAATTCATCCAATGCCAATGACCATGAATAAAAAGATCATACATCTTTCACATTTATTCTTTTGTTTTAAATAAACTAAAAATTACAATTGAATTATTTTGCTCATTTTAAAAAATTCTGACAATAAATAGGACTAAACCAAAAAAAATTTATTTTTAAACATAATGAAACTAATTTGGGCCAAGTCATATATATATTTATCTTTACATATCAGTAAAAAATTAAATTTCATTAATAAAGTCAAAGAAACAATTTAAATCAAAACTCTATCCATCTAAATATATTAATAATTAAATTTGTTAAACGAAAATTCACGTTGAGAAATATTTAAGCTCTCATCATTAACTTTGTTGCATGGTCACACACTTATTATACTCTCAACGAAACACAACAAAATAGGTATAAATATAAAATAAGCTAATTATCCAGATTAATATATATAGATAGAAGAAAATCACCCTAAAAAACACATATATATGTGTTTTATTCAAAATAATGAAAAGTTAAGGCTTCTAGAGAGGGAGGCTATTGTAGATGGAGATCCTTTTTGGTAGAAGACAATGCAAATTGCTTGAAGGCTTTGGAAGGGATATGACAGAATGGCTAGGGTTTTAACTAAATGAAATAATTTCAAGTATTTTTTTATTATTTTTTTTTTCATAGAAACACAGAATGATAAAATGAATCTTAATAATAAATATGAGGAGTAGATATAAGCTTATATACAACTCCGTAATCTCCTAAGAAACCTTATATATATATATATACATACTCTTTATCATAATTAAATTTTAACGGTGTGGCCTCCTTAAATATGATTTTTAGCTCAGCTCTGAACATTTGATCAATTATATTAAAAACTCTAGCTAGCTCAATTGGTTAAACACATGTATGTTTCATTCATTTGATACCAGAATTATACATATATTATCTATGGTAAAGAGTAATTAATGACATTGGCATAACAATACAATTAAATATGATATGTTTATTTTAATTACACTTTTAACACTATTAATCATTATTGTTTATAATAGTACATTATCGTTAATAAAATAATTATGATAATAATAATTTAAATCAATGCAGTATCATAGTAATTAAAATTACTTTGCAGCTAATGGTGCAGCGAGGCCTAGTACTGCGCCATTAGCGGATGGAAAGTCTTACAGTGGATACGGTGGGTTTAGAGGAAAAGGCTCTCTGTACTGCAGTGGCTATTATCCGCCATGCGCATGTGGCTATGGAATTGCCCGCCATCCAACCGTAAATGAATATGAATAAGCAGATTTCACAAGCAAACTCGATGAACGTTATCTATAGCGATGGTGTAAGACTACAATACTTTCTACTTATAATAATTTCAATAAGAACGTGTTGGAACAAATATGTGAAAAACTATGTAAGAACAATATTACCGATAACTTGAAATGAGCGCTGGGTTGAAGTCGCTACTAAAGCCGCTTCTCTTTAAGACGTTGCTGCGCCCCAAACTTGTGCATAAAGCAAACACGTCGTCCCAGGGATAAAACGACCCGTGAATCTTTTCTGTCGGAACTTGTGACCGATGAAATCAGGAATCTACACCTTTCAAATATTTATGTTACTCGGAAATCTCGAGAAAACAATTCTGAATTTTCTTTTTCTTTGATTTTGCTATGAAAAAGTAGAACCTGTTTTTGAGTTGTTAAGTTATATACTAAAGCGAAGGGCTATTGCTTTTTATAGTGGAAAAAAATATGTATGATGCATATAATTATGAAAATAACGGACGCATAATTATTAAAATAACGGTCATCAAAAGTAACGGTCACATAATTATAAGAATAACGGTTATAAAATTAACGGCCACGTAATTATGAAAATAACGATTATAAAAGTAACGGTCACATAATTATAAGAATAACGGTCATAAAATTAATTGGCCACGTAATTATGAAAATAACGGTCATAAAAGTAACGGATCACGTAATTATGAAAATACTTGATCATAAAAATATTGACCATATAATTATGAAAATAGCGATTACATAATTTATGAAATAATGGTCATAAAATAATAAAAAATATTTTTTTATTTAAATTCATTTCCAACAATCCCCACTTGAATTTTTAAATAAAAATAGTTTCATCGAGCAACCAATCAATTAAAAATATAAGATTATGCATAAGCAAAGTGTGTCTATCGACTTGAACCCTTGCGTAGTGTTAATGCTTTAGAATATACTAGAGTAACTTCGTAGTTTTGAACTCTATCTCTAACAATCATCACACACACAATCTTTCCAAGGTGTAGTTAGAAAAGCCGTGCTTTACGGCCGTACACGTGCGATACCAGATGTAGTGAATGCTACAGTAAATTTTGCCCAAAATTTTCATAGGCGACCGTACTTCCACATTCACCAAAGGGTCTATCGAAGAGTACTCCCGTAGCTACGTACTCCACTCCACATGTAGAGTATAGAAACCCATTAAGAGTTTAATAATTAACTCATCCTTTACGTAAGCCGAGACTTTATGCTTCTAACAATATAGATTATGACTTCATAAATAGCATGATTCATCTCATATCACTTCATGACTTGTTATTACCCATTGAACTTATTTATTGGGATCTTGATCCTATAAGTTGGGTTACCATCATGAGTGACTCTTCATTCTAAGTGGCATCGATCCGCATTCGCTTTCGAGGTTTTTGAAAACCTTCTCTCTTATTAATCCTTTCTCGTCGAAAGGATCAAAAAATTTTCATCAAGACATATATGATCCATTCTGACTCTTGTAGAGAGAAATTCTCTAACAAGACTATGTATCTATGCGTCTCTTTCCGTTGTAATAACGGTTCTAAATCTTTGCAATAGCGACTTATCGCGGTGGATCGAGACAATTGGTATCAATCTTTCCCACGTAAAGGGATCTCACCAATGTACTTTAATTAGCCTGCTTTCTTCACTGGGTAGCTAGTGCTATCATTTCAAACTCCATCAAGATTAAGCCAATATTGTTTATTTCTTAGACTTCCGAGCTTGACTCCACCAACTATGTTAAATATATAGCCACTAGTTGCTTTGGAGTCTTCTGATAAAGTGTTCCAATCTGCATCGCTGTATCCTTCTAGAACAGCAGGAAACTTTGTATAATGTAATCCAAGGTATATAGTTCTCCTAAGGTATCTCATAACCTTTTCAATTGCCTTCCAATGTTCTACACTAGGTTTATTGATAAACCTACATGTAGTAGTCCCACAACATAAGCTATGCCTGGTCTAGTGCAATCAGTAGCGTACAACGTAAGCTACCAATGATGCTTGCATACTCGGTTGTCTAACACCGTCTCGGTGTTCTTGAACAACTTTACAATTAGGATCATATACGTACGAGGTTTATAGTTAAAGCAATTATATTTCTTTAAGATCGTCTTAATGTAATGAAATTGATCTAAAGAAATTCCCTTTTCAGACCTAGTAATCTTTATACCAAGGATTACACTCGCTTCTCTAAGATCTTTCATATCAAAGTTAACACTTAATAAAGTTTTCACATTATTCACAACATGAATATTTGATCCAAAAATAAGCATGTCATCCACATATAAACATATAATAGTGCAAATGTTATCTTTTAATTTATAATAAATGCATTTGTCACTTTCATTCATTTTGAATTCATGTGGGTTAACTATATTATCAAATTTCTCATGCCATTGCTTAGGTGCTTATTTTAGACCATATTGATATTTATCTAATTTATAAACTTTATTTTCTTGACCTGGGATAACAAAACCTTCAAGTTGATCCATATAAATTTCTTCTTCTAAATCACCATTTAAGAAAGCAATTTTAACATCCATTTGATGTACTACTAAATCATGGATAGCAGCGAGAGAGAAAAGTACATGTATGGAAGTTATTCGTGTAACTGGTGAAAAGGTATCAAATAAATCTACATTTTTCCTTTACCTATACCATTTAATTACAATACAAGCTTTGTACTTTTCAATAGTACCATCGAGTTTTAATTTCTTCTTTTGTATCCATTTACATCCTATGGTTTTACAACCATAAGGTAAGTCAACTAAATGCCAAGTTTTATTATACTCATAAGAGTCCATTTCATCATTTATGGTTTCTTGCCATAAGTTGGCATCTAAAGAAGAGAATGATTCTTTACGAGTTTAGGGATCTTCCTACAGGTATAAGCATAAAAATCTGACCCAAAATCCGCGGTTCAAGCTCGTTTACTTCTTCTAATTGCAGTGTTTAATTCCTCATTTTGTTCAATAATTCTAGTTATGGGTAAACGACTAGAAAACGAGCCCCCACTATTCTTCAATTTAAATGAAAACCTATATTCATAGTAGTCAACATGATTTGATTCTATAATTAAGATGATTTAAGTCATATAATTTATAATCTTTACTATTCACAACATATCCTGAATACACATTCGTATTGTATTACTGCTAGTAAGTTTTATTTCTTTTAAGGATTAATGATCCTAACATAGACTAAACAATCTCAAGTTTTAAAATAAGTTAAGTTTCTTATTTTTTCAAAATTTCAGATGATGAAATTTTGCTAGTAGATTTAGGCATTCTATTTAGCACATAGCAAACAATTAATAAAATTTCTCCCCACCAATGGGAAGCAGCACCAAAGTTTAATAAAATTGTAACTACTGATTCAGTAAAAGTTCTATTTTTTTTCTTTCAGCATTGCCATTTATTTCAGAAGAATAAGGTCTTTGCTTTTTCATGAATGATTCCATGAGTTTTATAAAAATCATTGAAGATATTGGAATCATATTTAGTGCCTCTATCACTTCGAAACCTTTTTATTTTTCTGTTAAGTTGATTTTTAATTTCAGTCATAAATATTTTAAACATGTCAAACGCTTCACTTTTATTTTTCATTAGATATACATAAGTATAATCTGAACAGTCATCTATAAAAGTTATAAAATAGTGTTTTTCATTTCTTGTTAAATTTCCATCAAGTTCACATATGTCATAATGTATTAATTCTAAAGGTTCAGATTATCTAACTGTTGACTTATGTGGAGTTTTTGTTATTTTAGCTTGATTATAAAAGTCACATTTTTTCAAAATCATTCAAAGATAGTTTAGGAATTAGTTCTAAACTACTCATGTTCTTGATTATGCGTTTATTAACATGACAAAGTCTAGCATGCCAAATATTAAAGGAACTCAACATTCAATTTAAACATGCCATTAGTGGCATACCCTTTCCCAACAAAAAATATTATTTTTAGTTATTGTATATAAATCAGCTCCTATAGTTTGAGTAAACCCAGCTTTGTAAAGAAGATATCCTGAAACTAAGTTCTTTCTCATCTCTCAGGTATAAGACATCTTTCAAGATGATAGTCTTTCCGTGAGGTAAACTTTAATTCCACCTCCAAGTTACCAACAACTTTAATGGAATGTGAGTCACCTAACAACACTTTCTTATCCTCGACTCGGAGTAGAACTTGAACATGTCTCGATTATAGCGAACATGGCGAGAAGTACCCGATTTCCACCTGACACCCCTCGGATCCATCAACAAAATTGACTTTAGAAATCATAGCAATAAGTTGATCTTCGGTAAGGTTCGCTTTACGTGACGGGACGATTCTGTTAGGTAGTTCCTAGCCAAGAGTGGCAGTGCATACAACTTTAACACATGAATGTGTTATTCCTTAAGGGGGTTAAGGTCCATACTGGAGAGGATAGTTTTTGTTTTTATTTTGGTGGTTGCGGTTTTGGTTATTATTGTGATTCTGAGTTTTCATATTTCTACCTTTAGGTTTCAAAATTGTAGATGGGGGTTTCTTATTGGTACTGTTGTTTGAGAGAACAAGTACTTCATCTCTTTGATCTTATTTTCGGGCTTCTTCTTCTATTCTTAAACGGATTATAAGACTTTCTAAAGAAAATTCTTTAGTTTTATGTCTAAGTGTATTCTTAAAATCTTTCTAAGCATGGGGTAATTTATCTATAATAACAGCTACTTTAAATTGTTAATCTAAAGTCATACCTTCAGAAGTTATTTCATGTGCTATCTTCTGCAATTCGTGTGATTGAGCTTCCACATATTTGTCATCAATCATTTGATACTTCATGTATCTACTGACATCATACTTCTTAGTTCCAGCTTTCTGAGTATCATACTTCTTTTGAAGTACTTCCCAAATTTTCTTAACGAGACTTTATCAAAATTATAATAGTATACAAGTCATTAGCTAATCCATTAAGAATAAAAAAATTTGCATAGAAAATAATTTTCTATCCAGGTGTTTAAATCCTTTGTGTAGCTGGTATGAGAATTAAGAGTGTTGGTTTTTCAATAATAAAAACAAAACGGCATTTTACATGGTTAAGAAAGAATAACATTTTTTTGTCTCCATTTTTAAAGTGTAGTTCTTCAAAACGAAATGTTTTGTTAAGATCGGCTTAACATTTGATGACATAGCGAGATAGAATTCGTCTTAAAATTGTTGGAACAAATATGTGAAAAACTATGTAAGAACAATATTACCGATAACTTGAAATGAGCTTGCTTGGGTTGAAGTCGCTGACTGAGTCGCTTCTTTAAGACGTTTCGCGGCTCTGCCCCGAAACTTGTGCAGGTAAGCAAACACAAATTGGCCTCGTCGTCGGATAAAAGCTTTTAGAATCTTTTAAATGGGAACTTCACTGCCGATGAAGTCAGGAATACTACACCTTTCAAATATTTATGTTACTCGGAAATCTGAGAAAACAATTCTCAATTTTCTTTTCTTTGATTTTGCTATAAGCAAGTAAAGCTGTTTTTGAGTTGTTAAGTTATATTCTAAGCGAGGGCTATTGCCCACTTTTTATAGTGGAAAAAATATGTAACGGTCATATAATTATGAAAATAACGGACACATAATTATTAAAATAATTGATGCATAAAAGTAACGGTCACATAATTATGAGAATAACGGTTATAAAATTAACGCCACGTAATTATGAAAATAACTTGATAATAAAAGTAACGGTCACATAATTATAAGAATAACGGTCATAAAATTAATGGTACATAATTATGAAAATAACGGTCATAAAAGTAACTTGGCGTAATTATGAAAATAACGGTCATAAAAGTAACGGTCACATAATTATGAAAATAACGGTCATAAAAATAATGATCATATAATTATAAAAATGACAGTTACATAATTTATGAAATAATGGTCATAAAATAATAAAAAATATTTTTTTATTTAAATTTATTTCCAACAGAACGTTGTTGAAATAATACAATAATTTGTATCAAAGTTTTAATAACAAACACAAATATTGTTGTGTTGAATTTTTCTACAACATAATACATATGTCATTCATTAATAGTTCTACAATACAATACTTACTTTATTAATTAATAATTTTACAGCTTAATATATATATATATATATATATATATATATATATATATATATATATATATATATTATTAATTAATATTTCTACACCATTCAATGTATTTTAGCCATTTTACAATAAACAATGTCCGTTGTCATTGTATTATTCTACAATATACCCTTACTTTGTTATTACACATCTTTCACAATATCTATGAACATTTTTATTTAACACTTTTAAATGTAATATAATAGTATGCTTCTATCAATATATACATCGGAATCTCACTTCATTTCATAATATAGATAAATAAAATATATCTATAATTTAAAGTCAAAATTGTTATAACTATCATTCTTGAGTTTATTTAATAGATAATAAAATGCTTAAATAAATTTAAAGTAATAATCCATGTAAATAATACGCTTCTTAGACTCGACATATTCAATCTACATTACTTATAAATAAATACAAATATATCTCAAAATTAGTACATTACTTAACTTATCATTGATAAAATGAATTAAATCAAACATTTTAAGTTCAAAATAATACTACTAAATCTCAACATGGCTAATAATAAATTACTTCAGCAGCTTCATCTATTGGCTTTTAAGGACTGTAAAATATATATAAAAAAATAAGCATCATTAAATAAATGAAAAAGACTATATAAATGTGAACATGAAAAAAAAACATTATTAAATAAATGAAAAAGACATATGCACAAAGCATTGACACAGTAAACATCTACTTCACATTTAAGAACAATTTAGGTATATATTTGTGCTTCAAATTTCAACATATAAAAGAGGGTATCCAATTACATAAAAAATTAAACTTGTTTTAATGGAAAAAGGAAATTATAATAACCACTAGTATCAATTAACTATAAATTCAAATAGTGTCATAAAACATTAAATGTTAAGGAACTATTATAAGAGCTACCTTAGTTTATTATCATAATGAATCTTTTAGGCCAAGTGGTTCCTAAAGCATCATTTAAAATTTAAAATTCTGTTGGGTCTACGTATGTCAAGCAATGGAATGCTTTAACATAAAAAACTTATAAAATAGCAACTTAACATGAAAATCACGAAAACAAATAAATTTAATACTAATACCATTGGAAAAGATGAAGTTTATAAAAAAACATTTAAGTAAAGCCTTGTCCTACATTGTTTTTTTACAAAAAAACAATTCAATCAGAAAATGGTTGTTATATATATATATATATATATATATATATATATATATATATATATATATATATATATATCTTTAAAAAAACAACCGTTATTTCCTTTTACTCAGAATGCGGTCGTTGTTTTCTTTTATCAGAAATGATTATTACTCTTCTTTATTCAGAAAAATGGTCGTTACTTGTATTTACTCACAAAAATGTATGTTACTCGTCTTTACTCAAAAAATGAATGTTACTCTTTTTTACTCAGATTGGTTGTTACGCTCACCATCCCTAGACATTATCGTTATTATCATAATGGCCACACAGTTTCTGAAACCTATAAGTAAACAAGCTCGAACTCTTAAGGATTTTGGGTCTGATTCTTATGCTTATACCTTAGAGGAAGAATCTCAAACTCTTAAAGAAGCATTATCTTCTTTAGATGCCAACTTATGGGAAGAAGCCATAAACGATGAAATGGACTCATTTAAGTATAATAAGACTTGCAATTTAATTGACTTACCTCCTGGTTGCAAAACCATTGGATGTAAATGGATACTAAAAAAGAAATTAAAACCCGATGGTACTATTGATAAGTACAAAGCTCGTCTTGTAGTTAAAGGGTATAGGCAAAGGGAAGATGTAGATTTCTTTGATACCTTTTCACCATTCACACGAATAACTTCCATACGTGTACTTTTTTCTCTTGTTGCTATCCATGATTTAGTAGTACATCAAATGAATGTTAAAATTGCTTTCTTAAATGGTGATTTAGAAGAAGAAATTTATATGGATCAACTTGAAGGTTTTTTTATCCCAGGTCAAGAAAATAAAGTTTGTAAACTAGATAAATCTCTTTATGGTTTAAAACAAGCAACTAAGCAATGACATGAAAAATTTGATAATCTAATTATCTCACATATATTCAAAATAAATGAAAGTGACATATGCATTTATTATAAATTAGAAGATAATATTTGCACTATTATATGTTTATATGTGGATGACATGCTTATTTTTGGATCAAATATTTATGTTGTGAATAATGTGTTAAGTGCTAATTTTGATATGAAAGATCTCGGAGAAGCGAGTGTAATCCTTGGTATAAAGATAACTAGGTCTGAAAAGGGAATTTCTATAGATCAATCTCACTACATTGAGAAGATTTTAAAGAAATATAATTACTTTAACTGTAAACTTGCATGTACTCCTTATGATCCTAGTGTAAAGTTATTCAAGAACACCGGAGATGGTGTTAGACAAACTGAGTATGCGAGCATCATTGGTAGCTAACGTTACGCTATTGATTGTACTAGACCAGACATAGCTTATGTTATGGGACTACTATGTAGGTTTACCAGTAGACCTAGTGTAGATCATTGGAATGCTATTGAAAGGGTTATAAGATACCTTAAGAGAACTATGTACCTTAGGTTACATTATAAAAAGTTTCCCACTGTTCTAGAAGGATACAACGTTGCAGATTGAAACACTTTATCAGAAGACTCCAAAGCAACTAGTGGCTATATATTTAACATAGCTGGTGGATATGTTTCTTGGAAGTCTAAGAAACAGACAATATTGGCTCAATCTACAATGGAGTTTGAAATGATAGCACTAGCCACTGCTAGTGAAGAAGCAGGCTGGCTAAGAAGTCTGTTAGCTGAGATCCCTTTATGGGAAAGACCGATACCAACTGTCTTGATCCACAACGATAGTACCGCGGCTATTGCAAAGATTTAGAACCGTTACTACAACTGCAAGAGATGATAGATACGTCGTAAGCATAGTAAAGTTAGATAATTTCTCTCTACAGGAGCTATAAGAACGGATTATGTACGTTCTGATGAAAATTTGGCAAATCCTTTGATGAAAGGATTACCGAGAGAAAAGGTTTTCAAAACCTTAAAAGGAATGGGATTAATGCTCTTAGAATGAAGAGTCACTTGTGATGGTAACCCAACTTATAGAATGGAGATCCCAAGAAATAAGGTCAAAGGGTAATAACAAGTCATGAAGTGATATGAGATGTATCATGCTATTTTCAAATCCTATTCTATATAGTTAGAAGCTTGAAATCCTGAAGCGATAAAAAAGGATGAATTAACTGTTAAACTCTTAATGAGTTCTATACTCTATATGGAGTGGAGGAAATAGCTACATGAGTGCTCTTGATAGACTCACCTATGTGAATGTGGAAGTGTGGCCGTTTCCTATGAAAAGTTTTTGGGAAAAATTTACTAGAGTGTTCACTATACTGGGATACACGTGCATGGCCATAAATCACGGGCTTTTCGAACTACACCTTGGAAAGGTTGTGTCTGTGATGATTGTTAGAGATATAGTTCAAAATTATGAGTTACTCTAGTATATTCTAAAGCATCAACACTATCCAAAGGTTCAAGTCGATAGACATCTTTTTTGCTTATGCATAATCTTATGATTTTAATTGATTGGTTGCTCGATTAAAAATATTTTTATATAAAATTCAAGTGAGGGATTGTTAGAAAAGATGAAGTTTATAAAAAAAAATTAAGTAAAGCCCTATCCCACATTGTTTTTTTACATTATTTAAAAGAGGTATAAATAGTGAATAGTTGGCTATTGGGATTGGGCCCCAAGGGGTACCCACTTTTGTTGAGGGGGAGAGAACCTAGGCAAATATGATACTACACATGTGCACGCACCGTCGTCGCTGCCGTCCATCCTACCGACTAGTCGTGCTGTGCCGAGCCGAGCCGAGTCCGAGTGCGTGTGTGTAAGGTAAGGTGCCATTTTATTTTTTGGAAAATTATTTTTTTAAAAAAATATTTTCCAATCAGAAAATGGTTGTTATATATATATATATATTCTCTTAAAAAAACAACCGTTATTTCCTTTTACTCAGAATGTGGCCGTTGTTTTATTTTATCAGAAATGGTCGTTACTGTTCTTTATTTAGAAAAATGGTCGTTACTTGTCTTTACTCACAAAAATGTATGTTACTCGTCTTTACTCAGAACATGGTCGTTACACTTCATTACTCAGAATGGTTGTTACGCTCTCCATCCCCAGACATTACCGTTATTATCATAATGACAACATGGTTTTTGAAACCTATAAATAGAGGGCATCAGCTCTCAGTTTCAACACAACAATCTGCAATCTCATTTCACTAAGAAAACAAATTCTCTCTGCAATTCTAAGTTATTTTTTTTAGTTTTTCGAGCAACAAATTTTTCAAGTGTAGCATTTCGGTCTTCATCAGTGCAGTGAAGTTTTGAAACAGAGAAAACGATTCTAGACTATTTTATCCTGGGACGACGGGGCTATGTTTGCTTGCACAAATTAGGCAAAGCCGCAAAACGTCTTAAAGAGAGCGACCTAGTCCGCGACTCAACCCAAGTAGTTCATTCTAGGTTATCTATAATATTGTTTCTACACTATTTTAACAAACTTGTTTCAACAGATACATCAGAAGGACATCTAAGCAAATACCTTACTAACTAATGCCTTAAAATAAACATATATAACAAATGCCTCAATGCCCTCAAAAAGAGATGTTTTATTGTCATTGCTACTATGAATCCCCGCCTAGACCTGATCAAGGAAAAAAACCAACACAATAAAAATGTGTTGATAAGTTACCTATAGTCACGCAAACATAAATAAGTCCAATGTTTTATGTTTTTCATCTCATAAGTTAAAATTTATAATAAAAACCAAATCACCCTAAAAGGGTTGAATAGGTTATTTTAAAAACTTTAAAAATCTAAATCAATAAATTTATTCCAACGATCAAATATGCAATCATATTTCAATAGTGATACAAAATTAAATAAATGACACAATTTTAAATGGAAATAACCTAGGTCAACACTACCTAAAAATAAAGTACTAGCTCATTGGGACCGCTTAACCGATCCACTATGAAAAAATAATGTTCAAATAGAAGAGGTCTTATACTATCCTTAGGTGCCGTTTGGTTAACATAATAGAATGAGAATGAGAATGAAAACAGTTTTTTTTGTTTGATCACTGGAATTAAAGAATGAATCAATATTACAGTGTTTGTTTTACAACTAGAATGAAATAAAATATATTGTATATTAATTTAATACCCCTATATTCAGTAAAGTTAAAATAATATTATTTAATTATTATTTTTTCATTAGACAAAATATATTATTAAATCATTATTTTTCTAAATAGTTATTACTTCAAAATAAAATATATTATTAAAATTATTGTTTTTCTAAAGAGGGTTTAAGGTTTTGAGGTTTGGGGTTTGAGATTTGAGATTTATGATATAGGGTTTAGGGTTTAGGGTTTAAGGTTTAGAGTTTAGGGTTTATGGTTATATTTACGGGTTAAGGTTTAGGGTTAAAATTATTTTTTTTCCTAAATTTGGTTTAGGGTTAAGGTTTAGGGTTTCAGGTTATATTTGTGAGTTAAGGTTTAGGGTTAAAAGTATTATTTTTCTAAATAGGATTTAGGGATTTGGGATTTGAAGTTTAGGATTTAGGGTTATATTTGTGGGTTAAGGTTTAGGGTTAAAATTATTATCTTTCTAAATAAGGTTTTAGGATTTGGGATTTGAGATTTAGGATTTAGGGCTTAGGGCTTAAGGTTTAGGGTTATATTTAGGGTTGAGATAAAATTGGAAAAAAATTGAGATAGGAATGGAATTATGATTCCTTAATGAGAGAGAAGGAATTCTAATTACTTCTTATTTAGGAATCGATTTCATTCAATTCCATTCCATTTTTACTTTTCAACCTAACCAAACATAAAATTATAATCAATCAATTTTGATTATGTTTCATTCCAGTCAACCAAACATTGGGTTACAATGATAACACCCCCGTGTAATTTACTTATGTGTCACCACCCCCTTCTTCACAATATCTCCAAGGTATGTGAGTGAATATGGACCAACATTTCAATCAACTCTCCTCAAGCTATCGAACACATCAACGGAATAACCTAAAAATTTAGTACAAATAATACAAGTGCTATGCATGCTCTAAATGAACTAATGCAATTAACAATCCTATCATATGCTCTAGCAAGATAAGCAGATGAAAATAAGAAGAATAATGAAACCCTAGAACAAGTATAATTTTAAGCACAATTCAAAAATCAAGGATCCAAAATTAATAATCAAGCATAGATCTAAACTAGCATGATCATCATGTAAATATGATAGATGAGAAAATGAAATTAAGCCTAAATAAAGAGGAGCAAGAGAGTAGAGAAACTAACTGTGAAAACCTCTTGTAGCACAATTTTATAAGTAATTGGCTACTGACTGAGATTAAAAAATGAATTAGAGGAAACAAAATACCTCTGTTGCCTATAGTAGGATCAATCCCTCTATGAGATAGATCGATCCCTCTTAAAAATAAGTTACTCCTAAAAATAAGTTACGCCAATGACACAAAGATTCAATCTTTCTCAGGTAGGGATTGATCCATCTCTATACATCCTTTTAAAAGTTATGTAAAATGAACATAATCAATTAAAGATCGAAATTAGATCGATCCTTCCAAAGGGGGATCATTCCATCTATAAAGGGGATCCATCCCTAGTGTGAAACTGATGTATTCAATTTTATATGAAGATGGAAGGATCTAAATCGGATCGATTACATATCAATCCATAGTGTGATTGATCCGTCATTATAGGGATCGATCCCTTAAAAAAAAGTATAATATACTTATTATTCAATATCATAATTAATTCAATCAAGAGCCTATATGAAATGCAGTTAAATATGTATGCAATGTTATCTTAATGTAGATCATTGGAGCACTGTAATCATCATGTGATACATGTAATCATGATACTTGTTAGGAAAAGTCCTAAGAGCTAAGAGATTAAAATATAAAAGCTATGTTAATAAAATTTCCAAACACTCATTAACCTCTTAAACTCTCTTTTTGGTATTTTCATGCGACAAAACAACACTATTTCACTAGAAGTTCGCTCAATAATGAAATAAATATAATTTAATCCTAATTTCCATAGTATAACTAATCTAAAAAATGGAATAGCTTGACTTATAGACACATTCCACTTTTACATAGCTTAAAGATATAACATAACAAAAATAAAACCTTGCCAAACATCAATGATAAAGTAGTTGGTAAAAATAAATCATAAAAGCAAGTGTAAAACATTAAATAATCATGTGAATTTCATTATTGTCCATTTTTGTCACAAGCAAAGCCAAAGGTAATAAAAAAAATCAAGCAATAGGCATAAAACATGAAAAATAAACACTCCAACATAATAAGAACACACCACAAAATATATTACAAATTTAGTTGAAATAGATAATCCAAAAGGGAACAAAAATCCAATAATAATATAAACTAGGAAGGTTGTGGAGCACCGAGGAAATTATTAATGAAGTCTTTCAAGTTGGTTTAGAACATGTGCAAATCTTCATGAAAGTTTATGAATTGGGTCAAGAGGTCAATGACGTCTATATGTATCTCTCATCTTTGTTCTCATTTCATTTTTTTTTGTCTTGTATTCATGGATTTCATTTGAGTAATTAAGACATCCATCTATTTTCCAATATAGGCTACATCATAGTGGATGGAATTAATATCAGATGGAGTAAAAATAGATAACCCTTCATCATATGGAGCATTAGTAGGCAAGTCATCCAAGTAGGTACCGTCAAGTTCTTCAGTTTGAGGTGGATACCAACCACCTATAGCCATGGTGGCTCAAGAGAGGGTATTGGACTTTAATAAATAGTTGTTATTTGGTCCAAGACCTTTAAGTTTGAGCTTATTTGGAGCAAATAAAATTCCCACTTTAATTAGTATAGAAACCATACTACAGGTGCAAATATTTTTTCAAAGTCAACTCCTTCTACTTGAGCGTAGCCTTGAGCTACTAACCTAGCCTTATTTCTAACAATAATTTAATGCTTATCAAATTTATTCTTAAACAACCACTTAGTTCCTATAACATTTTGAATTTTAGGCTTAGACACTAATAGCCACACATTGTTTCTTTTAAATTAGGCTAACTCATTCTATATCATGTTTATTAAAAGATTATCCCTAAGAGCTTCATTCACATTTTTTGGTTCAAACTGGAAAATATAACATAAATGAGTTACTTCACTTATTTGTCTTCTTGTCACTATGCTTGCCTTAGGGTCTCTAATTGTGTTTTTAATATGATGATTTTTTGAGGTGTAGGTTGGATTTCTCACTAGTGAGGTTGGTATTTATTTCTTCGTTTCTTCTCTTTCCTCAAAATCTTCTTTTTTGTTTCAATTGTGTCACTAGTTATTTTAAATTAAGGAGTTGTGACATTTTTTTTATTATCAACTTTGACATCTCTAATCTACTTACCTATATCATCTACAACAACATTTATAGTTTCCATTACAATATTAGTTCTACAATCAAAGACTATATGCTCTACTCTTTAAGGAATAACCAAGAAATATATCTTCATCACTTGGTGTATCAAACTTACTCAATTGTTCTCAGTCTCCAAGTATACAACATTCACTTCCAAAAAAATGCATGAATTTTAGATTGGGTTTCTTATCTCTACATATCTTATTGGGAGTTTAGTTTGTACATGGGCAATGGTATACATGATTTATAATGTGACATGTTGTACTTATAACTTAAGCCAAAAATCTTTTGGAGTCTCTGTTAGCATGTAACATTACTCTAGCCATCTCTTGGAGAATCCTATTTTCCTTTCAACTACTCCAATTTGTTAAAGTATGATAAAAGTAGAGAACTCATAGAATATACCATTTTCTTTGCAGAAGTCATTATATTTGGTATTTTCAAACTCTTTTCCATGGTCTATTTTTAGTCTCTTAATGATTACTATTTTGTTACTGCTTCAACTTGCACTCTTGTACAATAGGAGCTAAAGAAATCAAAAGCATTTGACTTATCTTTAAGCAAATCTACCCAAATGTAGTTATCTATTACAATTATAATATATTTATTACCTCCAATAATTTCGATTTTCATAAGACCCACGAGGTAGTATGTATTAATTATAGTACTATACTTGTATTGATACTCTTGATCTTCTTATAAACGATCCGAGTTTATTTACCCAGTTGATATGATCCACATACAAATGTTTCAATTTTTGAAAGCATAAATAGACAACGTACAGTCTCAATTTTACTTAAAATAAAAAGATCTTTAAACTTCATGTGACCTATCTTTTTATGCCACAAAGTAGTTGAATTATTGTTAGCTAAGTTGGTAATATGTCAATGCAATAACAATTGTCATATGACATAATTCTCTTAATCATACATTTTTCCTTTTGATATGTTGCAATGCCATAATTATTAGTAAATTATACTTCAAAAATTATTGTCACATATTTGACTTATGCTAATCAAGTTTACCTTAAGGTCTTCCACATATAAAATTTCATAAAGTTTGGGAATACTCTCTATTTGAACAAAGCCTTTTTTCGAAAATTTTAAATATTTTACCATCACCAAAGATAACCATCACTTCATTATATTCTTCAAAGGTTTTAAACAAGGAATGATTTTCAATCATGTGTCTAGAGCATTCACTGTCAAAATATTAGGTGATATTTTATTTACTTTAAATGCTATATGGGTCATAAAACAGTGCAATTCAAACTTCTTAATCCATCCTCTTCTAATTTTGAAAATAACAAGTAGAATAAGTTTGGAAGTTGAAATAATAGTTCTTAAGTTCCTATTTTTGTGTGATTCTTACAGTAAAATATTTAAGTTATGAAATTTTTTAAGATGTTATCGAAACATTTGTATTCATGATGAATTATAGGTATAAATAAATCTACACTTAGGTCTAATGTATCCTTTCTTACCACAATGATGACATATGGAAACAAACAAAATTCTTTTAAGAGTGACATGGTGCTGAATTTATCTTCCCTACTAGGGCAACAATGGGTTTCACAAATTGAGTTTTGGATGATGAAGGTGTTAATTGTTCATCTACGTATCCAAGACCTCTCTTATCTCCATATGCCTTTCCATAGTTTATGATTTTGTTCAAATTTTCAGCACATATGGTTAAGTTCCTCACTATATTTTTAATAACACTAAGCTCATACCTAAGCTTATTGATTTTTTTTTTTGTTCCTACAAACTCAAATTCAAGAAATTAATATGTTTAAACAATTCCTTTATATCTTTCTCTAGGCTAGAGGAATTTATTTTGTAAACATTCATGATATCATTAAATTTAGTTACTTCGGTAAATATTTTCTCTCTTTCTTAACACCTAGACAATCAATGAAAAATTCATCAAAATTCAATGCATTAAAATTAGACAACAAGAGAGAAGAGTTTACTCTCTCATTTTCTTCATTTGAGCTAGATTCAGGGTCATTGTGGTGTGCTATGGTAGTTGTAGTGAAAGTAGGATATTTGATGTCATCATCCTCTAAGTTACTAGAATTATCCTGGTCACTTTCTGTGTCACTGAGTTAGCATTAAAGGCTCTTCGAACTTTCATTTTGATGTTAGCACACACTATAGAAATAAGACAAACCACCACAAGTAAAACATTGAGGATAAGTGTGGTTTGGTTTCTTACAGTCAAATCTAGTAGGCTTAAGTTCCCTTGAATTTTGGTCCTTGAAACAACTAGATTGTCCCTTGTTAGATTGATTATTCTATTGAACTTTTATTCTTAAGAACTTCTTAAATTTTCATGCTAGTAAGACTAGTGTTTCATCATTATCAAATATGTAATTTTTAGAGCTTTTGTATGTCACATCCTTATTTTTCTTGGGTGGATCAAGAGTAACCTCATAGGTTTGTTCTGAATCAATAAGTTCATCAATGCTTAGTATGTTTGCATTATTTCTTTCCTCTACAATTGTAACTTTCATCTTGTAATCTCCTGTTAAAAAGCTTGGAATTTTTTGTACTTGTATAGGTTGTAGTATTTTCTCACCAGATTTAGAACAAGCATTAGTGATATCACAAAAGTGAGCATAACCAAAAATTTTGCTCATTTTAAGGGTATCAAACTAAGATGTTAACAATGTTATTTTTGTTTGATTCACTTGGGAAGTTCCCTCATGAGTGAGTGTAAGTACATTCCATGCACCTTCATAGTCTCAAAATCAAAGTTACGATGAAACTTATACATCGATATTGCAACAAAAATTAAGCTCAACCTTTTTGGTTTTCCCTATTAAGTGTACGCTCTTCATAGGTCCAATATTTTCTTGGCATTATGGTTGTTACACATCTTTCGTTACTGAAGGTGATTTCCAACCATTAAGAATAACTTCCTTGACTTTTTCATCTTTTATGAGAAAGGATTTTATATGAGCCTTCCACTAAGGGTATTTATACCCATTAAAAAGTGGGTCTAAAGGATAACTCACCTTCTTTCATTTGATATATAAGTAAGAATATGTCCTTAAGAATCAAACTTAATCATTGTGTCTAGTGTTGGCTCTAATACCAATTGAAAGTTTATAATATGAACCTATAACCCTAGAGAAGGTCAATAGGTTATTTTAAACAATTTTAAAATCCAAATCAATAAATTAATCCCAAGGACTAGACATGCAATTGAATATCAATAGTAAATACATAATTAAATAAATGACACAATTTTATGTAAAAAAAAAATCTAGCAACATGATAAGAGGAAAATCATCGATCCATTAGAACCACCTAACCTATTCACTATGAAAAGATAATGCTCAAGTACATTAGGTCTTAAACTACCCTTATAATGATAATTCCATTGTGTACTTTACTTACTAGTTGTCACTCTCTTATTCACAATATATCCAAGGTAGGTGAACGAATATGGATAGAAATTCTAATCAACTCTCCTTAAGCTATCAAACCCATCAACGAAATAACCCAAAAGGTTAGCACAAATAACACAAGTGATATGCGTATTCTACATGGACTAATGCAACGAACAATCCTATCATATATATGCTTCAATAAGATAAGAATATGCATATAAGAAGCATAATGAAACCCACAACAAGTATAATTTTAAGCATAATTCTGAAATCAATGATCCAAAATTAACAACCAGGCTAAGATCTAATAATTTTAAGGCATTTACTACCTAGTTTATTCTCAAATGTTACACACTCAGATTTCAAATGTGATACCTATATCTTAGAAAAAATTCATAGGGCATCTTATCCTATAAGCATGCATAAAATTATGATTCCTTTTGCTTTAGTACATTCTGATGTTTGGGGACCTTCCTCGGTAACTACATCGTCGGGTCATCATTGGTTTGTAATTTTTGTTGATGATTGTACACAAATGACATGGATTTACCTTCTCAAACATAAAGATGAAGTATTTTCTACATTTCACATGTTTCATACCATGATTCAAACACAATTTTCTAAAAAAATTAAGATCATTCGATCTGAAAATGAGGGGGAGTATGTTAATCAACAATTTCGAACATACTTGGAAAACCATGGTATTCTCCATGAAACATCGTGTTCACAAACCCCACAACAAAATGGGACTACAGAGAGGAAGAATAGGCATATTTTAGAAACTGCTCGGGCCTTACTAATCAGTGCACATATGCCTAGTAGATACTAGAGTGATGCTATTACTACAACTGTGTATCTACTTAATCGCATACCCATAAAAACCTTACAATTTCAAACTCCATTAAAGGTATTATCTAATCATGTTCCCATGTCTACTGTTTTGATGCTTCTGCCCCAAATTTTTGGATGTGTTGCTTTTGTCCACATCCATAAAAATCAACGAATTAAGTTGGATCCATATGATGTCTGATGTGTATTCTTGGGGTATGGCATACAAAAAAAGGGCTACCGATGCTACGATTCGATTACTAAAAGAACCTATATTACCATAGATGTCACTTTCCTAGAATCTGAATGATTTTTCCCATCACTGGTATCCAATTACCCTCTTTAGGGGGAGAGTTATGATGAAGAACGAAATTAGCTTGATGTTGAAATATTAGACACTAGTAACAATCCAGCATACTCGGATCATGCCAACAATATAGAGGAGCCAGTACTTAGACCCGAACTTGAACTTCCAAGAACTGAAGCTAAGGTAGTAATTGAATCTCCAGAAGATGAAGTGGTTGATGCACCCATCCACTCTCTAGTACCTAATGATCCTCCTGTTGAGAATACTCTTGTGGTAAGCTATCCTATCACAACTTTACAAACTAATGCTATAGATACATCTGTTGGTTATGTTCTACCTTTCAGACACAATCGAGGAAAACCTCCAAATTGATACACCCTAGAAAGAGAAGAACAACAATCCAAGTATCCAATAGCCAATTATGTATCTACTCAAGGGTTATCAGAACCTATCAGGGAATTTGCACAAACACTCTCCTCATGTCAAATTCCAAGTAGCGTTGAAAAAGCCTTATCTGATCCAAAATGGGCTCAAGCTATAAAAGAAGAATTTGAGGCATTGCAAAAGAATAACACATGGGTGTTAAGCAAGTTGCCTCAAGGGAGGAAGATGGTAGGATGCAAGTGGATTTTCTTCATTAAGTATAAAGCAGATGGGTTAGTTGATCGATACAAGGCAAGGCTAGTAGCAAAAGGATATACACAGAAACATGTGATAGATTATCAAGAAAACTTCTCACATGTGACTAAACTAAAAATTGTTAGAGTTTTGTTATCTCTTGCAGCAAATTTAGATTGGCTATTGCACCAACTTGACGTAAAAAATGCCTTCCTTCATGGTGATCTTGAAGAAGAGATTTACATGAATATCCCACTAGGATATACTATTACATCAGGAAAAGAAACTGCATGTAGATTACAATGAGTATTGTATGGACTAAAATAATCACCTCGAGCATGGTTTGCTAGGTTGAGTTCAGCAATGAAGAAATATGGGTTTCAACAAAGCAACTCGGACCACACTCTTTTCCTAAAACATTAATTGGGGAAGATAACAGCCCTTGTAGTCTATGTAAATGACATGATCATTACAGGGGATGATAAAGAAGAAATCTCTAAGCTTAAAAAAAACTGTCAAATGAGTTTGAAATGAAGAACTTGGCAGGGCTCAAATACTTTTTAGGTATTAAGGTAACAAGATCGAAACAAGGCATATGTATTTCCTTAAGGAAATATACTCTAGACCTACTGGTAGAGGTAGGACTACTAGATTGTAAACTTGTTGATATTCCAATGGTTCAAAATCATAAAGTTGGAGAATATGTGGACCAAGTACCAGCAGATAAACAAAGATATCAATTGTTAATGGGTAAACTCATATATTTATCTCTTACTCGACCTGATATTACTTATGCTATGAGTGTCGTGAGTCAGTTCATGCACTGCCCAAGTGAAGACCATATGGATGATGTCATGTGAATACTTCGTTATTTAAAATCCTCCCCTTGGAGAGGACTTATGTTTTCAAGAAATTGTCAATTGGAAGCCGTTGGATATACAGATTCAGACTAGGTAGGGAATATCAAGGATAGGAATTCTACTGCTGGGTACTTCACTTTTGTGGGGGATAATCTTGTTACATGAAAGAGCAAGAAGCAAAAGGTAGTTGCTTTATCAAACGTTGAAGCTGAATTTCGAGGAATAGTCAAGGGAATATATGAGCTCCTTTGGTTGAAAAAAATTCCAACTGAGATTGGTGTTGCTCCTAACTCTGAAATGAACTTATTTTGTGATACCAAAGCAACCATTGACATCTACCACAATCAAGTTTACCATGATCACACGAAGCATGTTGAAGTGGATCAGAACTTCATCAAACAAAATTTTGAAGAAAAAATTATTCAGCTTCCATTCATTAAATCAGAAGATCAATTGGCTGATGTACTCACAAAATCTGTGTCTGCAAAGAACTTATACAACTCACTTGACAAGTTGGGCATAAGAGACATATATGCACCAACTTGAGGGGGAGTTTTGGTGTGTGTAGTGAAAGTGGCAGACAACAATGTTAGTGGAGTAGGAAAATGACAGACAACATGTTTAGTGGAGCAAAAAGTATGGATGTGCAGCAGCTGTTAGGGTTAGGGTTTCATATTCGTTTTCTTAGTATACATAAGAGACTCTTGTACAGAAAAAAGGGAGAATAGAGAAATACAAAAATACAATCCTAATTAACAGTAACCACAACAATTTGACATAAAGAACTCGTAAGTTTTGGACAATGAAAAATGTGAAAATAGTTTCCTACCCAATATCAATTAGAAGAATATATTCAACTTTAGAAAAGTTTGCTCACTCAAGTGGGTTAGAATATATACTGAATGGAAATCCAGCTAATATAACTTCAACTCCTCTTAACAAGAAGTTATCTCAATCTTTAATAACATGAAAGTTTTAAGTAGTGGCAATATGCTATTGATCCACTAAATCATTTTAGATTTCTGACTTGTTTTTGCGACCTCTGGAAGTGGTTAACAATTATGAATGTTCAGTTTATCAATCGAATGACAAGAAGTCACAACTCACAAATATCAATTTTCCAATATAGTCTTTAAGATGAACTTGCTATAACTTCTAACAACATCAAAATATAAAACAATGAACAAATGATCCCTTCCCTTCATCCTCTATTTATCCCACTTATAATCTACCAATGTTTGAAAAGGCTAATGTGATGGACCCAAAGGTTTATTCCTTCAATTTTGAGTTTGATCTTTGATCCTTAATAAAAAGAAGAGGTAACAGTTGTTTTTATTTCTACTGCAACTCCATCATTACTTCCCTCTCAATACGAAGAGAAATGCAAAATATATAGTGAATAATGATAAATGCAAATACCAATGATTAATAAAAATATATGAAGCTATTAAGGAAAACCGAACTTTAATATCAATAGACAGAATGATGATTGCTTACCTGGGCTTAAACACAAAAAAAAAGGTGGTAAGTTAAATTAGATGCATCCCTTTTGATAAAGCATTGAATTGTTCCATCACGTAGCCCTAGCTGCAACGTCAAATAGAAGATTGGGTAGTGTTTTGAACAATGTAGTATACTCAACCGCTTTAATGAATTACCTTTAGTAACCATAAAATTTAGGATACATTTGATAGCTTGTATTAGGACTGAAACTTATTGAAAGCAATATGTAACAGAACCAAATACACAATACAATGTCTATAACAAAGACTAACCTACTTCAGTGACACCAATAATGTCATTTTATACATCAATACTTTCTACAATAATTTTTTGTTGAAAAAATATATAGCGCCAAGATTGTTCACCAAACTTTCTAAAAAAACAATGGCATATTAAAAAATTAGTGTACTACTCAATCAAAAGCTTTTTAGACAAATTTTGTCACTAAATAGCCTCTTTCAACATCAAATATTTTTTGTCCAAAGAGATTTGTCGCCAAAGATAATTTTTCTTGTAGTAATATACCAACACGTGATCCACAGAACCCTTGTTGAAGATGCTTTTAGCATACTTAGAATTCAACTAATACAAGAAATCTCCATGAGATCACTAATATTTCACAAAATAATCAAAACCAACAATCTCATAATTACATATCAATGACTTTAACCTTCTTCATTTTTTTTATTTTTTTTTTCATACTCACAATTCCCTCCTTGCAATGTATCATGAATGATGTAGATTTGATAATAAAATGCATAATCTTAAAAAGAATATTGATAGAAGAAGATCAAAAATTTAATCAATTAGTAGTTTACAAGCTAGCTGGCCAGCAGTTCTCCTCCGGCTATAACAATTAGTGGAGAGGAACTGCTGCCAAACTGCTCTTAAAGCAGTAAAAATTCACTATTAATAATAACAGTAGCAGAATAGTATGCTTGAATACGTTAACCAAATATCCCGTGCATTTTTAAAACTTGAGAGCATGACATATGTTGACATGTGAAGATACCAGCATTATCAAGAAGACAGAATATTTAAAACTTCAGAAGCATGACATATCAGTCTTCTTACTAACAATCAATATAAATATGGACAGAAACAAGCAATGAACCGTAATGAAATATAACCATAGAAAACAAGTACTCCTTGCAATGAATCTCAAAAAAAAAATTTGATAATAATGAATATCTTCTATATACAAGATAATAAAATAATAGCCACATACAAGGAACCCATTGACCTACAAACAAAGATACACTACCAAAAAACACTACTTCGTTGACAAAACAGAGAAATATTATTATTCTCTTCTCTTCGACCTTTAATGGAATTTTTTTTTTAGAAAATAGGTATATGATGCTACACATAAAATGGGTATATAATGCTATTTTCAACAGAAAAATAAGAAATAGAGTTCACAATATTTTCAATATGTTAGAATTAGAGTTGCTTAAACCTAGGAAATTTTTTGTTTTCTGTTAATAAAACCGCCTGATCTCTAGGAACCAATTAGTGTTGAAGCGTTCCTGTTCAGTTACCACGTTTGTAGCTACACACGTGGGTTGCACATCATTATCCTTTCAATTTCTATAATGGCTTTATATAGCCAAGTTATATCATCAATAAAGTAGGAAGTTTTACAGAGTTCTTGTTTAATTTCTCTTGGCTATAACATTTTTAGTATCAAGGCTACGGCTATTTGTTAATTAGTTGTCGCAAAACCCTATTAGCCCAAAACTCATATAAATCATTAGAAACCGTCAGTTGCCTTCTATATATATATATTGTTGTCTTGTTGTAGAATTAGGATGCAACAGCTAAAAAAACCATACTGAAGCCACCAGATAAAAGTAGAAAAACAGCAGCTGATATTAGAGAAGAAAAATCATAAATCTAGCCCTCTGTGTCATTTTCTTCATTGTTGTTCTGCGGTTGTCTCTTCCTCACTATTTCTCAACAGCAGCTGAAAACAAATAGAAAGCAACAGCCAATTTGAGAGCAAAAAGAAGAAATATACAAATCGGCAGAATAGATGATGACCAAGATCAAAGAGGAGAAATAACCATGACTGTCACTTCTGTTGCCATTTGTAGTGTTTTTCTCATTTGTCGCTATCCTGGAATTAGTGTTTGAGTATCTCCATTTGATTATTGAGTGGATTTTTCTCGGTGTCATTGCCGTCTGGAAGTAGACTTTTCACATTAAAAGTTGAACCACTTAAATCATTGTGTGCCATTTAATTTCTTACTTTGCTTATTACTTTTGCCGTTGCTACCCATTATTATTAATTTGTGTAACCAAAATTGGACACGATATTCGCCATAAGTTCTAATTGCAACAAATTGGTATCGAGCTACTGAGGTTATTATGGTATTTATTGAGGCTGATCAAGTTTGCTCTTTTGGATTTATTTTGAGCTTAAGTTATATCGATTGGTTTCATATTTTCCGGGTTGTACATTTATTTAATATCGGGTTTTTCTATCATGGCGACAAAATATGAAATTGAGAAATTCAATGGTAGAAATGATTTCGGTTATTGCATGAAGACGCGATAGTATTAGTTAAAGAAGGGTTCGTTAAGACACCAAGGCAAGGATAAATTGCTAGAAAAATTGACTGATGAAGAAAAAGATGTATTGATGGAAAATGCTTTGGAGTTCAATTCGGTTATCCTTGTACGATGCAGGTATTACGCGAGGTTGGGCGATGAGGAATCTCTGGCTGGTTATGGCTTAAATTGGAGAATTTGTATATGACCAAGTCTTTGACTAGTCGAGTTATATTTGAAGCGGCCGCTTGTATACATTCAAAATGTCGACAGTACACTTGCCGCGATCATCTTGATGAATTTACTAAAATTATTCGTGATCTGAAAAATGGTGGTGTTAAGATTGATGATGAGGATCGAACCTTGGAGTTCTATTATGTTCTTTACCTCATTCATTTGAGAATTTTTTGATACTATGTTATATGGGCGAGACACTATTTCTTTGGAAGATGTCCAAAGCGACTTTGAATTCCGGAGAGTTGAAGAAAAAGGTGTCTACAAGCAATAATGAAAATAGCGGTGGTTTATTTGTCGAGGTAGAAATCAAGAAAAAGGCATGCAAGTATTAGAGGAAAGTCTAGATCCAAATCTAGAAAAAGAAAAGATAAATGCAATTATTGCCGTCGGAAGAGCCTTTGGAAAGTAAATTGTCCAAAACTCCAAGGTAAAGGAAAATCTGCCACAACGTCATCTCGGTACTAATGATGTATTGGTGTTGCAGATAGTTCTGTTAGATGGTGAAAATGTTCTATCGCATATCTATTGGTTCTTCCGGAGATGTTTGGATTCTTGATTCGGGTTGCACTTACCATATGTGCCCCTGAGAGATTGGTTTGCTTCTTATCGATCTATTGATGGGGGTGTTGTCTTGATGGGAAACAATATGTCCTGTGAAGGTTATTGGTATTGGTACCGTCCGAATTAAGATGCATGATGGTATTGTTAGGACTTTGAAAGATGTTTGCCATGTTCCATTGAAAAAGAATTTGATATCTTTAGATACTCTTGATTCACAAGGCTTATAAGTATGTAGCTCGAGGTGGAGTTTTAAAAGTTAGTAAAGCGTGCTCTCATTGTTATTAAAGCGGCAATTGTCGCGTGGTCTCTATATGCTTGAGGTAGCACTATTATTGACAAGTATCAATTTCATCCTCGTCGGATCAAGATTCGAGACACTACTCGATTATGGCATATGCGTCAGGCATATGAGTGAGGATGTCTATTTTGAGCAAACGAGATTTGCTTTGTGGTCGAAAACCTGGGAAGCTTGATTTATGGGCATTGTGTGTCTATGGAAAGCATCGTAGTGGTCAAGTTCGGTCTGACCATCCATAAAACGAAAGGTACTATTGATTATATTCATTCAGATCTTTGGGGTCCTTCTCGTGTTGTGTCTAAGGTGGTGCCGGTATATGTTGACTTTTATTGATGACGACTTCTCGTCAAATGTATGGGTGTATTTTACGAAGAATAAGAATGATGCGTTCTCAAAATTTGTAAAATTCAAGGCTTGTATAGAAAATCAAACAAGCAAGAAAATCAAGCATTTGAGAACCGATAATGGTTTGGAATTTTAATGATCAATTTAATGAGTTCGTGAAAGAAATGGCATAGTGAGACAATCGCAAAGGTCATACACCATGGGGAGAAAGGTAACGTATGAATAGGACTTCTCTTAGAAAGAGCTCGTTGTATGCTCTTTCAAGCCGACTTGGATAAATCTTTTGGTTTGAAGCTTGTAACTACGGTCATATTTGGTGAATCGGTCTCCATCAACCGCAATTGAGTTGAAGACCCGTTTGAGGTATTCTTGGGTACTCTGCTAATTATTCGATTTGAAAGATTTTGGTTGTCCTGTATGCGTCATGTTAATGATGGTAAACTTGAGCCTAGGTGGCATTGAAATGCATATTTTTGGGGTATCATTCTGGGGTGAAAGGTTATAGATTATGGTGTGTTGAACCCAAGTCACCTAAATTTTTGATTAGCAGAGATGTTAAGTTTGATGAGTCTTCTATGTTGCAAAAGAAAAAAAGAGTCTATTGTTGCAGATAAAGACCACGGTGTTAGTGAGCAGGTGGAGCTTGAGAGTGGAGCTCCTAGTCAAGTACAAGAGGGCACTTCAGATCAACCATCTGTGGATGAGATAGACGATTCTCCGCTCGTGATGTAGCGGAAGAGCAGCATGAGCAACCATACGATGCTCGCAGTGGTAAAGGAATAAGAGAGATTAGACGCCTCGAGGTACGCAGATCTGAGACTTAGTTTCTTTTGCATTGTCCGTGGGAGAGTCCCTTGAGGTGCATGAACCTTCTAGTTATCATGTTGTCACTTGTGATGAGTCTATTCGGTGGTTGGTTGCTTTATGAATGAAGAGAGATTGAATCACTTCATAAGAATCATACATGGGAATTGGTGAAACCGCCAAGAGGCCTAAGATTGTTGGAAATAAATGGGTCTTCAAGAAAAAGAAGGTATACCCGAAGTTGAAGGCAAAGAAGGTTTAAGGCACGTGTTGTTGCAAAGGGCTATTGTCAGAAGAAAGGTATTGACTTCAATGAAGTATTTTCTCCTGTTGTGAAATATAGCTCCATTCGTGTGTTGCTTGCTATGGTTGCATTGTTTGACATGGAATTAGAACAGCTTGATGTCAAGATGTACTTCTTACATGGTGAGCTTGAAGAGCAAATATATATGCATCAATCGACGGAGGGTTTGTTGTTCCGTGTAAGGAAGATCATGTTTGTTTATTGAAAAAGTCTTTATAATGGGTCAAGCACTCGGCGGTTGGTATAAGCGGTTTGATTCTTTTATGATTGATCATGGTTACTCTAGAGAGTGATTATGATAGTTGTGTTTATCATAAAAGATTCCATGATGGTTCATCGGTTTGTTGCTTTATGTTGATGACATGCTTATCGCTTTCTAAGAATAAGTCCGAGATTCAAATTAAAGTCTGACTTAATGGTGAGTTTGAAATGAAAGATTTGGTTCTGCCGAAGAAAAATTTTGGGCATGGAAATTTACAGGATAGGCAAGGGGCAAGCTTTATTTGACTCGAGAAAAAGTTATATTGAAAAAGTTCTCGAACGTTTTGGCATGAAAGATTCTAAACCCGTGAGTCGCTCGTTGGCTGCGCATTTCGAGGGCTTTCTTTGGATTTGTCACCACGGTCGAAGAAGATTTAGCGGTACATGTCTCGGGTTCCATACGCTAATGCCGTTGGGAGTTTGATGTACGCTATGGTTTGTACTCGTCCGGACATTTCACATGTACGATTAGTGTCGTCGCCAGATATACGGGTAATCCTGGTAAGGGTCGTTGTGACGATGAAATGGATGCCGGTATTTGAGAGGTACATCTAATTTTGGTTTGGTATATGATGGAAGTTCTAATATTTGGTTGCGGTGTTATTGGGTTATGCTGGATTCCGATTATGCCGGGTGATTTGGATAGAAGAAGATCTCTACCGAGGTTATGTCTTCACTCTTTCTCATTGTGCCATTAGTTGGAAGGCTACTTTACGATCTACTGATTGCTTTGTCTCTGACGGAAAATATAATATGGCAAACAGCAGTAAAGTGAAAGTTAAGCCATTTGGCTTAAAGGTTTGGTTTGTGATTTGGGTTTACAACAGATACTTGTTGTATTTTGTGATAGTCGAAAGGCGATACACTTGACTAAGAATACTATGTATCATGAAAGAACCAAACACATTGATGTCGAGATATCACTTCATTCGTGACATTGTCTCGGGTACTATTGTTGTTAATAAGATAGCCACTGAGAGAATCCGGTGATATGTTAACCAAACCAAGTTTCATTTAACAAGTTCAAGCATTCCTTGGACTTGATTGGTATTTGTCAAGATGATCACCGCCCGGGGCTTTGGATGACGGTTATTTGGTAATCCGAGGAATTTCATATTTTGAAGAATTTGTTTTCTCGTTTTTGAGCCAAGGTGGAGATTTGTTAATTAGTCGCTCCAAAACCCTATTAGCCCTAAAGGCAGTATAAATCATTAGAAACCCTCAACTGCCTTCTATATACATATATATATATATATATATATATATATATATATATATATATATATATATATATATATATATATATATATATATATATATTGTTGTCTTGCTTCGTTGAGAATTAGGGTGCGGCCTAGAAAAAACTTTACCGAAGCCACGGGATAAAAGCGTAAAAACGGCCGGTGATATTAGAAGAAGAATAAATCATAAATCCAATACTCTGTCATTTTCTTCATTGTTGACTGTTGTCTCTTCCTCACTATTTCTCAACAATTTGAAAACAAATAAAAAGTGCCAATTTGAGAGCAAAAGAAGAAATATACAACCGCAAAATAAATGAGCAACAGCATCAAAGAGGAGAAATCAGCCCAAGGACAAACTGTCCACTTCAACTGCCATTTGTAGTGTTTCTCTCATTTGTACGCTATCTGGAATTGGTGTTTGTATCTCCATTTTGATTATTAGTGGATTTTCCTCGGTGTGCCGTCGTCAGTGAAGTAGACTTTTCACATTGAAAAGTTGAACCACTTAAATCATTGTGTGCCATTTAATTTCTTACTGCTTATTACTTTTTCCGTTACCCATTATTATTAATTTGTGTAACCAAAATTGGACCTGATATTCGCTTCCGCAAGTGCCAATTCGTAACACTATTAAAATCCAGAGAAAGATGGGTGAAGAAAAGGATTTCACACAACCTATCATACAACGCTTCAATGGTCACTATGATCATTGGGCAATGGTCATGGAAAATCTGCTAAGATCTAAGGGTTTTTGAAAGTTAGTTCAGATAGGCTATGACGAACCACAATTCAGAGAAAATCTAAGAGACGATCAACTAAGGCAATTGGAAGATGTGGACTAGGAAGATCAGAAAATAAAGAATTATCTGTTCCAAACCATTGACAAAACAAGTCTGGAGAGAAACATACCTAAAAAGATATATGGATGAAAAGGAAGTATGTAAGAAACGCTAGGGTAAAACACACAGCTCTTCAATCATTGAGTTGAGATTGGAAGATTGGGAGATCATGGAAATGAAGTTAGGTGAGACCATAACAAAATACTTTGCTCAAGTTATGAATCTATCAAATAAGATGAGAAGCAATGGTGAAGACACGAAGGATGTCACAATTGTGGAAAAGATTCTCAGAACACTCATTGAGAAATATAACTATGTAGTCATTTCAATCGAAGAATCCAAAGATATTGATTCACTCTCAATCGATGAACTACAAAGTTCATTGGTTGTACATGAGCAAAAATTCACACAGAATAGCAGTGGAATCAGTGGAGATGAGCATGCTCTAAAAATGACCGTAGATGACAGAAACAATGAAGGTTAAGAAAGCTTCAGAGGCAGAGGAAGAGGTAGAGGAAAGGGACGGCAAGGATTCAATAAAGCCATAGTGGAATGTTATCATTGTCACAAACTCGATCACTTTCAATATGAATGTCCCACCTGGAATAAACATGCAAATTATGTCGAGCAAGAGGAGATGTTGTTAATGGCTTATGCTAAATATATCCAAACAAGTAGAGAAGAAATATAATTCTTGGACTCAGGGTGCAGCAACCACATGTGGTAATAAAGTGCTATTTGTTGAATTAACTGAATCCTTCCAACACACGGTGAAGTTAGGCAACAACACCAGAATGGAAATATCAAGGAAAGGTAAAATCAACCTAGAAGTAGAAGGAGTCAACTGCATCATTGGTGATGTATTTTATGTGTCAGAATTGAAAAACAATCTCTTAAGCATAGGACAACTACAAGAGAAAGGCTTAGCAATACTCATTCAATCTGAGAAATGCAAGATATATCATCCACACAAAGGAATTATTATTCAATCCGAGATGACAACTAATCGGATGTTTATCTTAACAATAAGAATTCAACCAACCACACCTAATCCTAACTTAGAAATATGTTTCAACATAACAACCCAAGATGTTACTCATCTCTGACATTGCATATTTGGTCATATCAGTAACATAGGACTGCAAACCCTGCAATAAAAGAAAATGGTTCATGGGTTACCAGATTTCATAGCCTCAGATGCTTTATGTGTTGATTGCCTAAAAGGCAAACAACATCGAGAACCTATGCCAAAAAATAGCACTTAGAGAGCAACTCAGAAGCTAGAACTCATTCATGCTGATTTATGTGGCCTAATTTCCCTAAAATCGAATAGTGGAAAGAAGTATGTGTTATGTTTAATTAATGATTATAGTCGAAAAGCTTAGTCTTATTTTTTGAATAAGAAGTCAGAGACACTTGCTACTTTTAAGATCTTCAAAGCACTCATTGAAAAAGAAACTGGCCTATTCATCAAATGTTTGCGTACAGACTGAGGAGGAGATTTCACATCAAGAGAATTCACCAACTTCTGCAAGGAAAATGGAATCAGAAGATAGTTAACAACTGCATGCACTCCTCAGTAGAATGGAGTGATAGAAAGAAAGAATTGCACGATAATGAATTCAGTAAGATGCATGCTATCTGAGAAGGGAATTCCAAAAACTTTCTGGCACAAAGCAGTGAAGTGGGTTGTGTATGTGCTAAACAGCTACCCCACAGCAGCTTTGAAGGACACAACACCAGAAGCAACTTGGAGTAGTGTCAAGCCATCAGTTAAACATATGAGAGTCTTTGGATGCATATGTCATGTGCATATACCTAATGCAAAGAGAACAAAGCTGGAGAATAAAAGCACAAGTGGTTTTTTCTTGGGGATAATTACCAGTATAGATGTTTTATTTGAAGAGAAAAGACAATGGGATTGGAATATACCTTATGAACAATAAGCACTAGATACCTTAGAATGGGGAGACAGTTAGGATGACATACTTGAGGTTCCAAATGACAACGAAGAAGAAAATGTTGTTGTAACAATTGAAGATAATGCAGGTATGAATCTAGCTGTGACAATTGAAAATCCAGTGGTAACTCATTCAAATACAAAAGAAGAAGAACAAAATAGGAGGCCACCATTTTGTATGGAGGATTACGTGAGTGAAAAAGGATTCTCAGGAAGTGAAACCGATGAAAATTTCACATGCTTTGCTCATCTTGCACAGGCAGATCCCAAATGTTTTGAAGAATTTGTGAAGAATGAAGATTAGGTGGAAGTAATGAAGTCTGAAATGAACTTCATAACAAGAAATGAAACATGGTTTCTCACTGATTTACCTAAGGGAGCAAAACGAATTAGAGTCAAGTGGGTCTACAAGACAAAACTAAATGAACATGGACAGATAGAAAAGTATAAAGCTCGATTGGTTGCTAAAGGATATGTGCAAGAATAAGGGATTGATTATTCAAAAGTCTAAACACCAATGGCATGGATGGACATGATCAGAATCATTCTTGCTCTCGCTGCCCATAAAAGTTGGAAGGTGTATCAACTTGATGTTAAATCTGCCTTCTTGCATGGTGAATTGATGGAAGATGTCTATGTAAAGCAACCAAAAGTTTTTGAGAATAAAGATGAGCCCAGCAATGTCTACAAACTAAGAAAGGCCTTATATGGACTAAAACAAGCTCATCGAGCTTGGTTTAGTCGTATTGAAACCTATTTCTTAAGGGAAGGATTTGAGAACTGCCCAAGTGAGCAGACACACTTCATCAAAACCAATACCCAAGGTAACTTGTTAATTGTTAGTTTGTATGTAGATGACTTAATTTACACTGGGGATAATGATGACATGCTAAGAAAGTTCAGGTACTCAATGATGAAAGAGTTTGACATGAAAAATTTAAGAAGAATAAGATACTTTCTGGAAATAGAAGTACGAAAACTGTAGGATGGTATCTTTATCAACCAAAGGAAATACACAATGGAGGTACTCAGTAGGTTTCACATGGAAAAAAGCAATGCAGTACTAAATCCTTTAGTTCCAGGGTTCAAAATTTCAAAGGATGAGAATGGAAATAGAATAGATGATACGAAAAATAAACAACTTTTTGGGAGCTTAATGTATTTAACCTCCACTCGTCAAAACCTAGTATACACAATAAGTCTCATTTCTAGGTACATGTCTCAACCTACAGAACTTCATCTAATGGCTGTAAAAATAATGTTAAGATATGTGAAAAGGATTGTTAACTTTGATATTTTGTACAAGAAGGAGGCCAATGGTGGTTTGACTGCATACACTGATAGTGATTATGTAGGATGCTTGGAAGACATGAAGAACACTTCAGGTTATACATTCATAATGAGCTTAAGGGCAATGGCGTGATAGCGTGATAGCGTGATCATCTAAGAAGCAGCCAATTGTAACCCTATTCAGGCAAAATTTTTGGCAATTGTGTTAAAGTCCCATATCGATTAGGGATCGCGCCCACGCTGCGCATATAAACAAGGGCAGTCCTCCATCTCAAAACCTAGGTTTTGAGATGGAGTTAGGCCCAAATTTAACATGGTATCAGAGCAGGTTACCCGATCGGTGCAGTTGTTTCGCCACTGGTGAGTGATACATTCCGCCACTTGGGTTTCATAAGCTCAACATCCCCGTCGATCTCAAGGGACGGAGACCGCTGCCGATGTGAAGTGTTAAAGTCCCACATCGACTAGATGGAGGAGCATCCTTGTTTATATGCGCGCGTGGGCGCGATCCCTGGTCGATGTGGGACTTTAACACTCCCCTCACACGGCGTGGTCTGTCCTCGAGACCGACGGGGATGTTGAGCTATGGAACCCAGTGGCGGAATCATCACCAGGTGGCGAAACAATCGAACCGACCGGATAACCTCGCTTCCGATCTGTGTTAAATTTAAGCTACCATCTCAAAACCCGGGTTTTGAGATGACCGCTCACTTATTTATATCTTGTGACGTGGTAGCGATCCCTAATCGATATGAGACTTTAACAAATTGTAGCATGTGCATGTCAATTAATATAGATGAAAAGAATTCTAAAAATGTTTGGTTATGAAGGTGATAAATGCACAACTATTTTCTGTAACAACAGCTCAACTATTCATTTATCTAAACATACAATAATACATGGGAGAAGTAAATATATTGAAATTCGTTTCCATTTCTTAAGAGAATTGTCCAAAGAAAGAGTGGTCTAACTAATTCATTGTGGTTTACGGGAGCAAATTGTAGATATTCTAATAAAATCATTAAAGTTGGAGCAATTCCAAAAACTTCGAAGTCTATTGAGAGTACGTGAGTCATCAAAAATAAACTAAGTTATGCTGCTGAGTTTAAGGAAAGGTATGTTAGAATTAGAGGTCCTTAAAACTAGGAAATTTGTTGTTTTCTGTTAATAAAACCGCCTGATTCTCTAGTAATCAGTTAGTGTTGAAGCGTTCATGTTCAGTTACCACGTTTGTAGCTACAAACGTGGGTTGCGCATCGTTATCCTTTCAATTTCTGTAATAATTTTATATAATCAAGTTATATCATTAATAAAGTGGGAAATTTTAAGGAGTTCTTGTTTAATCTCTCTCGGCTTTAACACAATAAACCTAAGGAAATGAAGTCATGATGCTTAAGGCCTTACCCATCACTTTTCCCCTGCATAATAGAAACAATATCACCCATGAAAAAAATAAGGAACATAACATCAATATTTTTGCATAAAAGAGAAACTTGGAAGAAACAGATAAACTAGGAAGGTTTTTTGGGCTCAGGAAGGTGGGTCGTTGGCTGTGAAGTCGGTGGAATCGGCGGCTGCAGAAAACGGTGAAGATGAGGGAGACGAGACTAGTGTGTGGAAGAAAACTCACCTCTGACAAGTCACGGATTTAATATTTTCATCGAGGGAAGACATGGGAGACGAGACTATTGCGTGGAAAAAAACTCTCCTCTGACAAGTCACGGATTTAATATTTTCCTCTGAAGTCATAGATTCTATTTTCTTAGAGACGACAGCCAATAGTATTAAAGCTAATAATAACTGTTAGTATATTATGATTATTGAAAACTACAATGAAAGTTTTACTAAATTTTCTTTTTCTTTTGCACGTATTGGATTTTATAAATGATTAAGCTAAAAACTGAAATTTGGCTTCTTCTTCTTTTTTCATAAATGTTAAGAAAAATGTAATCTACCATTCTAAAAAAATTTCATAATTTTATGAACATAAGTATTTCTTTTATCTTTTAAAATTAAAATCTTCAAAAAATCATAAAAATTAAAAATTCAACAAAAATAATTGTTTCTTGTTGGAGAATATTATTTTTATTGTGCGTGATCTATTGACCACGTAATATTAAATTTGATAAGGTAAAAATATAAAGATCATAAGAAAATATTATTTTTAAATATTAATGTGTTTCATAAAAATAGACATTTACGTGTGTACAACAATCATGGGTATGAAAAGCCTCCCACGTAATGTCTATATAGAGCGTTCAAGGTATGTTATGACATATAAATTTTAATCACAACCAAGACATGTCGTGACAACCACATATTAACCACTATCAAAACAATTATGTCCAACATACCAAAAGCATAATAATGTCAAAATATAAAATTTTGATGAGATTTTTTGTAAACACGTTAAGAAAAGTATAATTTATTATTCTAAAAATTTTCATAAATTTATATATATATATATAAAGATTTTTTATTTTTTGAAGTCTAAATCTTTGAAAAATCATAAAAAAATTATAAATTCTACAAAAACGATTCGTTCTCTTTTGAGAACATTCTTTTCATTATCTATAATTTATTGATAATAAAATATAAATAAAGTAAAAAAATATTATTTTTAAATATCAATTTGTGCACGTCTACCATGACGAAGGTATATGCCTTTATCTTTCTCAAATGATCATAATAACCGTACTATGTTTAATAGTGTTAGGATGAGTTTTTTTTACCTCAATATTGAGCGAATTTTTATGAATAACAAGTTTGAGTTTGAGACTTGTTTAAATAACATAATTGACCATGACCACATATGGCATTCATATGTACCAATAACATGTAAACCATTGGGTATAATCATATTTTATGTATTTATATCATAATCAGTTTTTTTAGACTAAAGGAAGAAACTTAGCATTATGGGCAACAAGATTATATATGATACTAATTTAAATAACATATCCACCAACAATGAACAAGGCATATGATGTAGTACATATGCCCACCATCACTAAGGTATGTCAAGCCAAGCCATACTATGTCACACACATATGCCCAGAAAAGGGGAGAATTATTCACACCTCTTCTCTTAGTTCTTATGTGTCATATTATTACTTGATTGATATGAATGAATGCACTTCATTATTTCTCTCTATACTTCACTTATTTTTATGTAAATTAAATTAATATATAGTAAGACTTCCAAGCCATGTTATTGTGTGCTTGTTTACGTTGTTTTAACTACATACAAGCTTCCCTAATTTAAGTGAAAATCGATTCGTAAGATCATAGGATAGTTTCACTATGGGGTCTAGGATATCAATGTTGTTAGGATTTAGTTTGAATTTTAGAGAAATAACTTAGAGAAAAGTCAGAGCAAATGGTGAAATATATGTATTTTTTAGGACATCCATATATTTATAGGATTTTACATGTACAGGTGTCGATTACATACGATAGACACATAAGAGTACTTCAGAAAGGGCATAAGAGTAAAATAAGTACGCTTTTAGATTGGGGTCAACCACCCAAGGCTTGGTCAGGTGAATGCCCTGATGTATACAATAGATGTGAAATTATCACTGGCTTGGGTGTCACTTGCCTTGAGATGTCTCTTAGTCAATCCATACATCTAAACATCAAGTCCCCCTACTCTTTCAGCTTGAGCTCAAAGAGTAAAACTCAAGCAACAGATCTAAATCATTGAGCTCTCCTAATAAATGCATGTCATTTGATTGTAGAGATAAATTTTGGGGCCTTTATATAAAAACGTGTTTAGGCATAGACTTCATCATTTCGTGCACATCAGTTAAAAAATAAGAGAAAAAATGCTTAATGTAGAGATGAAAGAGTAAAACTTAGGCAACATATCAGAATCATTGAGCTCCCCTAATAAATGCATGTTAGTTAATTAGAGAGAGAAATTTTAGGGGCTCTATATAAAGAGGTGCCTAGGTCGACACTTATCCATAATTTCCTACACATTAGACAAAAAAAAGAGAAAAAAACACTTTTTTTAGCTCAGACATAGCCGTAAAATAAGTTTAGTTTGATGTTAAGAAATTAGCACAACATATAACTTTGTGTTCGAGTTTTAAGAGTTTAGCACTTCAATTTTAACACTTTTGTGCTTTCTTTTCAAGTTGGTGTTTAAAGAATCATCTTCCTTTCTTATTTCAAACTCAACCCTAGGTAATCTCTCTTTCTTGTGTCTTAACCCCTCCTTTATATTTTGTATTTTTTTTGTAGCCATCATGCATAGAGAATATACCTCTAGATTAGGCTCTTGGAAAAGCCCTTAATATCCCACCATCATTGATGGCATAAGGTCCTCTACTGACGCACGCTCTTCAAGCGATGAAGGGCAATCTCAATCTCATCCTTATACCTTTTCCCCCTCTCAAGCCTTTCCTACTATTAGGCTAAATATACCCTAGACTAGGGATGGGAAAAAAAACCGCGGATTCGGTTATCCGCGGTTATCCGAACCGACGGTTCGGTTTTTAACCGGTAAATTTCGGGAACGGGGACGGTTTCGGAGAAAAACCGAATATGAAACAACGGTTACGGTTCGGTTACAGTTATACTAAAAACCGTACCCATCCGTACCCGAAATTAATTAGATTTAATTAATTAAATTATATATTAAATTATAAATAAAAAATTAATTATATATATTTAATAAATTAAATATATATATATATTTCGGTTTTTTTTTTTTTGGTTTTTTTCGTAACCGTCCTGAACCGTTACCCGCGGGTAAAAAACCGTCCCCGAACCGTAACGGTTTTTGAGCGGTTTCGGTTATAGGTTTTAAAATTCGGTTCGGGGACGGTTATATCAAAAACCGTCCCCGCCCGTCCCCGTGCCCATTCCTACCCTAGACATAAATCTCAATGGTTAAGACTTGGAAAAATATGGACAGGAATATAAGGGTTGGTTGGCCAAAGTTGATACCAATGGCTTATCACCACTAGACGAGGAGAGGTTGAGGAAAATGTATAATATTCTCTTTTAAGTGGACTTAATTATTCCAATGCCAAGGAATCTCCCCCAATTGGGTGGATGGTCTTTCATGAGAAGGTTTTATAGTTGGGTCCAGGTTCCCCTTATACACTTTTATTAGGAGGATTCTAGAAAGAACTCAGCTCGCACTGGGTCAATTGATGCCCAATAATTGGAGGTACTTGTACTACCATATAGTGATATACCAAGAGCTCAACGTGGATTTGGAGATGCCCGAGTTTAACAAAGCCTACATCCTGAAACAAAACCTCATAGACCCGAGATGGGTATACATGTTTATGAAGAAGGATAGAGGTATAAATATGGCCCTTCTTGAGAATGGGAAGAATTGGAAGGAATATTTCTTCTATGTCACAGGTCGATAAGAGTCTCAAACCAATAACACCAATTTGATTAGGAGCACCTGGAATGATACTAAGGTCATGATAAATAATATGGGTTCCTTTATAATGGCTTTATTGTCGGATGCAAAGCAACATCTGGCTAACATCTGGAACTATATCTTTATGAGAAGACCCCCTTTAAGGCATATTTTGAATACCCTGCATTTTTTTGCATGCAATTTGGGGAGATATGGTTCAGTGGAGCCCCTTATCCAGATTATTCGTAAGCCTCGGTGCCCCCCTCAAGTGCAAGACCCCTCCCACAAATTATTGGGGTAGGTTGAAAGTGGTCCCCAATGATGGTGAACTAACCCTTATACTTGGAAATTTATATATTATTTTTTTGATTGATGGGACCTCATTATTTCTTTGAACTAACCATGAGCATATTTTGTACAATATGCCAACTTGGTGAGCCAATAGTAACCCTGTGTCATAATATGTTGAAACATCCTTCTACCCCTTCAATAAGAACTACACTCCCCCTCATGTGCTTCAAACATCAATCTTCTAGTTCCCTCTTTGGCTATGTAGAAGAGCTCGGGTCTGAGCATGGTCCTTCTATATAGCCTACCAACCTTTTTTATTTCTTTTCCAAGTTTGGGATCCACGAGCAAGTGTTTTTGTTTTCGATAAGAAATCATAGATTGGAGTGAACCATAAGTGAGTGGAGGCATCCATAACACTAACTATTATTTTAACTTCTTCTAGACATGCCTCTATGAATATCATAAATTACACTACTCAGCCAAGGCTGGCTTTAAGCACAAAGCCAACATGGCTTGTGCATCCACATGACCATTCTCAATTGGGGCTATTTGCTTGATCTCAAACTTGGAAAATTTGGAACACTCTTGTTTTAACCTATCTAATTACCCATTCCTTCATCTTTCCATCCCTAGCTTCAAATATTCCTAAGAACTAGTTAACCACTAATCTCGAGTATAGTCACTTCATATTCAGCAACATTATTGGTTGCTTGAAAATCAAGTCTGATCATATACTAGATATAGTTTTCATCGTGATCCACTATGACCACCCCTAGTCTAACACCATTGAAGTTGTATACCTCATCTACAAATACTTATCAGGGAGCTCCATCTTTTTGGTTAACCATATATACTTCTTATTCCCCATCATTATTGATGACCTATAGTGTCTCATTGAAATCCATCACAAACTCAGCTACTACTTTCCCTTTTATAGCTATTCTAGCCATGTATTTAATTTCATATTCCCTCAACTTTATAGCAATCTGTGGAAACCTTTCGGCCACCTCTGGCCTCACCAAAACGCTTTTAAATGAATGAAATATGAGTAACATCACAGCGTGATAGCCAAACTAATGTTTGAGCTTTCGTGCACTAACTTTGAGACGAAGGCCAACTTTTCAATGGTTGGGTATTTGCTTTGAGCATCCATCAAGATTTGGCTAACATAGTAAATAGGGTGTTGGATCTTGTCTCTTTTGGGTAAGAGCATGGAACAAAAATTTTTAAGTGCTACATCCAAATACAAATAAGGAATCTTGTTTGGGATAAGGCTGACCAAGACATAAGGATTACACACAGTATTTATTGATTTCCACAAAGGCTCTATCATAATCCTCGTCCCAAAAGACTGATGTGTTTTTCTTAGGATTTTGAAGAAGAGCATACATTTGTCCGTGTATTTTGAGATGAATCTTTTTAGCGTCACTATTCTTTTGTTCAACTATTGGATTCCCTTAAGGCTGGTAAATGGCTTCATGTTCACCAAAGCTTGTATCTTGTCTGGGTTGGCCTCAATCCCTCTAGTCGATACAAGGTATCTCAAGAATCTTCCTACAACAACACCAATGATACACTTGTTGAAGTTAAGTCTCATATCGTTCCTTTGAATTACTAAAAACACCTCCTTTAGGTCCTTGAAGTGGTCTAGGGTTTGAACTAATTTCACCACCATGTCATCTACATAAGGCTCCAGATTCCTTCCTCATTATTTTTTGAACATTCTGTTAACTAGACGTTGATATGTAGCACATGTGTTTTTCAATCTCAATGGAAACCTAGTATAATAGACCGTATTTTCTTTAGTATGAAAGATGTTTTCTCCTCATCTTTGGGATGCATTCTGAATTGGTGGTACCCAAAGTATGCATCTAAGAAGCTTATTATCCTAAACCCAGCAGAAGCATCTACCAGTTGATTAATACTTAGAAGGGGGAAGCAATCTTTTGGGACATGCCTAATTTAGATTTGTGAAGGCCACACATATATGAGGTGAACCACATGCCTTCTTTAACAGTATCGCATTTGATAACTATGAAGGATAGTTGACCCCCCTTATAATCCCAACTTCCCTAAGGGTAATAACTTGGTGCTCGATTACTTCATTCTTTTTCTCTTAGAATTTTTTTCTTTACTCTAGCCTTCAGGTTGATGATTGGTTGGTGTGTTATGACTTTTGGGGCAATTCCAGGCACGTCTGTTAGGGTCCATTCAAAGATTTCAGTGTTTGACTTTAAGACTTGAGAAGGGTTTCCCTTCCATTTATTGGACGATCTTTTACCTTATTTAGATTGACAAAAATTGCCAACATTTTACCACCTGGTCTTCTTTGAAGGAGACCCCTCTGTGATTGCTACTATGAGCAACCTTTTTCATTGTGCTATTATAGTAACTTTTGGCTTTTTCCTAGTCTCCATTTATCTCATTTAGGCCATCTTCAGTAAGGAATTTCATTACCTGATGAAAGGTGGATGGGACTGCCCTTATTTTATATATCCATGGCCTACTTAAGATGGCATTATAGTGGACTAGGACATCGATGACTATGAAATTGGTCATTAATATCATCCTTTGCTAGAACGGGCAACACTATTGTTCCTTTTGAATAGGTGGCACTATTATTGAACCTTATTAGGGAGAGCTCTACCTTAAAAATATCTAATTCCTTCTCTCGCAAACCTTTTGTGTGCATTATTTGAGACTTCTTTAAGCACAAGCCCTTCATGTATGATGTGTATAGTCATGATGTTGGGCTCTTTGTAGTACTCAATTTCACTACTCGATGGGTTCGTCGATCCTGGTACCTCTCACATGTTCTAACGATTTCTTTGTTCTTCATTTCTTGTGATGTGGTCCTTCAGATATCCCTTTACTAATAACTCATCTAACTCTTTTTTGAGGTGTTTACATTCTCTCATTTTATGGTCCATATATTTATGGAAGGCACACCATTTAGATGTGTCTATAAGCGGGGATTTCATCTTTGGTAGCCATCTGACATTAGGTTCCTCATCCATCCTCATTACAGCCTAGGTTAGGTCTACTCTTAAATGAGTCCCTTTAAAAGGAGAAAGTAGATTCCCCCAAGGTCCTCTATTCCTTGACCATTGTATGACTCTCCTATTATTTGGTAAAAAACGTTTATTTTTGTTGCTTTGATGTGCCATATTTGGGCTTATCCTTCTCTTTTCTTTATCTGGTACCACCTCTATGTTAGCTCAATAGCCTTTTTCTATACCCAACTCTCTCTCGAGATTGATAAATTTTCTTGCCTCTCCATATGCTTCTTCCAAAGTACAAGGAACTATTTTGGTTAGTTCCACAAATAAATTAGAGTTTTTTAAGAGACCTTGCATGAAAGCCTCTATAGCAATAGAGCTAGGACAATTGGAGATCTTCAACTTTTCATTCCATAACAGTTTCATATACACCTCTATGGACTCACCTCTGTCTTAAATAATTGAGAAGAGGTGATGTGACTCTTTTCTCAAGGGCTTATTGCATGCATAATTTGTGATGAATAATCTGGCGAGCTATGAAAATGAGGTAATTGAAGAAGTTATTGAACCACTTTTGTGCACCTTTGTAGAGGGTGGCAACAAACAATTCACACATTATAGAATCTCTCTTTCCTTGAGTGAGGCACATAAGAGCCATGGATGTCTTGAAGTATTACACATGTGTCATAGGGTCTATGGTTCTAAAATAATCGAGGCATTAAGTAGCATTAAACTTGGCTGGTGACTCATTCTATCTCATTGAAAAATTAGGCACATAATTTTTTACAATCTCTATCTACATCATAAAGGACCTTTCCCTTCTCGTGCCTCTCATTGGTCACCTTTAGAGCTTCATCTTCTTTTTTATTGGCCTTTTTCAAAGCTAGAAATTAAGCCTCCCAATTTTTTCTTTCCTGAATCCATTACTCATTTCTAGGTCTTGTAGAGCTAAAAGAGGGTTCCCTTCGACCTCATGCTCAGCTTGGGTAGGTTTAGGCAAGGCCCATTCTCGTATGTTTTTATCAATTGGGCATGTTTCTCGATCATTAAAGGCTCATCCTTCTGACTGAAGCATAGTGACCTATTTTCTCTCCTTGTCTCCTTGAGTTCCCTCCTTAACTTGAGAAGTTGGTGAGCTAACTCTCGATGAATGTTAGTCGCTGCTCTAGTCTCGTCATGTGTTGGCAAAGTGTTCTCCTGTATCATCGTTGCCTTTTCGTTAGCTAGACTCAGCCATCCTTTAGCATATGTTCCTACCAAAATATTATAGAACAAGTGATCATGACTTTCAAATGTAGCTTATATACAGAGTGATTTTGATCTTCCAAGTTTCTCTCAAAGCTTAGAGTGAATCCTGTAAAATGCGGGGTGAGAAACTTAAGCTGATCTAAAAATCTAAGCCTTATGGTAGGTGCCAAAATGTTGGGATTTAGTCCAAATTTTAGAGAGAAAAGTTATAAAAATGGTGGAATGTGTGTAATCTTAGGGTATCCATATATTTATAAGATTTTACATGTACAGGTGTTGATTATATAGGATGGACACATAAAGTATGTCAAAATAATCATAAGATTAAAATAAGTACGCTTATAGATCGGGGTCAACCATCCAAGGATTGGTTAGGTGAATGCGCCGATGTACACAATAGATGTGATATTGTCATTGGCTTGGACTCTCACTTGGATCCTACTATCGCTTGGTCAATCCATACATCCAAACAAATGCTTTTTTTTTTTACTTTATTCTTATGAGTGCCATGTAATGAGAAATAAGTGTTACCACACAAAATGCCAATGGGGGAGTTTGTAAGGGCTATAATTTTATGCTATTTTTGTAGAAAAATGTTAGCTTGTAAACTTATTTATAAGATTTTTATCAAATCTATCAAGTAAAATTGAAGAAATGTTAGAGTTTTGAATAGTCATACTTCAGACATATTTTTTATAACTACCACACAAGATTGCACTCGTTTTATTCACTAGCGCATTTTCACAACATGAATAAAGATAATATTCATCATATTGTAATTACAATGCTCGAATGACTCATATTCAGGTACTGTTACATACATATTTAAGTGCATTTAATATAGACTTTTGGTTGAATCAATTCTAATATTGTATGATGGAGTTTTAAGCCTTTTTTAGAAAGAGGGATCAATCCTACTAGTAGATGGATCGATCCCACACTGGATCAATCTCTAAACAATCCTCAATCAATCATGTCAAATCGCGTAACTTTAAAAAAATGAGTCTAGAGAGAAGGACTGATCCCCACATGAGAAAAATCGATCCTCTATTTTCATTGAATAACTTTATTATGAAAATTGTTTAATTTTATCTTGTTTTATGAATTTTTTAATCCCAGACAGCTGCCAAATTTCTATTATATTTTCCATATCATATGAGTGACATTTTTCTATCTAGATTTTCTTTAAATACATCACTTGTTTCTTATAATTTACATACAAAACGAAAAAGGAATTTTAAAAAGCATAAAATATGTACAATTAGATCTCTTCATCCTTTTGCTTTCTTTTATTTAGGTTGAGCTTCTTTATCTTATTTAATATATTCTTATAATTATACTAGCATAAACCTAAGCTTGCTCATTGATTTTGAACCTTTGATTTCATGTGATTATGTTAGTATACATCTGAGTCTATTTATTGAATTTGTGTTTAATTAAAGTTCTAGAATTCGCTAGTTAATTTGATTTATTTTATTCATATTTTAGATCATTTAGTTAAGATTATTTATTATTAAATCTGTACTTAAAAACACATGAAAAGTTGTGATTTTTATGCTAATCATGTTTGCAGGTTGATTCATGATCGTGTTTGATTAGTAAGGAACTAATTAGAACCTTGGTCTAGATACCGCTCCTGCTAGTCTTGAAAATTGTGAAAATAGAGTAGAGACTAATAGGTAGGATACATTAGGGCATTATCCAAGGGAGAATAACATAAGACCAAGTTTGCACTTGTATATTTGTCTTTCATAGTTAAAAGGTTATGTGGTTCGATGGATCAATGTTTTTATCTTTGGTCATGGTTGTGGTATAGGTTGTTTCTACTTAAAAATCTTGTGTTTCATTTACCTATTTTTGTATTTAATTTTGATACGCAATTACTTGTTTGGCTATTATGATTAGGTTACGAAATTATAATTTGATAAAATTTAAAATAACTTTTCACTCCCTTTTAGGCTTATTAGGTTCGCTTAGAACTTTCAATGTGCCACATGTCACATGGAATAAACACATGGCCATATTTCACATTTGTATCATGTGAAACAAACACACATTGCCAAGAAGGTAGGCACACATATGGCCACCAATAACCAATCAATCTCATCTTAGCCTTTGGACATGGTTGAGTGATAAGGTGTTATCATCAACCATATGGTGTATGTGGCATGTTCATGGTAAGAAATAATGGCTTGTGTGCATGTTGAGGCAAATGGCATATACACTTATGGTAATTGTGGCTTTTTTGGGCGTTGTATAAATCTTCTAATGCATATGGGGATAACAAAAAAAGGGAGGGATGAATCTTAGTAGATAGGGACAAAAAGGCCATTATATCACTCATAATGCCATATCACATATTTGAGTTATCTGTGCAAAGGATTCTATTAGTCACTTGATGGAAATTACAATTCATGACAGTCCTTACAACTAGTCCACTATGACAGCTTCACCGATGGCATGTGCCTTTAGGGACCAAGGCCCCTACTACATGTCGACAAACAGGTAGCAAGTGCACGGATCATTTCTAGCTTGAATTCTGACTTTGAGGCATTTAGTTATAATCCAATGCATGATAGTTTACGCCACTGGCTTTTCAGTGAAGCACAATGACTAATTATGTAAATCAACATCTCATTTTACAACCAAACATATGATTATATAAAATTATACAATCAAGATCTTCATTACTATGTATCAAACATATCCTTACTATTTTGTTTCAAAACATATAGTGATGTAAATAACTAAATTTAGATTAAGGGTAGGTGCAGTCGGTTTTGTCGTTATTAGCCTACTTTATAAGACGACCTATCCTTGAAATTTTTGAAAAATTTAATCTTAATAGACCTATAATCCCCAAAAGGGACCTTCAAAAATCATATTCTAGAACTAAGAATACATCTTAGATCTTATTTGTACGTTGTTATTTAAAATATTGAACAAATAACATACTTAAATTTATAATCACAAAATAATATCTTTTATTTTCACCTCATATATTTTTCTTATTAAAAAGATCTAATATATCATTTTATTTTGAATATAATATAATTGTACCACATTCAATATCATTGAGGCGTTGTTTTTGTTATTATAAGTTTTATGGATTTTATTTTTTTTTGTAACTTCTCAAAATTATATAAATTTGAAAAAATTAAAATTGCCTAAAAATTAAAGATTTTAGAATGTGTACCAAATTCAAAATCATTGTAGATAGCCACCCATGAGAATGAAGGTCATGAAAGTGGTTGAAACTTGAAAATAAATCAGGTAAGAAACTTCGTGCAAACTAACTAAGTAAAATTTGTTAAAACATATGTATCTCCTTCAAAAAGAAAAAAAAAAGATGTTTATTGAACATGGAAATAGTTTTAAGAAAATAAAATTTTCATTCATTGAAATTAACTTAACATAGTTAAATTTAAAAATTAAAATTTAGACAAAAATTTTGTTTACCTGATAATTATTTTAATAAAAATATAAATATATTAATTAATATATATAAATATTATAAATATATATAATACATTTATAATAGAAATATATTGGCTAGTTTTTTATCAGTTTAATAAATGTACCTGTTAGTCAATGATTATATCAGTTTTCTAAATTTGAAGTTCTAAACCATATCCACGTACCTCTTTTTTTTTTTTGTTTTCTAAATTTTGAAGTTCTATACCATATCCACTACCTCTCTCTTTTCTCTTGTTCCAGAAAGAGCCTATAAATAGTGGCGGTTGTGGCTCCAATCTCTGCGTAAATTTTCTCAAACATTTCCAGATCATATAGAGTACTGTGTAGTGCTAACTGCTAAAAACAATATTATATATATATGGTAAGAGTGAAAGAAATGAAGGGTTTCCTTTTCCTAGTTGCTATAACACTTGTATTGTTACAGCTAGAGACCTTGCTGAGCATTATGCCGCTTACAACAACAATAAATTCCTTAGAATGTAATAATATTGATTTATAGATATACATTTATGTAGATACAAATTCTATAGATACATTTATACAAATACATAAGAAAAGGTTCTTTATTGATTCAAAAGTTGTACCTACGGGATAGGGATAGAGAAAGAGAAAAAATACCGAAGATTTTACATAGTATTTACTTTTGGTCGAAAAATCAATCTAATTTATTTTCTACATTTCGCTCAATAAAAAAATGAGTCAAATTCTAAAGGATCAACCCTATGGCACTTAAGAAACGATGAAAATGAATAAAATGAAAAAAAATGGGAAAATAAGAAAAAAAATACGTAAAATAGAAGAATCTAAATTCCAAATGAATGAAAACGTGATTGAATTGGTACTAAATACTCTTCGGAACGAAGTGGAACAAGAGAAAAGATTCTCGAATGAGTAAAATGATCCAATGACTTCAAAAGAATTGAACACATGAGATTTATAATTATGTAGAGTGACATGTATTATTAATATTTTTCCTATTTTTTAAGACTTTCATTTTTATTCATCATTATTCACGAATAATGTTGACATAGTTTTAAAAGAGTAAATTTAAGTATTGAAGGAAATAAGATTATCTACTTATCGTAAGCAATAGAATTGTTCCTATAATAATATATTAATTGTACCATATACAAATGTAACCCCTCCAAACATATTACACTCACTGTGTTATCCATATTAATTAATGAAAGTTAAACTAATATTTGAATTAATAGAAAATAAATGCATTAATTGAATGACCTTCAAAAGCTATTTTAATAAGGGCGTGGATCATCCGTTGATTAAATCTTCTATTGAACTGAGTATCCCATTCATTAATTTTCTTAAAAATTAATCTAAGTCTTTTAAATGCCATATCAATGTGTCATGAAATAAATATTTTTAAGATGAGAGAGAGAGAGAGTATTATAAGGTTAGCATAGATCATGAAATAATGCATTATCTGTTCAAATCTTTCTAACTGTAAAAGATACTGGCCTGAACCGGATGGAAAGTACACTAGTAATGGGTTTGAAGGTTCATCCATGATGGGTTAATGGTGTCCAGGCAACTTCAATTGATTATGAACAAGCAAAATAATAAAATAAAATAAATAAATAAGATATACTATATGGATGATAAATGTAAGATGCAGCAGTTATTAAGTATGAAATTTAAAAACCCAAATGGGCGTCTCCTAAAACGGCAAGCATTTACTGGTTGAATGTGACATATATGGCCATTAATATGTCCTTGCAAAAATAAATAATTGTACTTGCTGGTGATATCAAAGCTATTTGGGAAATTAATGGAAATTATATTATATTACTTCTACTACAATATTACATAGAACATAGTACTATAATACTTTAAACTTATTCTATATAGCCAAATAAATAAATTACAAGTCACTTCATTAATTTCTTTTATTTTAAATAATTACTATTCCTAATGTTTAACTGTAAATTTCTTATCTGAACTTAACCCAAAACGAAATAACTAGCAAGTTCCATCGAACATGTATGCAAGTTCTCAAAAGAAATTGATAAACAAATGGAGCTACAGAAACTTCCTCCACATATTCCAGTTCCACATACCCACCAACTGAATAAGAAGGGTAAAGGGAAAACAACAATGAAAAGCAACAAGTCAAAACAATGAGGTACAAATCCTGCATCAAACAGGTACATACATGAATACCGTACAAAATCAACTTTTAAAAAAAATAATTAAAACCTCATTATGACCTGTTGGGTCAACTCAGAACCCTATAAACGTGCCCAAAACAGCGTATCTCTCACGCTCCATTCAAAGTCTTCTTCAATCTATACCCTGAATTGAACTTTTTCGTTCTTTTTCTCACCTTCCATGATCATATCATCCAAGTCAAAAAAAAGTACCAACTTTCATTCATACAGTTATTTTCCCAACATTGAATGTCACTTTCTGCTAGCCTTTCTCTAACAAAGAGGGCCCCACAAAACATTCACCTTCAGAATTCATTCATTCATTCGTCTTCATGATCTTGTGCGCCAAAGTCCCACAAGTGCAATGTCCTACCACCCGAACACGCAGCGACATGTCGTTCGTCAGCTACTAAAGCACTTGCCTCCCCGATTCTTTCCCTAAAACCATACAGATATTCACCACGCTCTACTTCCCATATCCTTATCACACCCCCAGCGCACATTAACGTGTATCCACGGTTCATACAACCCATTACTCCCCTTTGTGACGCACCCCTCACAGTAAATCTACACAACTCCTCTAACGTATCAAGATTGCGCACACTAGCTAAACCCCTATTGTCCATCATAACATACGCCGTATCATTAACATCAAGCGAAGTAACAGAAATTCCTCTTCTGTACTCTTGCTCACCCAATATCACCCCTTGGTTTCTCAAATCAAATACAATCAACCTCGTACTTGTGCATGCAACGGCAGTTTCATGACTCGTGACACGAATTCGACCAACAAACTCAGTCAAATCTGTGAGCATATGCCAACCCATTACAGCTTCTGGGTCTGTCAACGAACCTCCAACAAATAAAAGTTCTTCGTTAATTCCATCCCATATGTGAAAGGTCCGACCCGGTACACCAGAGTAAAGACCAACCCACCAACGTCCACAGCCAGTGAAATCAACTAAAACCCCATCATTAACCACATCTCCTTCATTGACCCTGCGGATTTGGGTTGTTGACCTGTTAATTAAGCCCACATGAATATCGCCGTCTAATGATGCAAAAGTAAGCCGAAAATTGGAAATGATTATGCCCGAAATTGCTTGAGAGAATTGGCCGAGTTGGTCTCGCTGAAGTGGCCGAAATGTTCGGACGTGAAGATGATCGCTTAAATTGAAGAGTCGAACCGCTCCATCGGAGAAACCACATGCAAGATGAGTGTCTGATAGTGTGAGACATCGACATATGAGACCATCTAGATCCTCGACGTCGGACAAATCGAAATGCAATATACTGTACCTGTACCTACGTATTCGAAAGTTCCTAGCCGTCCGATGCCAGTAGACGTATTCGTCGTGCCATGAGTCTCGTACGAGATGGGTCCGACCCCATATTAGGTTCGTAAGGCGAAGCCATAATAAACCTGATCGAGATACTGCACGCCACGTGGAACACACCTACCCAACAAAAAAGAAAACCATAAGCAAATTTTGAACTATGGGAATGATTTCAGGCTTTAAAATAAACAAAAATAGAAGAATGATAGTTCTAAATATATTCCAAACACTATCATCACCATAAAAGTCAGTCACATCAAAATACACAATTTTAATTAATGGGTACATTGGTCAATTAATACAAAAAATTATGTACCACAAATTAAATCGATTTCTTTGTTTGTTATTTAGAAAAAGAAAAAAAAAATATTCTTTCTTTGTTTTTAATTGTGGCTAGTGCCATAAATTGAATGTCCAAAATGTAAATAAGTAAAAAAAAAAGGAAAGTGAGAAAAAAATAATAATAAAATGATACAATCAGTAGTTCGCAATACAATGTAAAGATAAATAAACAGCACCATAAGCTAACATCACAAAATATAATTAATTTAAAATAAATGTCATAATTTATTTTAGATAATGTTATATAATCACTTAAATTATAAATTTTTTTAGAGCTTTCAACAAAATTATTATAAAAAAAAAATTATATTATTTAAAAAAAATATTTTTATAAAAATAATATATTTTATTCATAGTGAAATTATTTTTAATATTTTTAATTTAAGAAAACAAATGAAAAAATGAACCAATATAAGAAAAATACAATATCCACTCCCTTAATAATTTTATTTTCCCATCATTTATGGGGATTGGTATTTTATAAGAAAAATACTCCAAATTGACCATAAAATCAAGAGGTTTCACTTTAATGTCAACATATGAGGTACCCACCCTCTCCAATCTCCATACAAGCTAGTTGGTATAAAAATGTTTTTTTCCCTCCCTCAATTTTAAAAGTTTAAAAGGGGCTGTCCGTCAATATTATAAAAATTAGGTAGTTAAGGAAAATGTATAACACGATAAATAATAAACTAATGTAAATGTTTTAAATTTTAAAACATCTTGAATCAATATTATGTATAAATACAAGACAAAACAAAACAATATTAAATAGAAATATTTAAATAAAAGATCATATTTATTAATCATTAAGGGTTTACGCACCTGCAACAATATTAGTGATGAAAGTTATTTTTCATTCATCAAATAACTGAATATTAAATAAGAAAGATGAAAATTGTAATCCAATTAATAATTAATAATAATACTAATTATAATTGTTAAATATCGGTTAATTATAAGACAACAATTTTATTTATAAGTTTAATCAATCCTCTAATTTAAAAGTTGATTTTTGTGATTAGAGTTAGGTTATTTTTTTCACCCCATTGATGACATAATACGAGATGTTAAATCATACTTAAGTTAAGAATAAGAATAATACAACATTGGTTAAAGTTTGGATAAACTTTTAATTCACTCAAAAACTAGTAGTTAGGTTGAGAATTAATAACGAGTTTTTAAGTATAATATATCATATAAATTTGTGACGAAGAAAGCATAGATAGATTCCTAATAAATACCAAGTACATAACTAATAAAGAATCAAAATCGTAGCAGAGAGGGACTCAGGCCCCAAGGGTGTTAGATATGGAGTTATATTTATGAGATGTCTGATTACAGACAGAGCAGAAAAAGCTAGAAACTAGAGTGTACAGGAGTAGTAGTAGTAGTAGCAGCTAGTGGCAGTGTTAAGCCAACCGCTATATAGAGCAAGCAAACGGTCATATGTCATCTTTTTAGTACTTTCTATCTTAGTGGCTTGATGATGTGTTGTTGTATGTATAAAAAAATTTAATTTTCATCAGAAAAGATAGTGACAGCTCAAACTTTTAATTGTCAATCTTCTAATAATAGTATTAGAAGAAGATTAGAGCATTAAGAACCGAACAAGTCAAGAAGTGAAGTTTACCCGATTTAATTAAAATAGGTAGGAGGTCAAGAAAGAAACAGAATATAGATTACAGAGAGACATAAGACAGGCATGATAATAAACTGAGAAATAAACCTAAAAAGTAGAATTGTTTCGAAATAGCAAAGAATAATAAATAAATAGGGGACATCGGTTGGAATAAAGACAAAAATAAATGTGGTCCCTAATATAACGTAGACTTTTTACAGTTGCACGTTATATAAACGTAGTTAATTGTATCATTACCCTTTCACACTTTTTTTTTTTTTTAAATCATTATTAATATTTTATACATAAAAATTCTAAAGTTTTAATTCATCCATATATATTTTATGAATCAAGCAAAGATTTAAGTAAAATTATAAAAAATTGTTATAAGAATTGAAAATTTAGCGGATTATAAACAAAAAAAAAATTTATATATAAATTTAATTAATTTGTTTTACCAATAACGCACCTTAACTTATAAAGATATATAGATTTACAAGGCGTGTTTTCCCAAATTATTTTTTCTCTCATTTCAAAGGAATAGTCTACTAACCAAAAAGGTTGCAAAAGCCTGTTTTTCTTTTTTCTTTTTTCTTTTTAAATAATAATAATAATCGAATCTTTTAGCATAGCTTTGACCAAGGATAATCCAAAAGAATATATATATATATAATTTGATAATTATTTTTAAATTTATAAAACAAATTTTAAAATTATAAAAAATCAATTTTAAAAATGTCTATTTTTTATTAATTTGATACTAAAAATTAACAACTTAACCGTAATCATTCATATTCAATTTTATTCAAAATAATTACAATGGTAAAATTTATTTAAAACTTACTGAGAATAAGTTTTGAATAAAATTTTAGAGCTTAAAAACATAAAAACTAATAATTGATTATCAAATAAATAATATTTAAATTTGAAATTAGAAATAGGTTTGAGAGGACTTTTATTTTTTCAAAAAAAAAATTTAAAAACTCAATAATAAGAAACTATAAATTAAAGTAGTTATGAAAAACATCATAAAATTAATTACTAAATTAGGTATAAAAATATGTAAAAAAAAAATTAATTAATTGTAAATTATATTAAAAATATAAGTAACGATAGAAATCCAATATTGAAGATATTTTTATGAATATTAAACAAAAATTGTTAACATAATTACAACTATTTCCATACATTGAGTAAAAAACATAATTAAATCATAAGACATCAAGAAGAGCATCCATAAATTTATAAATCTGTGTACTGAAAGTGTGTAACAGAGAAAACACATCGGGAAAAAAAAAGACGATAAATATCTTATACAGCAAAAGCTTACCATTACTAGCTGTCACTTTTATTTAAATGTTACTCTAGTACTTACCACATATGCAACAAAATAAATGTGATAGAGGATAATTCAAGTATTAAATAACAACATGGAACATGCTCACACATTTTTATCATGTAAGTGACTGAATTATATTTTATAGTAGCATTTAAGTGTTTGTAGGGTTAATCCTTTCATATTTGTTGCTCTAAATAGTTTAGGTATAATTTACTCTTAAGCACACAGGTTAAATAGTGTCCAAAGTGTGACTGTTTAACATTTTCATAATTCATAAATAAATTTAAAAAAGTGAATTTACCTTTACAATTTAGAAACATTTAGTAATTGAAAATATATATATATATAGGCATTTAAATTATTTTACCCAAATTTTGGTGTGACTTTTTCAGACATTATTTTTCAAACATCTCTTCAATTTAATCTAAATTAAGTTTTTCCTTGAAAAAAAAAGTTGATCCATAAAAATTAAAATCAAAATAGACAAATATATATATATATATATATATATATAGGTAAAGTTTCCAAATATACAATAATAAATAGGACCAATTTTTTTTATAAAAAAAAAAGACTAATGAGAACCCTTTTAAAAGTATCTAAATATGTTTTTTTTTTTTAATAGAGGAATATTTATTCTCTTAAAACGAATAAGAAACAGAAGTAGAAACTAAGAAGAAAGCAACAAATTATGAAGGTCTAAACAAAGAAAGACAAAACAAGAGAAAACGAAATAGAAGTCATGAAGTGAGAGATGCGAAAAGACTATTTGTTGTGTATCTGGCTGGTATCACAATGAGGGAGACATGAGTAACTGAACCCAGCATTGGGCTCCATATACTTTTTGGCACTCACCCATATGCTTTGACCAAATTTAGAACAGAGAACTCACCCCCTCCCTCCCTCCATCATCATCAATTAACTGCTAAAGATCTCGTATCCCTTTGAGATTTATTAACATTGTTGCTATATGATTTGAATTTCTCTTTTAATGGTGTGATTTTATTTTATTGGTATGTTATTTATTTTATAAAATATAATAATACAAGTTTTATATTAAATGGTTGATAATTTAAATGAGAAAAAAATAAGATCATTTGTATGTTTTTATTTCTACTTTTTTAGATTTAAATGAATGATTGAAATTTAAAAAGGAAAAATGAGGAGAAAAAAAAAACTAATCCAAAGAGATATGGGGTGAGTGATTGTAGCTAGTGATTTTGTCACTTTTTTGTGATTGATGTTGTAATTTAAGAGAGGTGGTTTTAGAAATTTTATCCTCTTTTTTTTTCACTATGAGTAATTGTGATTTAAAAAATAAACTTCCAGCAATTAAATTATTTGGTAATTGTATTTTTTTAAAAAAAATAATAATAATTGCATTGATATTATTATATGGTTTGGTATGAGTTAAGAATTTTCACATACTTTGACCAAAATAAATATATTCATACTCACCATTTCTTTTTCTTTTTTTTTTCTAAAAAAAAAAAGGTAAAAGAGTATTGAGTATCTGAAACATCAACTACCCAAAATTAATTATTCAAATTTCATAGTATTATTTATTACCAAAATCATGAAATAAGCAAAACATAGAATAAGTATAGATGGAGGAGGGTAGATTTGGACCATTATATAAAAATGCCAGGTTCATATAATATTGAGCCTTTAATTCCTTCAAATGTGTTAAATATATACATATATCCCAGAATTAGTATTGAAAGATAGGATTCAGAATCAGAAGTCCCTTTCAAAATTTAAGAATTTATATAGAGATGCATACCTATTGATTACACTATAGAAAGGTAAGAAAGCTCAGTCAAAAGGTGAGGAATATTTGGAACACTAAAAGAGATTGGTACTAATGAAGACACACACTGAAGAGAGAAATTAAAAAAGAAATTCATCAAAGCCAAAAGATCCTCTTTTATGAGAAAGGGAAACTAAATATACACATTTCTAATTAAGCTGCATGTGAAAAAATAAATAATAATTTTCCAAAAAGGAAATCTAAGTCTCAGAAAGTCCATTAAAATGACCCATCCGAAAAATTAAGCAATTGCTTTCAGAACACAAGTCTACTCAACACATTACATCAATAACTCCATGCCACATTTTTTTAAGATTTGAGTTAGAGTTTGAATTTATGGATGTGTAAGTTTGAGTTTTATTTTAAAATTTTCATAAATTTTGAATCAAAACACAGAAATAAAAGGTTGTATATATCGATCGGTTGAAAATTTTCTAAATGGCAAGAAGAAGAGATCTCACAGGTCATCACTATTCCAATAATAATGATGATGATGATATTGTCGAACACAAACCATAAATAATCACACTAACGATAAAATTAAAGAAAAAACATATTTGAGTGTGTTTGATTATTTTGATAAAATATATATATATATATATATTTATGTAATAAAAGAAGAACCTGAAAGACATTAGCGAGGGCAGGAGCGACAGAGAGGCGACCAAAAGAAAGAGAAGCATCAATAGCGACTTGGACAGCAAGAGATTCAACAAAATGCTCAGGCCAGATTTCGTCGTTAGAACGTCTACGAGATGATGATGGACCTTCATATTCAACACCTCCTCTTCTTGAACTTGGACCAGCATTGTGTTCTTCTGATGAATGAGAAGAAGATGAAGACATTCTATTCTATTTAGGAAGAGGACCAGAAAGAAACAAGGGACAAAAAGATTATGGAAAAAGACACAAAGTAGGGGACCCAGAAATGCTGTTTAGAATTCTTGGTAATATATATCATTTCCAAAATCTCACCTTCTTCTTCTTCTTTTCTCTCTCTCTCTCTCTTTAATTCGCTTTTATATAATATTTATTAAAATAAAATAAACTTTATTTATTATTTATTTGAAATCTTTCAAATCTAAATATTTAGATTTTATTTTTATTTTTTTAATAATTTAATCATATTATTATTAATAAATAATGTAAAATTATAAATAATTATTTTTTACATTTATGAAAATTAAAAACAAGGAAATATCTTTACCAGAAAGAAAACAAATAATTAAACATTTCATCATTTATTGTTTATCGGTTAATTGGGTTCGATCAAGTTTTTTGATGGCGGAAAGAGATGCGTGATGGTCGATGGATGGTTCTCTTTTAACACTTTTACACAAAATTTTCTTTTGTTTTAGGGTTACAAACTCTGTAAGATATAATTTTACTTATTTCTAACATAGTTTTAAAACTATTATTTTATTTTTTTAATTTACTTAATAATTAAATTATAAATAATTTTTGTTTTTACTTATAAAAAAGATTTAGTTTAATTGTTTGAAAATGATTTATAATTTATGCTCAAATAATTGATTTGTGATTTATTATTAATTTTTATATAATCACAATATATTTAATAACAACTTTTATTTAGTAATTATTTTTTAAATTAAAATCACTTATTATTTATTTGGTAATATTTTACTCTTTTTTTCAAGAAATAAAAAAATAAAGAATTTTTTTATCATTATTTACAAATTTTATGTTTTTAATCATTTTCTTCGAATATTTATAAATACAAAATTTATAAGATTTGGTTTACTCTCTAAAAAGATGTTTTTAAAAAAATCATAAATTATAGATTTAATTTTAAAAATTTATAAATCATCTTATATTACGGTAGTGATTACTTACGTGAAAATCAAAATCAAAAATTATTACCAAACATATGTGAATGAAAAATCACTTAAGAGAATCAAAAATCAAGAATTAAACTCGTTATCAAAGAAGTACTAGCTAATTAAGTTTTTAATTGTTTAGTAACTTGATTATAGAAAAATATCTTTAATTAAATTTTTTTTAAGAAAATTAAATCATATATTTGCAAATTAAACTATTTTAAAATAACTATTTTTGCATTCATCAGCTATTTTAGTAAAATAATAATTTTTATTCTAATTACATAATAAAATAAGTGAGAACAATAAAAATAAATTTACTTACAAATCCTCTTGTTTTCGATTATTTATTATTCCGATTCATCTTTTTTTACGATTCCATTCAAAATTTATTATGTATTAGTAAATATGGCCATAAACTTTGTTTGGTAAAACTTTATTTTTTATTTTTTATTTTTATTTAAAATAATTTTAATTTTAATTTTATTGAAAACTGTAATAGAAAAGATGTGGGATTATTTGCTCGGTGATAAAATAGAAACTTTTAATTCATTTATTTAAGTTTTGAAATATTAAAATACAAAACAAGTTTTGAATTTTTTTTCCCTTATGTAAACAAGTTCTGAACTTTATAACAAGAAAACAAGTCTTTCTTGTTATACAAAGTTTCAAATTTATATTAAAAATTGGAATTTAATTCTAATTAAAATTAAAACAGAAAACAAAAGCAATTTAAAAACTTAAAGTTTTAATGTAAAAATAAAATCATGTCACAGTAAAAATAGGACTTAAATTAAAATTTAAATAAAAATATGCCTTTAACTTTTAGAAACGGTAGGGGAAAAAATGTTGGGAATGTTTTCCAAAATACAAGCAACCTGATCAAAAATGATATCAGGTGAAACTGTTTTCTCTGGAAAATGGCTGTGACAAGTCTAAGACTTTCTGCAAGTTCAACAGCGTACGGTATGTAACTTGCATCCTATTAATACTTTGGGTTTGGACCGATAGTATTATTGTATAATTTTTAAGATAACATCGTATTTTATAAATTTATACAAAAATTTAATAAATTTAAAGTATATTAGATATTTTATTTAATCTATCTATAATATAATTTTAAAATTATGTCTTTTTTATTTAATATTAAATTAAAAATAATTTTTTTAATTTTAAAAACTTAAGAAAAATATTTATATAATAGAATTATTTTAATATGTAAATAATACATAAAATAAATTAAATATTATTTTAAATATAAATTATTTTATTGAAAAATTTATTATCAATTTTATCTTACTATATAATATAAATTGTTATTAAATATGTACAAAATAATTATAATATAATTCAATTCGGTTTATTTCATTACAATTATACTTAACATATTCAATACAATGCAACAAATATATATATAATGTTTCATTCATAATATTTTTTTTATTTTAATAACTATATTTTTAATTACTAACTACTAAAATATATAATGGTTCATAAATAATAAAAAATTAAATTTTTTTTTATTTATTTTATTTTCATAAAAAAAACTTTATTGAGAGTAAATAAATTCTAAATATTTCTGTATGTATAAATTTTGTAAAAAAATCATTAAATTTTTTAATTATTCTAGTTTAGTTAACTATCAAATATCTAGCTATAATTCTTGGTTTGTATAATTTCCTAGTAATTCTACATTTCCTACTCATCTTCCTCTTCAATTGAACCTAGTTTTCCCATCTCACAAAATACACCATTAGAATTAATCTTCTTCTTTTCTCAGCTCCCAAGACATCATAGACATTGAAGGCATCCATTTGTTTATTGAACTACGATATGAACAGATCATCCTTAAGTAGTTGTTGCAGTATAATTTTACGTTTCAATTCCACAGGAAAAAAAATGATTATTGAGAAATAAAGAAAAATAATAAAAATTAAATATAAAAATTTTGAATGAAAAAAAATCAATATTAAATAATAAAAATTTAAGGTTCACTTAATTGTTTTATTTTAATATTATCAATTTTTAATTTTATTTATTACTTAATTATTTTCTTCATATCCTAAACAATATAAAGTTCAAGATAAATAAACAAAACTAATATATTTTTTTGAGAAAATATTCTTATTAAAGAACAAGTAAGATTTATTATTATAAGTTACCTAAGATCGAAAATGTATCAAAACAATAATATTACAGTAAAATATCAACTTATAAAATAAATATAATAATTATAAATTAAGAATTTACGTAAAAAAATATGATTGAATTTATATAAAATTGAATAATATAATATATTGAATATAACAAAAGATAAACAAAATAAATTTTAATATCAAAATTATAATCTAAAAAGTAATAATAAAAACTAAAGAAGGAAATAGAAACCATATTTAGCCTTGCTCTAGCTTAGTTTAGCTTACAAATCATTTCACAAATTCTAAAGAAAAGAAAGTAAGAGTTATTTTTAACTTTATGATGCTTCAAAGTATTGCATACTCCATTTATATATAGTGTTTTAATAATATTAAGTTGTTTTCTCCTTCATGATAATTGATTTGAAAAATATTTTTAAAACCTAAATTGTAAATAAATTTCTTCTTTTTATAGAATAAGTATCTAATTTTGAGCTTTATACAAAGGATATATTAGAAATACTAACATAAATTCAAATATCATATATTTCATATTTAAGGTTGCTTTTGAGTTTGAAATAGTCTGATTTGAATATTCTTCATGAAATATGTGGATGCTCAAAGAAGTACATGTGAACATTATATTTTTCTTTATGATTCTCTTATCTCTTATAAATGTGGAGGTGATTTATAGATCATCCACAAAAGTTGGTTTCAGAGCTTTAGCCTTGACAATTACAAAGGTCCTATGGATTTAGAAATTCTTAAGAGAGTTACAAATTTAACTATCACAATCACCAATAAATTTCTATAACAATATTAGTGCTAGTTGTCTTGTTAACCCCATTTTACATGCAAGAACCAAACATGTGAATATTGACTTCTACTTTATACATGAAAGAGTGCTTTTTGGAAAACTATTTATTGAGTGCGCATCTATACAAGAACAACTTAAAGATGCAATAACAAAGTCTCTCAACACCACATGTTTTAAATAATTGAGAATTAAGCTCACATTTCGACCAAGACCATGAGCTTAAGAGGGGATGTTAAGTCATTAAAAACAAATTACACAATTAATTAAAGAGTTAGTTGCTAAAAGGAATTTGAGAGTTTATAAATTATGGATCTAATTAACCTAGAATAGTTGTGAATAAATTATTTTTAATTTTTACCAATTTATAATTTAATAAACTAAACAAAATAGTTAGGCATGAAATTGTGTGTAAGAGTAAAGTGTGAAAATAAAATAATAATACACGATATTTTTTATGTGAAAGTAACCTAGGCCACAACTATGAATTAAGAGGAAAACCACTGTTCCACCAAGCCACCTAATTTTTCATTATGAAAATCAAATGTTCAAGTACAAACTCGGTCTTATGCTACCTTTTTTAGGATACTATTCCAATGTAGCTTACTTATGAGCCTCTGTTTTGTTTTCATAATTTCCAATATTAGCATGAGTGGTTTCTAGATCAACGTTCTAATAAGCTTCCCGTCAATCAGATATGTTCCCGAATTAACTACAAAATGGTTAGCATAAAAACACAAGTGTTTGTGTGTATTCTAGAACGGATTTAATAATGAATAATCCTAATTATATGATTCAAAACATATGTCACTTAAATAAAATCAACTAGTAAATCCTAGAGCAAAAAAGATCAAACACAAGTTCAATAAAAATAGCTTCCTTAAAAATAAATAATCAAATCAAATAACTATGATATGACAAAAACAATTATTTAATCTAATAATTTAAGAACAAAAATAAAGAAGAAGCCATAAGAACATATTATCAAAATAACATAAAATAATTAGGCTTATTAATCAATCAAACATAACCCCAAATATTTGATAGATTAACTAAATAAAGAAGCCTAAAGAATTATGATCCTATATTTGTAAAACAAAACAGTGAAATTAAGAAGATTGGAATAATGCCCTTGTGTAGTTTTTTGAAACAATGAGCAATGGGTTTTATTTATAGGAAAAATTAAAATCCTTAATCCTATGTAATTGATAAGTATATTTTCTATTACAAATAGAATTATTAATACTCACTAATTAAGAAGACTCATATTTAAAGAAGAATTATTTTAAAATAGATTTTATGCTATCTTTTATGCTAAAGATTTCAATTATAATTTAGAGTATATCTTATCTAATATCTTTTAAAATAAATTTTATGCTATCTTTTATACTAAAGATTCCAGCTATAATTTAGATAATATCTTATCTAATATTTTAGCATATCATATTCCATATTTTAGCACTAAAAATAATTTCAGATTTATAAACATGTGCTATTAAATGCATAAATGTAATCCTATGTATTGTAGTTATTAAAGATATACCTAAAGTACAATTATATAGAACTCGAGTATTTATTTGGCTTTTTCTTGATAGACTTGATAGTAGGCCTAAAAATAAATTTACAGTTAAATATTTTGTCCATGAAAATAACCAACACACATAGTCCTTACAGAATCAAATGCCATGTGTTTGTATAAATGTTCGTGTATAAGCAACTATGCATGTGTGTATATGATAAGTTTGTTGTAACCAATATAGTGTGGTCAAATAATGTTCTTTTGGCTAATTGATTTTATTTTTAATATCAATGCCTTGGTTGTATCTCGAGCCTCAGTGTATATAAATACCACAATATCAATACAAATCATCGACTTCTTTCAAATGCTTTGGATTTTTATCTTCTCTTCATTGTCTTTCATAAAAAAATTAATAATTAAAATTAAAATACATCTTATACGTCAAAAATATGAAATTAAAAAATAATTTTTTTAAAATTATAAAATAAGACATTAATTTAAATGAAATTAAAGGAATACATTTATTCTTATTTATGTATGGAGACTTACTAACGACAATAAATGCATTGTTTGATTTATTAAAATAGAATGACATCAAAATTGATTTTTTTTATTTTATGTTTAGTAGGAGTATAATAGAATTGAAGGAATCATAATTCCTAAAAGATACTCGATCATAATTTCATTATCATCTCAAATTATTTTTTCAATTTTACCCAAACCTTAAATATAACCTTAAATTTCAAATCCTAAAATCCTAAACCTTATTTAGAAAAATAATAATTTTAACCCTAAACCTTAACCCACAAATATAACCCTATACCCTAAACCTCAAATCCCAAAATTCTAAACCCTATTTAGAAAAATAATAATTTTAACCCTAAATCTTAACCCACAAATATAACTATAAATCCTAAAGTCCCAAACCCTGATCCCTATGTAGAAAAAATAATAATTTTAACCCAAAACTTTAACTCACAAATATAACTTAAACCCTAAACCCTAAATCCCAAAACCCAAAATTCTATTTAGAAAAACAATAATTTTAACTCTAAATCTTAACCCATAAATATAACCATAAATCCTATATCCTAATTCGAAAAATAATAATTTTAATTCTAAACTTTAACCCACAAATATAACCCTAACTTTAAACCTTAAATCCCAAAATCGTAAAACCTATTTAGAAAAATAATAGTTTTAATAATATATTTTATCTTTAACTAATAATTAGTTAAAAAAAATAATGATTTTAATAATATATTTTGTTTGACAAAAAAAATAAAAATTAAATGATATTATTTAAACTTTATTAAATATAGAGATATTAAGGTAATATATATTATTTTTCATTTCATTACATTTATAAACTAAAAACTGTAATACTGATTTCTTATTTAATTTTAATAATTAAACTAAACAAAATTATTTCCTTCTAATTTTATTCGCATTTTAATTCCAAATCCATATCTAAACACAACCTAAATATTATCTTTTATTTTATAATTAAGCGTAAAATGAGTACGAAAGGCGGTGTAAATAAAAATTTTATTTTGAATATTATTTTTCATCCGTGAGTAGCCCTTTCTAACTTAATACTCTCCGTGTTAAAAATTGAAAAGCAATATTTACAGAATATATTTTATTATTATCATTATAAAAATAATTTAATAATAATAATATTAAAATCTAATTAATATTAGTATAAAATAGATATTTTATATATATATATATATATATTTTGCGATAATAATAAAAATTATTATAACAATATTATTACTTAAAAAATAATTATATAATATTTTAAATTTATTTAAATTTACATATTCAAATTAAGTAACACTTTTAAGAAATAATAAATAATTATCAATCCTGGTTGTAAAAATAAAAAATAAAGAAAGTTTATATGTTTTGATTTTTAGATGAATCTTACATTATATATTACATTATTATTAATAAATATAATTAAAATATATAACTACATATCATAAAAATTTATTATGTGAGTTTTGATTTTACTATTCAAATAGCATGTAGAATCAACACATAAACTTATTTTTATTTGTTGCATCAGACAAACAAAAAAAAAAGAAAAAAGAAACTTAATTTATTTGTGTATGTGTCTCATTAATATCCATTTAGAGTCAATTTGATAATATTTTAATTTGGGTTATTGAGAGCTTTATTAGCAGAGTTTATGTGTCCATTTTTGTACATGGTGAATGAAGGAGAAAAAACAGAAACTTCATAAGTTGTTTCTAATTTGCTTAATAAATATGTAAAAAAATATAAAGAAAAATACTATATTGTTATTTTCTGTAAAAGACTCAATTGGTGTGATTTTTTAATAAATTGTAATAATAAGAAAATATAAATGCAGAATCTTGGGTTTATTTTATTTATTTATTATTATTATTATTATTATTATTATTATTATTATTATTATTTTGAATAACTTCACTCAATTGGTGTGATTGAATAAGATAATTACTAGCATAAATTGATCTTTTTATGGAAAAATATATTTCAATACTACTACTGTAATCGATATTTAAAAAAAAAAATATACTCGTAACTTCAAATTTATTATTGTATTACCTATCATCCACTGCTCATTTTATTTTATTTTATTTTATTTTGGAGTATAGAAAAAATTATCCGCTTCAGAGTCTCCTTTCTTCTCTGCTAGGGCTTTTGCCCTTTCTGTCTTTCATTTTCCATTTTCAGCCAATTTTTACTGAACCGACATCAGATTCACCTTCGTCACTATTATCACCATCATCAGACTTTCCCTCAATCACATTCTTCCCGAAATAAGGATCTGATCTATCCCACATAAAAGAGGGGTAGCACTTTAAGTAAAGAATAGACGAGCGTTTTCTTCTTCGCCCATTCCCATATCTGATTCTCTTTCCTCCATAAATCCAACCTCAACAGGCCTGTTCGTTTCTCAGCATCTGTTTGCCTTCTCTCTCTCTCTGTTTTTTTTTCCCCTTAGTTCGTTCTTTAATTTTCTCTTTATAAGTTTTCCCTAACTCAATATACCCTTTTCATCTTTTTCGCTCATGGGTGGTTTTTGTTCATGTTTTGGATCCAAGGATCTAATCTCTCGTTAGTGGGTTGTAATCGGGTCAAGGATCTAAATGTTTCTGAGATCTTTAATTTTTTGTTATGTTGTTACTGTTTAGTGATTTGTTTGTGATTTTGTTTTACTTGTGTTTAATTGAGGTACTATTCAAAGCAATCTCAGGTTTGAAAAATGACAGAAATTTTCAAAGGTGCTTTTCAACTTGGAAGTGCATTCAATTTTAAATAAGTAATTAAAATAGGTCAAAAATGGATGATCCACACTTTGAGGAGGAGATGATAGTATATAAAAATTGTGTTGACACATTTGAGCTAGATGATTATATATATATATATATATATATACGTAATAAGTAATTTAAAAGATTACTAATAATATTTATTCTTAATTATTACTTTCTTAATAAGTTAATTCATGTGAGTAAAATAGGGATTGTAATCACAATTATCTTACAATTTAATTAAAATATACTACGAATAAAAATTAATCTTTTAAATTTTAAATCATTTTCACGATTTAAATTCATTCTTAAATTTTTAACTCTTATTTTAGAAGCGTTGATTCGCTTAAGACTTTAATATTTTCTTATTCTTTAATTAATTAAATATTTATTTATTAATTAATTTAAATCTCGACCAATATAAAGATACGTTTATTATATTTAATTATTTTATTGCATTAAGATTTAGAAAGATAATAAATAAACTAAATCAAACAATATTAAAACATTCTTTAACTTTTAACATATACATTTAATCATAGCTATATTTTATGTGAATTAATATTATTATCGCGAAAAACTAAAAAAAAATTAAGAAAAGCTTATGAAGATCTTTAAAACTTCTCTAAAAGTTATCCTAGATGTACACCTTGATCTTTCTTGTTCTTTGTTACAATTATTGTATTTTAAAAGCTTTTAAGGTTGTTTATATAATGTATTTTTAAGTTTAATTTGAATTAGATTATAATTTGATTGTTCTAATGGTTATTATTTAAAACTGGTGTTGGAAAACACCATGTTTGAGTATTGATTGAATTGTTCGATCGATCAAGACACTACTCAATAGATCTAATCTTGAACGATTTTCTACTTGAAAATGCTTCATCAAAACTTGATCAATCAACTTATGAATTGATATCAATCAAAACTTTTTTATGTTCTTCACTTGACTTCTCAATCGATCTTAATTGAAGCTCGATCGTTTGAGTGTATTATTTTTATTTCTTTTTTCTCACTTTATCCTTAAATATTTGTAGAGCATAAAATAAATACAAAACATTGATTAATAACAATTCATTATAAATATGTAGAAATTGATACACGAATATATGTATCAAATGGTTCCGATCAATTATATCACGTTGATTAAAAAAGATATTAACATAGTATATATAATTAATAATAAATTTAGCTTTTGTTATTTTGCAAACTTATTAAGATTGTATATTTTATGTTAGTAATACTATATGTAAAATTTACACGATATTTAACAAAAACATTACGGTGTATGTGCAATCTTGCTAAAGATTAAAGCAAGCATGACCAGTGCTTATAATTTGAGATGATTAGTTACATGCCCAATTTGCTCCGAATAGAAGTAATTAAAAAAAAACACAATCAAAATAAAGCAAGAAACCAAATCAATCCAATGATGGCAATAAATTGCCATAGCAAGAAAACGGAGGTTGCAGACATAAAAAGTGAATTTTGCTGTAATAGCATTTTTAGATATGTAAAATCACCAAGTTTAAAATATGATGAATGTTACGATCTAAATTGTTATAAACGCACACTAATAATAATTTAATTTAATAATAATAATAATATTTAAGTGTAATTAATTATATATAGATTTTAGTTTACAAATTGAGATTTATGAGAGATGATACTATAATCTTTTACATGAGAATTATATCATTGAATCACTGGCTTCCAATACACCATTGGTAAATCAAATTGATAAGACCATGGCCGCCCGTTAGAGAGGAGCTTTTTTGTTATAAGAAAAAGTATAATTAATTATATGATTATAATAATAAATACTTAGTGATGTTATAATAATATAAATTTATATTATAAAAATAATAATTTATTAATGATAATTTTATTAAATAATAATAATGATATTAAAATAAAATATAATAATATTACGAGTAAAATTATTATTTTATTTATATAAACATATATATATATATATATATATATTATTGTATTACGTTGACGAAATATTGACAGAAATTTTACAAAAATTTAGGGAACACTGTCAAAACTTTGGAAAAGTTGATGAAAGTTATATAATATTAGTTATTATAAATGAAAATATATTATATAAAAACATAAATTTAATAATTGAAATAATTATTTAAATTAATATTTAAAAATTGGTGCACCATTATATTAATATTAATATTTATATTACAATAAATTTTGTAGATTACAAAACATTCTTCTATATTAACAATCAATACATATATTATATGATACTTTATATGTCTCAACAAGAAAATGATATTTTATAGATGATATTTTTTGATAATGTATATCCATGTTGTGATATCTAAAACCTCAACGTTATTAAAATATATATTGTAAATAATATTTTGTATTTATTTTTATTTTTTTGTTTTACATCATATCATAATCACATTTATTGTGATAGAATTACTTTTAATTTTTCATACATATATATATATATGTTTAATAACTATAAAATATTATTTTATTGGTTTTATATTTTAATGATTTAAATTTTTTAATAAATAATTTTTTCTTTCCATTATTTTATAAATCTTAAACGCTAAGGAAAAAAAATTACAAAGTTAATCTATTAATATATGTATATGTACATGTATAAAAGTAAAATAATAATATGTAGAGAATAAAATTATTAAAGAATATGATATAATATTAATAGTTTACTGTATTTGTGTTAAATTGACTTTACCTAACATTTCTTCCGATATCTCAATTGACATGACTATTAATTACTTTTTATATCCAATAGTGCGTGACTATTTTTTTATCCAATAAATTAATTTATTTTTTATATCCAATAATTTAATTTAGTTTTAGTGATGTTTAGTAGTTATAACAGTTGCTAAAAGCATTTTTTATAATATAATTCTATATATTATAATTATATAATAATTTTTTATTTAATAAAATTTTATAAATTTAATTATACTTACTAATAATATTTTAAGATATTATTTATAATTTATAAAAAATTTACCATAAATATTTTTTTTTCTATATTTTATAAAAAAATTTGCATGCAAGTATAAGACATTAATTTCAGGTGTATTATAAAAAATACTTATAAATATAATTTTTTTATATCATCTAAGTTTATTATATTTGTATTTATATTATATTAATAATCTATATAAATATCTCAAATATTTTAATTATTTATTTAATATTTTTTAAAAAATATTAATAATTTTATAATTAATTTATTAACATGTTGATTAAAAGAAATGCATAAGTATTTTATTAATATTTTTACGGAGGTCGAATTTTTCAAACATGTTATTGGATCATAATTGAAAATATCAGAAAGTGCATTTTCTTTGTTTAAAAAAAAGAAAAGAGTAGCTTTTTGTGTAATATCTTTTTATTTTTATTTTTTAAGAACGGTAAGAAAAGTGGGGTCCATAAGTGAGAAAAAAAAACAGAGCAGTTTTTTTTGACTAAGGAGAAAGGGCATGCTTGTGTCTAATCAGCGGTGGTTCTCGATGGAATATAACTGAAAGATCTTTTTTCAAAGTACAGCTTCTACTACTTAGTCAAGGTTAAGTTAATTAAATTATTTTTTATTAGATATTTATTTAAAAAAAAAATTCTAATAATTTTAAAATTTAAAGATAATATTATTATATAAGAATAAATAATTTTAAATAAAAGAGAGAGTACGAATAACATTTCTTTTTATTACTATTATATTATTAATAAATAGATTTATTAAATAATTAATATGAAATGTGAAAAGGCATTTTTGGTTTTGTGGGGTCCTATATCATTATTTTACTGTCATTCCTATCCATCAATATATATGGATTTAATATTCTAGTAGACTCTATCTCTGCATATCTACTATGTAGCTGTGTTCACTCAGCTGTTACTATCTATCATCCACTGTACTAGCACCTGTAACAGACTCTAGACCGGGACCCACTCTAAGACATACCTTAATTAGTATAGGATAAGGCTAAGTTTATTTACAAATTCAAATGCATAAATAAAGTCTGCTTAAAATAATTTAATATTATAATATTATATATATATATATATTTTTATTAATATGAAAATTAATAATATATTTATTTAATTTAAGTAAATTGATACTTTAAAATTAAAATTATTGTTTTTATTTTATTTTATTTAAAAATTTTAAAAAATATTTTTTATTTTATTTATAATTTTATTATTTATCAATATTTTAATTCTCTTGTCTAAACAAACATAATAATAATAATAATAATAATAATAATAATAATAATAATAATAATAATAATATTTTTATTTAATTCTGTTCCTATCACCATTTTAATTTTCATCACGTTGTTATTCTACAAATCAAACATAAGTTAAAATAATTCAATTTTATTAAAGATGATAATTTTGTTAGAAAAACAAGAATAAGATAAATGACTTTTTACAAAAAAAATAATTAGTATTTTTAACTCTAATAAGTAGCTTAAAAATTTATAATAGTTTTAATGTTATTAATAATATTCATTTTGGAGACAAATTTTTAACCAATTAATTTAATCAATTGTTTTAAATATAAAATAATTTAAATTAATGATATAAATGTTATTATAATTTAAAATTTAAAATTAATTAATAATTTTTAAAATAAATTAAAAATCAAATAATATATCATCGCATATTATTCATCATTAGTTAGAAAATAAATTAACGATGAGATACGATTAATTAAATTTATTAATTATAATAATTTAATATTTATGTCATAATTCATATAATCGATATCAATAAAATAATAATTAATTTTAAAAGAGATTAAAATTTTACCAAATAACTTATTATTCACGCATGGAAAATATGTTTTATATATTAATAAAAATATTATTATGACAATAGTTATGCTATTTTTTTGTCGAATAATAACTATTCTATAAAGTATAGCTTGTATGAGATATGGTTGGTTAGTTACAATAGTTAATTTTTTATTGTATTCTTTATGATTGTAGGTGGTGTGGTACATTGTATACACTATATATCTTATGATTTTATGTGTTTATTTTGATGCATTGTATGCATTACATATTCCTCTAGCATCTCCTATATAAGCATTGCTTGTATGTGTATTATGTACAATTGAACATCATACAACTCAGTTTCAATTTTTCCTTCATTTTGTTACTCTCTTCGAGAGATTACATGATATCAAAGCTAGTCTCTTGATATTGAGAATCTTAAATATAGGTTTCCAAGTTAGCTTTTGGGAGATTCTATGATCTCCATCGATGAATTCCTCTAACACTAGAGCAGCAACCAATACACATGGAACTGGTAATACTTATCCTACAACACTTTAAAGAAATTGAAGTGATGATCATCCCAAGAATGGTCTTGCACTTTTTGAAACAAGAAGAGTTGGTAATAATTTAGTTTTTTATGTTCTCTTTCAATCTTTTTCCATTATGCCTCCAAATAATATTGCTCATTCAATAAAAAATGATGACCATAACTAACTAACGTGGCGTGAGCAATTAATATGTTTCATCCTGGAATTTCAAATGGAAGGTTTCATTAATGGAACCCTACTCAAACCTTTAGCTTTTCTTAATAATGAATGTTTGATTCATAATCCTTAATTCAATACTTGGATACAATACGATTCCTTAGTGAAAACATGGATTTATAGTTTAGTAACACATAGTAAGAATGCTATGGTAATGGGGAATATATTTGCTAATAGACCATGGCTTGCACTCAAAGAGAGAGGTATAACAAAATCACTCAATCTAGGGTTATGGAATTGAGAGGAAAACTATGAATCCTTGTTAGGAGTAGCTTGATTGCGAGTGACTATATGTTGAAAGCCATGACTTTATTTGATCAGTTGGCTACTATAGGAGAAATTATGCCAGAATGTGAAATAATTCTTTACATACTTAATTGCTTGGGTCCTCGACATCTCACCTTTATAACTACCTTTAACATGACCCAAATTCGTCCTTATGTGGGAATTTCTTCATAGTCAAATTTAGAATTATGAAAGAATGCTTCTAGCCTTTGAAGGAATGCATTAAGAATCTGCTGTGAAGCAAATATTACATACTTTAATCATGAAAATCATATTTCCAAGAATAAAAACAATAGGTCTAATGGAAATCCTTGTTTTCATGGTAACAACATATCTCAATGGTATTTTCACACCTTCTTGAAGCAATAATAAAGTACCAATTATGGTACATCTTAGAAAGTAATGTTGTTCCTAATTATAGTGTTAAGAATTTTAAGAAAGGTGGGTGATAGAACTATTTACTAGATGTGTGATAAAGTTGGTCATGTTGCTTCCTTTTGTTTCTTACTTCATGATTATTTTATTGAAAAGAATCAAGAATTTTCTAGTACGTTGCCTATAACTATGAATGTAATTTCTAATGCATAAGGAGATGAGGTAGTTTCTCTTATGAATGCTAGCACTTGGCTTTTATATTTAGGAGCTAGTCATCACTTAACTTTCAACCTTAGTAAGTTCATAATGCTTCTACATACTAAGCAAATGAAGATATTGTTGCAAGAGATGGTAGTCAGTTACTAATAGCTAAAGCTAGGTAACCCGTGTAACCAAGATTGTAAGTGTTAGAGTAGGGATCATATTTTTGCTTTTGTTGTCCTTAGTATCCTCACATAGCATTTACTTGTTCAACATTAGGATATTGAATAATAGGACACATGTTTGTTTGGTGTCCAATATTAGTGCAAATTACACAAGTTTAAACTTGTTTGATCGTTAATTATTGCACAAATTAAGTGACGGTGCTCAGTTGTTATTCAATATTAATAGGAACTCCCACTTCATTGGCCTTTTGTGATGGGCGAGAAAGGGTGCGAAACTGTTGAGCATTTGTAACCATAGAGGTAATCAAATTCCTTATAGTTTTAGGAGTCTTATTAACCAAAGATCCACCACTTGCTACATCTATCATGTTTTTATCCCTCAACATTAATTCCTCATAGAAGTATTGGATTAAAAACTACTCACTTATTTGATGATGATGATGATGATAGCTTGCATATAATAATACTCATATAAATTCTCCCATTATACTACTGAACATCATAAATTTCTTTTCTGATTAGAGTGACCCTATAAGCTGAAAGTATTTCTCCAAGAAGAGCAATTTTATCTTATTCCAACTACTTATAGTCCCAGATAGAAAGTAGTATAACTACTCTTAAGCCTCGTTTCCTAAAAAGAATGAAAATGCTCTAAGTTTTACTTATTTTTCATTAGTGACATTTAGTTTCATGTTATAACAGATCATATGAAATTCTTTTAGATGCTTATTTGGATCATCACTTGTTAAAACTTTGAAAAGTAGACAAGAGATGAACCATGCTAGACTTCAATTCAAGATCATCATCGTTGTCATTGTATTGTATACATAATAGTTGTTGATCTAAAATCGATGTTGCTATCTCCTTAAGATTTTGATTAAGATTATTCACAGTCATTTTTATATGGATGGAATGATCTGAATCATCAAATGAGTCGCTTGAACTTCAAAAATATGTCTAAATTGCTTGTTCAAAAAATTGTACAATATGTGAATTTTTTCTTAGATTGTAGTGTGAGTTCACTGTGATTCTGAAAAACAAATAAAGACTAAAAATAAATTAAGTAAAAAATATAACAAAAAAAATGTAAATAAATCAAATAAAAATAAAAATAAAGAAAATATTTTTTAAATTTTAATAAAAAATTTCTATTTTTTAATTTTTTATATATAAAAAACTTAAAAATAAATAAAAGTAAATAAAATTTAATTTAATGAAAACCCTTACGAAATGGAAACAAAAATTTGATACAGTTCAAATGAACAGTCAATTTAGATCTTATTTTAAATTATTTAAAATATTATAAGTTAGTATATAACAAATAAGGGCATTTTTCGTGAAAGATTTTGAAAAATAACTCTTATTTATTAAAAGGGGAGAATAGATTTTGATTTTGTAAATAAAGATTAATAAATATAGAAACAAAATATAAAGATTATCATAATATTTGAATAAAAGAACGATTACATAATCATTCTTCACCACTAGTATATATTGTAAATCAACAAAATCATATATATTCTTCTATTTTTTCATTATACAAACTTAAAGACTTATTATTTATTCGTTGAATTAAACAAACTCTTAATCCAAACATTTTTTAATAAAAAATTTATAATAAACTCTTTAAATTTAATATATCAATAACATTCAATTTTAAGAAGTAAATTAAATCAAGATTAAAAACAAAAACTTGATTTAATTATCTTGATTGCTAATTTCAATTTTAAGTAATATATCACTAATTATTTAAATTGATCAAGCAATTATGTACTTAATCAACTAAATTGATTAAGGATGAATTAATTTGAGTATTTTTGTATACTTAAATAATCAAATAAGTTTATCTAAAAATTAAAACCGATAATCAATATATAATCTAAAAAAATAAATGAATAAAATATTACAGATCTTATTAAATTGTAATTTATGTCTAAGACTTTAAAATCATCCATAATAAATTATAAAATTAATTATTTATAGAAAATAATAAATTAAGAATATTATTTACGATAACAATAAAAGAAAAAAAATCTTAAAATTTTTGTCTTTATTATGATATTCAATTTCTTTGATTGTTTATTGAATCTTTTTCTCGGTTATTACCTTCAAATTTATTCTTTAATTTTTGTATTTTTTTTCTTTTTTGCTTAATTTTTGTATAATTTTAATACTGTTTATATTTTGTAGGGTATTGTTTTGTATTAATATTAACAAAACTAATTTGTTTTTAAGTTGTATTAGGACGGTTAATACACGAAAATCACACGAAACAATATACCAGCTCATGTGAAAATCGCGCTGATGAATAAAAAGGGGTGCATATGTCAGCTGGTGAGATTAAGAGTGAACAATGCATGCGCGTTGTGGCTAACGAGGCATATACGACCATACGACAAGTCGTATGGAGGATATAGGGGCAGTGAAATGACTTATTATTTGGGGAAGTGGACGCATAAGGGTTGTGAAATGGTACCATTTTGGGCTTCTCTTTTCTGTGTGCATCCACGATCTGCTAAGTGCATCCATTTTTGTTAAGTACATTTATTTATTAAATAAAAATTCATAAAAATCCAAAAAAGTTAAAAAATCAATATTTTTTAATAAAAACAAAAATAAATAATTTTAACTCAGTATAATTAATATATATATTTATATAAAAGAATTAATATATAAAAATTATATAAAATAACACTTATCAATATAAAATATGAAATCAATTAAGATTGAAGCAATCCTACGATAATAATTCCAAGAAAGCTACCATAGTCTTAGTTTGATCTTAGTATTTTCTTTCATCTTGTCATTTCCTCATTTTATACGCTCACTTTTTTTCTACTTCCATGTTTACTTATCTTCATTACTATTGCAAAAAAAATGAGTTACATGTTTGATAAGAATTACATGTTCTTAGTTTGTAATGGACTCGTAGTGTTTATAGTAAACAACTTTGGTTTCATTGGGAATTCTCAATTAAATTCACTAAATGTATTTAAAAGGTACATTACACTGAAGATTAATACATGTATAAATATAGAAAAAAGGAATATGATTTTCTTAAAAGTGCTTTTAAGAAAAGTATATTAGTTGCATACAACTAATATACCATTTAATGATTTATTAACACTTCCCCTCAAGTTGGCGCGTAGATATCAATCATGCCCAACTTGCTTAGTGAGTCATATAATGACTTCTTGGAGACTCCTTTGGTAAATATATCTGCAAGTTGCTCTTCTGTGGGAACAAAAGGAAAACTAATAAGTTTGGCATCTAACTTATCTTTTATAAAGTGACAATCAATCTCTACATGCTTAGTGCGATCATGTTGTACTAGATTTTGTGATATATCAATGGCTACCCGATTGTCACAATACATCTGCATAGTATTTTTGGGTTCGAAACCCAAATCTAATAACAAAGTTCTTATCCACAGCAATTCACAAACCCCATGAGCCATACCTCTATACTCTACCTCACCACTAGATAGTGCCACCACTTTCTACTTCTTACTTTTCCATGTAACCAAATTTCCTCCCACAAAGGTGAAATAACTCGATGTTGACTTTCTATCTGTAATACTTCCCGCCTAACTGCATCCGTGAATCCACGAGACTTCAAGAGGATTGTTGTGTTTAGAGAACATTACTCCCCTTCCCGGAGCCGATTTCAAATACCTTAAAATTCTCAAAACAAGATTCATATGGTTCTCACTTGGATCAGGTACGAACCGACTCACCATACTTACCGCATATGCAACATCCGGGGTCTAGTATGAGTTAAGTAAATCAAACATCCAACCAATCTCCGATACTGGCTCGATCGGTTGGTATCCGATCTCGGATACTCGCTAAACAATGGTTTTGCTCAATAGTGAGTATCAATAGGTTTGCAATCCAACATACGTCTCTGTTACAGATCAATAATGTACTTCCTTTGACACAGATATATTCCTTCTCTTCCGGCTACCTCAATTCCTAAGAAGTACTTTAGTTCACCTAAGTCCTTCATTTCAATCGTGAGGCTAGTCAGTTTTTGTAATTTATCCATCTCAATAGTATCATCACCAAGTGATTACTATATCATTAACATAAATGATTAGTGGCTGTTACCTTCCCTCGTTGATGTTTGAGAAATAGAGTGTGGTCTCGAATTACTACTCACCGTAACCAACCTTTTGCATGAACCGTGAAAACCTTCCAAACCAGGCTCGAGGAGATTGCTTTCGAGGCCATACAAAGACTTCCTCAATTTGCATACAAAAATTACCAGAGAATCAACTACATACCTGGGAAGACTCATGTACACCTCCCGGCTAATTCTCCATGAAGAAACACATTCTTGACATCAAACCGCCAAAGTGGCGCTTTAGGTTAGCAACAAGTGAGAGCGTAACCCGAATCGTGTTCATTTTGGCAACAGGAGCAAAAGTCTCATCGTAGCTCTACACCATAAAGTTTGAGTAACCCCTTTTGCTACAAGACAAGCTTTATATCGATTTACTTGATCCATCTCCATTATGTTTTATAGTAAACACCCATCGACAACCAACTACCTTTTTCCTTTGTAAGTGGTGACACAAGTTGCCAAGTATCGTTCTTCTTTAATGCATCCATCTCTTCATCCATTGCCTTCCTCCGCATTGGATCTCCCAACGCATCCACGCACTTTGTTAGGTCTTGATACACGGATATTTGATTCACAAAATGATTTGTATGACTTAGATAATCTTTTAGTGGACATGAAATTTGCCACTTTTTGGGTATTTTGATTTTGCATGAATATTTGGTTCATACCTTTTGGGTCAGTTGACCTCGAGTAGACCTATTTGGTAACACATACCGTCTAACATTAGACTCGATGTTATTAGTATCAAGATAGTGTACATACCTCGATGGTGACCTTCTACCGAGGAGTTGTTGATCAAGGGTAGGAGTAATGCCTGAGGGTACAGTTCTGTCTTAAATGTCATTTGTTGTAAGTGAATTTGGTGCTTGAATACTTGAAGCATCTGTTTCTGCAATGACTGGATTCAATGAATTAGAAGTCTCATATGGTCTCATTGAAACATCAGTTGGTGACTCACCTAATGCCTCCCCTCACCATGATACAGTTCTTAGAAATATGTATTCTCCCCCTGACGAGCAGTATCAGGTGAGGAAAAATAACTCATGTCCACAAAGAAGGTAACATCCATAGTAACATAATACTTTATGGTTGGTTGATGAAAGCACTTGTACCCTTTTTGATAACTTCCATAACCAACAAACACACGTTTAATTGCCCGGGCATCTAATTTAGAACGTTGATTTTTAGGAACATGCACAAAAACAACACAACCAAATACTCGAGTAGGAAGATTATGAAAGGATGATAAGGATACGTAAGATGTGAGAATCTGGAATGAGATTTTTCCGTTAAGGACACTAGACGGGAGACGATTGATGAGATGCAAGGTAAGACACATGACACAAGATCACCCCAAAGATATTTTGGCATATAAGTACTAAATAAGAGTGCACGAGCCATATCAAGTAAATGACGATTTTTTCTTTCAGACACTATATTTTTGTTCCGGTGTTTGCGGACAAGTAGTTTGGTGAATAATCCCATGTGTTTTGAATTTTTTTTTGAAAAACATGATTAACATATTCCCCCCCCATTGTCAGAACGGAGGATCCGAATGATGCCATTATATTGTGTTTGAACAAATGTATGAAAATTTTGAAAAACTGAAAAAACTTCATATTTTGTTCTAAGAAGAGAAATCCACAATAACCTTGTACAGTCATCGATAAATGAAACAAAATATCTCATACCCAATATAGTGGGTTCTTTAGATGGTCCCTAAACATCAGAATGAATTAATTCAAAAGGAATAGTACTTTTATTAGAAATACTAGGAGAATAAGTAACACGATGGCTCTTGGCCAAAACACAAGTCTCACAATGCAAATACGCCTCACTAACACCAATAAATAAAGTAGGCATGGTTTTTTTCATAAGACTAAAAGATGGATGCCCTAGCGGCGATGCCACAACCAAATTTCACTTAGCTTATCGAACTAAAAGTCAATGCATTGCCGTGCTCCCCGGTACGGATTCTCCTCCGTAGTTCTGATCCAAGTGGAACAATCTGCCCCTCAGATACCCTCGACCAATTATTTCCCTGGTAAAAAGATCCTGAAAAATCATATATATAGGATAAAAGGTTACAAAGCATTTAGACTCAATATTCAACTGTGGAACAGATATTAAGTGATGAGATAAGTCAGGTACATATAAAACATTATGGAGCTGTAAAGATGGAGTGATATGAACTGACCCTTGTCCTAAGACAAGAAAGGCCTCACCATTAGCATTTGTAACATAAGACACTGGTGGGGGAGATAACTCATTAAAATAAGATTTATCATAAGTCATATGATCAGATGCACCATAATCAATAATCCAAGTATTAGACCCAACAGAGTGAGAAACATTTAAGGTTATACCAATCTTACCACGACCAGCTATTGAAGCTGTAGGAATACCTCCACATTTCAAAGGATGATTCTGTCCATAGTAGTATGGTTCTTGGATAATTTGCACTGCAGCTGCTTTTGCTTTAGAACGAGGCACCTGTTGTCGTTTTGGTTTCAAGTGTGGATATAGTTTCCAACAAGTCTCACGAAGATGCCTCTGTTCATTGCAATAAGAGCAGAGAGAACAAGGGCGATTGGTAAAACCTGGTGGAGGGCCCTACTGATGAAATGGAATTGAATTTTGCTGTTGGAGGAAATGTGCCTTTGATTTAGCTTGAATGGCTAGGCTTGATACTTTAATATGTGCCTGATGAAGACTCTCTTGCTGAGATTCATCTTTACGGATATATGTAAAAGCGGTAGTCAAGCTCTGAGGATCTGACATTCGAAGCAATTCACCTTTAGCACTATTATGTTTTATATCAAGGTCTCTTAAGAAAGCATGTACTCGTTCAAGCTTCTTCTCCTTCTGGTACCACATAAGATCTTCTAGATTTTTAATTTTGCATGGGCGTTTCTGGTCAATTTCAGCCCATACATTTTTTAGCTTGGTAAAAAAAAAGAGATACTGGTTTTCCCATTTTGCTGCATGCTAGCAGCTTTGTACATGAGTTCATGAACTTGAATATAGTCAGACTCATTTGTATAAAGATTGCTTAAGGTATTCCATATACCCTCAGTAGTTTCACATTCCTCCACCATTTGTAATATATCATCAGTGATTGCTCTAAATAGGATTGACATGACAAAGCTATCATCATCTTCCCACCGAGTATAGGCTTCTATATTATCTTGACTAGGAGCCCTAATTGATCCAGATACATGTCCCATCTTATGCATCCCACGAAGATAAATAAACATAACTTTTTTCCATGTTCAAAAATTTGTACCATTAAGTTTAGTACCCCCGAAAGAACCAATTTCTGAACTCTTAACAGAAACTTCAAAATTTGAAACTTCATGAATTTTGGAAACTTGATGTTGTCTTGAATCTTCCATTGAAATAATAATAAAAAGTATATTGTGCAGCGGAATAAAAATTTTGGATTTTGTTTTTTTTGGCGGTCAAATTTGATAAATGGGTTGTTTGAATGTTCGGGCTGATAAACGGGTCGCTTTGAATGTTCGGGGATAAATGGGTCTGTTTGAATGTTCGGGTCACGGGCTTGAATTAAAGTGATAATTAGGAAGGCGATGGGCTTGCGAGATGGGCTAGTGGTCGATCGATAATTAGTTTCCATTTTGGTCGATAATTAGGGTTTTAAAATCAAAATTTAAAAAAGCATAAGAAACAATTTTAAGAAATCGCATACCAGGTTTCTACCATACCAAAGAATCGGGGCGCGAAAGTTGGTTTCCGCGACGGCAAGTTGAGGTGTGTAGGCACTGTCGACGCCGCTATGGTCAACAGGGACGGCAGTGGCGAAGGCAGCGTTGTGCCTCTGTGGTCGTGAGATATGGCGGGTGATCTGGTTGAATGGCTGCCTTATGGGTCACGGAAGCCAACTGCTTCAGCGGGTCAAGTGACCTTATCTGCCAGGGTAGTACCTGCCAGGGTTGAACAAAGGCTGGTCGCATTGTGATGATACCGGCTAAACAAATGCGGACAGACGATGGATTTGCAACTGCAACACAAGCTAAACAGTGTGAGAAGACGGCGACGCTAGGTGGCGCTTCTATTCAGAAACCGATAAATTTTTTTTTTCTTTCCTGCTCTGATAACAAATTAAATTCACTAAATGTATTTACAATGTACATTACACTGAAGATTAATACATGTATAAATATAGAAAAAAGAAATCTGCTTTTTTTAAAAGTACTTTTAAGAAAAGTATATTAGTTGCATACAACTAATATACAGCTTATAAAGTATATTAGTTGTATACAACTAATAAACCATTTAATGATTTATTAACATTCTTCACCATGGATTGATCTCAATAGTAGGGATAAGCATGTTGGGAAGATTATTAGTAGTGATATTGGGCGGAGAAAGCCATTAATTTGCAAATCAAGAAGTGAAAAGAAGAGAAACTGAAATTTTTGTTGCACTTTTAGAAGAACAAGAAGAAGAGATTTTGGTTGTAGAATATGAAGATGAGAAAGGAGGAGTTGAGTTGCTAAGTACAGAGGAGTTAAACAAGAAATGTGATGAGTTTATCAAAAAGATGAAAGGAGAAATTTAATTTGGAGCTTAATTAATTATCACTGTTTTTTTTCTTTAAATCGATCATCATTCATTAACTACTATCGTTAATTAATTGAAACTAATATTTTTAATGCTAGAATGTCATGCTATTTTAGTTGAAACTAATATTTTATTGTTAGAATGTCCGGTTGTTTTAGTTGAAAGTAATAAATTTTTATTTGAAACAATTATGTAAATGGTTTTATTTTTAACTCCTTAAATAAAAAAAATATGTTTTAAGTTATATAAAATATATATGCACTGTATTTTTTAATATGCATTAAACATATATTTTTTGAATATGCCTTAAAAAATAGATGTATATTATGTTAAAAAAGTTAAAAATGAAACTTTATCCGAAGAAATGATTATATTATGCAATTAAACCTAAATTAAATTATATGCATCAAATTCAAAAATAGGAGAGTAATTTGTCAAAACTCGATTAAACGAATCAAATCTAAATAAAAAAATTTGAATCAAATTAAATTATGGCTAGTTCAAATAGTTAAAAAATAATCGAGCTAAGTTCGAACCAACCTGTCTAGAAATAAATTTAAAATATTTTGATTTTGTTATAAATATATAAAATTATGACATAAAATTATTGAAGCGTGAAATGTGGTATAAATTATTTTGAATATTAATGTTTGAATGATATATTATGATGTTGTTAATGTCTGCTTTTTTGTTTTTTTTATGATTGATTAGTTATTGTAATATTATTTCTCCATTTTTGTTATTTCATGCAATGATATTTGTACTATTGAGTTTTAATGTCACTAAAAATATTTTTGATTTATAAAAAAAAAATCAATTAATTAAAAGAATACAATTAACAATTTGAATTAATTTAGACCAATTTTACCAACTAGTTTGTAATTGGTTTGAGTTTGGTTCTTCTTTAAATGAAATTTGACTCGAGTTAAATTTAGACTAATTTAAACTAAATTAATTCGGATCAGTTCAAACTTAATCGAATTGCATTAATTGCCAAGGTTAAAAGGGATTAATAACGTTATTAGCAAAAAGAAATAGGGAAAAAAACTTCAAATAGTTGTAACAAACTAGCCTAATAAGTACATAGAATGACATTATACAATATACACTTATGCTGTGTTTGGTTGGACAGAATAGAAATGAATCTGAATTGATTTATTCCATTTGTGTGTTTGGTTAGGCTGAAAAAGGAATCAAGAATGAAATCGATTCTTAAAGGAAAATGAATCACATAATTCCTTCTCCCCCTTTAAGAATCATGATTTCATTCACATCTCAATTTTTATTTCAATTTTACCCCACCTAAAATATAACCCTAAACTTAAATCCTAAATCTCAATAACCCTAAACCCTAAATCCCAAAACCCAAAACCGTAAATTCCAAATCCCAAAACCCAAAACCCTAAATCCCAAATCCCAAAACCGAAAATCCTAAATCACAAAACCCTAATCCCTAAACCTAAAATCCCAAAACTCAAAACCCAAAACCCAAACCCCCAAATCCTAATACCTTAAAACCTAAATCCCAAAACCCCAAACCCTAAAACCTAAATCCTAAAACCCTAAACCCTAAATCCCAAATCCCAAAACCCAAAACCTAAAACCCTAAATCCCAAAACCCTAAATCCTAAATCCTAAAACCCTAAACCCTAAACCCTAAATCCAAAATCCTAAATCTTAAAACCCTAAACCCTATTTAGAAAATAATAATTTTAACCCTAAACCTTAATCCACAAATATAACCCTAAACCTTAAACCCTAAATCCCAAATCCCAAACCTCAAAACCCTAAACCCTATTTAAAAAAAAATAATTTTAATAATATATTTTCTTTTTAAGTAATAATTATTTTAAAAAATAATTATTTCAATAATATATTTTGTCTAGCGAAAAAATAATAATTAAATAATATTATTTAAACTTTACTAAGTATAGAGGTAATAAGGTAATTTATAATTTTTTTCCATTTCATTTCAGTGGCAAACCAAACACTGTAATACTGATTTTTTTTATTCTAATAGTCAAACCAAACAACATTGTTTCCTTTCTATTCCAATTACGATTCCATTCTATAAACCAAATACTATTTTAGAGTATTCAAACCTAATGCTCAATGCCTCAATCTATATCATCAAAATTGAATTAATAGAAAAGATAAATAATTAAGTAATTTTTTTACATCGTATCATTCAAACATTTGACTAAACAAAATCATTAATGTTATTGCCATTTGTTATAACACAATTAAATAATTCACTCATTTGTGCAAATTAAATACAACTCTCATGAATTAACCAACTGTTGATTCGAACTAGCTAGATGCACTCGTTTGTTTTCTAATTTCTTCTTAAGAAATGATAGGGATTAAGTGTCAAATTATGCAGATTTTATTTCTATAATAATTTTTTTCTCATCTTCTGTACAAATAACTCCTCCTATGTATACTAAGAAAACCGAATATAATTCTAACCCTAACAGCTGTTCTACTTCCCTAATTTATGGTTCACTAACAACATTGTTTGCCATTTCCTAACTCCACTAACTTTGTTGTCTTCCACTTTCATCGCACACGCTAACATCTTCTCCTCAAGTTGGTGCATATATGTCTCTTATGCCCAACTTGTCAAGTGTGTTGTGGTTCCTTGCGCACAATGCATTTTGTGAGTATATCGCCCACCAATTGATCTTCGATTTAACAAATGGAAGCTTAATAATCTTTTCTTCAAGATTCCGTTTGAAAGTTTCGATCCACTTCAACGTGCTTCGTGCGATCATGTTGAATCGGATTATGAGATATGGCAACGCCGCTTTGTTATCACAAAATAAGTTCATTTCAAAGGCAGTGGCTACACCAATCTCGCTAGAAGTTTTTTCAACCAAAGGAGCTCACATATTCCTCGACCATTCCTCGAAATTCACCAAGACGGATAAGTGCAACTACCTTTCGCTTTCGCTCCTCCATGTAACAAGATTTCCCCCCACAAAAGTAAAGTACCCAAGAGTAGATTTCCTATCCTTCATATTCCCCGCCCACCGAATCAGTATATCCAAGGACTTCCAATCGACCATTCTTTGAAAACATAAGTCCTTTCCCAGGAGAGGATTTTAAGTAACGAAGTATTCGCATGACCGCATCCATATGGTCTTCACTGGGGCGTTGCATGAACTGACTTACGACACTCATAGCATAAGCAATATCAGGTCGAGTATGAGATAAATATATGAGTTTACCTACTAATCGTTGATATCTCTGTTTATCTGCTGGTACTTGGTCCACATATTCCTCGAGTTTATGATTTTGAACCATTGGAATATCGACAGTTTACAATCTAGTAGTCCCGCCTCTCACAAGTTAGGTCCGCAGTGTATTTCCTTTGGGAAAGACATATGCCTTGTTTTGATCTTGTTACCTCAATACCTAAGAAGTACTTGAGCTCTCTCCCAAATCCTTCATTTCAAACTCCTTTGATAGTTTTTCTCGAAGCTTAGTAGATTTCTTCTTTATCATCCCCCGTAATGATCATGTCATCTACATAGACTATAAGCAAGTTATCTTCCCCAATCGATGTTTTAGGAAAAGAGTATGATCGGAGCTTGCTTTGTTGGAACCCATATTTCTTCATTGTTGAACTCAACCTACCAAACCATGCTTCAGGTGATTGTTTTAGCCCTTCATACAATGCTCGTTGTAATCTACATGCGCTTTCTTTTCTCGATGTAACAAGATATCCTCGGTGGGATATCCATATAAATCTCTTCTTCAAGATCACCAGCGGCGAAGGCATTTTTTACGTCAAGTCGGGTGCAATGGAAAATCTAAATTTTCCGCAAGAGATAACAAGACTCTAACGGTTTTTAGTTTAGCCACAGGTGAGAAGGTTTCTTGATAATCTATCCCGTGTTTTTGCAGTATATCCTTTTGCTACAAGTCTCGCCTTGTATCGATCAACTAACCCATCTCGCTTTATACTTAATGACCCGAGAAAATCCACTTGCATCCTACCAGCCTTCCTCGAGGCAACTCGCTTAACACCCACGTGTGTTGTTCTTCAATGCCTCAAATTCCTCTTTTGTAGCGTGAGCCCATTTTGGATCGTATAAGGCTTTTAAATGCTACTTGGAATTTGGACACGAGGAGAGTGTTTGTGTAAATGCCCCGATAGGTTCCGATAACTCGAAAGAGATACATAATTTGCTATTGGATACTGATCGTCGTTCTTCTCTTCTCTGTGAGTATCGATTGGGAGGTTTGCCTCGATTGTGTCCGAAAGGTAAAACATAACCAACAGATGTATCTATAGCATTAGTGTTTAAAGGTGTGATAGATAACTTACCTCGGTGAGTATTCTCAATGCGGAGGATCATCGGGTACTGTAGAGATTGACGGGTACATCAACCACTTCATCTTCCTCGAAGGTTCAATCACTACTTCACTTCAGCTTCGAAGTTCAAGCTCGAGTCTAGATACTATCTCCTCCATATTATTGGCACGATCCGAGTACGTTGGACTAGTATCTAATATTTCAACATCAAGCCAATTTAGTTTCTTCACCATAACTCTCTCCCCGCAGTGGAATTGGATACCTTGATGGGAAAAACATTCTCGATTCGAGGAAAGTGACATCCACGTGGTAATATAGGTTCTTTTAGTAATTGGATCATAGCACCGCTCACCCTTTTTTTGTACACCATACCCCAAGAACACACAGTGGACAACACATGGATCCAACTTAGTTCGTTGATTTTTATGGAGGTGGAAAAAAGCAACACATCCAAAAATTCGAAGCATCAAAATAGTAGGCAAGGGAAGATGATCGATAACACCTTTAATGGAGTCCGAAATTGTAAGGTTTTTTAAGGGGCATACGATTCAAGATACACCGTAGTAATGGCATCACTCCGCATTTATTAGGCATACGTGCACCGATTAGTAAGGCCGGAGCCGTTTCTAAAATATGCCGATTCTTCCTCTCCGTAGTCCCATTCTCCGTCAGGGTTTCAGTGAACCCGAGGTTTCACTGGAGAATACCATGGTTGTCCAAGTATGTCCGAAATTGTTGATTAACATACTCCTCCATTATCGTACCTAAGTATCTTAATTTTTCGTAAAATTGTGTTTGAACCATGTGGTGTGAAACAAGTGAAATGTAGCAAATACTTCATCTTTATGTTCGAGAAGGTAAAGCCATGTCATTCGTGTACAATCATCAACAAAAATAACAAACCAACGATGACCCGATGACGTAATGATCGGGGAAGCGTCCCCAAACATCGTAATGTAGTAAAGCAAAAGAAGTCACACTTTTATTCATGCTCATAGATAAGACGCCCTATGACTTTTTTGCTGGATACAAGTATCACATTTGAAATCCGAACGTGTGATATTTGAAAATAAACTCGGGGAGTAGATGCTTTAAATACCCGAACGATGGATGCCCAAATCTACGATGACATAGCCAACTGCCGTTCCTTGTTACCAACAATGTTTTGCATATGATTGGCTCTTCCAGAGCTGAGGTCATCCACATAATATAGCCCTCCTCGCCTAGTACCACGCCCAATGATCTCTTTGGTGAGAATATCCTATAGAAGGAAAAAAGTAGAATACATCAAGACACACGCTTAAGATCTCAAGAAAGTGACGACTTACGTACATTGGTCGGTTTGATGCAGGTACAAGTAAAGTATTAGATAATGATAATGAAGGAGATAAGTGTCACCGTTCGGGCTCCCAGAATCGGGTAAGCCGACCCCATTTGCATTGGCAACACGATTCCGTCTCGGCGGGTTGTTTGGAGAGATCGTTTGGGTCAAATGTCATATGATCCGTAGCTCCGCAGTCCGTAATCCAACCCCCGCGAAGCGTCATTGTAGTATTTTTCAATGGATCCACCCGCTGCTTCGTACTGAGTAACTTGACGGCGAAGATCATACGGTTGAGACGTGTCCGTCCCATCATAGTAAGTAGCCACCGAATCCCAAACTTGTTTGGTTGGGAATCGGATAAAATTTGGTACAATTATGGAGGTCCATCGAATTGATCAACCATCCTTTGACAATGGAATTTTCAAGACGCCATCTCCTAAATGAGGGATCGGTTTCAACAGGTTGAGGAAAGTCCCCATTAATATATCCCGGCTTTATCTTTGCCGAGATATACATCTCCACCACCGGGACCATAAGGCATAGTTGGATCCTCCCAACTTGATACTAATGGGAGCAATCGACGCTTCGCTTAGCGCAGGTCAGGCGATCCGAGCTCTAGTTAAAACTTCCATCATTTTCGCCCTAACCCTAATCTCTCTCGTAAGCGGCGCCTTTTCTCCCCGCTATTGTGTCGCGATTCCCTCGCGCAGCCCCAGAAAGCGGTCCTTCTACAACCGAGCGCGACTTCTCGCTACACGTGAGCGGCGCCCGTTCCTCGCAACGGCAGAAGCGAGGTCAAGATGGCCGACCCTTAGCCGGCCATAGATCCGCAAGCAGTTAACCTTCCACCGGGTCCTCCGTCTCGAAAAAATAACCTCACCGACTCACGAGGAGCCGAGTGAGCAGCTCGATGAAGCTGAGTAGTTTATTATTTTTTTGTTCGAGCTATATCTCGCACTATCCGAGTTGTTGTTCGAGCTATATCTCGCACCATTCTCGATCTCCGTTGTTCGAGCCAAATCTACCGTCTCGAATTTTTTTCCTTCCGTTTTTCCCTTCTTTTTTTTGTTTTTGGTTTCAAATGTTACAGAAATAGACACCTAATTAGGTCGCAATCGTTTCCATCTTTTCTTGGTTTCTTCTTCTTCTATTTTTTTTCAGGGGAAAGGTAGATTGAAGATGGTCGTAATCGCACTCACAGTATAATATTCAACAGAATCAACTTTGTACGTGCAGACACTCAAACTTGAATTAAAACTAAGAACTTTGAACTCCAAAAAAGATACGGGAGAATCACAGAGACAGCTTTCGTAAAGTGTTTATACACAAACACCCATCCGATGGAAGAGCCGAGCAAATTGACCAAGATAACAGCTTCTGAAAAAAATGGATACGGGGTATTATTGATCCGATTGGATTTAATAGATCAAACCAATGTTGAGGAGAACAGGTAGCATCGTAGAATTTTTATTTCTTTAGAGTCATGATCTGCTCTGATACCATGTCAAATTATGCAGAGTTTATTTCTATAATAATTTTTTTTCTCATCTTCTGTACAAATAATTCTTCCTATGTATACTAAGAAAACCGAATATAATTCTAACCTTAACAGGTGTTCTACTTCCCTAATTTATGGTTCACTAACAACATTGTCTGCCATTTCCTAACTCCACTAACTTTGTTGTCTTCCACTTTCACTGCACACGCTAACATTAATAACGATTAGTTCACAAACGAGTAGGATCTTGTAGACCAGGAACATTCTTGATATTACATATATTTTGATTTTCTCCTTAATTTTGATCTTTAATTTAGTTGTGCATATCTTCCGGTAGATTTTTAACTTTCTATTGCATGTTGCACATGCTGTGACTTTCATGTTTAATTTCCCTTGAAAGAAGGCTAAGAAACTGCAAGGCAATTGATCACTATAATTAACTTACACAACATATAACTAGAATATATTATTACGTGTTGGTCCAATATATGTCATAAGTGATGGAACATATTATGTAAAAGGAAAAATACTGAATATTTTGCTCCAACATTTGTATTAAGGAAAAGCTCCGATCACAACTGTAGATTGTTGCCTGTAATTAAATAATAACAATGATGTAATTTGATGAACATGTCAATCACATTATTATCACATTGCATAATGAGATTTGATCATTTGATGTATTATTCATTACTTATGATAGATAAAATAATATCCTTAAAATTAATTTTATTGGTTCTTCTTTTAACAATTTAGTGATTTTTCGAGAAAATTTATTGCATTTACATTATTTGAGTCGTACAAATAATATTCTTATTTTTATTTCAAATAATGGGTAAATTTTGTTTGCATTTACCTTACATGAGTGGTGCAAGCAATATTCTTATTTTTACTTCAAATAATTAATATGGGTAAATTTTACTCTTTTTTTTCAATTCTTTTAATATTTTTTTTAAAGAAAGTTAATGCTTTGAAAAAATAAAATTTATACATATTATTTGAATAACAATATAAGTGAAAATAAAAATATAATCAAGAGTGTTACTTGTATCTTATATTTGCTTGAATCACTATAAATAGCAATCAATAATAATGGGATTATTGAGAAGCAGCCTAAAGTAATTCTCTCAAATTAATGACAAGATGAGAAACACAAACTCTACCTAGCAATTTTTAGACACCATAATTAGCAACATCTTGCTTTCAGCTGTCGGCTATCATCAGCTGTTAGTGTTCCTTTATTTGTGTGAGACTTCAGGCAAAGTAATTCAAATTACCTACCCACTTTTTAGATTTCAATTTATGTGTTATTAATAGTTGTTTAACACAGAATGCGAAGGTTTCACCTTCTATATATGCAACAAAGACTAAGATTTTCAGACTAATTTTTCACATGTCAGTGACAAGCAGAGAATTAGAATCAAGTGTTATAAAGCTACTTAATTTAAGGAGCAAACATGGAGCAAAACATGGAGAAAAACAAGGAGGAAAACAAGGAGCAAAACAAGGAGTAAAACATGGAGCAATTCATGGAGCAAAACAAGGAGCTTAATTCAATGAGCAATTTAAGGAACCATTAATTTAAGGAGTAATTCAAGGAGTGAATTTTCCTATAAATAGATGTGTAATTGTAATGAATTAATCATCCAAAGTGTTCATTCCAATCGAGAGAAAAGCTTAGAGAGAAAAGATTTTTGTGAGAGAAAATTGAGAGTAATTTTCTGGGTGTAATCGTGAGTCGCGAGTGTTGTAAACACCTCAGTGTAATCTCTCCTTTCAAGAAAAGATCCGCAGCAAGTCCCAGAGACGTAAGCAAGATTGGCCGAACTCCATTATCAAATTTTGTGTGTTATTTTTCTATTCTTGCTTTCTCATAAATCTAGCTTATCTAGAATTTCATAAGTATTTCCCAACAACCTGCATCGTAGCTATTGGTGGTGATTTTTGTCAATTTTCCGCTAGAAATAGTCAAACGATCCAGAGGAAGTTAGATTTTAGTGGGAGCAATGGCCGTGTACGAAGGAAGGTGAAACTCGAGAAATTTGATGGCACAGATTTTGGTTTTGGAAAATGCGTGACAGAGGATTATCCGTATCAAAGAAATCTATATCAACCTCTCGTGGAAGAAACCGTAAGCTACTAAGGAAGAATATTGAATCTTTTGCAGTACAAGCCCCTGAGTTATTCGATCGACGCTTATCCCGTAATGTTGCCTTCAACATAGCAAAGGAAAAGACTCACGGCGGGTCTTGGCGACAACTCTCTCCAATATGTATAAGCCATCACCCTCAAACAAAGTGCACTTTACGAGACGTTTGTTCAATTTGCGATGAACGGCGCGCATCGGTAATAACATCTCAATGAACTCAACACACTCACAACCTAGTTAAGTTCAAGGGGAAATAGAATTCTAAGAAGTACGAGCATTAATACTTTTGTCTTCTTTATTAGAAAGTTGGAATGCTACCGTCACTACCGGTGAGAGCTCGGTCAGAAGCAAATAAGTTAAAATTTGACGATGTTCGTGATTTGGTTCTCAGGAAGAGATCCAACGAGAGTCGTGTGAATCACAACTTCTTCGGGCCAGACATACAGAGTCAAGAGGAAGAAATTTAACCAAAGTGGAATGGACGTAAGGTAATGACTACCGAGGTAGATCAAAGGATGAGGTCCAACCAAGAATCCTAATAATTCCCATAAAGACGAAGACTATCGAGTGTTGGAATTGTGGAAGAACTGCACTACAAAAATCAAGGCAAAGAGTGCACCGAAGGACAAACAAGCGAAGGCAGAGGCAAATGTTACTTCCACCTCGGTGAGGAGACGATGCATTGATACGCTTCTTTCGAGAGCAAGGAAGAATCTTGCAAGTGTTAGACTCGAAAGCATCGTTCCACGCTACTTCACAAAAAGAATTCTTGAGAAATATGTCCCCTGGAAACCTTGGAAAGGTATATCTTGGCGATGATCAAACCATACGTGCTATTATTGGCAAGGTGTAGTAAAGATTGTTGAACGGATCCGTTTGGGAACCGATGTCGTGCATATTCCCAATCTCAAGGAACTTAATCTTCACGGGCAATTGGCCGCTGAAGGTACACTACAATCTTCCATAGTTGATGATTGGAAGATTTCAAGGGTGCAATGACAATTGCTCGAGGTAAGAAAAGTGGCACTCTTTACATGACAACGCGGAGGCACGTTGTTCAATTACAACAGGCAGCAAGCAATGAAACACCAAATCATGGGCACCGTAGACTAGGCCATATGAGCGAGAAGGGACGAAGATTATGCACTCAAAGGGAAAACTTCCAAGTCTACAACACGGAGATAGACACGTGCGAAGATTGCATACTTGGAAAGCAGCGAGAGTCACTTTCAAACAAGTTGCATAATCCCAAAGAAGGAAAGGCTGTAGCTTATTCACTCGATGTTTGGGACCAACGACCGTCTCATCTATTGGGCGGGAAACACTACTTCGTGAATTTCATCGATGATCACTCTCTAAGATATAGGTTTACTTTCTAAAGCATAAGTCTCGAAGTATTTGAGGCTTTCGAAGATGGAAAGCTATGGTGGAAAATGAGACTCGGTTTAAAGATCAAAAAGTTCAGAACCGAGCACTGTGGTGAATACAAGACACCATATTCAAAAATTTCTGCTATGAAAGCACGGGATCGAATGGAAAGAATCTGCTGTGCACGCCTCAACACAATGGTGTAGCCGAGCGTATTTAACCGAACGTTGACAAAAAGAGCTGTTATTCGTATACAAATGTCTATCAAAGCAATTGGGGCAGAATCCAACACGAAAGCTTACTGATCAACCGAGGCCCATCTGTTCCATTGGAGCATAGAATACCGTGAGGAGGTAATGGAGCGGAAAAGAGGTGAAACTATCACATCTAAAAGTTTTCGCTACGTAGAATTGTGTGTCGCTGATCAAGGTAGGAATAAGTTTCGATCCCAAATCCAAGAAATGCACATTCATCAAGCATGCGAGGATGAGTTTGATTAATGTGGATTTGGGATGACGAAAAGAAGAAAGTTATCCGTAGCAGAGATGTGATTTTCAACGAAAGGGTGATGTATGGATTACGCATAAATAGACGCCAATGACTCGAGCAGAATAAGTCGCATTTGCAGTACGCAGATGATGTCCCGTATACTTCCACAACAGAACCAATTGTAACAAGTCCTCGCCTGGAGGAACTTGTTGACAGCAAGACACACGCATTCGACACACCATAACCTCTTACTCCAGCTCCAGTATTGAAGCAGTGTGTCTTCTCGACCTCATGTGCCTAACAGAGATACATGAACTATATGTGCTAACGATAGAGGAGCTCCTAATGCTATGATGAAGCTTGTCGACTCGAGATTCCAACAGTGGGAGCCATATGAAAGAAGAAATGAAATCTCTCATCTCCAACCGCATACGGGAACTAGCCGAGTTACCTATGGGAAAGAAGGCACTTCACAAAAAATGGGTGTACTGGTGTGAAAGAGAGCATGATGGTTCCAAGAGATACAAAGCTCCGCCTAGTTGTCAAAGGATTTCAACAGAAGGGAAGGAGTTGACTACACCGACATTTTTGCTCGTCAGGAAGCTTAATACTATCGACGATCGAGTATCAGAAGCCATCGAAGATCTTTCATCTTGAACACTTGGATATGAAGACCGCATTCCTTCATGCCGAGATTTAGATGAAGAGATATACATGTACCAAATGGGTTTCTCAAAAAGGGAAGAAGATACATGGTGTGCAAACTTAAGAAGAGTTCAGTATGGGCTCGAAACAAGCCCCCGAGACAATGGTACAAAAATTTGGACTTCCACGCACAAGGAAGGTTTTCCAAGTGCAATGCTGATCATTGTTGCTACTTCAAGAGATATAGGTCCAATATATCATTTTACTACTTTACGCTGATGATACGTTAGTATGTTCAGACATATGGATGATATTAAACGTTGAAGAAAGAATTGCCAAAGGAATTTGACATGAAAGACTTCGGTCCGAAGAAAGAAGATTCTTGGAATGCAAATCACAAGAAATAAGAAGAAAGGATCCTTGCAGCTTATCTCAGGCAGAAGTACATCAATCGTGTTTTGCAAAGATTCAACATAGCGATGCCAAGCCAATTAGACACCCTCGTCACCATTTTCGCTATCCAAGGATCACTCCCCCGTACGTAAGAAGAGAGAGAATTCATGGCTAAGGTTCCTTATGCCTCACCCATTGGAAGTTTGATGCACGCAATGGTCTGCATACGAGACCGTGACATTGGCACATAAATGGGAGCTTGTTAGCGCATTTATGTCAAATCCAGGGAAAACTCATCGGGAAGCAATCAAGTGGATTTTGAGGTATCTACTTATAAGCACCGCTTTAAAAGTGCTTGTATTTTAGTAAAGGAGAGTTAAAAGTACATGGTACGTAGACGTAGACTTCGTGAGGTGAAGCTTGATCACCGAAGTTAAGCACCACCTAAGTTATATATTTATCATTGAACTACACCAAGTTAGTCGGATGTCACAAATACGTAAAATTGTCACTCTATCCACTACAAGAGACAGTACGTAGCAGAAGAATCAAGCTAGTAAATAGATGATACGGCTTCAAGGTTTGTTAATCGAGTACCGGGATTCAAACAAGATAAGAATGTTCTCGCATAGTGATAGTCAAAGTGCAATACACTCGCTAAGAATTCAGATTTCATTCCTGTAACAAAGCATATCGACTTCAAGTTATCACTTCATCGATCTCTATTGGAAGATGATGGTTAATACCTGGTATGATTCAAGGAAGCAAAAATCCAGCAGATATGTTAACAAAGGTGGTGACTATTGACAAAATCAAGTCAGGCTCAATTTCACTGGTTTGCTGAGTAACAAAGACTAGAAAAGTCACGATTGATCAAGGTGCAAGAAAGATTGAAATCACTTCTTGAAGGGAGATTGTTATAAAGCTCCTTAATTTAAGGAGTAAACATGGAGCAAAACATGGAGCAAGACATGGAGCAAAACAAGGAGCAAAACATGGAGCAATTCATGGAGCAAAACAAGGAGCTTAATTCAAGGAGCAATTTAAGGAACCATTAATTTAAGGAACCATTAATTTAAGGAGTAATTCAAGGAGTGAATTTTCCTATAAATAGATGTGTAATTGTAATGAATTAATCATCCAAAGTGTTCATTCCAATTAAGAGAAAAACTTAGAGAGAAAAGATTTTGTGAGAGAAAATTGAGAGTAATTTTCGGGGTGTAATCGTCATGAGTCGCTGAGTGTTGTAAACACCTGCAGGTAATCTCCTTTCAAGAAAAGATCTCAGAAAGTCCGAGTATCGCAAGATTGGCCGAACTCTGTTATCAAATTTTGTGTGTTATTTTTCTATTCTTGCTTTCTCATAAATCTGACTTATCGAGAATTTGTGTTATTTCCCAACGTCTAGGCAAAGATGTAGAGAGTTCCCCTAGCTAGCTTGAATATTTGTAGCAAATAAATCAGGTGAGTCACTCCATAGCTTCAAGGGAGAATTTGGTTATTAATGCATAGGTATATTGGAGGTTAGATCCGAGTTCAACAACTCGGGTCAGTATTTTGTTCTATTTGTATTAGCTTCTAGTATACACATATTACATTTTACTTTCTTTATTTTTGTTAAACTTTAAAGATAATTCATTAAAAAATTATATTTAAGGTGACTTAAGTTTCGTATATATATATATATTACATACATTAATACTTTTATTTTAAATTGGTATATTTTAATCACATTATTATTATTATATTTATGGATACTTTAGTTATTTTAATTAAATTTTGATAATTTTAATTTACTTCGTTCTTCACTTTTTTTTATTAAATTTTTGAGATATTTTTATTTTCATACATCTATTTATGGGACCCTTGTTAGTAAGATTCATATTAAACCAACTTAGGTTTTGCGAGAAAAATTAAAAAAAATGACTATAAATTAGTAAAACGTTCAAAATATAACAATAATATGATTAAAGTATACTAATTTTAAGAAATATAACTAATGCATATAATTTGTGAAAGTAAAATCACCAAAATATCATGTTATCTATTTATTAGGTAGAAAACAACTATAACTTATTTTTTGAAATGTTTGAAGATTAGTAGATGACTAATCTTTTTTTACAACAAAATTAATTTTTTAACGTAAATAATTGAATGTATTTTTATTTTATTAATTTAATTATTCTTCTATTATTTGTTTGAGTCAATAAAATATAATGTTTTTTTTTTAAAAACAACTCTTTTAAAACTTCAACGTGTTAAAATGAGTTTTATGTTATTAAGTTATAACTCGTTGTTTCTAATTTATGAATTTTATATTTTATATTTATTTTATTAAAATATACATGATTTAATCCCATCTATTTTTTTTGTCTGACTAGACTACTGGTTGAAAAAGCATTTTCCTCTTAATAGATATTTTGGTAACATCTAGTCTTTGTTATGAACCTCAACCTTTTTAGCCCAAGAGAGAAATAGACCGGTCCAAAAGAATGATGTTACATAACTTCCTTCCAATACCTACTGCTTGCAAAGTTGAAGAGTAGAAAAGTGTTCATGGATTAATGATAGAGGCTGGCATCCATGGTTCAATCCGATTTCTTTAAAGAAGAAAAAGAAAAGAAGAAGTCAAAATTGTACCAGACCGTTACATAAATTGAAGCCGGACCAAACCAGACAAAAAACTAGAGAGTCCAATATGGTTTTTGGTTCTAAACTGTTTAAACTTGAAAAATAGTTGTACACTTTTGTTTGCATGATATACATTTGACAATGAGGGAGGGAGAGAGAGAGAGAGAGAGAGAGCTTTCTTTACTTGAGAATTTAAATACGTTTTAAAGATTAATAAATAGTCGCGTCCATCAAGACTCCTGACCAAGGGAATGCAAAGGAGTAGCTTCATCCATTGAGACAACAAGTACAAATAGACAAAAAACAAATTTATAAATTAATACATTTTGGTCGAACGGAACGGTTCAGTCCAATGTAAACGGTTTTGACTTTCATCAAATCGGACCGGAACATTTGATATTAGAAACCATTTGGACCAGTCTGGTCCGACTTTCCAATTTGATCCAGTTTTTGCGTTTCTTGTTGACACCCCCCCTAGTTATTGAGCCTATGTACATACCAAGTTGCCAAGGTCCATTCCTGACCTCAACAAGTTGATTATTCAGGGTGATACAACTTAAGGTCAAACTGAAAGTTAAACCGAGGGATGTGCAACTGTGTTCAAAAATATCTTAAACATTGGCTTATTGGTCAATCTGCTTCGCCAATGGAAATTCTATACGAATTATAAAGGACGATCTTTCTGCTTCTCTTAGGTATTGTACAGTACCATGCATTATCTTCACTAGCTTCTGGCTAAGGTGTAACCCAAGACCTTCTCTTGAGATGCCATCTTTGTAATGAAACATCTCTTGGATTATAACTTCTGGGATTCCTGGAGTTGGATGGGTTATCCTGCCATGTGGTTAATTAACCACACATAATAATTTCAGCATTGATTCAAAATTTTCGAATTCTTTTTTTCGGGATCTTATAACAACAAATTGTAATAGGTAATTCATCAATTGATTTATCTCGAAAAGTATATATAACATTGCAATGAGTATAGATTTTACCAGGAAAAACTATAAGATGAATGAATCTGAAAATATATGACTTGCCTGAATTCAAGATGAACAATGTGCAATTTTGTACCTATACTTTCCTTCCTTTGAGTCACGTTGAAGATAACAGATGATCCTTCAAACACAGGCGTAAAATATAGTGCATTACTCAAGAAGTCTGAAAGTATTTGCTGCAGCCTCAAGTTGTCTCCAAACAAATGCATTGTTGATACTTCAGTAGGTGAATTATAAATCACCGGTACCTGTCTATCCTCACTTACCATCATTACTTGATCTATAACAACCCCAAGTGCATCACCGAGGTTAAATTCGATAGAGTTCAATTCCATGTAGCTGCAAATGGGATCTCAAAAGATCAAAGGCTTTTCAAAAAGTCATGACAATATATAGCCATATACACCAATTGTTAACTCACATGTTAATATGCAAGTTATTTTATTGAGTGAAGAGAAATAGGGACAAAGATTATCATCATGGTCCATGATCTCTTTCTTTTCTAGAAACAATACTAGGTCTAAAAGTACCAGACTACCTTCATCCTCAATGACTCCAACAAAAAAGATATTGAAAATTTGTAAGTCATGTAATTCCTCTATTGCTATTAAGACAAAAACATGGTTGAAATTCAACGTTTAATTACTGAAAAAAATTAATTCAAGTTAAAACATCCATACCACTCCTCAATACTCTGAATATCAGCATCATCTATAATCTTGGCTAATTGTTCCCGGCACAATGAGCTCTTCTTAAGTAGATGTTCCTGCTTTTTGCTCAAATCGGAAGATTCAAGTAGGTTCTGCGTAAGTACAATGCCATTCAAAGGCTTTTTTATTTCTTGACGAATATATGCCAATTTCTTTATGCTATCATCTGCAGCTTGCTTTGATATTCTCTGCAACTGCATAGCATACTTGAGTTCTGGACTAGTCACGTGCAAAAAGCACAAAACCCCAGTGATCCTTCCATCTACATCTGTTCGTTTATTGGCAGAAAGCAATGCTTCAATGAAGTTACCTTGGTGATCAAAGAATCCAAATAACAAATTATCTGCATCCTGGCCCGCAATTAATCCACTCAGTAGTATCTGGAGTTTGGTTAGTGTGTCATAATCTTTAACACGACAACCAAAATTATTGACAGAAAAAACTTCCCCAAAGAGCATCCTGTCAGTTGCTTCTTCCCTCTTCAAACCAGACAATTTTTGCATAGCATCATTCCATTCTGAGCAACGTCCGTGCTCATCAGACATAAAAATTGGAGGAATTAGAGCAGATGGGCTCCTCAGAATTCCAGCATAATCACCTTGGATACGGGTATACTTGTCCATAATCATTCTTTGCCCAGTAAGATCTTGACTAACAAAACAAACCCCAACAATACTATCTTTCCTGCCTCGGCTACAACATGCATTAACCACGACTGTAACAGGACCACTGTTTTCTTGAGGACCATAAGTTTTCAATTTGACTACGACGTTTTGCTCTTCCGTTCCTGTCATTTTGATATCATATCAGAATTTAACGGTTAAAAGAATAGTAAGAAACTTTGCTTATAGGAATACATAGGATTCAACTATTACAGAATGTATAGTGATCAAAATTCATTCCACTCATGATAAATCTTTTGTTTTCAAAGCAAATGATCGGGTTGGGTACTTTATAGTATCCCTATTAAACAAAAAGTACGTATGTGAACTCATATTTTCATAGCAATACATTAATAGTCCATACATTTAATTTTAAATACATCAGTGATCCAAAATTAAGATTTAAATGAGGATTTCAACATGTGACACGCACATGGACAAAAAATGAACGACAAACTCATCTTTAAAACTGTTTTCCGTCAATGAACCATCTCTCAGTATTTAGCTCGCCATTTGTAAGAGCATTAAAGCTGTTATAAATTTTCTTAGGTACTGATTGAGTTTTATCATAAAATCATCCATCTCCTTTTATTTTTCTTGCAAAACCAAGGATTCAATTCTTTTAGGATTAATTTTCAACTCTCTCTCGGCTTTTCATGATTTTGTTTTGTTTTAGGGCTAACCTCAAAAACCATTTTGGATTAATAATGGTTAAATGAATTTTTTTTATTCTTTAATTATTTTAAAGACAAATTTGCCCTTCATTTTTTTCGTGTGTGACACATGTTGAGAATCCCAATTAAATCACAATTTTAAAACACTAGTGTTTCTAAAATTAAATGTAGAAACTGTTAATGTACTATTATGAAAACATGGGTCAATATGCTTACCTTTTATTGAATAAGGTACTACTAAAGTAATAAATCGTCCGATAGCTTAAATTCATATAATTTATCTGTGATGCATCAGATGAACTGAACAGATGATGGGAAGACAAAGCCTATTTTTCCATATCCTGAAGTAAGCTATAATAATAAAATTTGATCAGGAGATAACACCCTTACAGAAAAAAAATCATGAGCACCTAATAATTTCACATTGGAAACCCAGTAAGATGCTTTTCCTAGAGAACTTCATCTTGATTTTCAAGGATATCAATTGATAATATATAACAATCTATATATTCTAAACGTGGGCACTCTTTTTACTTTGCATTTTTTCCCCCATGCATCACTATCTATCTATTCTAACCATGGCAAAGGGACAAATACCAAATCATATGGCAGCAGTTTTAAGATATCCACTTAGTCAGTATAAGAAATTCTCTGAATAGCATGAAAGGATGAGAAGTAGGTCACCTTGTAAAGCCAACAAGAGCATGTTTTTCACCCTTTCAACTGAATCATCCACAACAAACTCAATAAGGGGTATACCAATTGCTTGCTCAACAGCCAATCCAGTTAGTTCAACGGCTTTATTATTCCACCCATTTACATTACCAGAGACATCAACGGCAAAAATGGGAACTGCAGCTGTTTCAATAAGGCGAACCATTTCATTTGTAACAAATCGCAATTCATCCATTCTCTGTATCCTGTTATCAACGGATTGAACATTCACAATTGTTTTGGAATTATCCACAGCTTCTTCTTGCAACGATCCTCTCAATATAAGCTGCAAGGAATGAATGGCATCCATCTCGACATCTTCCCATGGTAGACAACGCCACTTAACCACTTCCAAGAAGGCCTTGAATGAGGACCTTGGATGCATCTTTCTACCATCATCCTTGTCATCAGGATCGTGCTTTGCACCACCCCATTTGATTTCCTTTGCAGTATGGGAGCGAAACCAAAAGAGAAAGTCCTTTGAAGTAATCCTAACAGCAGCCATTCCACAAACTTCATCTCCAAGAACCGTAGCAACAGGGTAGCCAGCTTCCAAGAGACTATCAGTAGTTAGGCCCATGCTCCCACAATGGTACTCAAGGAGCCACTCAACAATATCTCTAATTTGTGCCTCTGTGGGAGTAACACCTAGCAACCAACATTTGTTCCTGTAATATAATGCAGCTCCGTCACACTTAATAAGGTCCATTACATTAGGAGACTGAGTAACTATCCCTACAGGGGCATCTCTAAGAAGCATGTCACAAAGCACAGTTTGAGTTTGCAACATATGCTTCTCCCTCAACTGAGAAGCCAATTCTATTTCTTTGTTTATCTGTACAGAAAATACCTGAATCAACATCTCACAAGCATATCTCAATGGAAATGAAACAAATTTAGGGCTTGTGTGATGACAAACCACTAGGCCCCATAATTTTCTTCCTCTCTGAGAATCACTTTCCACACCTTCTTCTTCTTCTTCATTGATTGTCACAGACATTACAAGTGATGCAATTGAACCCATATTTGCCATATACTGTAAATGACAACCATGGGGAGATCTCAATATCGATCCGAAAAGACTAAGTGGCTGAGCCAATGTCTTGTCTTGAATTATTTGAACCGGAGGGGCAAAACAATCACAAATCATCCTAACCTTGTTCTTCATAAAAAGGAATCTTGAAGCTTGTGGTATATCAGTAGCTGGATAATGCAAACCTAGATAAGGTTCCAGGTCAGCTTTACGGGATTCAGCAACAACTTCCCCATGCTCATCCTCATGAAATTTGTACACCATAACACGGTCATAACCTGTTAACTCACTGACTTCCTTAACTAAAACGTCGCATAAAAGCGAGATCTCCCCAGTGGGTAAAGATTGCAATCTTGTGATAGCTTTCGAAGCAAGCTTGTAAGATTTTAATGATCCGGCAGTAGTTACAGGAACATCAGCAGGATTCACGGGCTCCAAATCTATAACAAACCCCACAGCAATCCGATGCAGAATTGCATAGAAAGGCTTACCTGATGTTTTACAGTGAACCAAAATGGGATTGAGAAGATTAACTTCCCCAAAATGAAATGCTTTCTGAAGTGCCGCAGCACCAGATGAGCGAAAAAGGGTACAAATATCTGTTCCAAAAGTCAAAGCTTCTTGTTGCTCCATACTTGGAACAGCATGTGGGGACAAGTCCAGCATTTCTGGGGCATTTTCACTATATGCTAAAACAGTGAAGTTTTGTTCATCAATAGCTATCAAAGAACCAAACGACTGTATAAGCTTACCTCTCTGCAAATTTTGGAGGTAGGCTGATACTGTGGAGGAAGGAACATTGCTGGTGGAACTCGAGATGTTGAAGTCAACAGAACTGGAGTAAGCAAAATCTCTTTTGGACTCTTCAAAGTCCAAACTGAGCTTGGCATCAGATGGAGTCTGCGCAGCCACTCGAGCTTTATGTTTTGATGGAGCAGAGCTGGTCCTAGAATAATTTGTCTTGTTTGTGGACTTTGATGACATTCCTCAATCCTCTTCCTCTCCAATAGTTATCATTAACTTCCTTATTTGCTATGCTTAATCGACAAACCCAGTGAGCAATAGATAGCGAAATACACCAGTAACAAAATTCAAACAACTCTACACAAACCAAGTAACACTGAGAGTAGGAAAACACCAGACCCAGGAATCATCATTAGAATTGAAAAATTGGAAATCCACCACCAATATAATACCAAAAAGGTATGCCCTTTTACTTTAAATCACAAGAAGCCAAGAAAAAGCTGGGCAAAAGAGAGGATTAAGAATTAGGAAAGCCTTCACCAATCACCATTCAGTTTTGGACCAAACAAAGAAGCAAAAGCAGAAGGATCATCCAAAATGTAACTCATAAAAAGAAATTCTCCAAAAAGGGTACTACTTGGTGAACTCCACCAAGGCCTTATAGATCCCCCTAAAACAAGAACCCACACAAACAAACAAGCAAACTATCCCAGTAAAGATAACAAGATAAGAATAGTAATTAGCTAATTTCTCAAAGTCACAGAACATAAAATATTATTCTTCGACTTTTCCAGAAACAGTTCAGATAAGTTAAGAACTCCAGTCTCCAACCGAAGAACACTTTAGAACAGTTCCATATACCAAAGCCACGATATGATATCACACGAAAATGGGCAATCGAACGAAATCTTAAATTTTGCAGAAATTAATTTACAAAATACGATAAGATAGAGATGAACATGACTGACCATAAAAGTTGTAGGGTATATGAGTCAGAAACATGTGAAACCGACCTGATTTCTGTTTCTGTAGCTCACCATGAAATCAGAAAGTTCAGACCCAATAAAATATATAAGCTCAGACGACTCTGGTTGAATTCAGTCCGTGGGTACTGTTTCACTTTGTCACGTTCATTATTATCTTTTTTTTTTAACGTAGGTATTAGTTGACAAGAACGGTAGAATAATATTTTACGGTAATTATTGATACAAAAGTTTTAAGCTATTTTAAAATATAATTTTGTTATAGTAAATACTTTTTTTTCTTCTGAAAAATAGTAAAACTGTGAGGAATTAATGTAGTTTGTGAAAAAAGAAAAACTTATATATATATATATATGTATGTATGTAATCAAAATTGTATTGTTATATGCATAAAACATATAAATAATGAATAATGAATTTTAAAAAATTATATAAAATAATATATTTAAAATTTATTATAAAAAATAAAATTTTCAATTCATTAAAATTAAATAATAAATAAAATTTAATTAAATATTATTTAATTTATATCCAATATTTTTAATAATATAAATATATAAGTTGAATCTAACTAATATTATTTTTGTTAATTACAAATATTAACGTATCTATTTTTTTTTTTTAAATTTAGTTTCAGATCGTTACATAAAAGTAAATCCCTAGTATATCCTTATCAATTCAATGGATTCCTCACTTTTGCAAGGAATCGAATATATCTTTCCTCGGTAACCATAATTCTCTGACTTTTTAAAAACAATATAAAAATTAGGCAAAACAAAATTAAGAGTTTCAATTTTTTATATTTTTCAAATATTACACTTTTGATTTAAGTTTGGTGGAAATAAATATAAACAAAATAAAAAAGTGCAGAAAACCATTACCAAAAAGTATAAGTGGAATCTTGTTTTTAAATTGTGAATATTGTAAAGAAGAAGCAAATCTTAGAATAATTCACTTATTTTTTCTAGAAAAACCTAGAATAACCCTTGAAAACAAAAGGCAAGGTTGTCCAATATTCAGACATTCGAGCTTCTTAATTGAATGTTAAAAAAAAAAGAAGAAGAAGATAAGAAAAGTGAAAAAGGAAAAGCAAACAAGTTTTGATTCCAAGCTCTTCAAAGGTAAAAACCATTTGTACAACATTGAATCATTTGAAAGCATAACAACCCTCGGCAATTACTCCGTTTAAGTGAAAAAAGAATTGTTGATGTTCAACATAAATATAATAAAATCAAGTTAAAATAATATAAGAATAATATTATCGATATATTAAAATATACTGTTTAAGTTGAGTCGTGAACTAAGTCAATTTTTTTAAAATATTTTATAACTCTATTTAAATTTATGCAAGCAAACACAATCTTGTCGTCCCTAAAATAAAAAAACTCATAATATTTTTTTCTGTCTCGAAACTTCAATACAATGATGAAGTTTAGAATGCTACACTTTTAAAATATTTATGTTGCTTGAAAAAATGAAAAAAAGAATTTTGAATTTTTTTTTCTTGGGTTTTCTTTGAAGATCATTTCTTTTTAGTTTTTGAATTGTGTTTTAAAACTAAGAGTTATTTTCATCTATTTATAGTTGAAAAAAGATGTACAATATCCACAAAATTATGAAAATAACGGTCACAAAATAACGATCATGTCTGTTAAAAATTAGTTTTAATAATGATTTTCTTTTCAAAAAATAAAATGTCACCTCACTTCACACGGACTCGGACTCAACATGACAAGGCATGACACAACTTGGCGGTCGGACGGAAGGTGGTGATGGCAGCATGCGTGCGTGTGTGAGGACTCACAATTGTCTATGTTTTCTTCCCTTCTACAAAAGTGGGTGCCCCTTAGGGCCCAATCTCAATTGTAAATCTTTCTTTATTTAAACACATCTTAAGAGATGTAAACTAGCAATGTGAGACAAAATTTTAAGAGAGTAAAATTTAACACTTATTCTCATCTTTTTTTTATTTAAATTAATTTCCAAGAATCCCCTACTGTAATTTTATATAAAAATAGTTTTGAAATCTATCTCTAACAACATTATACATACAACATTTCCAAGATGTAGTTCAAAAAACACGTGTTTTACGACCATGCATGTGTATCCCAGTATAATGAATGCTCTAGTAAATTTTGCCCAAAAATTTCATAGAAAGCGACCACACTTCCACATTCAGATAGGTGAGTCTATCAAGAGTACTCATGTAGTTATGTACTTCACTCTACATAGAGTATAGAACTCATTAAGAGTTAATAATTAACTCATCCTTTCTATCACTTTAGGACTTTATGCTTCTAACAATATATAATGGGACTTCATAATAGCATGATTCATCTCATATCACTTCATAACTTGTTATTACTCATTGAACTTATTTCTTGTGATCTTCAGTCTATAAGTTGGGTTACTATCATGAGTGACTCTTCATCTAAGGACATCAGTCCCATTCCTTTTGAGGTTTTGAAAACCTTCTCTCTTGTTAATCATTTCGTCAAATGATCAGCCAAATTTTCATTAGTATATACATGATCCACTCTTGCAACTTTTATAGAGAGAAATTCTCTAACAATACTGTGCTTACAACGTATATGTCATCTCTTACCATTGTAATAACGGTTCTGAATCTTTGCAATAGTCGTGATACTATCGCAATGGATCAAGATAGTTGGTATTGATATTTTCCATAAATGGATCTCAACTAACAGACTTCTTAACCAGCCTACTTCTTTACTAGCAGTAGCTAGTGTTATCATTTCAAACTCCATCATAGATTGAGCCAAAATTGTTTGTTTCTTAGACTTCTAAGAAATAGCACTACCAGCAATGTTAAATATATAACCGCTAGTTTCTTTGGAATCTTCTGATAGGGTGTTCCAATCAACATCGTTATATCCTTCTAGAACATCGGGAAACTTCTTATAATATAATCCAAGGTTCATAGTTCTCTTAAGGTATCTCATGATCCTTTCATTTATATTCTAGTGCTCTTTATTAGGTTTAGTGGTAAACCTACATAGTAGTCCCATAACATAAGCTAAGTTTGGTCTAGGGCAATAAGTAGCATAACGTAAACTACCAATGGTGCTTGCATACTCATTTTGTCTAACACCGTCTCCAATGTTCTTGAATAACTTTACACTAGGATCATAAGGAGTACATGCAGGTTTGCAATTAAGGTAATTATATTTCTTTAAGATCTTTTCAATATAATGAGATTGATCTAGAGAAAGTCTCTTTTCAGACCTAGTAATCTTTGTATCAAAGATTACACTCACTTTTACGAGGTCTTTCATATCAAATTTAACACATAAATATTTTTTTCACATTATTCACAATATTAATATTTGACCCAAAAATAAGCATGTCATTCATATGTAAACATATAATAATGTAAATGTTATTTTCTAATTTATAATAAATGCATTTGTCACTTTCATTCATTTTGAATCCATGTGAGATAACTAGATTATCAAATTTTTCATGTCATTGCTTAGACCATAAATGGATTTATCTAGTTTACAAACTTTATTTTCTTGACATGGGACAACAAAACTCTCAGGTTGGTCCATATAAATCTATTCTTCTAAGTCACTATTTAAGAAGACAATTTTAACATCCATTTGGTACACTACTAAATCATGGATAACAGTAAAAAAGAAAAGCATACGCATGGAAGTTATTCGTGTGATTGGTGAAAAAGGTACAAATAAATCTATATTTTCTCTTTGCATATACCCTTTGACTACAAGACGAGCTTTATACTTTTCAATAGTACCATCGGGTTTTAATTTCTTTTTTAGTATCCATTTACATCCTATGGTTTTGCAACTAGGCGGTAAGTCAACTAAATGCCAAGTTCTATTATACTCAAGAGAGTTCATTTCATCATTTATGGCTTCTTCTCATAAGTTGGCATCTAAAGAAGATAAAGCTTATTGAAGAGTTTAAGGATCTTCCTCTAAGGTATAAGCATAGAAATCAGATCAAAAATCCTTAGAGGTTCGAGCTTGTTTACTTCTCCTAATTTCTGTGTCTAATTACTCTTTTTTTCACTAGTTATAGCTATGAGTAAACTACTAGAAGACGAGCCCCCATTCATTTGCTCTACTAGCAAGCTTATTTCTTTTAGGATCAGGTATCCTAACATAGGCTAAACAAACCCAAGTTTTTAAAATAAGTTAAATTCAGTTTCTTATTTTTAAAAATTTTATATGGTGAAATTTTATTAGTAGATTTAGGCACTCTATTTAGCACATAGAAAAACAGTTAATAAAATTTCTCCCTACTAATGAAAAAATAGCACTAGAGTTTAATAAAATTGTAACAACTGATTCAGTAAAAGTTCTATTTTTTCTTTCACCTTTGCCATTCATTTCAGGCGAATAAGATGCAATTTTTTCATGAATGATTCCATGAGTTTTATAAAAAACATTGAAAATATTGGAATTATATTCAGTGCCTCTATCACTTTGAAATCTTTTTATCCAAGGATAATTTATTTATAATAATAACAACTTGAAATTGTTCATCTAAAACCATACATTCAAAAGTTATTTCATGTGTTATCTTCTGCAATTCATGTGATTGAGCTTCCACATATATGTCATTAGTCATTTGGTACTTCATGTATATGCTGACATCATATTTCTTTGTTTCAGATTCCTCAATGCCATACTTCTTTTGAAATGCATCCCAAATTTCCTTAACGAATCACCTACTATCTCCAGTAATATAGACAAAGCCGCCACATTCTTAGGTGAGGCCTCGGAATCCAAAGCCCTTGCTATACTACACTCTAGTGATTGATCAATACCCACACATCCATCTTCAAATCCATTAGTCATTACACTCACACTCAAACTTAAACTTGTACTCTCCGTTTCTTCCATGATCGAAACATTTTTCTCTCCAATTTCAATGCTTTCCTCTATCTTATTTTTCTTCTTATGGTTTCCCTCTATCTCCTTCATCTCTTCTTCAACCTCCAATACAATATGACCAATTTTTTCTGGGTCTTCTGTTTTCGTCTGTGCAAGGCCAAAATCTCCAATCTTAGCATTGAAATTAGAATCCAAAAACACATTACTGGGCTTAATATCCTTATGAATCAAAAACAGATTACAAAAACACTGAAGATACTCAAGACCTTTCGCAATGGAAAGTGTAATGCAAAACCTTCTCTTCCATTCCATCAGCTCAATACACTTCTGATCAAGAAGTGCATCTTGGAGGCTTCGATTGGGCATTGTAAACAAAACCAAACCCACCATGTCTAAGCCAATTCAAATTTGAAAACGCGTCAATAACTTTTCGTAGAAGTGAGTAGGAGACTCACTAGGTTGCACCACTATGTTGAGTTTGATCAAATGGCATCATATGATTAAATGAGAGTTTACGATAGAGGAAGTTAACAAGAATGAGGATTTTGATGACCGTTATCGTTAAGATTATGGTAATTAGTGGAAGTAATATTCGATTGTTTAAATGGATATGATAATGGTTTGTTCTATGTGGTGGCAAAATCGTCGATAGTGGCAGAGAAGAGGGAGTCAATGGCATTGGTTGTAAATAATTAAAAAGTTGAGTGCTTTTAAAGAGCCATCAGTAAAAGACTAAAGAATGAGTCCTATAGACTAGAGATTTGTTGAGATCAACAGTTAACATTTCAGTAGACATGACAAATAGAAAACATCTTAAAATTGTTTTAACAAGTATATGAAAACAATATAAGAATATTATTACCGATATATTAAAATATACTGTTTGGGTTGAGTTGCAAACTAAGTCGCTCTCTTTAAGAAGTTTCGTAGCTCTTCTCAAATTTGTACAAGCAAATACCGTCCCATTATCCTTAGGATAAAACAACTCAGAATCTTTTTTCTACCTCGTAGCTTCACTATACTGATAAAGTCCAGAATGTTACACCTCCAAAATATTTATGTTGTTCAAAAAACTGAAAAGAAAAATTTTGAATTTTCTTTTCTTGTGTTTGCTACGAAGAACAATTGTTTTTTGAGTTATGTTTTAAAAATGAGAACTATTGTCTTTTATTTATAGTTGAAAAAAGATGTGTAATGTTCACAAAATTATAAAAATAACGATCATGTTTGTTAGAAAAATAACGATCGAAGGACGTCGACGATGGTGCGTGTAAGTGTGAAGTCTCATAATTATCGAGGTCCTCCCCTCTTCTATAAAAGTGGGTGCACTTTAAAACTCAATCTCAATCGTAAATCATTTTCTATTTAAACTCGTAAACTAATAATATGGATAAAATTTTAAGATAATAAAATTTATCATTTATTTTTATATTTAAATTCATTTATGCTGAGAAGAGAGAGAGGATGTTTTATGTAAATATGTACGGATAATTAAAAAAAATGTTTTATTTTAATATGGTGTTCTTTATTAAGCTATATAATGACAATAATTTAATAAATTTTTGAAGCAAGCTGCTTAAAATATTTAAAAATGTTAATCTTCGGTAGTATGTTTGGCGCACAATCATTTTCAGTGGAGGCATTATCGAAATATGTGTAAAAAATATTATTTTTCTCCAAAAAATCACCCACTTTTTTTTTTCACCAACCTACTATTAAAAGCACCACCGACATTCAACCAAATGCCATTCGCCACACCATTTTTAACCACCCTCAACTCTCAACTCTATCTCAACCAAGGACGAAAATATCTTCAATATTATCTATAACGTTCCAATAATATTCATATTTTAGATATCTTAATGTTATTACATATTATCCGACACAATGTAGATAAAATATTAATATTAAAAAATATTAATAATAGAAATATTTTCGATAAAATATATTAGTTAAATAATTTTATTAATCATAAAATTTATTAGTTAAATAATTATTTCAAAAATTTTAACTACCCATCTTATATTTTTTCAATTTATTGATCTAAATAAATATAAAATGTATTTATATTTATATATTTTAAATAATATAAGTAATTTTATATTTTTTCAATTTATTGGTATAAATAAATATAATATTTATTTATATTTATATATTTTAAATAATTTAAAAAATAAGTAATTAATTATTTTGATATATTTAATGTTTATTAAAAAATTTATAATTTTATTACTATATAATTTTGTACAAAAAATTTTCAATGCTTGGACAACTATAATATAATATATTCGGTATATATCTGTAAAATTTAAAGAAATAAAACCTTGATCTCAACCTTTTAAACCCCCACCCTCTGAAACGATAATTGTAGCTCTTTTTTTTTTTTCGTCCTCAGCTCTGTAATTTTGTTTTCAGCTCTTTTCAGAAGCTATTGTCAACAATATAAACATGAAATAGTGAATGTTTTTTCGGAAGGAAGTTGTTGAAAGGACTAGTTGCACTGGCCATGTCGTAAATTATATATATGGTTATGAACAAGTATATATTTTCTGATTGTTTTTGCTTTCATTTTGCGAAGCAAGAATGTTGAAAGGACTTAATTGAGCCATGTTTATGAATTCATCTTCTCCATATTTCAAAATTATATTAAAAAGTTAATTTCTTTATTTTCCCTCTTTTTAAATTCATCTTCACTAGCTTTCAAATCAAAATCACTGTCATTATCAAGGGACATTTTTCTTCCTAGATTATTGAGCTGTCATTAAGATGTAATCAAATAGGTGATGAAATGGAAGTGTTGAGGTTTGTGATGTGAAGGTGTTCGTCAGAGGTGGAGGTGGAAGTGGTAGTATTCGGTATAATGAAATGGGTTCAAAATGAAATGATTCGAAATGAAATTAATGAAAGGTGTTAGGTATAATTTAATGGTATTTTAATTTTTATATTTCAGTTTTATCTTCTAATTATTCATGTGATTAAGTAAATTATATATTTTGTTATAGCTTTAATATAATTAGTATTCTAATTTAACTAAAGGTAATTATTAAATTATAAATTGCACTTTTTAATAATTACATGACTATTTCAGTTTTTTTTTCTTCATTTTTTGAACATTAAACTTCATGGGATTAAATCTTCACAATATTACATGTCTACTTTTGGTCTAAATTTCAATGTGCTGTTTATCAATCGGCAACTTTGAGCATTTTGGTGTACTTGATAGTTTAAGTTTATTTCTTTCAAAGTAAAAAATATAGAAAATTAAATTCGACTAATCTCCTTTCCTTCTATTCGCTTCATCTCTTTTCTTTTTTCTTTTTATCTGTTAACAAGAAAGAAAGAATCTTAAAAGCAGATGACTACTTTTTCATGAAGCTTTATTGGACATCTTTCACCTGCTGCCAAACTGGTTTTTACTTTCATTTCATCCTGAGCACTTTTTTTTGGTACCAAAGCTTTTGCCTCACTGAAAATTCTCAATGCAGATAAAATGAGAAAGATGAAGTAGACAAGCATTAGTCTTTGTTTGGTATTATACAGGATACACATATACGACTTGTCAATTTACGGTACCTCGTTATTATATAGCGAGGTGATAAAGGTAAATACATGATGAAGGTAATCATAGATCGACCTCGATATGTAACGAGGTGATGAAGATGAAGACCTAATGAGTTTGGAGCTCTGCATCATAGAGCGATCTAGTTAGCAAAATTTGTATTGTATATATTTTAATACGTATTCTGGTTGTTTGTATGATAGTTTCTATCCATGTAACTCATATACTTGTCTAGGTGATATATATACATCTTCAATGGGGAGAATACAGAATCTGCTCATTTTACCAATATTTTCTATTCACTAAAAATCACTAGAATCGATTTTGTGGGAACTTAAATCTTTCTAGTCATAGTTAGCATTTGAGACCTGACATCTTATCCTCAGGAGAATTTAACTTGTGTTTCAAAGACCTTCATACCATCCAACATGAACAGCCCGCTAGTACCTACCGAACAGGTTGATAGTGTTTCCTATCCAACTTAAGAATTAGATCTCAACGACCAGATGCATGTCTCTTTTCCTGTTAGGCCGTTATCAGATTGGGAACTAGGTAGCATTCATCCCCTAGTCAGCGAAAGTCACCAAATCTCATATCGTCTCAATGTGACTCGACCCATTAGAACAAATCCAACTCAACATCCCACCAGTTCGTTGAATTATAGTTCTGAAAGTACTTCCCTCGAAAAGGATGTAATGATGAAGAGTCTTTAGAGACAAATAAATGAGTTGCAATAAGCTTTTGTCGAATCTCAAAAGGAGAATAACAAGTTAAGGTCCCAATTGGAACATGAAGAATATTTGGAGGCAGAGAGCTCATTTCATATGCCTAGCCTATCGATATTGGATAATCACCCATCTAGAAGGGGACGTGCATCATGCACTCCTTACCCACAACAACATGCAGGTGTTTTTGAACAATATCCCTATGCAACTCCAAACCCCAATTTTACTCCAAGGCCTTCCTAGATGAATCCACTAATTCATGAGCATACAATACAACATACATCCCTCCCAACTCCACTGTTTGACTCTAAGGATGTCTTAGACCAAAAACTAAAAGATATGGAGTAGAAGATGTGGGCTAAAATGAATGACAGACTTAAAGGACAAGAAAAGCTTAGACCTTGGGACGATATTGAAACTGTTTGTAATCAGTTGTCAACGTCACCCTTTTCAGATGCCTTGGAATTAAGCTTATCCCTGCCAAAATTTAATACTCCTAAATGCCCTGCTTATAAGGGAACAAAAGACCCGATGGCTTATGTTCTCTAGTTCAAGATGGAAATGGCTACCGTAAGCCTTCCAAAGAATAAAAGAGAAGCGATGTATTGCAAGCAATTCGCTGCAACTTTCCAAGAAATCGTGCAACAATGGTTTATGGAATTACATTCCAAAAGCATAAATAGCTTTGATGTTATTGTCAAGGTATTTATTACCAATTATACATGAAACAAGCCCATAAGAAAGGAGTTTCATTACCTATTTTTGATAATCCAAGAGGAGGAGGAGACAATTGAAGCTTATATGAGAAGGTTTAAGACGAAAAAGATGGAAATTTCTCAATGTCTAGACTCTATAGAAATTGAGGCTTTTCGTAAAGGAATCAAGTGCGATACTAGCCTTTTTCATCGAGTTAAAAAAAACCACACCTCGATCTTTAGACGTGGTCTATGAAGAAACCCAAAAAATTGTAAATGTGAAAAGGGAAATGAAATCCACTAAAGGAGTGATTAATTGAAGTGTGAATAAATCTACCTCGAGCAAAAGGGAAAATAATAGGAAGCTTGTCAGGGAGAGACGTCCGTACCCTCCATGTTTTAAACCTATGATCACACCGAGGGTAGGCTTAGGGACCTAGGTTCGAGCATTATCCCCTTTTTGAGGTCCACCTTTAAGGGTCTCATTGATAGAGGTAGTACAATGAATGGAACGTCTTAACAATATTAGTTTCCTGCCAACTATGAAGGCTCCGCTCAGAAATGCTAACAAATACTGCGTTTTCCACAAAGGCACGGAACATTGGATCAGAGATTGTCGACATCTTAAATGGAAGATTGAACATTTTCTTTCGGAAGGATATCCGTAGGATATTTTTGATAGAACATGGGGTCCACAAGAAGGAAACCTAGGAGGTAACAACACCATTCAAAGAGGTAGAAAACCCTCAAATCCAGCCCCTAGGGATGCAAACATAACTAATCATACTTCGCCAAGGGATGTTCAAATAGTTCATACCATACATAGTGGACCTACTATTGTCTATCATTCCAATAATTCTAGAAAAAGGTATGTCTGGGAAGCCAGAGACACAAATTGATTGGTCTATAGTTTGAGAAATGAGGGACCTATTTACCCTATCATTTTTAATGAACGAGAAGTCCTCTTGTCTTATGATGACCCTTTGGTCATCACAGTCAAGATAGCATATTGTGAAGTGTGCAAAATTTTAGTGGATAATCGTAGTTCTTCGGATTTACTGTACTTGTTTGCCTGATTAACCCTAAAGAGATTACGCAACAATAAATGCCATTAGTAGGTTTTAATGTTAGAGTAACTATGTTAGTAGGGAATATATGCTTATCAATCTCCGTAGAAGGGATAACATTGAATGTATGTTGATTTCATAGACTTGAATAAGGCGACACCAAAGGATTGTTTCCTATTGCCTAATATTGATCAATTAGTTGATGCCACTGCTGGTTTTGAATCGATGACTTTTATTGTATACTCATGTTACCATCAAATCTGAATGCACCCTAAAGATGAAGAAAAAATAGGGTTCATCACGAAAAAAAGTACCTACTGTTATATTAGGATGCCCTTCGACTTGAAAAAAATAGGGGCTACTTACCAAAGGATGGTTAACAAAATGTTTGAAGACCAAATTGGCTGAAACATGGAGGTCTATACTGACGAATTAATGGTAAAAACCAAGTGTGCCAAAGACCATATTTCTGATCTCGAGGAAGCCTTTGCTATAATCAAGAGTTATAAGATGTGGCTAAACCCAAAAAAATGTGTCTTTTGGATGACCTTGGAAAAATTTCTCGAGTATTTGTTATTGTCTAGGGATATAGAGGCCAATCCCGACAAATTTTTGGCCCTGGTAAATATGAGGTCCCCAAGTTGCCCTAAAGAAGTCCAATAATTGAACGGTTTTATAGCAGCACTCAATCGCTTTATCTATAAATGTATTGAAAAGTGTTTGTTGTTTTTTCGATTATTGAAGAAGAAAAAAGAGTATGTTTGGGATAACGATTGTGAACAAACGTTTCAATCCATTAAAGACTAATTAGGGAGAGCACCTCTTTTGACCTATCCTATTGTAGGCGAGGTGTTATACATATACATGTCTTTTACGAATAAGGCCATTAGTGCCGTCTTGATAGTTAACGGAGAGAGGAAACAACACCATGTGTATTATGTAAGTCACTCCTTAACGGGAGGGCAATAGCTATATCCCTCATTGGATAAAGTGACATTCACGGTATGAATGACAACACGTAAAATAAGGCACTATTTTGGTACCCACAAAATAGTGGTCCTCACTTCATACCCCTTAAAAAAATCTTGGGTAAGCCGAATTAGTTTGGTCACCTCTCTCAAATAGCCATTGAATTAAGTGAGTTTGAGATACACTATAAGCCGTTGTCGGTAATTAAGGGACATGCCATGGCAGATGTTTTTACTAAATGGATTCAAGAGTGCACTCCAATAACAAAGACCATATATACAATATCTATGGTGGTAATAGTTGCTCCCACGTATGATATATGGAAGGTATATATTGATGGAGCAAGCAACTCGAGAGAAGTATGGATTAGAATTGTAATATTTACTCCAACATGGGGTTTGATAGAGCAATGTCTTCGTATTACTTTTTGAGCAACCAATAATGTGGTTGAATATGAGGCGTTACTCTTATCCTTACTCCAATTAATAACCTTAGGAGCCAAAATAGTGTTGATCGATAATGACTCATGATTGGTAGTAAACAAAGTAAACGAGGAGTTTGAAGCTAAGGAAGAAAAGATGAAACTTTATATGCAAGAGGTAAAAGAAATGAGGGTCTCATTTGAAATATTTGAGATTAAAAAAATTCCTCGAGGGGGAAATGTACATGCCGACTACTTAGCCACATTGGCATCAGTAGTAAACTCAAACTTAAAGCGGGTGATCCCGGTATCATTTCTATCGAGTCCCAATATCAGGGAAGATAGAAGGAATGATCAAACTCATTCGGACATCAATTCTACAACTCATATTCTTGTTTGACCCCATACTTAGAATACCTCATCAATGATACCCTACAAAAGAACAATGACTTAGCTCACAAAATTACGAAGAAGGAAAAAAATACCACTATCCATGGGGTATTGTATTAGAGAAATTATGGTGGATTGTGGTTGAAATTCTTGCCCCCTTTGGAAGCTTAGATTGTGTTGAGTGAATTACGTGAGGGATAATGTGGTGTCCACTATAGAGGAAGAACCCTTTCCCAGAGAATCATCTGACAAGGTTAATATTGGCGTACCCTTCTTAACGATTGCATTGTTCATGTCAAAAGATGTTATAGATGCCAAAGGCACGCCAATGTACCACATCAACCAACCAATGATTTGAAGTTTATAATCAATCCATGGCCATTTCAAAAATGGGGACTAGATATTGTCGGGCCCTTACCTCTCGCCACTGGCCAAAGAAATTTTTTAATTGTTGCAACTGATTATTTTTCTAAATGGATAGAGGCAGAACCACTAGTAAGAATTAAGGAGGTGGACATGCAAAAATTTATTTGGTGAAGTCTCATTTGTAGATATGGTCTGCCTTGCGAGTTAGTCATTGATAATGACTGACAGTTCACACGCCAAAAGTTAGTATCTTTCTACGGCAAAATAGGTGTTAAACTGTCCCATTCCACCCCTTATAGCTAACAAGTAAATGGTCAAACTGAGTTATCCAACAAAACACTTGTCAATATATTGCGGAAATGTTTGGAAGGATTAAAAGGCAAATGGGTGGATGAATTTCCCGGTGTTCTCTAGGCCATAAGAACATCCCCTAGAATATTGACGGGGAAAATTCTTTTTTCTCTTGTCTATGGTATGGAAGCAGTTATACCCTCAAAAATACACGAACCTGCTCTTAGATCAAGGATCACGCAAAAAGATGATGACCACCTTAGAAATGAGGACCTCTTGTTGGTTGAAGAGAGAAGGGAATAATATTTGATACGCATCGAGTCACAAAAAAGAGTGGTTCAAAAGATGTATAACAGATTCGTCAAGCACAAAAGCTTTAGTATAGGGGAATGGGTTTTACGAAAATCACTAGGAAACAAAGTTGAAACTACCTATGGAAAATTTTCTGCAGTATGGGAAGGCCCATATCGAATATATGATATTACTCCATAAAGGTCTTATTTGATTGAACATGATGGCATAAAGGAAGAGTTAAGTTGGAATAAGGAGTACCTCAAGAAGTATTATGTATGAAATATTGTGATCCATGTATTAAAAAATCATTATGTAGTTGGATTTCACCCCTGTGTTGTGTTATAATGTCAAAAAATCATTTAATGGCTCTCTAAGTTAGAGGAATGAGTCAACTGATCCCTTCACTTGGGATGCGGGATATGTCCCATGCCTTATGATTGGAGGAAGGAGTCCACTGACCCCCCACTTGAAATGCAGGATACATCCCATGAAAGAGCTTTAAGTTCCTCAATGGACCTTCTTTTTAGGACCACATTTAAGGGTTGAATTCAATTTCGCTCTTACTTGTCTCTTGTCCTGTGAAAAATAAACGCAGTGACTCCCCATGATTGGAGGATGGAGTCAATTGACCCCTCCACTTGGGATGCGAAATATGTCCCATACCTCATGATTGGAAGAAGTAGTCCATTGACCTCTCACTTGAGATGCAAGATATGTCCTAAAAGCATCACCAAGACATCGACAACACATTTGTTCCACCAATATAACATCAATATAGATAAATCAAATGTTTAAATGTTATTACATTATTTCATGAAACAAATTACATAGTATAATTCTTATAGCCCCCAAATACATTTATTAAAAACAAGACATCTGAGTTACATTATGTGGATTGTCACTTATGTATAGGATGTGCTTCAACATTATATGATATTGGAACCTTTTAGGTCTTATTATTGAGTGCCTTATGTTTCCAATACTCTGCCAATTTGCACAAATTATCTCGTTCCTCCTTATATATATCTCGTTCGTGATAGGCAACTTTCAATTTATTATACGTCTCTATTAGTTCTTGTTTTATAACTCTACAACGAGTCTTTTAGATACACAACTCTTGATCTACAAAGTTGGCCACTTCATGACAAGTTTCATCCTCCTCTTCTGAATCTTTTACACGAGTTATGGTTTACATTAAGATAATACACAAAGAAATACAAATGGATTAATAATGATCGCTTAACAAATATATATTTATATATATGCTAATACTATAATGTCACTTACATCAAGTACACGTCTGGCTATCATATTCCATATTGTTCCTTTTTCTTGTTTATGAGCTACATAAATGGGAGGTTAGTCTTTGGGCACCCCAAAGTGATGATACAATTCAACTTGCCCATCAGAATTATTAAACATCCCACCTTTAAATAGGTCATTTATACCACTCCTTTCACCATGCTCTCTTCTTCGGGGTATATGCTCTACAATGGGCTCCTACCATCCCCTAATGGAGACAAACCCTTACCAAGTCATAAACTGTCATATCATTGTCCACTTAGAAGAGGGTTCTTCTTTGCCAAGAATGCTAACTTGATCTAGTTTTGTAAGTGATCCCTTATTCAGGGAGAGAGGTATGATAAGGATTTCCTTGGATCTTTTCATCGGCCCACCCACTAGGATGTTGGGAAGGATATGATTAACTCTTCACTATGGGTGGGAGAGATAACTCGCTTTCTTACAAAAGGAAGCACTTTGGTGGTTCGTAAGGTCGTTTAATTCACTTCTTCCCTAATCAAGGGTGAATGAGGTCATTTTCCCTTAACACGGAGTTCTCTAACGATTGGCTAAGATATTTCGAGGGTACAAGAAAAACATGACCCCATTTCAATTAGGTCGTCTAAATTCACTTGACTATAATCCATCATAAACACACGACTTCAAACAAAATTCTGATTTTCCTTAGGTCGTTTGTAACTTTATAATTAACCTTAATTCTAAGACGTCCTCAAACACTTAGGAAAAATCAAATTTTATAAATATAGATAAACCATACAAATCCAAGGAAATACATTAAATAGAAATAGAAACATGCATTTAATGGTTATAAAAATCCAAAATTTCAAAATATTCCTTAAAGTAAATATACATCCAAAATTACATCTTAAACGAATAAATACGACAAAGAATTCATTATGGAGTGGCCTCTTCAATCGTCCCTTTAGGTCGGTGGGTAGTTACGACCTTATTACCACTAGGTGAAGGTTTTGGGGTATTAGATGGTGGCATCTTCAACCTATTACTTTGAAAAGTCTGCACTAAATTAAAGTAAGGCACTACCCATTTCAACTTTTCGGTCTGAGTTCGGAGGTTACTAACCATGAAACTCATGCCATTTCTATAGGCTTTGGTGCATTACACTTTCAAAGTGTCTACTAGGGTTAAAAGCGAGCTCACTTGATCTGACAAAGAACACACCTAAATTTTCATTGTGCAAGCTTTTTCTTCAGCCTCTTTGGTGACCTGTGCAAACTCCTTAGCCATTTGTTCAAAGTGGGTCGCCCGCTGTCCTTGTTCAAAATAGTATCTATCCACTTTTTTGAATTTCTCAGTTTTAACCAATATATCACCCTCCAACTTTAATATTTTGGCCTCGTACTTAACCGTAAGGATATCTTTCTCCTTCACAACCTTGTCATATTTTATGATCTGTAGGTGACTAGCCTGCATCTTGCACTTGTAACCTTTAAGGGAAAACTCAACCTCTCTTGCTAAACACATGACCTGCATACATTAACAAATGGGTAAGGTATAATAGAGATAAGTGCAACAATGAAAAGGCGATGTAGAAACTCACTTTGATCATACGATCTACTATTAGCTTAGATTTTGTCCCACCCACTGTTCGACGAGTAGCCCTAACTTGGGACCTTTTAGCATCAGTGCCAAAATGGTGAAACAAGTCCCTCTTTAAGTCAGTTCACCAAAATATACCTTCGTTGAAATAGGTCACCAAGGTGTCTAACATAACGACATCCTTTAAGATGACTTCATCAAACTCGAAGTTATCCAAATAGACGGCCTTTATACTTGGAGTGTACTCTTCCCCAACCTACCTCTTTTTAGTGGCCTCTTGACTGAGTAGGGGGAGAGAACTTGGCTGACCAGGTAATATAGGAGGGGGTACAACCTCTATTATATGTACGACCTCCATAGATTCCATAAGGGAACTTGATCTATGGTGAGAGAAGGTTACATGGGCTCCAGATGAGGCAATGTGGACTCCAGATATGGCTATGTGGATTGCAAGAGTGGATAAGTATGGACCAAGTCATGGACACTAGAGGTGTCTATTAAATCTTTCAGGTCGATATGTGAGTAATCCATACTTGTACGAGGGAAGTAAAAAATCAATAAAATGGTACAAATCATGAACTCAAGTAGTTACCTTGTAAAAAATAGGGGATGCGCTGAATACTCTTCTGTGTATTCCCTCTACACACCAGACTTTTTTAGAAGAAATACAGTTAGAATTTTTTGATAGCCTTCATATGAGGTATTTTCTAGCTCGATCCTCCTAATCTTTTCCTTCCCAATTGGATCTAATTTGTTAATCAATTCGTTTGCATGAGGTTAGGAGGTATTAAAATGATGATTTCAAGTGTAACAAACAGGAAGGTCTACCATGCTACCCCAAATATCCACGGTAATATAAAAATACTTGTCCTTCCAGCCTGAACTATTGTTTGGGAGTTTGAGATGAAGCCTGTGTCTAATAACATAGGATATATAGGCTCTTCCTTTACCTAGGCCATTCTTTTTCAAACAATACAAGATCTTTAGCTCATTACTTGTAAGGTCTATACCGTGTTCACCAGCAACCATGTAGAGACACATAAGAGTTCACCACCCATTAGGATTTACTTGGGCGAAATTGACATCAAATGTATTAAGAGCACGAGCTATCAACCTTGGGAAAGGATATCGAAGTCCAATTTTAAAAGCCTCTAAATGTATCACTCACCACCCCATAGGGGGATCATCAACATCACATAGATGATGAGGTATAAGAATTAAACCTATGTGGGAAGGGATTTGAATTTTTGCCTACTCTCAATCAAATCGTTTGCTATAAGAATGCTAGGCATTTTTCAATTTGATGTTTATCTTTAGTCCTATGAGTGGGTTCGCCCTAACTCTCGCACTTTTTCTTAGGGCGAGTAACTCTGGTGGTCACTAATACTGGAATCCTAAAAACTGGTACAAGACCTCAGGAAGACAAGGAAGAAATCACTCGGGATCTCGATGAGGCAGGGAGAGCAAGAATACTCTCCTTGATTGGCACCTCAGAAGTAGGTCCTTTATCGATACTCTTAATAATCTTAGAAGGTTGCCTAGTTCCCAACAACCTAATCACTAAATGACCTGAATCATATGATATTTCCTTGGAAGGATCCCTTCTCAAAGGCATGTTTTTAGCAATAGTTTACTCAGGAAGAGGATGAACCACCTATTTTCCTTTATAAGACATGGCAAATAAGATTAAGATGAAAAAATTACCTAAATAATATGATGTAGGTCCTTCAAGTTGTGACCTAAAGACAAAATAATGGGATGATTCCCAACTGATGTCATTAACCAAATGAGCTGAAATTCCAACCAAGTGGTTTTCTAACGAACTAACAAAGAATAGGGTAATGAAAATAAAATTAATAGGATGAAATTCTCTGAATTTTTTTAACTAAGTTAAAATAGGTAATTAGAGGAATATAATTTATAATGGTGTGTTGACCTTATAATTAGGAGAGCTCACACCAGATCCTTATCTCAGTGATTATATAAGCGCGTCATGTCAAATTTTTCACTTTATGATAAACTAAAGATTATACAAATAAGTAATATTCTCTTGACTTCTCAAAATCAAGGGAATAAGAGAGTTAATGTTTGGTATTATACATGATACAGGTATACGACCTAGCAAACTACGGTACCTTGCTATTATATAGCGAGGTGATGAAGGTGAAGACCTGATGAATATTTGGTATTATACACGATACAGGTACACGACCTAGCAAACTACGGTACCTTGCTATTATATAGCAAGGTGATGAAGATGAAGACCTGATAAGTTTGGATCTTTGCATCATACAGCGACCCCGACGTAGTGAGCTGAAAAAGATGAAATCCTGATGAGTTTGGAGCTCTGCATCATAGAGCAAGTTAGTTAGCAAAAATTGTATTGTATATATTTTAATACGTATTCTGGTTGTTTGTATGATAGTTTCTACTCACTAAAAATCACTATAATCCCTAATACATCAAATTCTCTCCAAACAATTTCCAATGTCCCAAACCTACAATACTAAAAGACGATCAAAGGAAATTAACAAGTACTAGTTTAATGTCTTATTCTATTCAAACAAGATTATTCTCTATCTCTGAACAGGTGTAGAACATAATTTATGACAGTTGTTCATTTGAATACAACACAAGCCTACAATAAAATTGGTAAAATACAAACATCAAACAATTGCAAAACTAGATCTGTTGACTATTAAACATTGGATATCACTACAAGTCCCCAAAATAGGATGGAACTGGAAATGCCATGTTAAGTCCCAAAAACATTTATAAAGTTTTAAGATTCGACATCAAGAAATTAGACACCAATTGATATTTCCCATAGTTTTACTTTAGACAAGTCTTGCATAAAAGTTTTAATAGGAGTCCAAATATTCTCTAATAAATAGGTTGTCCTTCTAATAAAAAAATGTCATATATATTAACTTCTTCTTCTTATTTTTTTCACTTCAAATAACCATGATTTTAACCCATAAACCTATTACAACTTCTCATTAACCTCGAACATCTATTAGTTAAAAAGAAAAAATAAAAAGACCCTATATCAGATATAACTAACAAAAATCTATGAATTATCACGAATTTTAAGCCAAATTTCTAATACTAGTTTTCTCTTCAACGACTCTCTAAGACGTCAAACAAAAACTTCAAAAATAGTTTACCTTACACTTATAGTTTCCATGAACTGCTTGATCTGACTTAGCTTTGAAAATAACAATATATTTCTCATTCAAGCATTACATGTTGCACAACCTACTAAAAATACAATACATCTTTCATTCAAACATGACATGTTGCACAACCTATAGAAAAACATGTTTATCAAATTGACAAATTATTATTACTTAATTATTTAGAATACAAGGTCTACATATATATCCTACAAGGAATAAACTTTGAAATTTAAAGTACTAAAATATCCTTATGCTTTAAACAAATAATTATTCTAACACTCTTCCTCAAAATGTAACACAAATGTTTACCATATCCCGCTTGGAATAAAGATAAGAAAATATTCCCTTAGAATCATCTTTGGTAAAACGATCTCCAATTTTTTCTATAGACTGGATGTAGGGAGTAATAACTTCACACTTTATGAAAACTTCTCTAATAAAGTAACAATTAACTTCAAGGTGCTTAGTTCTCTCATGATAGATTGGATTTTCGAAAATATGAGTAGCAACTTGATTAGCACAAACATATCAGTGATTCTTTAAATTTGAGATGTAATTCTCTTAATAGATTTCTAATCCATATATGTTCACACGTTGTATGAGCTACTACCTTGTACTCTGCCATAACACTAGATCTAGCAACCATCCTTTGTTTCCTACTTCTCCAAGTGACCAAATTTTCTTTTACAAAAGTTCAATACCCATAAGTAGACTTTTTATCACTTTTGGATCTGGCCCAATTGGCATCAAAGTACCCAACAACATCAATTCAAGACTCTGTAACATACATTCCAATGACGTTGGAGTAGACTTTACAAGTACTAACTCAATGCACTTACTACAAATATGATATCCATTCTAGTAACTATAAGGTAAATGAGTTTACCAATTAAACTTATTTATCTTCTTACATCTTCAAACACAGAACTGGATATATCATCAAGTGAAACATTCTAATCCATAGGAGAATCAATGGGCTTATAACCAAGCATGATGGTATCAATCAATAGGTAAACTACTCTTGGCTTACTCTTAGCCACCTTAATATATAAAATATATATTAATTGTACCAAATTCTTTGTTTGAAAATTCTACTTCAAGTGTGATTTCACTCCTTTAATACATGCTAGATCATTTCCAGTGACAATAATACAATTTACATATACCACAAGCAGTACACTACTCAAATGGTTAAACCATGTCCTAGGAGACTATCTTAGGCCATAAATGACTTTCTTAAACTTGCATACCATATATGACTCCCTTTGAGCGACAAACCCAAGTTGTTTCTCCGTGTAAACCTCTTCATGCATATTACCATATAAGAGATCATTTTTTATATTTAACTGAAACAAAGACCAATTTAAGTTCACAACCACAAATATTATGATTCGTAGATAATTTAAATGAGCAATATATGAGTAATTCTCAAAATAGTCAACACTATAAGTCTGAGTGAACCGTTTACTATCTTGACGAAATTTGATAATGTTCTCATCTCTTTCTCCATATCAGCTCACCAATCCGGATGAGCCTAAGCTTCTTCAATTGACTTGAGTTAGGCGATTCTAGATAAGGCAGCCAAAAAGGCTTAAAAAGATAGAGATTCTATCAAACAACCAATGATCATGTGCTGAATTAGACAATTGGGAGGACTATGAAGTGATTAACAATGTTGTATCACCTTGTGAATCATTATTTCAAACTTCAATAGTTGTGTCCCCTACATATTCTTATTCAGACATTCCTTGAACTAGAGATCACTTAGAAGCTTATGGAAAAGTAACTAACAGTAGAGAACACCTAGAAAACCTCACTTAAAAACTCACCTTCCTTTGAGAAATACAAAGTAGAATCAAATAAGGTAACATATGCATCAATAAAGAACATATTTGTAGGAAGATGAAAAAAATTGTATCCTTTATAAGTCCTAGAATAACTAAGAAATATACATTTAGGTACTCGAGGAGATAAATCATTTTGTGGATGATGTACATGAACAAAGCACACATAATCAATTACTTGTAGTAGAGAAAATGCACTTTTCTCATATTTTAACACAGAGTATGGAGTCCTAAACTTGAAAATTGATGATGGAAGCTTGTTTATAAAATAACATGTAATAATCCTCCCAAAACTTGGGAGGAACTTTCATATAGAACATGACATTACATGCCACATCAAGCAAGTATTTATTTTTTCTTTAGCCACCCCAATTTGATGGTGAGTGGTCACACATGAAGTGTGATGCAAAATTCCATACAATCGACAATAAAATTCAGAGATAGTAAATGAGCAATACTCTAATGCATTATCTGAGAGAAAAACTTTAATACAAATGCCAAACTGATTCTTTATTTCTCTATAAAAAGTGTCAAGCATAAAATGATATTATAAATTCTCTTTTAATAAATCAAGTAAAAAATATATTATATTCAAATAATAAGATAAGCAAATAAGGATACAATGTTCAAGTGAGAGTAGTGAAAATGAGCTATAGTTTCCATGCATTTCAAGAATGAAGTACAAACATATAGGATATATTGATAACATTGTGCATATACCTATGGGATATTCCGAGAGTAATGCATGATTGGGAAGAGATGGCTTAAATAAGCCTGATGGAAGCCATATTTCAATGGCCTGATGTGATCATCCTTGATGGCAGAAGATGTCGCAAGATGGCTTAGGTTAATGAAGGTAAGGGGATGACTGATGGGTTGAGATTAGGGGTGACAATGTGGCAGTTTGGGTCAGACCTAACTCGACCCAAATTGACCCATGGGGAAATATGAACCGATCTATTTTGGATCGTTCAAATTTGGGTCGGGTTTTAGAAATATCTATGGGGAAGATAACCAACCCGTTGACTCATTGATTTTTTTGTCCCTTCTTTTCCTTTTTGACAAATTAATGAGTATCGTATCTATGGGGAAGATAACCAACCCATTGACTCAACCAAATGTGACTTATTAAAATCATTAGGATAATGGCTGTTCGTGTCAAATTAATGAATATCGTATCTATTCATATCAAATTAATATATAATAATTACTAAATTATTAATTCAATAAATTAATTTTGGGTCATCATGTCATATTTGAATAATTTAATAAATGAGTTAAATAGGTCGTGTAGGATTACTTGAAGTTCAAATTGTTCACATATCTTATATCTCGAATCAAAATTGTACAAAATATATACATTTAAGAGAATGTGATATTAATATGAGATGACATGTTCATACACAACTATTCAAGAAAATAAAATGAAGTCCTTTGATGTTGTATAAGCAAGCTGTATTTTCAAACAAGCTAGATGAATTCTAATGTCTCATTAAAGTTTAACATTCTTTAAACTATGAAACCTACACAAGAATAAAACTTAAGACTTATAAATCCTTCTAATATATAGATTTTCTTGCAACATAATCACAAATTATAATATATTGTTACCTTTGGAGTGATTTACAAGTATCTATATAATTAAAAAAAATGAAATAGACAAATCAATAATTAAAATTCCATATGATTTCATCAATAAAGCATAACATTAGTTCATGGTGTATAACTAAAACATTAATTCATTGAAAAAATATAAAGATAATACATAATTATTCGAAAAAGATCAATAATTATTGGGTCATCTTTTTCATCTCCATCATCTTCATCAGAAGAATCAATATCCTTTACATCTTTAAACTTACCAATATCATACTTTGAAAACTTTGAAATTTATTTCACTAGTAATGACAAACAAGAATAATTATTAATAATTAAACAAATTAACAAATTTAACAATAACAGTATAATACAAAAAATCAAAACATTCAAATTGATGCCATAGTCCTAATTTGTAATTTTTTGATAATCTCTACCACCAAGATCCAATCATTATCAAAAGGGTATATTTAAATTGAGGTTCACACTATTTAAGGTGATTAAATACCTTTTTGTAAGTTATATTGAGCTCTTGTCTTATTGACACCTTTTTAAAGTCCTCAACTTTTTTAAAGGTAATTGACCAATAAATAACACTTTATTTAATCCTATGGAGTCCATCACCAAGAACTCTCAACCCAACCTTCATAACCAAATTTAAAATATGAGCACAACACCTCATGTCCAAAACACACTCATCTAGTAAGAGTGAAGAAGTATCAACTTTTTCAACAAAACATCAATGATTGAGTTATTTGTGCTATAGTTGTCTACGATTATAATAGATAACTTATCATAAACATTCCAATCAAAGAAGCAATCCAACAACACATTTGTAATGATTTTTATGTTATGTTGACATGAAACATATACAAACCTAATAATAAATAAAAGTAAAATAAATATCAAATTGGAAAGTAGTTCATGAGTATTTATAAAATAACATATTAAATGATCATGGTTAATAATAACAAATTTACCTCAAAATTTGACTCTATAAAACCCAAGAATGATCAAGGTAGTAAGCAATGATCACCATGTATTCTTTTCTTTGATTGAAGGTGGTCCATATATTAGTAGTAATTGTCATTCTACTTTCATTAGTTTTCAAGTGTTGTATTATCTTGCTCTTGTCCATTATATACATACTTAGTATGTCATGTTTTATTGTATTTCGTGACACTACCTTGAAAGATGATTGTAGAGTATTGAAATATCTCCTAAACCCAATGTGTTCCACTATGCATAAAGGATACTCATGCAAAATTATCATTGTAGTCGAGTCTCTTTTAGCAACTTTATGATCAAAAGAGGAAGTCATAATTGGAGTTGTCTTCCTCTATTAGAAGTTTAATTTACCTCTAATTTTCTCACTGGACACCTTAGAGTGATTTCTCAAATATGTAGTGCCATTGCTTGTCTCACTGTTCAATGCCCTCTTACAAGCTTCACAAATTACTTTCATTTTCCATCAATTCTTCTTCTATCAAAATCATTACAATGCTTAGATCTTAACCTCTTAGCTGATTCGTGGTCTTGATTTTCCTCACAAACATAAATTGGAGATATAAACTCATTGGATAGATAACCTATCATTACAAAGTTCGAGTCGATGTGCAGCACTATTCACTAAAATAGAAATCTTCCATTCAAATAGTCAAAATATATTAAAATTTTCATCAAACTAATTAATATGAAAAATAGGATGACTTAAACTGATTGTCCATCAAACTAATTAATTTCATCAAAATTTAATCAAACCAATTGTCCATTATTAATAAACACAGACCAATTTACCAAATTCAATCATGTGGGTTACAAGATGAGAAAAATACGAGTTTGAGAAATTCTAAAAAAGAAAGAAGAAAAAATAAAACTAACGAAATTCTTGTTAATTTCATCAAAATGTAAATGAAATCGCAAGCTTTATTCATGAGAGCTATGTCTATCTTATTAACTAAACAAAACTTCTTAATTCCCTTCCCATAGTACCCACCTACTAAATGCAAATGAGCTTCAAGATTGCGTGCACGACCAAGATCATTACTATTAAATCTACCTAGCTATTTAGCTTACTTTTGGTTTGTTATTTTATGTTAAACTCATGAGAAGATTAGTGTTGTTAGTAGTGTAGTGTTTTTTTTTTGTTATTCCCTTTACTGATATTAGCATAGATATTTTGATGTAGATATTTTTGTAGCCAATTAGCATAATTCATTTGCTTGATTTCTACACCAATTAGTGTTCACACTTGCTATAGTAATGCATTGCACGAGCTGTAGTTGCTTAGGCATTGTTTTCACATTTATCTTATAGTTGGCCTATATAAGCTCATGTAATTCACACATGAAATAATAGAATTTCTCTTTAGAATTTTCTTCATTCTTGATTTTCTTGTGTATGATATCAGAGCAAGTGATTTCTAAGGATTGAATTTTTCTTGTTGCCATGGCTAATCATCCAGCTACCTATAGTGATGTAGTTAATTCAAATGCCTCAATTCGTCCAATCCTTGATCCAACTACCAGTTTTCCTTTTACAAACTTGAATTCATCTTCTTCAGTTGATCTTCTTGCTTATAATTTTTCATCAACTCCTCCTATAAATACTATTCTATCCATAAAACTTTATCATAGAAATTATCTCATTTGGCACGAGTAGATGGAAAGCTTGATAATTGCATATAGCCTTGATCTTGGTCAAACTATATTGAATCCTTGCTAATCAAATTAAAATACATTCAATAATATGGTAAAAGCTAGATATATGCCTTAATTTCTTTAGATATGAACACTTACATTTCTTGCAAAGTTACTTGCTATAATCAATGGAGGTCACTCGAAGATACTTTTGCCTACGATGCTCAGTCACACATTCTTAATTTGCTATCTCAGTTGCAAATACTAAGAAAAAAAGGAATTTATATCCATGATAATATCTTTAAAGCTTACACTTTTGCTAACCATCTTGTAGTTGTTGGAGAGCCTATTTTAAATTGTGATCTATTAATGTATGCTCTTAGTGCCTTTAGTTGCAATTCTTGTTACAATCCTTTTGTCACTTTAATTAACATAATGGTTGAGAAACCTAGTTTCAGTGCCTTTCATAAACAATTGGAGACATGAATGTATGATTGTTCAACAGTCAAGAATTGAAAAAGATAAAGTGTTTCTTGCTAATCTTGCTTCTACATCTCATTTTGGTGCCTTTCAAACACCAATATCTAATTTCTCTAAACCTGAACCAAAAAAGTTGTTTTGTGTTTCTTGTCAAACCTCTAAGTCTCGTAAACTTCCTTTTTCGATTAGCATGGATAAGAAAAGTATTTATAGATCTTTGGATAGCACTTGTTACCTCTTATAATGGTGATCATTATTTTCTCTAAATTGTTGATGATTGTAGTCAATTCAATTGGTTGTTTTCTCTTAAATCTAAGTCTTAAACAATCACTATTTTTCAATCCTTCATTGCTATGATTAAAACACAATTCAATGTTGTTATCAAAAGCATTCAAACCATGGGGGGAGCATAATTTATTGCTCTTCACTATTTTCTTCAATCACATGGCATTTGAAATAGACATTCATGTCTTCACACCTCAAAACAAAATAGTGTAGTGGAATCATGTCATTATCGTATTGTAGAAAAAATAGGGCAACCTTGTTGCATCAGTCAAGCATACCTTTGCCTCTTTGTCCCTGTGGCATGAACACTGTTGATTTTTCTTATCAATAGGCTGCCTACTAAGTTGCCGAAGAACTTGTCTCCCTATGAATTCTTGTTTCACAAACCATCTAATTACACAACCCTAAAATCCTTTGAATGTCAATGTTTCCCTTGTCTTCGATCTTATATACATCATAAGTTGCAACCTAGATCCATTGAGTGTGTATTCATTGGTTATGCATCCAATTATTAAGGTTACTTGTGCTTAGATGTTTCCTCTAGAAGGGTTTACATAAGCAGACATGTCACCTTAAATAAACACATCTTTCCTTTTGCCAAAACTATTACTACATCTCTTCCTTAATCTGATTCCTCCTATATTCTTCCTGCTTCTCTTTCTATTCCTTTCTTACTTGTTGTTGATCCACTTCCTACTCATATATCCTTCATTGACATCACTATTCCATCAGTTCCACATGTTTCTTCTCCTATTCTTGCTCGTACTTCTCACACTAATTCCACAATACCTATCAACCATCATCTCATGGTCACTAGAGCCAAGAATGACATTTAGAAACCTAAAATTCTCAATGTTCGAGTTGATATTCTTCCTATTCCCAAATCTTGGAAAACTACAATTAAAAAATTCCTAAGTGGTAATACTCCATGCAAAAAGGATATGATGCATTCTTAAATAATAGGACTCAAGATCTTATTCCCTTGCCTACTGGCCAATCATCCATTAGTTATAAATGGGTTTTTAGGATGAAACTTCTTAGTTTAGGTTTACTTGATAAATATAAAAGTAGGCTTATTGCTTTGGGTTACTTGTAAGAAGAATGAGTGAATTTTTATGAGACTTTTAGTGTTGGGTTAAACCAACCATCATTCTTGTGGTTCTTTGCCTTGCCTTGTCATTCAACTAGAGATTACGACAAGTTGATGTTAATAATGCATTTATTCATGGTGATTTAGATGAGATTGTCTACATGAAGCAACCTCAAGGTTTTTAGAAAGGTTATGGTTTGGTACGCAAGTTAAACAAAGCCTTGTATAGGCTCAAATAAACACCATATGCTTGGTTTCATAAGTTGCTCTTTCCTTTTGCAACGTGGCTTTATGCTATCAAAATCTAATGCTAGTCTATTTATTCTAACTGTTGATTTAGTCACGTTACTAGTCTATGTTTATATTGATGATATCATCATCAAGGCAATCAACCTACCATGATTAACCAATTAATTACTGCATTGGATGCTCAATTTTCCTTAAAAAACTTCGTTACTCTAAATTATTTTCTTGGTGTCGGGGATCTTTATGGTAATCACACTTTACATTGTAGTCAACAAAAATATGCTCGTGATTTGGTTCAAAGATGTGATATGCATCACAATAAATCCGTTAACACCTTAATGATCTTTAGAAAACAAATCATCAAGTATGAAGGCACTTCTCTTGCAAATCCTTTTAAATATCAAAGTGTTCTTGGTGCCGTTCAATACCTCACACTCACACAACTTGAAATTTCTTTTGCTATCAATAAATTTTGACAATTTATGGCTGGTCCTACTGGCCATCTTAGTTAGTTGTTAAAAAGTTACTTCGTTATATCAATGGCACATTATCTTATAGTTTGATCCTCACTTAGTCTTCTATTTGGGATCTCATTGCCTTCAGTGATGTAGTAATTTAGTGTCATGGAAATGCTCCAAACAGAAAGCTATGTCTAGGTCTTCTACTAAGTTTGAATATAAGGCACTAGCTGCTACAACAACTGAACTGTTATGGCTTCAATCATTGCTTTTTGAACTGCATATCACTTTGCCTTCTACACCTTTAGTTTTGTGTGACAACCTTAATGCTAAACACTTGTGTCACAATCTTATTTATCATGCTCACACCAAGCATATCAAATTAGACCATCACTTTGTTCATGATTCTGTGATCAAGGGTGTCTTGGATATTCAAAATTTACCTACTAGTGATCAATTAGTAGATCTTCTCACAAAAGCCCTTGGCACTTCTCATTGTCTATCCTTGCGCAACAAATTGATGGTGTTACCATTACCATCCATTTGAGGGGGGCTATTAAACCTACCAGTTTAGCTTACCTTTAGTTTGTTATTTTATGTTAAACTCATGATAGGATTAGTATTGTTAGTCGTGTAGTGTTTGTTATTTCTATTATTCCCTATAATGGTATTGGCATAGATATTTTTATAATTAACCAACTAATCATGCTCATTTTGCTTGGTTGCTGCACCAATTAGTGTTCACACTTGCCATAGCAATGCATTGCATGACTTGCACTTGCTTGGGCATTGTGTTCACACTTATCTTGCAGCTGGCCTATATAAGAGCACATAGCTTATATAATCCACACATGAAATAATAGAACTTCTCTTTAGAATTTTTTTCATTCTTGATTTTCTTGTAATTACTAGGCTTTAGAAATGAGCCAGACTATGATTAAGTAATAATTCAACTCCTACATGAGCATAACTGCATAGAAAATGTAAAGTTTCTTCAAAGTATTTTGAAACTGAAACTTCTCATTTGTTATAATCCCAGGAATTGTAAGAACTTTATCACGAGGATTCACAATTCTTAGAACTTCAACTCCAAGTACACATCTTTCTTTGAATTTAAGATTACCCACTCTAGGACCCACAAAGGAGAAAAGAGTAATAAGCAGTTAATTCATCACCATCGTTATCAACGCTTAATCTCATCTCATCCATGTCATAACCAGTTAGTAAAGCCAGAGCAGCACCAAGACTATGCCCTGTTATTGTAATATTGATTTCTTCACCTTTATAAAGTTTAATAAGTCTATTAAAAATAAGAAATGAAGATGATATGATATAGCGAAGGCCAAACAAACATATATTCTTACTAGGGCAGCGAGGTAGCGGATGAAGAAGATGAAGATTATGGTTGACAATCAATAAGTGATGACTGGCGAACAAAATGGCTAAGTAACCGGCAATGGTCGAGTTGTGCCGCTGTGCCATCGTGGAGATATGGAAATGCTAGAGTGTTTTTTTTTGTTGTTGGGTAAAATGATAAAAAGAATTTAATCTAATGGAATAGAGAAAAGAAAAGAAAAAAGGAAACCCAATTGGTGCCCCAATCCGATCTGATTACAACACAAACTATATTAAATTAAATGGATCACTACCCGAACTGTACCCGACTTGACCCGATCCATTCCATCTACTTCAAATGGGCCGGGTACCTACGGGGCCCTGACTTGTCGAGTAAAACTACCATCCCTAGCTGAGATGGATGTTTGGTTGAATATGTAATGGAGATTCGGCAATCTGTGATGAACGACCGACAAAAATGGGCATTTGTGGAAGAAAGATAAAAAAAAGATTTTTTTTCCTGATACCATGTTGAGCAAATTGACAAATTACTATTACCTAATCATTTAGATTACAAGGACTATATACATACATATTACTAAAGAATACACTATGAAATTTAAAGTACTAAAATATCCTTGAGTTTTAAATAAATAATTATTCTAACACATACAAACTAAGAAAATATTATATAACAGATAAAATGCACTCCACATCTAAACACAATTGCAAATTAGTCAATAAAACATATAGAATAAACATGCATCTAAAAACACATACGTGCTTATAAGAGGATAAAAAAAAATACAAATAAGCAAATATTAATGCAGCAATTTCTTTTGTTCCAAAGAATGAACCCACGTATTTCTTATACACTTCATTTTGAGTCTAAGTCATTGTGGATTCAACTTTAGGATATTCCTACAAATTGAAGGTGTGAGACGATCAGATGATTGTTTATCATATTGCTAGTAAAATAGGATTTGTATTAGAAATTGATATGGATTTGCTAAAGCTGTGAGGATTCGAGTGAAATTTTTTTGCTAAGTAACTCTCTACTACCGGTGTGTGGATTCTATTAACACTAAGGGATTCAGGGCAGATTGAAATAAAATATAAATGAATTCCACGATTTTGTTATAGTTGTGGAAAATTAATTAATGAGTCAAGAAATTACTTTATTTGGTCTAATTGTGGTTCTAGATATGGAGGGAGGAATGCAAGGTTTGGGGAATGGTTGCGTTCTAACATGGCTATGCGTGTACCTGACTTTGTCAAGGGTGATGGCACGAGAAGACTCTCTGAGGATTTTCTGACCTTTATGGCTCTTCTGATGGCTCTCGACTGCAGGCTGGTGGATGAATTGGGGTTGGAAAAGAAAATGCTTCACCTAGTTGTCTTCCTAAGAATATTGGGTGTGAGTACGGTGGTTCTGGGTTAGCTAGTAGTGGTTCTACTGTTTGTGAACAAAGTGATGCTCCAATGCCAGGCATGTGAGTGGTTAGGGACACAAAGAAAAGATGGTGGAAAAAAGTACGAGGAAAGAGTTGGAATACTTGCCTCAACCTCCGGAATTACACGAGGACTCTAGTATGGATGGTGGTGATGGGGAGCTCTGAGTTGGATTGGTGCTCTATGATTGGCATTTGTTGCTACTGATTTGAGGTGCTATTTGGCTGGTTAGGCATTGTGTTTTAGTGTGCTTTCTTTTTTCTTGTATTTGTTGGAATTTTCTTTGCATGTGTTTGTGAAAGGTGGTGTATTGGTTTAAGTATATGTTTTTGTGAATGTTGAATTGGTTTGGGTTCTAGCTTGTTGCTGTTTTTGTTTGCTATTTGGTATGTGGGTTGCCACTAGTATGCGTACTAACTAGAGTAGCTAGTGTGTTTGTGTGCAAGTGGTGCAAGCTTTGGTAATGGTTTCCTTAGGTTGCGATGAACTGCCTTAGGTGTTGTGCATCTGAGGTTGGTGTGTTGCCTTGCTTGTACGGTAGTTGCTTTGCTCAATTGAGTTATCAATGGAACTTTCTTTTCTATTCAACATAACCAAAAAAAAAAAATCAATGAAGCAATCTGTCTTGTTTCCAAGGTTATCAAATGTATGTGTCTGCTGCACCGCAACGAGCTAAACAAAGGACATGCCTTCGACTACCCAACAAAAAAAGACTGACAAAAGGCATGATAATTTAATTTCTTTTGAGCAATATTATGAGAAATATAAAAGAAAACAGAGTAATAACTATTAAAAGTTACAGCTCTTTATGTTATACTATATTGTTGGACAAAATTTTACGCACAAAGAAAAAAAATACTTGAAAAATTAATCTATACCTCACCAGCTGTACACGCTTCAAGATAAACGCCAAGAATATGCAACTCTTCACAAAGGAGCGGTATCTTTCAGGTGATACATGTGGGCAAAATTCAAGCACAACTCATTGTCCCTCTTATCTCCCCAGCCTCCCCAACCTTTGAATCCAGCTTTATACCCGGGTTGATTATCATACACTCGCACATCCCATCCTGATTTGATGTTGGAAATCTTATCTATGTCCTCCAATTCAAATCTTAAAGCACCATTGTCAATGCACGCCTCCTTCTCCCCCTGGCCCTGATGCAAACCACACTTCCCAAAATGAATTGCACTTGTTCTTGTTCCCCGTAATGTGTAAACAGGCGTACCAAATGATGGATAGACAGTTGCCCACATTGTTATATCCCAATTATAATCATCAAAGAAACAAAATTCTCTTGCCTTTTTATGAATTTTCCTCCAGACAGTCCGATTAAAAGCATAACCCACATTTCCCATTCTCTCAGCAATTAAAGCATTCCAACCTTCTCCTCTTGCATTCACATCACAAGGAGCTAAATTTGCAGCATAACAATCGGGGCAATTTTTAGGCTTCAGTGCCGTGAGAATTTGTAAATTACGATACGCATTGGGATAGATAAAATGGTCTTCCTCAATGAAAAGAATATGCCCCAAATGTTCCTTAGTCTCTTGCAATCCATCCCACACTGTATTCATCATCCACCACCAATGATGCTTTAAAGATACAATCTTTGGAGACCTGTGATTTCCATACTGATCAGGAGTCCCTTCACAATGTTTCTGTGCTGCATTATTCTTATCCTTACAGTCTCTTGATGAGTGCCCTGGAAAACTATCAGGAAAGACATGAGGAGAGTACAGGGCAAATATCTGCTTCATTTGACAAAATCTGATACTTTTGACAATCTTGTTCATTTCTTCAAAGTACCCATCATGACTAACTATCAGTAAAGTTTCTCTTATCCCCTCTACTTTGGACAAACTCTCAACAACAACTTTGAGATATTGGGGACGGTTATGAACATATAGAACTATAGTTATATGATCTATTGCCAACCTTGGATATAGATCTCTGTTTCTAGGAGGCATCTGGTTTAGCTCTTCCAATTGAATAGACAATGCATTTTGCTTTGGAAGGTTTAGTTTTTCTCTATTATGTGAATCAATGTAATTATCAGTCAACTTCTTATCTGATTCATCTGAAAATGATACCAAAACGTTCGTTCTAATCGAAAAATTCGATTTTGTCTGTGTTCTCAGAACAAAAATCAGCAGCAAAACCCCCAAGAGAGTAAACCAGAACAACGATAGAAAACGACGAAATGCTGAAACATCCTTCAGACGGTTTTTCTTATTAATAGCCATAGCACTACTACTTAAGGAAAGTGCCAAACTTGTATTAAATAACAGAAAAACAATATCTAAAGCTTCATAGAGTTCAGGAATTAGAATCCACAAGTTTTTAAAAGAAGGAAACCCAAAATTTCATATCATAACAGTTTTAAGGCAAAAAACTGCGCAAACTACTTTGAGAACTTATCGTTTGAGTAAAAAATAACACATCAAAAACCTCCACAAGAGCCTCCAAACTGAGATTGAAGCATCAAAATTTGTTCTTGTTGAAGCCCATGAACGGGAAATCGAGCTTCGTCTGGCGGCGGTTCAAATAGGATGCAACAAATCAACGTTGATGTAGCTGGAAATCGAAAAATTCACTTGGTAAAAGTCAGAAAAGAAAATGATTTATGATGAAAACTTATTCTTGCGAGTTTTTTGAGAAATGGATGGTTCAAACGGTGAAAGTCTCGAGATCGACGGCCTGTATTACGAAGTTGTTGAACGGACTTTAGCAAACATACGGGGCAAAACAGAGGTCTAGAAGGAAATTTCTAAATGAAGACTTACTTTCGAGGTTAGGGAAATTGATAGATGGTGGAATGGTAAAAGGTAGTGGCCGTTTCTGGGCCTCTGGCTTCAGGGGATAAATCAAAACCCGGAGACTTCAAGGACTTGCTTTAACAGTAAGAATCGTAGACAAAGACAACCACCAACTTTGTAAAACTCGACTTTGAAAATATTTGGAAATTATAAAAAAAAAATTAAATCATATTTATATATTATAATTATATTACAATTATAAATCAGTTAATAACTTTTCGTTAGATATATGCAATCCGACTATATTTATTAATATTATTTACTTACGTTTTCTTATAATTTATCACAAATATGATAAATAGATTTTAAAAAATATATTTAATAATAAAAATAACATTTATTAATAATCTAATTTATCGTATTTTAATTTTTACGATATTTAAAATAAAATAATATAAAAAATATAATTTTAAAAATATATGAGATAAAAATAAGAAATATTATTTTTATAATTATAAGTTTTAAACTAACTATTTGTACTGTTTTTATAATATATTTTATAACAAAGAAAAGTGTCTAAAAGTTTTTTTATTATGTTATTTACCGTATTTTGTATTATATATTATATATTGTGTTATTTAGCCATTAAATTTTAGAAAAATTAGTTAAAGATAAAATACATTATTTTGATAATTTTTTACCTAAAATATTATATTTAAATTAATATTAAAATATTAAAATAACATACAAACACCTTAAAATAATATTTTAATAAAAAATTATTAAAATAATATTTTTTGTATTTAATTGGGTCATTTCTTAAAGTTAAATGATTAAATAATAACACTTATAATCTAATAAATTAAATGATACAAATCATCTAATCTAAGAAATATCTACGATTCTATTTCTTTTATAAAATTATGATAAATATTAAAATATAAAGTAAATGAATTTTTATTTCACCAAATTTTAAGAGTTATAACAAATATATTATCGAACTTGTTACATTTATATCATTAAAATTTTTAATTATAACAAAAATATTGACTTTAATACCTTAAAAGAAGTAAATAGTAAATGCACATATGAGGAGGTCAGAAAGACGGTTGTGTAGATAATAGTGAAGAAATCTATGACCTAACCTCTCCAAAAGAGCTCTCAAAGAGGAATAGTTGTCATAGACTTATAAGTGCAGCGAAAACCTAGTACTCAATCGATGTGGGACTTCAACACTCCCCCTCACATCGATTTTTGATCGGGGATATGGAGTGTCTCTCCCTCACATTGGTGTAGGGTCCATCCTCTACAATCGGCAGGGTACCGATCGAGTCACCTGGCTCTGATACCATGAAGAAATCCATGGCCTAACGCCCTCCAAAAGAGCTCTTAAAGAGGAAGGGTTGCCATAGACTTATAAGTGCAGCAGAAACTCAATGCTCAATCGATGTGGGATTTCAACAAATAGCAATGAACTACAAAATGTTGTTTTTTGAAATTCGTGAGGAAAAGTCCATGGGGGGAGGTGACGAGCCTTGACAGGGAGTTTTGCCTTTTTGTTTCAAGCTTTACTGTAATTCATTTAACTGTTTGATAGTTTGTTGGAGTGATTGGTGAAGATCTTCATATACCACGCTTTTTTGGCGTCATGAGTGTCATCGAAATTTCGTTGGCTTCCATTGCCAGGAGTTATCATTGAAGCTAAAGAGAAGCCTTTGGCATCGTAAAGTTTGACTCATTTTGCTTTTAGTGTGTAAATCGATTTCACCAATTTTGATAGAGATGGAAGGTTGTTTCCAAGTTAGCCATAGTTCACCCCATCCTTTGTTGATATCTCATCCCCTATTAAAAAAACACATAATGAATCAAATAAAACAAATCAATACTTATTTATCAATTTTGTAGTTATATGAAAGAAACTAACTAAAAATAGAAATAAAGAAACAAGAGTAAATAAAGAATAGAGGTGATAGATGCATTTATACGGAGGCTCTCTATTTCATGAGTCTAGGGAAATTTTAGGATGAATTTGAGATTTTAAGACTCACATGTACATCATACTTGTATTTGTTGTTAATTTCCGTTAATGAATTGATATCAATGATATTTTTATGTTATTGAAATTTTTTAATGATATATATGTAATAAATTAAAATCTAATAGCATATTTATCAAAACCTCAAAAATCAATACTATAAAAATTTATTTACTCTAAAATAAAAAAATAATATATTAAGTCTATCAATTTATATTTGTAAGAATCTACAATTTTATAAACAAAGTTATTTTCAAAATTCTTTATAATTGATTTAAAGGTAAACTCAAAAACTTTATTTCTCATTTTTAATATGTTTTTATTCTTAATAGATGGATTTTTTAGAATTTTATCATTGATCAAGAAATTTATCATATTATTAAAAACAAAATGGGAAGATGTGATTTAATTAGAGTCAAACTTGATATGCAAAAGGCTAGTGATAATATGAAATAGAACTTCATTATTAAAATCACTAGATACTTGGGTTTTTTAGAAAAAATTTATAAATTTAATTGTCTTATTTGAGCTCTATTTTTATTCTATATTATTATTCCTTTGATAATATTATTCTTTAAAGAAGTCTTCAACAAAGTGATCATATTACTCTTTATTTGTTTATTATTACGGTTGAAACTTTGAAGAGACTTATTTTTCATTACGAGAACTCTTCAAATCTACATGAAATCAAAATTTTCACAAATGTTCATCTATATGCTAATGCTTTAATTTTGTTATATTGTACAAATTATAAAGAAATAAATATGAGACAACAGAACTTACAATGTTATTTTTTTGTTTGGAAATAATGAAAATTTATCAAAATTTTGTATTTTATACTCTACTAATATCTCAAGTCATTTGAGATCTTATATCTAAAATATTTTGAGTATTCTTAAGTGAAGTTAAATATTTGAGTCACAATTTATGTTTATAGAAACAAAAAGTAGAATTCAAAATATTTAGTGAGAATCTTATTTCTAAAACAGATAATTGGAGTTTTTGTCTTCTTTTTAAAATCGTTAAAGTAACTTATTTTAAATCAACTTTACTTTATTTACCCACTTATTCTATAAGCATCATCAAATTATTCAATTTATTTATGAAAAGGGGATTCTATGTTGAGAAAATTTTGGTGAAATTATAGTACTAACAAAGTAGCTATAATTCAATATGTATTGCCAATAAAATTTGAGATCAAATTTGAAGATATTAACCTAAACCTCTTGTTTAAACTTAGATGATGGTTTTTAAACAATGATCGTAGAAATTGGGTTCAATTGTTTCAACATAATTATGATACATATAAAGACTTCTTTGATTATGAAATCAGGCCTTATAACTCTTGTATTTTGAAAGATATTTGTTTCTTCATATCACTACTCAAAATTGGGGCTTGCTGTAAAATAAGAAATAGAAAATCCATTGATATTTGAAAAGATTATTAGATTTGTTGGTCTCCTAGTCTCATTTATTTATCCTTTTGATTCATCTAAATCGTCTCAGTTGGTGTCCCATCAAGGTGCATGATCTACTTAATGACCAAGATAAAGGTTGGGATTTTCAATTAATCTCTATAATTTCAGGTTTTTAATGTGTCCTCTCAAAACTCCCACGGTCTACTACTAATAAATTTCATTCTTGGTTTTAGCTTCATAATTTAAAATATCATTTTGATCCTAAATAACATTATTTTTATTAGATTTTCAAGAAATTATTTTCTCTTTTTAGAATTTTTTTAACAAAAAATTTCATATAAAGAATAAAAGTGTTTTGTTGAAGATTTTTTTCTAATTGGCTCCCTATCAAAGGCGACATCAACCAAATAATTAATTTTTCTAACATCTCTTGTCCTCTGTCATTTTGATACAAAAACTACAAACCATCTTTTCACTTCTTGTAGGTTTACTATCTTTCTTTGGTCAAATTAGTATCTCAGTTCTATTCTAGCTATTTCAAACTTCATATTCCATAGATGTTTTCATTCAAGAAGCCTTTAATAAAAAAAATAGTTTTACACCTTTTTTGTTAACTTACCTTGAGTTCGTCGTATCTATGTGTATTTTTTTTAACAATGGTAATTCTGTTAAAGAATGCGAAGCATATGTATTGTTATTTTCTCTTTAGTAGGCTTTACAATATAACTTTAAAAATACTTATTTGAAAAGTGACAACTGTAATATCATAAAGGTTGTAATACATGATGATTTTATCATTTATCGGGAAACTCATAATGTTATCGATCAAATCAAACTCTCATTATAAATGTTTAATATGAGTTTTTCCTTTTTGATAACCAAAAATTTAAATAATATTAGTAATTGTTTAACTAAATGGGATTATTATAATCAAGTTAAGATTTTTATTCATAGTTTTGTTTTACTCCAACATTTATTTACTATTGTTTGTGAGAACATTAATATTAATAAATATTTGTGTTTTGAGTAAAATAATAATAAATATATTAATTGAATTAATTTTATTATTTAAATGATATATATATATATAATATAAAAATATATAATAAATAAATGTTATATTCATATTTATTTATTTGTTTGCTAAATCATTATAACCTTGTATAAAATAAAAAGTAAAAAATTATTACCTAAATATTAACTTGAATATACTGCAAATAATAAAACATTTAAACAATTTTAAAAAAGAATTAAATTTACTAACCGAAATTGAAATCAACGTTCCAATATATATATATATATATATATATATATATATATATATATATATATATATATATTCTTTCTATGTTATTAATATTTTTGAAAAAAAATGACATGTTTCAATATCCACATTTTGACTCTACTAATATATCAACCAAAAAATATAAAAAAAATATCACGATTTTTTCAACTTATAGGTGATGATATTGTTATAATATTATTTTTTATTATTGATATTACAGTAATTTATTAATTATAATTTTATTTATTAATATTAAATTTTAAATATAATTAATTATAATAAATAATTTATACATTTTTATTCTAACAATAATATCAAATTTTCTTGTTTAAAATATATATTATTCAAAAAAATATTTTACTAAATCAATATTATCCCTAAATTATTATTTCAAAATCAATTTTTATCTCTAAATTACTTTGTGTGCAAATCACTTTAGTTATAGAGGCAAAAATAATTTTATTTCAAATCAATTTTATCTCAAATCCAAAACATTTTTACTATATATTTTTTCATTATCGATTTGCTACTTTAAAAAATCATGTGATTTGCATGTTCAAATTTTTTTTTGTATGATAACAAAAAATTAAATTTAAATGTATATTTTGAAAAATTATAAATCTATAATGTATTAATTAAAAGTAGAATAATTTAAATTGAAAAATTATCTAAGACAGGGATGTACATATTGTTTTAAAAATCGTCACCCACGGAATTTAAGACTAAGTTAAACCTATATTTTTTTATAAGTTATTTAATCTCAGTATATGTCACAAATTTAGAAATATCTCACAAATTTATAAAAACAGAACTAATAATATCAGTTATATGTTTTTATTTTATAAAATTGATTAACTTCTATTATAAATAAATTTTATTTTTATTATATTCATACATATTAATTATTATATTCATCATTTTTCATCAATTTTACTTTAAATCTAATCATTTGCATGTAAAATAAATATTTTTCTTTTCTCTTTTCTTTTTAGCGAGGAAGAGATAAAAAAATTTTAATAATATTTTTAGTAGATCGAAATAAAATTTATTTCTTATTTATTTCAAAATTTCAACAATTTTGACAATCTTTATTATTATTTTGCATTCTTTATTGAATTGGGATATGATATCCATTTCAAAACATTTCTTATACATTTTTAATTTTTATCAAATGTAAACGTGTGTGAATAACAACACATAAAAAAGATATATCACTCTAAAAATTATTCTTAGTTAATTATAGATTATGATTTGTAAATAATTTTTTGATAAAAATTATAGGTTTAATATCAAAAAATCAACGTCCTTTGACCAACGTCAAAATCAATTTGAAAGTCGATTTTTATAAGTGTTGGGAAATAACGCAAATTCCCGATAAGTTAGATTTATGAAAAAGCAAGAATAGAAAAATAACACACAAAATTTGATAACGGAGTTCGGCCAATCTTGTTTACGTCTCCGGACCTGCTGTAGATCTTTTTACTGAAAGGGGAGAAATTACACAAGGTGTTTACAACACTCACAACTCACAACCCAATTACACCCAAGAAAATTACTCTCAATTTTCTCTCACAAAAGCTTTTCTCTCTAAGCTTTTCTCTCAATTGGAATAAACACTTTGGATGATTAATTCATTACAATTACACATCTATTTATAGGAAAATTCACTCCTTGAATTACTCCTTAAATTAATGGTTCCTTAAATTGCTCCATGTTTTGCTCCATGTTTTGCTCCTTAATTTGCTCATTAAATTAAGGAACTTTATAACAATCTCCCACTTGAAGACTGATTTCAATATGTCTTCACACCTTGATCAATGCAGCAGCTTTTCTAGTCTTTGTTATTTAGCCAGGACCAATCAAGTTTCGAGCACAACTTCAACGTCAATAGTCACCACCTTTGTTAACATGTCGCCGGATTTTTACTTCCTTGAATCTTCTCCAAGATTAACACATCATCTTCCAATAGTAGATCCGATGAAGCGATAACGAAGTCCAATATGCTTGGTTAGAATGAAACGTTGAATTCTTCGCCGAGTTGTATCAGACTTCGACTATCACTATGTAGAACATTCTTCTCTTGTTTGAATCCCAGCTCAATTAACAAACCTTGAAGCCATATCATCTCTTTACTAGCTTCAGTTACTGCTACATACTCAGCCTCTGTAGTGGATAGAGTGACAATTTCTGTATTTGTGACATCCAACTACCATTTGTAGTTCCAACAAGAATATATAACCCAGGTGCTTCTTCTCGGTGATCAACTTCACCTCCAAAGTCCGCGTACGCATCTTTGTAATTTTAACTCTCCTTTACTAAAGTACAAAAAGCACTTTTACTCTCAGAAGGCCCTCGCAGATACCTCAAAATCCACTCGATCGCTTCCCTAACGAGTTTTCCACTGGATTTGACATAACCGCTAACAACTCCCACCGCTGTCAATGTCTGTCCTCGCATGCACTATGCGTACATCAAACCTTCCAATGGCTAAGGCATAACGAACCTTAGCCATGAATTCTCTCTTCTTCTATCCGAGGGACCGATCCTTGGATAGGCGAAAATGACTGCCAAGTGTCGTTAAGCGGCTTGGTATCGCCCCATGTTGAATCTTTGCAAAACACGATTGATGTACTCTGCCACGAGATAACTGCGAGGATCCTTTCTTCTTATTTCTTTGTGATTTGCATTCCAAGAATCTTCTTTGCTAGACCCAAGTCTTTCATGTCAAATTCCTTTGACAATTGTCGTCAACCTTTTAATATCATCCATATCTGAACCCTGCTTTACTAACATATCATTAACATAAAGTAGTAAAATGATATAACTGGACCTATATCTCTTGAAGTAGCAACAATGATCAGCATTGAACTTCGGAAACCTTCGTCAGGTGAAGTCATCAAATTTTTGTACTATTGTCTCGGGAACTTGTTTTAGGCCATACAAACTTTTCTTAAGTCTCGCACACCATGCTCTTCTTCCCTTCGAGAAACCTTTTGGTACAGTACGTATATTCTCTTCATCTAAATCTCCATTTAAGGAATGGATCTTTCACATCCAACTGTTCAAGATGAAGATCTTCGATGGCTACAATGCGTCAATACCATTCCGATAGTATTAAGCTTCACAACGGGAGCAAAAATGTCAATGTAGTCAACTCCTTCCTTCGTTGAAACCCTTTGACAACTAGGCGGGCTTTGTATCTCTTGGAACCATCATGCTTCTTTCACCCGTACACCCATTTGTCAGAAGGCCTTCTTTCCCATAGGTAACTCACTAGTTCCCATGTCCGGTCGGAGATGAGAGATTTCATTTCTTCTTTCATGGAAGAAGCTCCCACTTGGAATCTCGAGTCCCGAGCTTCATCATAGCATTCGTGCTCCCTCCATCAAAAGAACATATAGTTCATGTATCTCCGTTAGTACACGAGGTCTGTAAGACCTTCTCACACAGAGTTTGGAGTAAGAGTTTGTGCGTGTGTCGAATGCCGTGTAATTACTTTGTCCAACAAGTTCTCCTGGGACGGATGAGGACTTGAGTGGTTCGTTGCGGAAGTATCTGGGACATCATCTGCATCTGCAAATACTGACTCATTTTGCTCTGAGTCATTGGCGTCTATTTTATGCATGTCCTTATACATCACCCTTTCGTTGAAAATCACATCTCTGCTACGGATAAATTTCTTCTTTTCGTCATCCCAAATGCGGTAGCCAATGAATGTGCATTTCTTGGATTTAGGATCAAGCTTATTCCTGCCTTGATCACTGATATGCACAAATGCTACACAACCGAAAACTTTTAGATGTGATAGTTTCACCTCTTTTCCGCTCCATACCTCCTCTGGTATTCTATGCTCCAATGGAACAGATGGGCCTCGGTTGATCAAGTAAGCTTCCGTGTCTGACCGCTTACGCCTGCCCGTCAGGTACTCCGACCGTATACGAATGCTTCGGCTCTTCGTCAACGTTCTGCTCATACGCCGCCTACACCATTGTGTCGAGGCGTGCCTAGCATGCTTCTTTCCATTCCGATCCCGTGCTTTCGCCATAGCAGTAAATTTTTGAATCGGTGTCTTCATATTCACCACTATTACCTGCTTCCGAGCTTTTTGATCTTTAAACCCGTCTCATTTTCCACCATAGCTTTCCATCTTCCGAAAGCCTCAAATACTTTAGACTTATGCTTTAGAAAGTAAACCCATACCTTCCGAGAGCGATCATCAATGAAAGTCACGAAGTAGTGTTTCCCACCAATAGATGAGACGGTCGTTGGTCCCCAAACATCGAGTGAATAAGCTCACAGTCTTTCCTTTGGGATTCTCGCAACTTGTCCGAAAGCCGACTCTCTTTCCAAGTACGCAATCTTCACATGTCTATCTCTCAGACCGTAGAACTGGGAAGTTTTCCCTTTGAAAGGCATAATCTTCATCCCTTTCTCACTCATATGGCCTAGTCTGCGGTGCCATGATTTGGTGTTTCATTGCTTACTCGCAATCGTAGAATTGAACAACGTGCCTCTGTTGTCATGTAAAGAGTGCCACTTTTCTTACCTCGAGCAACCGCTATCGCACCCTTGAAATCTTCCAATCATCACCATGGAAGATCGTAGTGTAGCCTTCATCGGCCAATCGCCCCACCGAGATTAAGTTCCTTCCGAGATCGGGAATATGCGCTCGACATCCTTCGGTTCCTCAAACAGATCCGTTCAACTTAATCTTCACTACACCTTTGCCAATAATACACATGTGGTTAATCATCACCAAGATATACCTTTCCAAGGTTTTGGGGACATATTTCTCGAAGAATTCTTTTTGTGAAGTAGCATGGAACGATGCTCCGCAGTCTAACACCCAAGATTCTTCCTTGCTCTCCAAAGAGCATATCAATGCATCGTCTCCTCCCGAGGTGGAAGTAACATTTTTCCCGCTTCACTTGTTTGTCCGATTACCTTTGCACTCCTCGCACCGATTTTTGTAGTCTTGGGTTCTTCCACAATTCCTAACACTCGATAGTCTTCGAGCCATGGGAATTATTAGGATTCCCGGATTTGGACCTCTTGTCCTTCGATCTACCTCGTAGTACGTTCCGCCACGTTCATTCCCTTTGGTTGAATTTCTTCCTCTCGACTCTGTATAAAACTGAAGAAGTTGACGATTCACCGACTCTACATGTCGGATCTCTTCACCGAGAACCAGGATCACGAACATCGTCAAATTTCAACTTATTGCTTCCTCGACGAGCTACTCACCCGTGACGGTAGCATTCCAACTTTAAAGAAGATAAAAGTATTAATGCTCGTACTTCTTCATCGAATTCAATTTCCACCGAACTCAATTGGGTTGTGGATCAGTGTTGAGTTCATCGAGATGTCGAGCTACCGACGCGCCTTCATTCATCCGCAAATTGAACAAACGCCTCATCAAGTGCACTTTGCTTCGAGGCCGATGGCTTCTCATACATATTGGAGAGAGGCTGCCATAAGACCCGCCATGGTTTTTTCCTTTGCTATGTGAAGGCAACATTACGGATAACGTCAATCGAATAACTCCGAGGTATGTCTGTCTAGAAGATTCCAATCTTCTTCCTTCATAGCTTCTAGTTTCTTTCCTGAGAGGTTGATATAGATTTCTTTGATACATATAATCCTCTATCTGCATTTTCCAAAACCCAAAATCTGTGCCATCAAATTTCTCGAGTTTCACCCTTCCTTCATCTGCGGCCATTGCTCCCACTAAAATCTGATTTCCTCTGGATCGTTTCTGACTATTTCTGTAAATCACCGTGTATTAGAACACCTCCGTCAACGAACAAATATCGTCACAAAATTTTCACTATTCACATAAATAGTAACCTTGCATAAAATTGACAGAAATCACCACCAATAGCTTTGATACCAGTTGTTGGGAAATAACGCAAATTCCCGATAAACCAGATTTATGAGAAAGCAAGAATAGAAAAATAACACACAAAATTTGATAACGGAGTTCGGCCAATCTTGCTTACGTCTCCGGACCTGCTGCAGATCTTTTACCTTGAAAGGGAGAAATTACACTGAGAGTGTTTACAACACTCACAACTCACAACCCAATTACACCCAAGAAAATTACTCTCAATTTTCTCTCACAAAAGCTTTTCTCTCTAAGCTTTTCTCTCAATTGGAATGAACACTTTGGATGATTAATTCATTACAATTACACATCTATTTATAGGAAAATTCACTCCTTGAATTACTTCTTAAATTAATGGTTCCTTAAATTGCTTCTTGAATTAAGCTCCTTGTTTTGTTCCATGAATTGCTCCATGTTTTGCTCCTTGTTTTACTCCATGTTTTGCTCCATGTTTTGCTCCTTAATTTACTCATTAAATTAAGGAGCTTTATAACAATAAGATCATATATATGATAAGGTTTTAGTATTTTCATAACCATAAAAATAAGATGGATTTATACAATAAGTCAATAATCAAACAAATCAAGAATTCTATCCTAATTTTATGTGTAGCACTAAACACCTTTAAAATATGTACAAATTCTAGGTATTGGTACAGCTCCAATATAATTAGCTCTTGTTAGAGGGCTACTTGTCCTCTTTCTTTCTTCTACCACCCAAGTGTATTGATTACATGAAAAAAAAAATGGTCTAACAATAATTAAAAATTCAGGTGCGATTTACTTATATGTCTAACGTTAACTTCGATTTACTTATATTGTCTAACGTTAACTTAAAATGTGAAATTCGGTTATAGTGAAATAAAGATGAATAACAGAAAAACGTGGATTTCAACAGTAAAGTATATACGCATGTAATTGTTTATTAAAAGAAACAATAACATGGAATTTTTCATGTAAGTTCATTATATAATAAACTGTACGGTTATACAATTAAAATATTTACTTTGTAAATAATATTGAGCATATATTAAAAAAAAACCACATTTTAGTTAAAAGGTTAATATTTAGGATAATTTATAAAAATAACTTGGCCAACTTTTCGTATGAGATGTCATTTTAACTTCAATTCAATATTTTCTCATTTTTATTTTTTAGTTGCTTTGATATTTTCCTTCCATTTTTATATAATTTAATTATTTATACTTTTAACATCTTTTAAAAAATTATATATTTTTTTACATTATATAAAAAAATATGTGTACAATATTTTTAAACATAAAAAACATATGTTTTTATACCATGTGAAGAGTATAGAGAGATAAGAAGAAAGAACGATTTAATGTTGTATTGGTGTATTTAGAATGTACATAGAGAACCCTATTTATAGGATTGTAACAAGTGCAGTACAAGTGAAATACTGAAAGTGTAGTACAAGTGTAGTACAAGTGAAATAGTGGAAGTATAGTACAAGTGTAGTACAAGTGTAGTAAAAGTGAAATAGTGGAAGTGTAGTACAAGTGAAATAGTGGAAGTGTAGTACAAGTGAAATAATACAAGTGTAGTACAAGTGAAGTGAATTACAATATCAAATATAATTTAACATCCCCCCTCAAACTCAAGGAGGAAGAGAAACAATCAACTTGAGTTTGGAAACTAATTCTTGAAATCTACCTGGTAGATGAGATTTGGTGAAAATGTCAGCTGTTTGATCTGTGGAGGATATTGATTTGAGACAAACAGTGTCTTAAAGAACATGTTGACAAACAAAATGATAATCAATCTCGATATGTTTTGTTCGTTCATGAAATACATTATTGTGAGCAATCTGAATAGCACTCTGATTGTCACAATATATGATAGTTGTAGTTGATTGGAGAATACCCATATCAGCAAGTAACCAACGGAGCCAAAGAAGTTCTTGAGTGGTGTCAGCAAGAGCACGATATTCAGCTTCAGTGCTGGATCGAGAAGTGAGAGATTGTTTCTTGCTTCGCCAAGATATAAGAGAGTTTCCAAGAAAGAAACAATATCCAGTGGTAGAGCGACGATCAGTTGGGTCACCTGCCCAATCAGCATCAGAGTAGGCAGAAAGAAGAAGATTAGACTTGTTGGAGAAGTGGAGACCGTGAAACATGGTGCCTTTGATGTAGCGAAGAATGCGAAGAACCGCAGTATAATGGGTAGACCGTGGAGCAGACATGAATTGACTAACCAGATGAACAGCATAGGCAATGTCAGGACGAGTGACTGTGAGATAAACAAGGCTGCCTACTAGTTGTCTGTATAATGTGGCATCTGAGAGAATAGTACCATCTAATGGAGTAAGTTTGACATTGGTTTCTAGAGGTGTTGATGCAGTTTTGCAATCAGTAAGGCCAGCCCGATTAAGAATATCGGAAGAGTACTTTGCTTGAGAGAGATAATATCCTTGAGAATCAGATGAGATTTCTAGGCCCAAGAAGTAGTGGAGACGACCAAGGTCTTTCATTTCAAATTGATGACTCAGAAACTGCTTGAGATCAATAATTCCATTAGAGTCATTCCCGGTTATGATCATATCATCTACATAAAGGAGTAGAAGTGTTACACCAGTGGGAGTCTTCCGAATAAAGAGACCGGAGTCATAAGAAATGGAAGTGAAACCAAAATCAGTAAGTGTAGAGCTAAATTTGGCAAACCAAGCTCGAGGAGCTTGTTTGAGGCCATAGAGAGCACGACGAAGTCTGCATACTTGATGAGGTGAATGTGTGTATCCAGGAGGAGGTTTCATATAAACTTCCTCAGTTATGTCTCCATTGAGAAAAGCATTTTTGACATCCATTTGAAACATGTTCCAATTTCGGGCAGCAGCAACAACAATGATACTTCGAACATAGGTGAGTCGAGCTACAGGTGCAAAAGTTTCTTCATAGTCGATTCCATATTCCTGTGTAAAACCCTTTGCAATCAGACGAGCTTTATATCATTCCACAGACCCATCTGAATGAGTTTTGATTTTGAAGATCCACTTACAACCAATCAAAGATTTATTAGATGGAAGATCAACAAGATCCCATGTATGTGCTTTTGTTAATGCCTGTAATTCATCTGTCATAGCTTGCTGCCAATGAGGGTTAGAACTAGCTTCTCTATAGTTTTGGGGTTCATGATGAGACAAAATAGTAGAGAAACATTGGTAATCACGAAGATGAAAAGGAAGACTACTTACACGAGTAGAACGACGAAGTGATGACTCTGGACAATCAGGTAGTTGGTCTTCAGAAGATGTTGTTATGGTAGGATCAGCAGAAGGAGCAGACACATCAGGAGAAGCCGTAGTAGACGATGGTGAGGGTAATGGAGCAATGTCAGGAGGAAATAAATCAATAGTTGGGTCATTAAAAATGAGAGTGAGGTAGGAGATGAGACATGAAATGAAGAAATAGAGGAAAACATTTTATGTTCCCAAAAGATGACATGACGAGAGATGCGCAATCGTTTAGAGATAGGGTCCCAACAACGATAGCCTTTGTGTTCTATTCCATACCCTAAGAAACAACAAAGACAAGAACGAGGTTCTAATTTATTGTGTTCATGAGGGTGAAGAAGAACAAAATATTCACAACCAAACACTTTGAGTAGTTCATAAGATGGAAAAGTACTATAGAGACGCTCATAAGGGGATTGGATGTGAATAATAGGCATGGGAACATGATTGATGGTATAAACAGCCGTAAGAGCTGCTTCACCCCAAAAGCGTTCAGGACAAGAACTAGAAATGAGGAGAGTACGAACAGTATTAAGAATATGTCTGTGTTTTCGCTCAGCTCTTCCATTTTGTTGAGATGTGCCAGGACAAGAATATTGAGAAAGAGTCCCATTTTGTCGAAGAAAATTTAAAAAATTTGTTTCTTTATATTCCATAGCATTATCAGCTCTAAGCACTTTGATATTTTGAGAAAATTGGGTTTTAACCATTTGGGCAAAATCATAATAAATTTTGGATAATTCAGATCTATGTTTCATGAGAAAAATCCATGTGAATCTTGAATAATCATCAATAAAAATGACAAAATAAACACATCCCCCCATAGTAGGATGTGGGGATGGACCCCAAACATCAGAATGAATTAAGTCAAAATGGGAGACAGAAGTAGAATCACTTTTATTAAAACATAAAGCAGGTTGTTTTCCCAATTGACAAGGCAAACAATTTACATTATCAGAAATAGAAACATATCCTAATTTACCATAAGATGCTAAGGGACAAAGACGTCCTATAGACGTATGGCCTAGACGAGCATGCCATAGGTTGATAGGAGTGGTAGAAGCAGCAACGGAAGTGTGAGGAGAATTGGGTAGATGAAGGTTGATAAGTTCAAATAATCGTCCAACCTTACGGCCTATCCCAAGGATCTGTCCTGTCTGTGGATCCTGCACATGACAACCAGAAGAGGAAAAAGTAATAGTAAGACCAAGTTCACATAATTGACCAACAGAGATAAGATTTAGAGTAAGGTTGGGAATATGAAAGGTGTCAGAAAGTGATATAGAAGATGTGGAAACTTGTCCTACAGCATTAACATGCATATGTGAACCATTGGCAGTTTGAATTAAAGGTTTGGAGATGGAAGATTGTGTGGGAGAGAAGATGTGAGTATCATGAGTCATATGGTTACAACAAGCAGAATCAAAATACCATAAAGATTTACCTGATGTGAGAGACAAGGCAGTAGGAGAAGCATTACTAGATTGTGAGAGAACATGTTTAAGAAGACCTTCAAGTTCTTGAGTAGAGAAAGTAAATTTGTCATGATTATCCTCAGAAGCAGCAGCGGTGATAGATGAGTTACTATTTTTACCTGAAGCATGTTGAGAGGGATTCCGAGAGGAATACTGAGAGGGATTCCGAGAGGGATTCCGTGAGGAATGCTGAGAGGGATTCCGTGAGGAATGCTGAGAGGGATTCCGTGAGGAATGCTGAGAGGGATTCCGAAAGCAATCTCTATTAAAGTGTCCTGGACCCTTCTTGTGACAATATATACATACCCGAATGGGACATGTAAGAAGCTCATGATTGGGGTTGTGACAGTAGGTGTAGCCTTGATGTTTGAAGTCCTCTTTAGAACCTCCTTTAGGGCGATAAAAGGGGGTGGCAAGAACATAATCTGTATGATGAACTTTGAAAACCCCCATCCGAGTTTCTTCAGAGCGAAGCTCGGTCACAGCAGTATCTAAGGATGGAAAAGGACTCCGATGGAGTAAGGAAGCCCGAACAGGTTCAAATAGATCATGGAGAGCCATGAGAAAAATAACAAGACGCTGGTGATTACGGTAAGTTGCAAACATCTCAGCATCAATCTTGTTCGTCCAAGTTGGTTCAGAGAGAGCGAGTTGATCCCAAATAGTATGCATTTTATAGAGAAATTGGGTAATGGTTTGATCAGCCCTTTGGCGTTTGGTACGAAGAGTTGTTAAAAGTTTATATTGGTTGGCCAAATCTGTTGTAGTAAAGCGAGCCTCAAGAAATTCCCAAACTTCTTTGGCAGTGTCAAAATGCCCAAATTCACCATGAATGGAGGGTAAAGTGGTGTTACGGAACCAGGTAATAATTTGATGATGTTTACTCTCCCAGTCTTCAAGGCGATCAGCAAATAAGGAGTTATTTTCAGTGGTTTCTTGGATGGGTATAGAGATATCACCAGTTATGAAACGCCATAGCTTGCGTCCTTTCAAGAAACTTTTCATTGCTTGTGCCCAGGCTAGGTAGTTAGTATCATCAAGGGTGGTAGAGATTGGTTTTGGGATATCATTTCGGTCCATTTTAACGAAATAATGGAGGAAATATAAAGCAAATATATAGAGACAGTATAAAGGAGATATCCTTAAAAATGAAAAGAGGAGTTGAAAACAAGCCTGGAACCGGGTTGAGGTGAGCCGGGTTGGAGTGAGCCGAGTTGAGGAGAGCCGAGTTGGAGTGAGCCGAGTGGAGGTGAGCCGGGTTGGAGTGAGCCGATTTGAGGTGAGCCGGGTTTAGAGTGAGCCGAGTTGAGGTGAGCCGGGTTTGGAGTGAGCCGGGTTGAGGTGAGCCGGGTTTGGAGCGAGGAAGAGAGGCAGAATTTTGATAGAAATTTTAGAGGTATATGAGAGGCTCTGATACCATGTGAAGAGTATAGAGAGATAAGAAGAAAGAATGATTTAATGTTGTATTGGTGTGTTTAGAATGTACATAGAGAACCCTATTTATAGGATTGTAACAAGTGTAGTACAAGTGAAATAGTGGAAGTGTAGTACAAGTGAAATAGTGGACGTGTATTACAAGTGAAATAGTGGAGGTGTAGTACAAGTGAAATAATACAAGTGTAGTACAAGTGAAGTGAATTACAATATCAAATATAACTTAACAACTATAATTTTTTTTTATTTCATATCTATTATTTGGGCAATATATATATATATATATATATATATATATATATATATATATATATATATATATATATAATTTTGTGAAATTTTGGTATTTGTGGTGTAAATACTAATTAGGGAGAGATGAGGAAACCAAGAAGGGGGACAAGAAGAAGTTCATAACTAGAGAACAAGAGCCACAACAGTAATATATTCTTAATTTCTTATTACTTATCATTAAATCTATATAATATTTGAAAAGAATTATTAATTACAGTAACGGGTTTCACTGAGTATAGGTATTGGCAAACAGCAGGGGAAAGGGAAGGTGAAAATCCAATGAAAACACCAATTCCATACATTATCATATTTGGAATTTCAACACCATTCGTAATAATAGCCATTGCTTTTGCTAATGGCTGGGTTAAGGTACCTATTCGATGAGAGTAACACCCGCCCAGAGTGCTCTTTTGTATATGCCCACTTCAGTTTCTACCAGGCTTATGAATTTTCTCTGCAACCTTGAGTATCTTCTATCGGTTTTTGTATTGAATCATATTGAAATCCAGTGTGTGTTTATTAGACTAGCAATGTTATAGATACAAGTGAAAATGTACGTCAAAAAATCCAGTGTGAGAATGACTATCTTCTCCTTAATTTGTTTTCTTTGTTAGTAAATACATTAAAGGTTAAGTACTCTAGATAATCCGCAAACTCACTTAATAGGCTCGAGTTATACCAATATTCACAATTAATTTTAGCTATCCATAATTCAACATATGTTTTGTTGCATGCATTGTTCACATTTATTTTTTCCTTCTTTCAAATTTTCTCAATTATACGTACATGTAAATTTTTATAATATGTATATAATAGTAAAATTTTAAATACATATTCATGTAAATTTTCTACACAGCTGTGTAAATTTTTCCTCCCCCTTTACCTCCATCACTTGCTTCTAACAAGTTTAACAAATCGTTTTTTGCAAAATTCTCACAACATAAAGGTTAAACAACTTAGAGGTGCTCAAATATTTCCATTTTACATAAATGTGTAAAAAAATTTCTTTATATAAAAGTACCTATACTCTTATTCTATTTACACATAAATCTTTTTTCTAATTAAGTTCTTCCATTAAATTAATTAGAATTAATTAACTAACATAACAGAACTTAATTATAAAAAAGACTTGTGTATAAATAAAAATTCTAGATACTTTATGTAGAGAAAAAAATCCAGACACTAAAATGAACAAAAAATTTAGTACCTCAAAAGTTATTTATCCCAACTTAAAGTACAATATAAATGATTAATATTTAATCTATTGAGTTTAATTTATAATGATCTCTATTAAACTATTTGTTTTCAATTTAAACGTGATAACTTTACGAAAGTAGAATTATTTGGCCATTTTAGAATCATTTATTTATCTTGTTTTTGTTTAAATATCACGAGCAATCTTAATTTATGTTTAATATGACAATATAGGTGAAAAGATATCAAAAGATTCAAAAATTATGACAAATACAAGATTGTTCTAGACATCTATAAATCAATCGAGGGTTTATCACTTGATCGATCGAAAAGGAAGAAGATCAATCTAGGGAGGTCATAAACAATGCACAATTGGGAATTACAAAACCCTAGTAGCTTCAAAGAAGAGAGAAATAGAGAAAAAGTTCAAGAGAAGACTAAATGAGACATAACTTTGTTAAGGATTCAAGAGAATATTAGTGTTATAAATCAAAAGATTGAGTGTATTCTTTTTCTTCTCCTTTTTTTTATCAATTTTATTTTATTTCTTTATGAAAAATTAGAGCTTTAATAACATAATTATGTTTAGCTAATTTGTTAATCTATGGGTCTTATGAACCCAGTTTTCTACATGTGATCATATTATATTTTACCCTAATTGATATTGCAATTCACAGTTTTATTATTTAATTTGATTTTTATGTTATTAATTGTTTGGTCAACAATTGATCTGTAAGGACAATTAAATAGATTCGAGAGAATTATTTAATTATTTGTCTTGATTAAATAATATGCATAGTTTTTAGGAAGATATGTATGATTCTTATGTGTGTGATATTTGATGAATTTAATGAGTAGTATTCAATCTAATTGATATAAGAGTGTAATTAGGTTAATAAATATATGACGTGTAGTATGCATATTAGATTAGATTCAATTGGTCGGAAGGGAACTTCATTCTCTATGTTAGTGTTTAGTATGCACTTTTATTTTTAGGATGTTTTTTATTATGATTTGGGTAGAAATTGATGAATAAATAGAAACCAAATGTATGCATATTTGATATGAAACATATGAACCCAATGATAGAACTGGTTGTCATGACTAGCAAAAGAAACGTAATATACTCGTTAAGATACTTATATTAATCATGTGATATGTTTGCTAGTTTTGATTAAATTGATTTAGATTTTAATGCACATGTTCATGATTGATTTTAGCACTTTTACTGGGAGAAAATTTAGGATGAGTTATGCTAGCTATTATTTATATCCTTAGTCACTCTTTTGAGCCTTACTAAGAACCATTCATATCTTTAAGCCATATTTTTAGCATAATCAATAAGCATTACCTTTATCCTTATACCTTTACCTTTTATGAAAAATACAATCGTGTGTTATACTATAGAGTAGGGGTGTCCATAAACTGGTCCGAACCGGACCGAAACAAACCGAACGGTTTTACTAATCAAACGATCCGGTCCGGTTTGTACTAATTTTAAACCGTTCGAACTAGACCGGACCGGTTTAATAATATATTAGAAATTTCACATTATTCTTCATTAAATTATAAAAAAATCCGACCAAATCGAAAAATAAACTGGACCGAACCATTTTATAAATCAAACGGTCTGGTACGGTTTTTATTTCTTAAAACCGTTTCAAACGGTCCGGTCCAGTCCGGTCCGAGTAATATGAACGGTCCAGTTTGGTTAAAAAAAATTTAAGTAAAACCGGACCGAACCGGACCATGGACACCCCTACTACAGAGTAAGGTGAACTATTTTGCACCCCATTTATTTACATCTACAAAAAAACAAAAAGAAACTCAAGAATCCTTCTAAACAAAAAGAATAAAATCAAAAATAAGTTTGAGGGTGTTGTGAGGGTATAAAAAAGAAGAAGAAAGAAAATAAAGTGAAGAAGAAAGAAAATAAAGTGAAGAAGAGATGTAGAATAAAAGAATGAAAAAATGATAAGATAGAGTGTACAAAAATATTAAATTAAAGCTCAATTGATATTAAATATTACATGATAAATAAAAAGAGAGCTAAGGTGCAAAAAAAGCCTAAATATATCCATTTATCTACTCTCGCCTAAGCCTCAAACTATAAGCATGTAAAGACCTATTAATGCATATTTACATTAGTGGAGAAGGGTGTGAAGAATAGACTTTTGAAACTTGTTTTAAGACTTAGTTGATTAGTATGCACATATAAGTTGATTTCATGAGTGGATTGATGATATCACATGCGACATACACAAGAATCAGTTCATCAAAAACCTTACATATTCTTATATTAATAGAACATTTATTGATAAATATATGAATTTTTTTTTATCATAGAATTGTATGACTTTTAAGGGGGATAGTTTTTGATAAACTTGTGTTATCACAGTTCCAACCTTATCGTAGGATTGCCTATCCTTCTAACTAACTAAAATAATAAAAGTAGTTTATATATAGACAAGTAAAGAGAATATATAAACTACCTTTATTATTTTAGCTAGTTAGACAAATAAAGAGCTAAGCTTGGAAATGTGATAACTCTACTAAAATAGAGTTATTTGGCCACGTCTAAACCATTTATTTTTTCTTTTTTGCTTAAAATAATGAATAAGTTTAATTTATGTTTAATATGAACATCTAGGTGAAAATATATCAAATGAATCAAAATTAGGAAATATATAGGATCGATAAGGGAGTAGATCAATCCAAATATCTGTAGATCGATTGAGGGTTCATCATTCAATTGATCGATAAGGATTTTAATGCGTCAACCTTAAATTGAATTTAAACTTTCAATTTCAGTCCTTATATTAAATTAATATGAATCTTAATCTATTGAGGATCAATTTTAGCCTAATTAAAGCACTATAGGGAAGTCATAAACAACACATAATTAAGAATTACAAAACCCTAGCATTTATCAAGAAAAGAAAAATAGAGAAAAAGTTCAAGAGGAGATTAAAGGAGAAACAACTTTGGGAAGGATTCAAGAAAAGATTAGTACTATAAATCATGAAATTGAGTGTATCTTTTTTTTTCTCATTTCTTTAGCAATTTTATTGTCTTTCTTTATAAAAAATGAGAGCTTTAATAACATAATTATGTATAGCTAATTTGTTAATCTAGGGGTCTTATGAAACGGGTTTTCTATATGTGATGATATAATATTTTACTCCAATTGATATTACAATTTACAATTATATTATTTAATTTGATTTTTATTCTATTAATTATTTGGCAAATAATTGATCTTTAGAGACAATTAAATAGATTCAAGAGAACTATTTAATTATTTGTCTTGATTAAATAACATATATAGTTTTTAGGCAGATATATATTATTTTGTATGTATAGTCAATAATTGATTAACTTAATGAATAGTATGCAATCTAATTGACATGGGAGTGTAATTAGATAAATTACTATATAGTGTGTAGTGTACTTGAGAGAAGAATGCATGCTAATTTAAATTCAATTGATCATATAATTGATTGATGATTATATTAGGGAGAATTTTAGTGTTTCACATGTTAGTTAATTAGGGGATTAAAGATTTCTAGATCATTTTTCATATACCTTTGTAATTGTTGAGTCTTGCGATTTAAAATTATTTATTTATTTTTTCAATTTTATATTATCCAAATAGTATTCATAATAATTATATTGGTACTTGGTTATAAGTTACACAACTCCATATGTAATTGATATCTATATTTAAGTACATTATAATCAAAACCTTTATAAAAACATTTTCTCTACACATGCTTCCTCATGTTCTAAGTGTTTCTATTCTAACCGTTCTCATTCAGCTTTATTTTTCTTTATAACATGTATAAGTAACAAAAGTGTAGTATATGAATTATATGCAAACGTTGTTGCACATATAGACAAGACTTATACATTATAATATTATGGGGTCAATGAAAGTGATCAATAATGAAAGAAAGAGTTTTATACATTAAAATAATTACATGTATGTAAATTGTATATTCGATCCAAAAAAGTATTTGGAACCTATAAGGGGGTGGAACGCCAACCTATGAAATATTTTCACGAGTTCTACTTCAACTCATCCAAATATTCCTTACAACATGAATTAAGCATTTATCACATTGAAAATATAATAAATACAAAATGCTTAAAACAATATACTACAAAAAAACTAGCATATAAGAATAAATAATATGCAATAAACACACTAGTAATGATACGCCTCATAAGATCCTATCCAGGATAGTAACATGCATTAATATAGCAATAGCATGTGAATCAGGCAAATATAATGGATATGCTATAAATAATTTTCAATCACTTTAAGACCTCCTATGTACAAACATATTTGGTAAATAATGGTTATACTTTTATAAAATACGATCATACATAACACAACATGTAATAAGGTAAACCCACATAGGATCTAGCTTATTTATGGTAACCACTCATTATTAAACAATTTACTAAAAAGTAAATCAATAGTATACAACTCGATAAAAGTATAAATGTTAATACTTTTACGAATTTGGCCTAACTATGCCTAAGCTATCCTTGCTTGTTGTCAACACATAACCTGATCATTCAATTAAATCCAAGCTTATCCTCATAACTCCATCACCATATGATGTAATCGATTACTGATAGTTCAACCTCCTAACATGCATACTTGTTGCAACCTCACAATACCCAACCGACACATGATACACAAATATATAGGTTCCTCACTTATACACAAAATTGCAACCTCATAACACCCAATCAATACACGACACACTGCCGAACAAGATCCTTACTTGTGAAAATTGATACACTTTTGCAACTACCATCTAATACATGACAACTCAACATTGAGAGATACTGCTTGAAATGGTATGGATTTTCACTACCGAATGAGTATTTTAACTCTTAACAAAACCTTACTTCTCACATTTTTTCCACTCAATCTAGTGTTTGAAAAATATAAGAGATTATTCTCTAATGTTATATGTCTTTCAAATTTACACTCTATTTTTAAATCAAAAACTCAGAAGGAAAAAAATCAAGAACAAAGCGTGGAATTTTGATGCTAAATGGGTAGAAATTCCCACTAAATTCCAACAAAAAAGGAAGAGAGTAAAATTTATAGAAAAATTTAGCCTCTCATACCCTTGTCGGTCCATTTCCAACCACCTGGCCACCCATGGTTGTGAGTTCTCATCGACCAAGGTAGAGAGGGTTGGAAAGCATTGTGGTAAGCCAATGACGAGTATATTGGTGAGTTTGCAAGCTTGCTTGTCGAAAATCACAACATAAGGCATTTCAAACATGGAGAACTGTCCAATCCTCACTGAGATAACAAACACAAACAAACACCCAACAATCCAAACTTTATGCAAGCTAAGAGAGTGAGTGTGTGTAACACAAAAACACAAAATTGTATCCTAAATGATATTGAATCGCTAGTAACCAATCTTATAAAGGATAGATAGAAATATAAAAAAAAATACATACACTATGTTTTATACACGGGAATACAAAAAACTAAAAGGATAAGACTCACAAAAAGGAAGCGCTTTCTCCATTAGAGGTCATCATGATAGATCTCTTGCAATATCCTAATCCAAACCGACTCATTCTCACAAATTTTCCATTAAAGTGGAGCTTCAATCCTAAATTTGTTGATCCTTATCAAAATTTTAATGTTTAATTTCTCTTCTCGATCCCTAACCAGTAATAACAAAGATCATGATGAGGTTGCTTAGCTTTTTCATCATAGTGATTATGCTCATGTTTTGTGGCCTTTATAAATTAGGTTTTTGTAGTGATGAACTCACCAAGTCCAAACTTAATAGAATCGCCCCTCCATGTCCAAAGAATCGCTACTTTGCTGTCCAAGAACACAATGAGAAACAGCTATAAGATAATCAACAAATTTTCTAAGAGAGTTGTACTAGATGTTGTGAACACTATGACTCTTGTGGATATATCTCGTTCCACGACCAAAATCAAAATCTCATTGCACACATTTTCTATGCTAGAGGACGTAATTGCTGAGATAGACAACCTCAACTAGAATGAGTGTTGTATGACCTTCATCTGAAGCTCAATGAATTGCCAACCTGCGATATCCTCTGCTCCTCCTAATCCAATGGTAGTAACGAATGTCCTTTGTTTTTTATTCCTGGTTCATTTATTTCTATGCCATTGCTTCTCTAAGAGATTGTTACTATCTAAAGTCGTCTTACTATATCGAGTTGATCTAATTAAGCCTTGTTTTGAAACATGAATTATTGGAAACTGATTTAGCTACTTAAGGGTCTATAATGATTAAATTTTTGCGTGTTAGATTGGTCTTTACTGGTTTGATATTTTCTCATGTCGTTGACTTTTGGAATTGTTTTTGCCCTGCTTTCATTATGTTTTGAATATTTTTGTGGTATGATTTTGTATCTAAGGCATCTATTGTTTTCTTGTTTACAATTTCGTGTATTGTCATGGCCAGAAGCTAGTGTTTTTTTCTTTTTTTTATTGGTTATTTTGATGTGATGGTGTTGTTAATGGAAGCATTTCTTCTTTATTATTTTTACCATGCTAGATAATGCTGTCAGATATTATAAGTCTTCTTTGAACTCTGTCAAATCTGGCTATGTAAGCTACTATTTTAACATTTGGTTCCTTGAGTCGTTTGGTTGCTATAAAAGATGTATCCATTAGCCTTCTTCTTTGTTTTTTATACTTCAATTTCTGGTTTTAACTTGAAGACTTTAAGCTTGTATGGTTGATTTCAGTTCTATAGAATTCTTTCTTTGATGAAAAAATATAATAATACTAATAATGAAAGGAAGCCTATGTTAAATTTGGGCCTAACTCCATCTCAAAACCCAGGTTATGAGATGGAGGATTGCCCTTGTTTATATGCACAACGTGGCACGATCTCTAGTCGATATGGGACTTTAACACTCCACTCACATCGGCAAGGGTCTATACACTTGAGACCGACGGGATGTTGAGCTTATGGAGCCCAAGTGGCGGAATGCATCACTCACCAGTGGCGAAACAACTGCACCGACCGGGTAACCTGCTTTGATACCATGTTAAATTTGGGCCTAACTCCATCTCAAAACCCAGGTTATGAGATGGAGGATTGCCCTTGTTTATATGCGCAGCGTGGGCGCGATCCCTAGTCGATGTGGGACTTTAACACTCCCCCTCACATCGGCAAGGGTCTGTCCCCTTGAGACCGACGGGGATGTTGAGCTTATGGAGCCCAAGTGGCGGAATGCATCACTCACCAGTGGCGAAACAACTGCACCGACCGGGTAACCTGCTTTGATACCATGTTAAATTTGGGCCTAACTCCATCTCAAAACCCAGGTTATGAGATGGAGGATTGCCCTTGTTTATATGCGCAGCGTGGGCGCGATCCCTAGTCGATGTGGGACCCTTGCCGATGTGAGGGGGAGTGTTAAAGTCCCACATCGACTAGGGATCGCGCCCACGCTGCGCATATAAACAAGGGCAATCCTCCATCTCATAACCTGGGTTTTGAGATGGAGTTAGGCCCAAATTTAACAGCCTAATTTATATATATTACATATGATGACTAAAAGATTACTCTCATCTTAGATGTGTGTGCAACTATTAATTGTTTTGAACTTAATTACCGTGGAAAAGAAAGAGAATTAATTTCTAGTCATTCAATATATATACCATAAATACTGAAGAAATCCATTTCTAACAGCCGTCCGGTTCATTTTTTCAAGTTTTTTAAACCAAATTTGATTCGGTTTTATGGTTTTTATCCGGTTTAGTATAAATATATATTAAAAAACACACAAAAAAAAAAGGGTTTCAAATTTGTATAAAGCAACGACTTGGCTTTGATACCATGAAGAAATCCATGGCCTAACTCCCTCCAAAAGAGCTCTTAAAGAGGAAGTATTGCCATAGACTTATAAGTGCAGCAGAAACCCAATGCTTAGTCGATGTGGGACTTCAACAAATACTAGTTAATGATTGATAAGAAATAAAAATAGATAACTAACTAGTTTTCCTTGATGGCTTATATAGTATCATTTTAACATACTTTTGTTTAAACCTGTAAGTGGAGCCAAGTGCTACAAATTGATCTCCAGCATGGTTCTGAATGTACAAATGATTCAACTCTGATTTTTTTGGCTTTGGAAAAAGCACATCATGATCCTCAAAGGAAGATGAAGGATGGTTTAGAGCAGGTGATTGTAGTAGTTGGGGTGGTATTTCTGGTGGAGGCTTTCTAAAATCATCTTCACTTAAGCTTCTATTGTCGTAACTTGAAGGTGGTGATGGTGGAGATTCAAATTCTGACAGGGCTGCTGGCAATTCTGAAATATAAGCCTGCACACCCAAAACTTGAATTTGAAGCCAGTAAATGATAATAATTCTAATCAGCACACTGTTGAAAAAAAATGTATGATTTTACATTACAAATTTGTAAAGCATCCCAAACGATGTGAAAAATCAAAGTCCACAAAATGATATCCAATGAAATTGTGTCATATTAACGTATTTGTGATATTTTTATGATATTTTATAGTGCTCTTATTTTCAATACAAGATTTTTATTTATCACAACCCGATGCATACAATGATTCACATGGTACCATCTAATTAACCCATGTTAGTAAGTTATCTCACAATCATTTCATCATTTTATATCGTAAATTTTAACTCCGATCATTAGTTGACTCGTCACTTGATACATATAATAACATAATCTATATAGAACTACTTATTTAACAGAGTGTCAGCTTATAAGAAACTTACCGGCATAAATGTTAATAAACATGCGTTACATCAGAAAACATATTCCAAATTATTGAGTTCCCTCCTTTACATCAGGAAATGTATAATACTACTAATGAAAGTAAAGAAAGCCGAACCATGAATTTCAAAATGGTTACTAAGGCCACATTTGGATGCAGAAACAAGTACTTTTAGAAGCTAAAGCGCTTTTCTAATAAGTTTGGCATCAAAATTAAAAATAAAATAATAAAAAAAACTCCTTTAAGACCTGTGGTAGACTTCAATCATGGAACACTTTCTATAGATCAGAAGAAAAAACTACCCAAACGATCCTCTGATAATTTTTTTTTCCCTACTGATATTTACCAACTAATAATTAATTTTGTTTGTAGTAAAAGTTTTATTTAATAATATAGAATAACTTGGATTTCTAGAAGTGTTTTAATTAAGTTTAAAGGCTAAGATTTGAAATTAACTAAAGTCAATAGAGAAAAAATTAAAAGAAGACACACTCTCAAAGTTTTTATCATTTTACATTTTGATCATCTTATTTTTTTTTTAATAATTTAGTTTATTTACTTTTTAATTTTCTCACTTTAAGGGATATATAAATTTTCTTAATCTAACTCAATTTTGTCGATTTCATAGAATTATTACCTTAGTTTGATTTTAGCTTTTAGAGAAACTTATCCATTATAAACCGGTTCGGTTTTCAAATGCAAAGAACCGATCAAAACTAGACCTAACCCTTTTTTCATTATTAATCCCCTACTTTTTAAAAAATTTAAAGTCACAATTAATCATCTTATACTTTTATTTATATTTATATTTATATATATAGATATTCAAATTAGTATATATGTGTTTTACAATATAGATTACTTTAAAAGCTTTAAACTTTAGAATTTAAATAATATCAATTATGATATATCATATGCATAATTTGTATAGCTTAAAGTTTGCAAAAGAAGTTTATTTTAAAGAAACAAAACTTATATGTCACAATCTAAATAAAAAAAAAAGCATAGAAATTTTAGAACCAATTAATTTACCCCAGATTTTGTATTTCAGTTTGGATTGATTTTGAAAACAACTAAATTTAAACATTTTTTTCTGAAAAATATATAAATACCGAATTAATTAGAGGTATAAAATCAATCCAAACTGAAATACAAAATCTGGGGTAAATTAATTGGTTCTAAAATTGTTAAAGTCCCACATCGACTAGGGATCGCGCCCACGCTGCGCATATAAACAAGGGCAATCCTCCATCTCATAACCTGGGTTTTGAGATGGAGTTAGGCCCAAATTTAACATGGTATCAAAGCAGGTTACCCGGTCGGTGCAGTTGTTTCGCCACGGTGAGTGATGCATTCCGCCACTGGGCTCCATAAGCTCAACATCCCCGTCGGTCTCAAGGGATAGACCACTGCCGATGTGAGGGAGTGTTAAAGTCCCACATCGACCAGGGATCGCGCCACGCCGCGCATATAAACAAGGTCAATCCTCCATCTCATAACCCAGGTTATGAGATGGACTTAGGCCCAAATTTAATATGATAGCAAAGCAGGTTACCTGGTCATATAGTTGTTTCGTCACTGGTGAGTGATGTATTTTGACACTTGGGCTTCATAAGCTCAACATCCCCGTCTGCCTCGAGGGATAGACCCTTGCCGATGTGAGGGGGAGTGTTAAAGTCCCACATCGACTAGGGATCGCGCCCACGCTGCGCATATAAACAAGGGCAATCCTCCATCTCAAGGGGGAGTGTTAAAGTCCCACATCGACTAGGGATCGCGCCCACGCTGCGCATATAAACAAGGGCAATCCTTCATCTCACAACCTGGGTTTTGAGATGAAATTAAGCCCAAATTTAACATGGTATCAAAACAGTTTACCCGGTCGGTGCAGTTGTTTCGCCACTGGTGAGTGATACATTCTGCCACTTGGGCTCCATAAGCTTAACATCCCCGTCGGTATCAAGGGATAGACCTGCCGATGTGAGTGAGTGTTAAAGTCCCACATCGACTTGGGATCGTGCCCACGCTGCGCATATAAACAAGGACAATCCTCCATCTCACAACCAGATTTTGAGATGGAGTTAATCCTAAATTTAACATGGTATCAAAGCAGGTTACCCGGTCGGTGCAGTTGTTCCGCCATTGGTGAGTGATGCACTCCACCACTTGAGCTCCATAAACTCAACATCCCCGTCGGTCTCAAGGGGATAGACCCTTGCCGATGTGAGAGGGAGTGTTAAAGTCCCACATCGACTAGGGATCGCGCCCACGCTGCGCATATAAACAAGGGCAATCCTCCATCTCATAACCTGGGTTTTGAGATGGAGTTAGGCCCAAATTTAACAATTAGTAAATATAGAGAAGATGCATGCTATTGAAAAAAGAAGAAGTAGTAAATCCCTTGCTCATAATTAAGAGACTAGGGAGAACAAAGCCAGAGAAATATGAAGTACCTGCAAATCCAAAAGGTTAAAAGCATTCCCAGAAGTATCACAAACCCATGGCAAATCAGGTGCACACTTGTAATAGCCATCTACTATGAAACGATACTGATATACACCTGATGGGAGAGTTTTAACTACATAGAATTCACTTCCAGAAACCTGCAAGAGTTCTCTGATAGAAATAGATCCATTTTTAAAGCCAACCCATGATGTTAAAGAAGAAGAATAAAAAAACTAAAAGCATTTCTCAAACTAGACACTACCTGCTCTCCCAATTATCCCATGATCCAGAGACAAACACTTGTTTGCCACTATGATTCCACGAGAGCTTTACTCTAGTCAAGTTTTCAGTGTTTACATCATTATTAGCTATTGCTTGGTTCTGAGCGTCTATCATCTGCTGATGTCCTGGAAGAGATTCCATGTTCTACAAAACATAAATTTAATCAACTCCTATGCTTCGTAAAAAATTTTAAATTTTTATCATTTAAAAAAAATATGCTAATTAATTATAAATATAAACTAACAAATATTTATATATTATTATAGTTACAAGCATACTATTTAATTTTATTTAATAATAAAATAACATTAAAGTATTAACAAATCTATCAATATTGTAATAAATATATTATGAAGCTCATTATTATTAATATAAATCTACTATAAATATATAACTATATAACGTAAAAAAATAATAATATAGTGATATATTTTTATAACTTTTTATTACTCAATAAAATTAGATATTATGTTTGTATTTATAATAAAAAATATAACGTAAAAATAACGTAATGACACATTTGTATCATTATTTATAGTTGACTAATATTTTTATAATTCGATAAAATTAAATGATATATATATTAACTTTCGTAATAATTCGATAATATATTTATTAGTTTACTCTTAATTACAATACAAAGCATATTTCATTTACTCCTGTCATTCTTTTAACAAAACCCTCCAGACGATGTAACAATCATCATTTGAATCAACTGCTTCTCAATTTGCTAATGTTGTTTGTTTAAAAAAAAAACACAGAGGATTTCAAAGAAAGGGACAAACAAAAATGCACTACCATAGATCATAATATTGTGCATCTGATCCTTTTGATCATAAAACGCCTCACATCGAGGGTTATGCATATTTTTCTTTTAAGTTGGATAAATTTTTTTAAATTAAATATAATTCCAAGTGCCATTTGTTAAAATATTTAGGTTAAGAATAGTAACTAATTTTTTTTAAACTTTAAAATGACTTAAGATAATGCCAAAATTTAAATAATACAATAATTTATAAAACAATGACACATGATATAAAAAGGTATATATATTTTATAAAGTTTAAATTTAATTTATAATTCAAAATGGATTTAAATCAGACTCGTTCGTATATAAATGTTTACTCTTAAATACGATCTTAAATTTATTTTGATAGAATCGAGATAAAATTATTTGAATCAATTCGAACTTCGAGCCATATCATATCATATCCGATCATTCGAAATTTAGTCTTTTACTAAATTTATAATCTTATCAACATCTAAAATATGGTGGGTTTGACTATCACTAGAGGCGAAAATTTGTTCTTTGTCCGGCTTACCATCACATATCAATATGAGTAGGCACTTACAGATTTTCAGACTTCAAATCCCATTGATTTTGAGGTGTAAAAAAACACCAACAGATTAGATATACTGGATTTTTTCTCTCCTTAATCACGATAACTATTTTGTGATTTCTAATTATTTCGTAAAAATAATAAGAAAAAATAATAAAAATAATACATTTAAAATTTATAATTATAAAAATTATATATTTTATATACACTTCATATATTTTTATCGTAAAACAAAATTTACATATCATTTTATTTTAAATACCGTTTAAATTAAACACTATTTAATATTATTAGAATTGTATTTTTTTTACTATAAATTTAAAGTATGTTATTTTTTTTTAATTTTCTAAGTAATTATCAATTAATAACGATCTATATAATTTAAAAGAAAAAGAAAATAAAAAATCAACTAATAATTGTTTGGTAATTTTTTTTTGCTTGAATTTCTTTTAGGAATAAATTTTTGATTGTTTTTAAAATAATACATTTTCAATTATTTTATTTTTTATATACATAAAAAAAAGTCATTAATAGCTGATTTACTATTTAAAAAAAATCATTCCAAAAAAAATCAAAAATTATAATTATAATATGCTTATTTTAAAGACCCTCCTCCACTCAAGTTGTCTTGTCCCCCTCTCCTCCCCTCCCCTACCCTCCCGGGTTTAAATAATATCAAATTAAAAAAAAAAAGAAAAAAAAAAGAAAAGAAAGTAGGCATCTGAAATAGAAGATCAAAAGAAACTCACAAAGGGAGTGAACATGGGAGCCCTAAGGTTAAGGAAAAGAGAGCGACCCATGGATTCTGAAACCGAATCATCTTCTGCAGATTGCAAAAACCCACTTGCTAAATCATTAGCCTCAACGTTTTTAGTTCCAGAGGAGCCTTCTCCATCTCTACTACCACTTGCATTACCCATTACTGAAATCCAAGAAAACCCAGAAACCGTTTTAGTTACTATTATAAAAATCAAAACTACCCTTTTTGAGAATTTCATTCATCCATGTCAAGAACTGATGGAAAAAAAATAGAAAAGAACAAACCCATCAAAAAATAAAATAAAATTGCAGAGTACAGTAATTAAATTCAGGTGAATAGTGAGTAGTGACATACCCATCTGAGTAGCAAAGATGCTAAATACCAAACAAATTAAAAATGGAGTGAAGGGATTGTACGTAGCATTGTTTTGGCAGCTTTATTTGTAGCTTTTATTCATGTCTGGACTGAAAGGGCAATTTGTTTTCTTCGAGGTCTCTTTCTCTGTCTAAAGACTCTGCTACAAAGGCACCTGTATTAAACGTAGAAGAATTTGATTCTCCAATGAATTTGGAAGATCCGAATTGGAGTTATAATGCTGCCTTTTCTTTATTCTTTATTTTTTTTTTATAAATATTTTACCACAAAAGTCTTTGTTTCTCTGACACAACAACTAATACTTGGACGCCACTTTACTCCCACTGAGTCGTCACAATGTCTCTTGAAGTTACTGTCTTACTTGCATAGAGTTAAAATTAACTTCTTCAGAAATAAATTCTTCATTTTTTGTTTTTTTTTTTTGGTGGGGGTTTTCTAGTAACTTTCTGGAAGGAAATTTTTTTTAATACCCTTATAAAAGTCTGAACAATAATTCAAAACTTTTTAGTTTCAACTAAGTAACTGTATCGTAAGAATAATTTTAAATCATAAATTTAAATTATATTGAATATAAATGGAAAAAAAGGAGAGGATATTACCTTTGCTATTTAGTATTTAGAATTTGAACTTACTATTAGTATAATCAAAATAAATACATTCATTCAATAAATATTTAAAAAATTATAAAAAATAATACTTTTAAAATTTATAATAAAAATTAACACTTTATAAAAATAATCAGTATCTAATTAAATAGTATTTAATAATAAATAGATCTAAACGTATTTAAATTTAAAGGCATTCAATATGGTATAATATATCATATATTTTCTACTAATAAAAATATATGAAATATACACAAAGATTACTATTTTTATAATTATAAATTTTAAGAGTGTTATTTTTATCATTATTTCTAAATATTATTTTATGAGTGTTATTCACTATCGGTACAATAGAGGTATTCATATCAATGCATTAGTATTCTTTATTTTACATCTTATGAAAATGTTTTGTTTTATATCACATTTCAAGTAATGGCATCCCTTTTAGTAATTTTGATTACTTTTTAGACAAAAATGTAACATGGATTATGATAAATTTTATAAGAATATTGTAAGAATTTAAAAAAAAAAATCAATGTTATAGTTATGATAATCATGGCTATCCTTTCCGTTCCCAATCATATTTTTTAAAATATTGTATTATATCTCGATGTTAGAGTTGACATTATCGAACATTTGATGAATTTTAAATTTGAACTTAAATGTTTAGTTACAATTAGAAGTCAACTCGATCATAATAACCAAACTAATTAATTAACTCAGTAAACAAGTTAATTTCTTTGATAAGAATTCAATTTTTAATTATGTATAATTTTTTTGTTACAAAATTTTTAAAAAATAATTTTTATGTACTACTCAATCAAGCGTTTCTTTTTCTATTTTTCTTGAATTCTCGTAATATTCTTATAAATTTTTACATAATATTCATGTATCATGTTTTGACAAAAAAAAAATTGCAAAAAATATTAAATATATATGAATATTAAAATAAAATATTTTAATGACACAATATAACATTAATATGTATAGATCTAGGGTAATAATCCCGTTTATCTTCCATCTTCACTGTATGCTACAGGACCCAAACCATAAGTTCATAAATAGTCACGCATTTAAACATAAATATTGTTTAGATTATTTTTAGAGTACTCAATTAAAGTTTTAATTTTTTTAATATAAATGTGTGATTATGTTTCTTCTTTTACGCTATGAAGTCAGATGCTTTCAAAAGGAAGTACATGTGTGGTTCGTTGAAGGCTTGAAGCACTAAGTACCATATTTTAAGTTTATTGGTAGACTCAAAAAGAGTAGAAACAGAAAAAAAAGGGGGTACTATAAGTGAAAAAAAATTAAGTTACGTTGTATAATAATATTGATAAGTGTAATTAAGTTTATAAAACGGTATGACATGAGAAGTTATAATCTTTATTATAATTATAATATAGTTGTGCAATGTAAAAATATTTTATTAAATTAGAGTAATTTTATTTGTTAAGAAAGAACAATTAATGTATCAAATATGTATTAACTAAATTCATGTTTGTTAACAATTTTAATTTAAGATTTATGATTAAAAAATTAATTTTGTATTTTTTTTAAAAATAATTATCAATGTATTTTATAATAATATTAATTTAATGATTTAAAAAAAAAATAAGTCAACAGTCAAATTTTTTCTTTTTTTCAAAACATCTAAAAATTAAGAAAAAATTATTGATTATTATTTACTAATTTTATGTTTTATTTATTTTCTTTTAATATTTATACACATATAGATCATGGATTTTATTTTATTCTTTTAAAAAAAATATTCGATTAAAATAAAAAATAAAAAATATAATTAAAAAATCATATTTTTAAATATTTATGAATCATCTGATATTTTAGTAATATTTTCTTAAAAATAAATATAAAAATTAAAACTAAAAATCCATATTAAGTATACTTAGTTATAAAATCACTTAAAACAATTTAAAATAAAAAATTAAAATCATTATTAAATATATATTTAAATAATTGAGTTAATTTTTCATTCAATTATTTATTTCAAACGGCAACTCGCATGCACTTTGAAAGAATCTTAACTTGTGTTTGTGCAATTATAAACATTAACAGTACCTATTTGGCGTTTTTCTATTTCAATCGAAAAACAAGGGTTCCACCTAAAACAATTTGTAGAAAAGCCGAGTTTCATGTCCCATGTTGAGGGGCGAATGTCTGTGAATTAAAAAATAAAATTTTATCTATAATATTTATAAAATTATAAATAAATTACGTACATAAAATAAAATTACATTTTAATAGAATTTTAATTTTAATTTTTTAATACTAAATATCCAAATATAAATTTAATAATTTGAATATAATTTTACTAAAATAAAATATATATAATATTTTTTTTAATTAAAAATAATTATTAATCGATAAGTATTTAATAATATTTTTTATTATAAGTATGTTGCACTCGTAAGTATAAATTTTAAACCCATGGACCATCGACGATACTCATGTATCACTAATAATGTAATATGATATTTTTGGAGAAAAATAATTATGAAAATCTTAAAAAATGGGGAGTGCATATATGTGAAATTCGAATTGGAATATTAAAACAGTACGGATGAATTAATTCTAAAAAGAAAAAACAAGTGTATGTGAAAGAAAACGATGGAAAGAACCTAAAAGAATAAAGATATATTATTTTATAAAAAAGAAATATTCAAAATGTGAATGTACAAAATATTTCTTTAAAATTGGTTAATTACTGTCAATTTTGAAAAAAAAAATTATAAAAGATAATACCCATAAACTTATAATAATAAAAATAAAACCTAAATTATATTTAAATATAATTAAATTTGATGTTATTTAATATTAAACGAATTCAAATAAATGAATTTTAATTTAAACAAAATTTGATATGAAAAAATATTTTGGATTTTATTCTAATAATAAAAATATATAAATTGATCGTAATGATATTATTTTTATAATTACAATTTTTAGAAATATTATTTTAAAATTTCAAAAAATATAATAATTGAAAAACATTATTTATTTTAGCTAAAAATAATTAGTAAATTAAATTCGGATATTAAAATGTTACCATTGAAAATTGTTGTAGTTTAGGATACCAAAGTAAAAATTGGGATAAATGAAAGTTACCAGGCAATAAAAACAGTTCCTATTTATATAAGAAGGAAATGCACAAATGATACTTTAGTTATTTCGAATAATTTAGTCTCTTATTATTTTTGTATAATTATAAATAAAAATTTAATTCTTTTGTTAAAAAAAAGTGATATTATAAATGCAAATGATTGATTTTAATTTTTAAAAGAGATCAACAATTCTAAACATTACAACAATATTACATAATTAATAACATGGAAGAACAATAATTACTTCTTTCACTAATCTACACTAAAACCAAACACATAATAATCATTGTTTTAAATTGCATTCTTAGATTTTAGTGTCTATAAAAGAACTATTAAACCCAACACGACATCCTTAATATGAATTTATTCGGTCGAACATTGCATAAAGAACACCATTTGACAAACAAAACTGACAAAACAAAACACTACTAGGCAAGCAAGCACTATATGATACATACTTTTAAAAAAAATCTCAAATAGAGAAAGATATCATATTAGAAGGAGATGCAATCCCTTAAAATCTAATCACAATTAATGATTGAAATGTTGATGTTATTCTTGCGATATTGTAATTTTTTTCATATCTTGACATCAAAATATGATATTCATGTTTTTTTACTAAAATATCAAGAATATCGCAACATTATCGATAAAATGTCGTCTCTGAGAAAAGGCTAAGAAAATTTGTCAAAATATCATGGATACTATAGATATTGTCTTCAAATTGTTGAGAAAATATCGACAAATATCAATAAAATATTATTTCATATTAATTTTTATTTTTTAAATAATTTAAGTTTAAATTTATGTATTTAAAGTTTTTTTATTTTCAATCAAAATATTATTTATTTATGAAAATATTTTATACTTCTTTTTACGTACATATTTTTTTTATTTATACCTCATTTTACATTTAATTTATTAGTTTTATCTATATATTTCTTTTTTTCATAATTAAAATTTTATTATGTACCATTGATGTGGATCCATCTATAATAATATTAAAAAATACATTCTAAATAATTATTTTAGATTTTAACTAATTGATCCGTAATATTCTAACTAATTAATTGACATATTGATCAAATTAAATACTTTTTATAAATATATTTATTAGATAAAAAACTAGTTTAAAAATATAAGTAATTGATTATTTTAATATTTTATAAAGTTTTATAAATGAATTTCATGTTTTTGATAGAATTTTGATAGTTTTTTTTTTAAATTTTAAAGTTTTTATTGAAAATGATAATATTTTTGATATTTTTATAAAATTAAATTTTCTGTATTTTAGTTGATATTGACGTCTTACGCGTTTGACAATAATTTAGTACGGTCATTTTCGTCAACGTTTATGGCTTAGGTCGTCAAAGAAACAATACAATAAGACTAAATTAATCTAACAAATGTTTGATTAGGTAGAGTTATGTAATATTATTTAAAAAAAAATTTGATCCTTGAGATATGAGAAGCTTTAGAGTGAGAGAAGATTCAAAAAAGTTTTGGTGCTTTAGGGCTATGAATGAAATCAATGGATTTGACAATGGATCAACTGGAAGCTAAATCGATAATAGATTTAATAAATATTATACAGTTAGGTTGGAATATGGTGAAGGGACATAGAAAATATGATACATTAAATCAAGAATGACTAATTTTGTGGTGAAAAAGTTGGGACAGTGGTTATGCGTGCGATGGGTGAATAAAGATGGAAATTGAGGATGCATGGTTGAGGATGGAAGTGAAGGGGAGGGGGATGATGGCTACTATATTATTAGGAGATTGTAAAACATGATAACTAACTAAAATATTGTTAGGTGTGCAAATAATTTTTACATTGGAATATGAAGAGTAAATTTATAGTTATATAGTTGAAATAATCCACTTTATATAATATGTTAACCGCTTAGGTTGAAAACTCGCCCACTAAGTAGTATCAATGACATGGCCAAATTTGCATTGTGTTGGTGCACATAAGGTGGACTTGTTCATGGGCATAACCCAAAAAGATTAACATAAAGAGTAACTTATCTTAATTATATAGCTACTTTGCTCTTTTATTTTTTTCGATGTGAGACTTAGTCACACATCCAACAATTCCACCTTGAACGATAACACATCTAACCCTCTTATACTCGAACCAAACCCATTATACAAAGGACCACCATTTAGTTGCACTCTTCATAATCGGGCATCTATATTCCATCAAGTTCACCATCGTAGCAAGAAATGATTGAAGAACCCATGACATCTTAATCACACATCAAGAGTTCAATAAGTTTAGAACATCATCACGGAACTCATATCATAATCCAACATATGGCCCACTATTCGTTCGAACTTAAGCCACATGCATAAGCTGTCTACATGAGTTCACTTTCATCTTGATGATCCATTTGTTCCCACGTGATAAAATTGGGTTCTAGCTCTGATACTACTCGTTGTCATATCAACTTAATTGCAGTTCAAGAATTCAATGAGTTTAGAACACTATCGTAGAACTTATATCATAATCCAACATAGGATCCACTTTCACCTTAGGTCACATGAGCTGCCTATGTGAGTTCACTTTCACCTTGAGAATCTATTTGTTCCCATGTGATGCAAATTGGGCCTTAGTTCTGATACTAATTAGGTTAGGGTTTATACCGAAAAGATTAACTTAATAGGATGAATAGGTCATCCTAACTATATATATATACAACTTATTTTCTCTTTTGCACACCTAATAATGGTATCAAAGATGGAGGTCTTATGTTTAAACCTCAACAATCTCAATTGATTGCATGGTCCATAAAGCCAACACTTATGGTGAAGTGATAAGTATATAAAGTTATAATTAGTATTCCTTCTACTAGCTTAAGTTTTTAAGCATTTGTAAGTCATGTTATTTTTTGTGTCTATGTTGCCTTCCGTATGCAAAACATGGTGTCTATTTATTTTACTTGATGTTTTTGTCTTCCTCTGTGTAAGGTTAGTTACTACGAATCAGTAATGCACATATGCATATAGTTAGGTACTTGAAAGCATGTTTTATACACACTATGAGGTTGATTTCTTAGTATGTATGCTAGGTTGTGAGTCACAATTTTTGGTTCAATTTGGGTATGATATTTACGAACACTTATTCAGTAATTTTTAGATTAAAAATGGAATATTACTACACTTCGAAAAGGCTTTCATCAAACCCCTTCACCATATTAATCACCAAACCCATTGCTAGACCCACGATGAGGTGGTTAGTGAGGACCTCGACGAGGCCTTTATGAGGATGGATGGCCATTGGTGGTTATCTATAAAAATCCCTTTCTTTATTGTTTATTTAACTTTAAAATCCTACTTAAACTCTACCAAATTTTTCTATCCATTCGAATTCCATCTTTACTAATTATCTTGAATGTGTTTTGGTAATTATGATACGTCTGTGTGAGCATAAAATAGTGTGGTTGACTATTTTATGAAGCTTGTAACACTATGCAAGTGGGTTGGGTTGTATTGTTTGAGTTCTTATATCAGTGGTTGTTTGTGGTAATTGGTTGAATGTGTTTCTCACTTTGGCTATGTGCGATATGTGGTTGAATGCATTTCCCATTATAGTAGTTGATAATTCAAGGTTGAGGGTGGTACTCATGTTTGGTTGTTCACATTATACACTTTATTGATCTTCAGCTACTAATCACATTACATTGAGTGTTTGCTTTGAAGGAAAACCAGGTCTATGTGTCAAATCAAGTTATTTCATAGAAGCAAGCAAGGGAAGTAATAGGTAGTTCAAACAAAGGTATTGATTGATAGAAGTATTGGTGGTTTTATATATGTCAAAATTGTATCTATTTTATTATTTAATGGATTTATTTACTGTTGAGTGATTGCCTTAAGAAACCTAAGGATGTTACCACATAGATAGAAGTTCTATATGAGTTTACCTCGTTACATGATTGTGTTTGAATGATCTATTTAATTGTGAGTACAATCTGAGTCTTGATATTATATGTTACCATATATAGGATTGGGACTTTGATTGGAACACTTCTTATTCCTATTTTGTATGCTTTACTTCCTATTTGTGTAGCATGTGAATATATTTTCTATTTGTGTAAATAAGCTATTTTCTTAAGATTATTACTATTGTTGTTATTATATATTATTCTGATGCTTGTGGGATGAGCCCTTTAGGAGTCAATATCTCCTTATCCTAGTTGCGTACTGGGTCTCAAACTATTCCAATTGGTATCAAAATAGGTACACTTTTTTTAGGCTTAACCATTCTAGTGTTGATCCTTTCCCTTTTCTCTATGTTTAATTTTGTAAATTTCTTATAATGGATGATGTGTGAGGCTTGGTCAGTGGACCCCCTTAGTTCAATAGCTTATGTTATTTTTCTAGATATCTCAAATGTGTTCCCACTTAAGATCTACAAACAAGGATGTTTGGTCCTTAATTGAGAATGGTTGGAAGGGCCTTATGCACATTACAAAGACTAGTGTTATTGAACCTAAGCTCGTTACTTCATGGAAAAAAGGAGTTTCATCTTAACAATCTAAATTATCAAGGTTTACATCTTATAATCAAATCTCTTACCACAAAAGACTCATCTCTAATCTGTAATTTTACTACTTCAAAGGAAGAATGAGACTTCTTAAAAAAGAAATATGATAGGTGTTCTTTTTAGATGGGTGTGTCTAGTCCAAAAAAGATAGTGTTTGCTAGTTCTAATTTCTCTGTTCTAATCGCTTCTCATTCAGAGACTACCCCTTCTATCTCCTCATATTAGATAGATACAGGTGATAATGATACGTTTTTTCTCTTCAAGAATCTTATGACCAACTTATGTATGAAAATATGAAGTTAAAGAAAGTTATATCCAATATTCGCAACCACCAAATAGAAAAGGATAAGAAGCATTTCAACCTCTCTAATCAATTGCTCAATCTCACCTTAGATGTTGAAAATGAAGTGAATAACTTGAAGATGAAGTTGAATACCATATTAAGTCACTTCAAGTTCTCCTTCGTGATAGTGAGAAGTGTCTCACTTATGTAAGTAATCTTGAAAAGACAATTCAAAATAGAGAATTGGAAGTCTTTAATGGTTAATACACTCTAAAGTCTCCATCTTGAAATTTTGATGTTATCTATAATCTTAAAAATATGTTTGCATCTTGAATGATGAGGCTCTTCTTGAGTCTTTGTTGGATGATTATGATACCAAACTGAATAATTTTCAAGCATGTGTTGATATTGATCCTACAAAAGTCAAATTTCTTGGTTGAGACTCTTCACCTTCAGCACTACAAATCTAAGAGAAAAATTAAAGATTTTTGTGAAATTGGTCAAACATGGTCTATTGAAAATAATTATTTTGACAAGTAGTTAAAACTCAAGAATACTCATGCTTCTTCCTCCTCTACTATAGCTATTGTTTAGGAACCTTCTCTCGTTGTTGAGATTTCCAATAATGAGTGCTTTTTCAATGTGTTAAGTACATAGAGCGTATCCCTTTCTCCTGTATTTGACAACTTTGGTTTCTTCTCTTTCTCTAACTCTTATAAAGATTCTCTAGGTTATGACTGGAATATATTGAGTCATGTAGAAGAATTATTTCTTTTTGTTACTTTGATTAATGAAGTGATGGCTTTACATAATGAAGCAATTGTGATTTTTAAAGAGTTTAAGTCGTCCCTTGGTAATACTCCTAATGATTAAAATCTCAATTGTAATGTGGTATATACTATCTTAAAGGCTTAAGCATCCAATTGTTGGTACTTTAAAAGTGGATGTTCTTAACATATGATTGGAGACAAATCCTTTTTCACCAAATTAATTCTCAATAATGATGGATTAATTACTTTTGGTGATGGATATAAGGCATAAGTTTATGGTAGAGGATCTATCCATGCTCTTAGTATTCTTGAACTTAAGTATGTTTTTATGTGGAAGGTTTCAAGGCTAATCTTATCAGCATTAGCCAAATATGTGATAACAAGTACACGATTAAGTTAACTCAAAATGATTGCATTGTGTATGATGATTTGGGTAATGCTTGGTTAGAGGCATCATATTAGAAGACAACTTTTATTGTATGGGTCCTCCTCCTAAGGTGGTGTGTAACAGGTTAAGTCTTAGTATTGAATAACTTTGGCATCAACTGTTGGATCATGTCAACTACAAACTATTGAAGAAAATTTATAGTCTTAAAATAGTTAGAGGCCTTCCAACTATCTCATCACTTCTTGAACATATGTGTGATCCTTGTTAGTTAGGGAAGAAAAGTAAGAACCAGTATAAGAAGAATCAATATCGGTCTACAATAAGACATCTTCAACTTCTTTATATGGATCTGATAGGTCTTGTGCAAACTACTAACATTGGGAGGGGAAAGTTTATCTTCGTAATTGTTGATGATCTCTCTAGATATACATGGATTTTGTTTCGAAAGGAAAAGTTCAAAGTTTTTGATAAGTTTAGAACATTATGCATCAAACTACAAAATGAGAAATTTGAGTCCATTGTACCATAATCAAAGTAAAGATTGACTATGGCAAAGAATTTGAGAACTCAAAGTTTAATTTCTTTTGTGATGAAATGGGTATTCAAAATGAATTTTGGACTCTTAAAACCCCTCAATAGAATGGTATAGTTGAAAGGAATAATAGATTTATCCAAGAGATGGCTAGGGTCATACTGGCCAGTAAAAACTAACCGGAGTATTTTTGGCTTGAAGTTATTAACACTGCCTATTATACGATGAATTGTTACTTCTTATGGCTTGGTACTTGTTAGCCTTTTTATAAGCTTATGCACAGAAATATACCTAATGTTAAGCACCTCTATGTGTTTGGAAGTATTTTCTATATACTTAGACATAAATAATCAAGATAAGTTTGAGACCAAGAATGATCTTGAATTTTTCTTATGATGCTCTAAAAACATTGTGCTTGTCGGGTTTACAGCTTAAGAACTTCAACTATTATGAAATAAATCAATGCTATAATTGATGAATTTGGAGCTACTAAACTCGTTGAATCTGATAACAATGATATATTTGGCGATAGGGTACTTTTGATAATGCCACAACCAATATTGAGACTTCATCTACTATGACTCCGATTGACCTTATTAGAACTTTTGAATATGAGAAAGAAGGTGAACAAAAAGATTCTTCACTTCCTAAGTGGCTAAATAAAGCTCACTCTTTGGGTAACACTATTGGTAATGTGAAAGGTCATGTTAGGATAAGACATCAGTTACAGGTAGAGGTGACAAATATTTGTGTTGTAGCTCGATTAACTAAATCAAACCTGAATCAAATTAAATTTGGATCAAATTATGATTAAATCAAATAACCTAAAAAAAATCAAGGTGGATTCGAGCCAACCAGTTAGCTTGAAATAATTTAAAATCAACTATAACACGTAAACGATATAACTTACACGTTATGTTAAGAACTTAAAATTAGAGAAATATGTTTCTTCTTAATTCCTAGCTAATTCAATCTCATTTCCTCAATTTTTTGCATCTCAAACAACCACTTACAACCATTTTTCTAACAACAGTCTTACATCTAGCACTGTTTTACTCTTCTTCAACTGCAATCTTACATCTATTTAAGCAACTTAAAGTATATTATGTGCCACCCTAAAAAATGGTTTTTCTTTATATGATCACTATATGGTCTATTTGAGCATACTTAGAGAGCTTTATATATACATGTGGTTAGTTTTGAAGGAAATTATTTGTTTAATATTACTCCTATATTTCTTTGTTTAGTGTATGGGGAAATTCTATTGAGATTTAGAGCTCTTTATTCAAACTACGAGTTTTTATGAAGACACAATGACCTCTTATTTTGTCAAATTTATTTAGAAATTGGCTTCTTGCTTTTAGAATTAGCTTTCTTTAGCTTATGTTTACTAGTGTTCTTGTTTTATAATTAACTAATTATTGTAACATAACATGTGGGTGAGAAGTAGTATTATCTCCATGGACTTTGTTGTGTGCGTGAATTTATTCATTCAGTGTTGATTTTATCAATTTTTCAAAAGAATAGCTGTTATAATATTATTTCTCTCTTTTTTGGTATTTTATGTAATGATGTTTGAGCTAATGAGTTTTAATCCTTAATAAAAAAATTTATTTATAAAAAAAGATTCAATTAACTAAAACACCATGTAACTGAAAATTCATACTAGTTTGGATTCGTTTGTGTTTGATTTGGGTTCAAACTCTCCTTTGCTGGTTCGAGTTAAATTTAAATTGAGCTAGGGTTGGATCAATTTGGGTTGGCTCAAAATAGCCCATCTCGCATGAATTACTACCCTTAGTTACAGGTGACCTTGAACTACATGTGTTTCACTTCTACTATTCTCCCTAATATGTTAAGGAAGCCCTTTAAAACATATATTGGGTCAACTCTATGCATTAGAAACTTAATCAATTCAAAAGTAATAGGGTCTAGTACCTTGTTCCCAAACCTACTAATAAACATGTAATTGGTACATGCTAACTTTATAAAAACAAGGAAGATGAGAATGAGATAATTGCTTGAAACAAGTCTCATTTTGTAGCACTAAGATGTAGATAGATTGAAGGAATTGACTTCAATAAAACCTTCACTCCTATTGCCCACCTTGAATTAGTGAGAGATCTCATTGGTTTAGCTTACTACTTTGGGTTTAAGTTATTTCAAATGGATATGAATAGTTCTTTTTTGAACGGAGTTATCAAAAAATAGGTCTACGTAGAATAACCATAAAGGTTTGAAGACCCTCACTATCCCAATCATGTGATGAGATTGGATAAATCACTATATGGTTTAAAGTAAGCTCTTTTTGCATGGTATGAGCATCTTACTACATTTCTCTTCAATAATTGTTTTTTGAGATGTGGTGGTGACAAAACATTATTTGTCTCAAGAAATCAAGGTAAAGTTGTCATCGCTCAAATATATATTGATGACATTATTTTTGGGTCTATAAAGGATGATGTGGATCAAAATATTAGTGCCACTATACAAGTGAGTTTGAGGTGAGCCTAGGCAAATTGGAGTTCTTTCTAGAATTTCAAGTCAAATAGATAAAATATGGGATCTTCCTCTCTCAAGCAAAGTATACCAAGGAATTGGTTAAGAAGTTTGTATTGGAAAATACCAATCATGCTCGCACTCCTATGAGTACCACTCTTAAACTTCATCTAGACCCTTTTGGAAAAGAAGTAGACCATACTTTGTACCAGAGTCTGATTAGGAGTTTTATCTACTTGACTGTTAGTTGTGCAGACATCTCTTTCAGTGTAAGAGTTTGAGCTAGATATTAGGCTAGCCCTAAAGAATTTGATCTTTCTTTTATTAAACGGATCATCAAATATGTTAAGTGGTACATCAAAATTTGATATTTGGTATCCTTGGGACACACCTACAGAGTTATTTGGATATTCCGATGCTAACTAGGTAGGGTGCAATGATGATAGAAAGAGTACTTCAAGTAGGTGCTTCTACTTATGTAAATCATTGATTTCTTAGGACAATAAAAAGTAGAGAGTTTTGTCTCCCTGTGCATTGCTGAAGTTGAATATATTACTACAAGTTTGTGTTATTCTCAATTGCTTTGGATGAAGTAGATGTTGTCAAACTATGATATCACAATAAGAAACCTTATTTTAATATGTGACCATACCAGTGCTATTTGCATTCCAAAAAATTTGACCCAACATTTAAGGACCAAATACATAAATATATGACACCATTTCATAAGAGATCTAGTGGAATCGAACATTTTGTCATTTAAGTATATTAGCACCAGCCTTTAGCTTGCTAATTTGTTTACCAAACTTTTAGACTTTCAAAGGTTTGAATCCCTAAGAAAGCTTATTGATGTTTGTATCTCTCCTTAAAAGACCTCTACCTAGGTTCTTTAGATTTTTATGAACCTAAAGAACTTTGTGGTTTGTTACTTGACTTCTTGATTTCTATTCTTGCATGTGTTGCACATTGTTCGTTCACTTTAATGGTCTAGTCATTATTGCTATAGTGTTAAGATTATGGCATATTTGTATGCCTTTTCTCTCTTATATAGAGGTGTTCTTTTGACTTTCTGTGTCAAAAAGGAGGAGAAGTTTATGTGCATAACTATATGATTTATTGCCATGTTGTGTGTTGCATGGATGATAAGTGTATGCTAACACTTAGGGTGATTGTTGCATGAAGTCAGGGGGAGTCGTTTACATTATATGCATTTTTTTATATGTTGCTACATGATTGTATATGTTTATCCTATCCATGTGTACCTATATAGGGACAACACGATAGTATTTGGATAGACTACACGTTATTTCTACATGACATTCTTGGGGTATGCGTTTGTTTTGTGTGTGTAGGTTATAAGTGTATATTGAAGTCATCAAGCTTTATATGTGCTATGTGCAACTACATTGAGACCCTCGCATTTTCAACTTGCTTTAGTGTAGATGAGTTGAGCAAAAGAGATGTATGGAACACATAAGATGGATGCACTGGTGTAGGTGTGTTTTTTGGGTTTTGATGTTAATCGATGCTTTTTTCATGGGAACAAACATATTTAGGTCATCTTCATGATCATCTCATAGTTGATGTGCGTCTACGCTTAATTGTCTAGTGCTTTGACACGAAAAGCCAAAGAGAGAGAATGTAAGTCATGTTGTCCTTTGTGTTTGCGTTGGCTTTCCATGTGTAAAACAAGAAGTCTATTTTTTTTATTCAATATTTTCATCTTTCTTTATATAAGGTTGATTACTATGGATCAGTAATTGATGAGCGAAAACCGGCATCGCCGATTCTCGCAAATACTTTGGTTTTAATATTTGTAAAACTCTCGCAAGTGCACGAATCATTTCGTAGAAAATGATAAGTATACTCCCAAGGTCGATCTAAGGAAGGAATGTATGTGGTTCTTAATTTATTATTCAAACTTTTAAAAACGAAATTAAATCCTAAACATCCTGTCACGATATTTTGGTTTTTGTGTTCCTAATCTAATAACATTAAAATAAACATATATACAGATTAATTAAATAAAAAAAATAAACATAGATACAAATTCAATAAATATTTATCTACAAATAAATATAATTACAGATTCAATAAATATTCATGCAAATTTTATAATTTAAATTAGTGGATTATTTATGGATATAATAAGTAAGTTAATTATGCTTGCTCATTATTATCTAGGCTATTAAAGATATAAATTGATATTTTATTGATTCTCTCTTTTTATATGAATACCACCTTTGCTGGTTAGATACTTTGTTAACTAAACAAATCAATTAACACCTTTTATGGGTGGGGTTGATAACTAATTTGGTTAACTAAATTAATTCCTTTTTCTAAGAGATTGAAAATGAACCATTTACACGCCACCTTTGGTGGGGTTAGCCACTTTAAACTTTATCCAAGGTGTCCAAATTAACCCCAACAATTTACTTATCCGAAAGTACTTAACTTTCAAGTTTTAAACCACTATTAAAACATGTTGTCAATACATTTCCACATAATAATTCTTATAAAAACTTTTGAAATAGAGCTTCACTCTAACTTAGGCGATTGTACCAACAAATAAAAGAGCACTACTCTAAATTAGGCCTGATAACTAAACCTTAAAGTCTAACTTTCGATTTAAGTTTGTAATGAAAAATAATATATTTCTCTAACATCCTTAATATAAAATCTTGAATAAAAATAAAATCAATTCATTTTAGAAATTTTCACCTATTTAATATTTAAAGCATAACAACATTATTATTATATCATGATTATAAATGTACTGCTTAAATTTAATCACGACAAATTAAATATAACATGTAAGAATAAAGCACAAAAATAAGCGTAAAGAAAATAAAATCCTTACGATTACTTTCGACGCTTATTCCGTTGCTAGAAACCCTCCAAGCGGAATTTGCACTTCCATTTATTGAATCAAAAATCTAAATTATTACAAAAACATAACTAGTTCTTCTCCCAAAGAGAAGAACTCTAAAACTAAGAAAAACTAGCTAAAACATAAGAAAAACTAGCTAAAACATGAAAAACTAAAAAAACTAAAAACTAAGAAATGGAGAGAAAGAAAGAAGAGAAGTGTGGTTTTGAGGTGTGTTTTGAAGTGAATGGAAGGGGTATTTATAGGTGAGGGATGGAGAGAAAAAAATGATTAAAAAAATGTTAAAAAAATATTAAAAAATAAAAAACGTGTTTTGGACCTGTTGAGTCATCAATGACGTCAGCGTAAAGATGATGGGGCGGCTGCGCGTGAAAAATGGGTCAAAACGCAAGGCGCGTATGTTGGGCTGAAGACATTGTTATTTGCCGGCCCTTCTTGTATTCAAATTGCTTATTAGCGCTGCTGCTCTTTGACATTTTTGACCTTTTCGACCCATTTTGTCCAATTTTTCCATGTTTGTTGACCTTTTCCACTTATTTATCAATTTATTTGTGATGTATTGCTTCAAGTATTCTTCTTTGAGTCTTTACATTGCGTTTTTAGGCCAAATTCTGAAAAACAATAAAAATACCCGTGATTCGAAAAAGACAAATTTTTATAAATATATGATAAAACATATAAATATATATATTTTTAATCAATTAAAGTCGTAAAATCATGGTTATTTTAGTGCTTTTTGAGCACTCATCCACAACCGACCAGCCTTCGCTAGTCCCTTACCAAGAGAAGCGATAAAAACTAAAAATTAAACTATCCTAAATCACTTCCGTGGATTGACACGGTTGCATTTAGCCTACGCACCAAGCCTTTAAACCCCTAGGTTGGCCTAGTGGACGAGTTTGAGTCTCGTGAGGTTTTCAAGATAATGATAGCCACAAACGTTCTAATAAATCTAAAAACAAAAGAAACAATAAAAGCAAACAACTTAAAAGTTAAATTTACAACAAAATCACAAATTATCAACATCTCACAAAAATGTCTCATACTTTTTAATCTCCTTTAAGATCATAATTAAAATCTCAAGCATAAGTTATTTTAATCTCTTTAAACAATCATGATTTATTATAATAATTAGTCGAAAATCATTTTCATATTTCATATCAAAAATGTATCAATTTAAGTTCACCCAATTTCGATTGTCATGAATCGATTCGACTCTATTCCTCACAAGTCGATACTCTCAAAACACTCTTTGAATCCCATGGGTTCAAACACTCATACTAATTTGTATGCGAAAGAGTTGATGTATAGAAATGAACTAATATGTTCGTATGTATAAAGAATAAAGGCTCAAAGTGTTATTTTAACATTGATCTCATGAAAGGAATCAAATGTATAAATTATAAAGATATCATATATAAAAATTATTTTCATGCATAAATCAAACTCATTAAGAAAGAATTTCAAGATATATGCCTTTTACAAATGAAGAAATTGCAATGACTTTTTGGGAATTACTTCTTATATCTTTCTTTTGTAATTAGCCTTTACTCACAACTTTGTAGGCAATCACGGGTTATAGTATGTAGATGATACTATTTTTATCTCTCTTATTTTTTTCTACGTAGATATTTTTCAATATGTGTATTTCTTAGAGAGTCAACCCATTATACAGATTGTACATATTTTGGATTTTAAGTGAGTGGTTAATTTTGTGGCTTTTCTGTTTGATCTTGGTTTAGGTAACCCCAGATATGTCTTTTGTTTTTGTAGTAGTCATGCATAAATGAGATATAGCATATACTATCAACTTCTACTCAAATCATTTAATCTAAGCAAAAATAATAATCAAAAATATATGATACTCTATTAAGATGAAAAAAATTCATACATTCAATCTAATACTATGAGATCATCTAAAAATTTGAAGAAATAAGAAATGTGTTTGGAGTAGAAAAAATATATATTTCACTCTGAATAAAGGAAATTAGGCTCAAATTATATCTCACAAAGGTAGTCTCCACTAAAAAAAACTCATAAACACCGATTTTGGGTTTGATATAATTTCTACATCTTATCAAGAAATACTAATTATGACAAAAACTAACTAATTATCAAAAATAATTACAAAATATTTCATGATATGTTTTCAAAAATTAATCTAACAGTACAAAAGACTTAACTATTTACTTAAATTTGATTTACAGAAATGATAAATTTTTGTGAAAAAGTTTTTTTTTTTTTTCAAAAATTACTAAATCACACAAAATAGAAATAAAACCAAACACACAAAAAATGAAAAAGTAAATTTTTTTTTTTATTTTTAAATTGTTAAAACTCTTTTTTTTTTTAATTAAGCATGGTAACTTTTCACCACTCTTTTGACCTAGAACTTACATTGTCCTCAATGTAACAAACGTAAATTAAAGATAAAGAGAAAAGAGAAGAAAGATTACCTATTTCTTGAGAAAGTGCAAGTAGTAATGGAAAATGCAGGTGCATCCATCATATTAAATCGTTAAAATTATATCTGAGATCGTATTGTAACTTCTAAAATGATGGGTTGCCCCCATCCGTCAAGTAGCTTAGTTTAACGCCTTAGCAAGACGTAACTTGGGGATTGCATTTTAAGTAAACTCGATGTCCCTCATCATTAGTCAATCAAACCTGCAGGTAAGATGAGTTGTCTTCATACTTTTTCATCGCTCTATTGATTTTGATTTCTTTTTCAATGTACAAAACTAGAGGCATACTTTGACGGTTTTAGATAACCCACATCTAGGTGCAAATCAAATAATTAAGTCATTAAAACACCTTTGTACTAGATCAAACAAAGCAACTAACTCCTTAGATTGTAATTAAAACATTAAAATTTTGGAGATAGTTGATTTTTTTTTTTTTTAAATAACATAATCAAGATTAACCAAGAAGTGCTCCCAGGGAAAGAATGGTGGTACAAAGGCTCCTTAAAAACCATCCTCCTAGCGATTAACAATTAGGAAAGACTGAGTGGCCTGAGCTTCCAAGAAGCATTTCCTGCATTTAACTCCTTAGCGATCTTTACTTTTCATGTTATTAAGTTAAGTTAAATAAAACTTTAAGTTAATGAAAATCTAAGTTAATTAAGTTTAAAGAAAAGGTTAATTAAGTTAAGTGAATTAAAGAAAATAAGTTAATTAAGTTAAGTTAAAAAAATCTAAGTTAATTAAGTTAGTAAAAAGTTAATTAAGCTAAGTGAAGTAAAAAAAAATCTAAGTTAATTAATTAAGTGAAAAAAAAAAAAAATTAATTAAGGTAAGTGAAGTAAAAAAAATCTAAGTTAATTAAGTTAATGAAAATTTAAGTAAAAACCTAAGTTAATGTTAAAAAAAAATTTAAGTTAATTAAGTTAGTAAAAAGAAACTAAGTTAAGTAAGTTAAATAAAAATCAAGAAAAAAAAATAGCTAAAGAAAGAAAAAAAAATAATAAAATAAAATAAAATTGAAAAAGGTAAAAGAAAATAAAAAAAAAATAAAATTATGATTTAAAATAAATAAAAAAAATAGTAAAAATTAAACTCAAAAAAAAAAAATTAAAATTTTGGTTTTTTTTTATTTTTATATTTTTTTATATTTTTTTTATATTTTTTTATATTTTTTATATTTTTTTAACTAATTTTATTTTCTATTCACGCTTATCTTATTTATTTAACTTAAAAAATTTTAAATTTTTTTTTTTTTTTTTACAAATGGTAATTTTATTTTACTATTCATGCTATGTTATTTCTTATTAAAAATTTTTTTTTTTTTAATTTTTTTTTTTTTTAGGCACGGTAATTTTATTTTACTGTTCACGCTAACTTATTTCTTATTAACTTAAAATTTAATTTTTTTTTTTTTTTTTTACTTAAGCGGTAATTTTATTTTACTATTCACGCTAACTTATTTCTTATTAACTTAAAATTTTAAATTTTTTTTTTTTAAATTTTTTTTCTTTTTCCGAACGGTAATAACCTTTTACTTCAAATTTCAAATTTCTAAATTATTTACTTTTTATGCTATAAAATTTTTTTTTTATTTTTTTTTTATTTTTATTTTTTTATATATTTTTATGAAATTTGAAATTTGATTAAAAATTTTTTATTTGAAAAAAAAAATCACAAATATTTACAACACAAAAATATTTTTAAAATTTTGATAAATAAATTAAAAACTCTATTCTTCCGTAAACTACGAAAACTTGATGGTAAAACTCAGATCGCCATTCTCGCAAATACTTTGGTTTTAATATTTGTAAACTGTAGTCACAGATAATCATTTCGTAAAAATGATAAGTATCTTTCTGGTCGATCTGGAAGGAATGTATGCTGCTCTTAATTTATTATTCAAACTTTTAAAAGCGAAATTAAATCCTAAACGTCACTGTCGCGATATTTTGGTTTTGTGTTCTAATCTAATAACATTAAAATAAACATATATACTGATTAATTAAATAAAAAAAATAAACGTAGATACAAATTCAATAAATATTTATCTACAAATAAATATAATTACAGATTGATAAATATTAAATGCAAATTTTATCATTTAAATTAGTGGGTATTTATGGATATAATAACTAAGCTTAATTACTTTCATATTATCTGCGCTATTAAAGATATAAATTGATATTTTATTGATTCTCTTTTTATATTTAATACCGCTTTGGCATGAAGTTAGAATCTTCTTTGTAACTAAACAAATCAATTAACACCTTTATGGGTGGGGTTGATAACTAATTTGGTTAATTAAATTAATTCCTTTTTCTAAGAGATTGAAAACGAACTATTTAAACGCCACCTTTGGTGGGGTTAGACGATTTTAAACTTTATCCAAGGAATTCAAATTAAACCCAAGAATTTAGTTATCCGAAGTCTTAGCTTTCAAAGCTTTTAAACCACTATCAAAAGCGTGTCATTAATACATTTCCACGTAATAATTCTTATAAAAACTTTTGAAATGAAAGCTTCACTCTAACTACCTAAGGATTATCAGACAAATAAAAGACTACTCTAAAATTAGGCAGGATAACTAAACCTTAAAGTCTAACTTTCGATTTAAGTTTCAGTAATGAAAAATAATATATTTCTCTACTAACATCCTTAATATAAAATCTTGAATAAAAATAAAATCAATTCATTTTAGAAATTTTCACCTATTTAATATTTCATGAAGCATAACAACATTATTATTATATCATGATTATAATGAAGACTGTGATTAAATTTAATCACAGTACAAATTAAATATAACATGTAAAGAAGCACAAAATAAGCGTAAAGAAAATAAAATCCTTACAAGATTGACGCTATTCAAGTCATAGAAACCTCAATGGAATTTGCACTTCCATTTATTGAATCAAAAATCTAAATTATTACAAAAACATAACTAGTTCTTCCCTAAAAAAAGAACTCTAAAACTAAGAAAAACTAGCTAAAACATAAGAAAAACTACTAAAACATAAGAAAAACTAAAAACTAAAAACTAAGAAATGGAGAGAAAGAAAGAAGAGAAGTGGTTTTGAGGTGTGTTTTGAAGTGAATGGAAGGGGTATTTATAGGTGAGGATGGAGAAAAAATGATTAAAAAAATGTTAAAAAAATATTAAAAAAATAAAAACGTGTTTTGGACTGCTGAGGTCATCAGTAATAATCGGCGTAGCGTCGAAGGGCACGTGAAAAATGGGTCAAAACGCTAAATTATGCGACATTCTTGTATTCTCGCGCTGGATTCGAACAGCGTAGCGTTTTTCCGTCTTTTGACATTTTTGACCTTTTCGACCCATTTTGTTCAATTTTTCCATGTTTGTTGACCTTTTTCCACTTATTTATCAATTTATTTGGGATGTATTGGTTCAAGTATTCTTTGAGTCTTTACATTGCGTTTTAGGCCAAAATTTCAAAAAACAATAAAAATACCCGTGATTCCGAAAAAGACAAATTTTTATAAATATATGATAAAACATATAAATATATATATTTTTAATCAATTAAAGTGCATAAAATCATGGTTATTTTAGTGCTTTTTGAGCACTCATCAGTAATGTATACACACATATAGCTAGGAACACTGTGATTGAAAGTTTATTTTACACACACGATGGGGTTGGCTTCTTAGTATTCATGCTAGGTTATGAACGACACTTTTTGGATCAATTTAGGTGCTTGTATACCTCTCTCTTTAATTTTGTTTAATTCAAAAAACCTACTGAAAGTTTCTCAAATTATTTTCTATCAATTTGAATTTATCTTCACTAAATATCTTGAATATGTTTCAGAAATTACGATATGTCTGTGTGAGCATAAAATAGTATGGTTGACTATTTTGCGAATTTGTGAAAAAAAATACTGTGAGAATGGGTTGGGCTATATTTTTTGAGTTTTCATATCAATGGTTGTTTGTGGTAAGTGGTTGAATGTGTTTTTCACTTTGGCTATATGTGATACATGGTTGAATATGTTTTCCACATTGGTAGTTGATGATTCATAGTTAAGGGTGGTACTCACCTTTGATTGTTCACATAATACACTTTACTGATCTTCGGTTACTAATCACACTACATTGAGTAGTGTTTGCTTTGAAGGAAAACTGGGTTCATATGTTAGGCCACAAGGGTAGTAATAGACACTTCGAACAGAGATCTCGACTAAGATATTAATGGTTTTAGTTTTATGCGAGTTGTATATGTTTTATTACTTAGTGTATTTTTTTTTGCAATTGAATGGTTTCTATAAGTAATTCAAAAATGTTACCACATAGATGGAAGTTCTATGTGAGTTTATCTCATTACATGATTGTATTCGAATGATCTGTTTTGTTGTGAGTACAATTTGAGACTTGATATTGCATGTTACCATATATAGCACCAATCTATTAACGTTGCACTAAGATACAATTGGTGAGTATTTCAATTCAGATTGATGATGAGTTATTGTACATTTGAAAAGTGTTAATAACAAATAAATTTATACCCGCACATTATATATTATGTCACATGTCAATATTATCGAGAAATTGAATATCTTTTTTAATTTTTAAAATAATTTTAATACATTGTATAATATGATGGGTGTGAGTGTAAAAATAAGTGCAAATTGATGAGATATTAACATTTGTGTTGTACATATATTGAGGTTGTACCAACCTTTTCCCAATGTTATTTATGTTGAGAATTGAGACTAATGTTGGATAAATCAAGCATTCCATTTTTATTTATTTATTTCTATTTATTTGTACCGGTTGCCTTTTTAACTATAATATTTAGCAGCTTATTCTTGCTTGATGACAAAGTTCTCCCAAAATTGGTAAAAGACTTAATTACCTATGTTTGTTTGGAGTTTTAACTATATATCCTAGTATTCTTTAGATTATTATATTTAAGTATAAATTAATGATTACTCTGTTATGATTGATTAAAAATAATATTAGGTTTGTTAGTCAAAATAGGAGATGCCTAATTTAGAAGAAAATTCATGGAAGGTGGCTTACCATATTGTCAAAGATGGAGGTGCCTAACCTTGTTTGAATAAAGAATAGGAAAATTAGGTAGCCTAATTTTGTTGAATGAAGAAATGTTTGGCATATGAAATGAGAACTTGAAGGCTATAAATATGGCTTCATTTCTTCATTGTTAATCATCCCAAAAATAGAGAAAAGCTTGTATGAGAAGTTCTTAAGTGAGATAATTTTGTGGGAAAATTCTCTTGGGCTTGTAATTGCTCTTGTCTTTTGGGTGTGTGAGAAAATTACTTGAGAGTGTGATTGTAACAATTTTCCACATAAGGAATTTTTCTCACAGTTGTCTTTTGACAACGGTGTTAGTTTTTCTCTAATTTGGAGTTTCCGTATAATTCTTGTGTTGTGTATTATCTATTTCTCTCATTTATTTGATATTCTGCTAAGGAAGATCTTGGTGAGGAGAATTTGTGATTATACTATTTTATCCAAATTTCCTAACAATTGGTATCGAGCCAATTTCAAAGAACATGTTAAGGAGAAATGTCGGGAATGAAGATTGACATTGAGAAATTTTATGGAGAATCAATTTTGGCTTGTAGCAAGTACAAGACAAAGATTTTTTGATCCAATATGGGTTACCTGCTAGGCGGAAACTCCATACTTGTTACTAGTATTAAGTCATTAGAAACCAATATAAGTGATGAAGATTGGGAAGATCTTGATCTAAGAGTCTAAGTGCAATTCACTTTGTTTGGCCAAAAATATTCTTGCAAATGTGCATGGAATATCTATGGCGAAAGAACTACAGGAAAATCTTGAAGAATTGTATCGCAAAAGGCATTTCAAATCGAGTGTATTTGAAAGAAGCGTTTCATACTTTGCGTATGAATGAAGGAACTATTATTGCGACCATCTAAGTTGTTCTCAATGGTATTGTCCTCTGAAGCTGAAACCATTGGAGTTAAACTTGATGATGAAGATGAAGATATAGCTTTAAGGCTCATCGGTCTCTTCCATCTTAGCATGATCACATGAACCCATCTTGATTCATGGAAAGGATAAAATATTTTTTCGAAGTTACTAGTGTTGTTTTTCCAAGAAAAAGGAAAGTGGTGAAAGAAATGTTTCGTCAAAACTCGGCATTGGTAGTACACGACAACCGAAAGAAAAACAATTTCATGAAAAAGAAGATAGTGTCTTGGGGTGTGGACAATGGGCACCTCAAAAGAAATTGTCCAAAGGGTGGAACCGATCCTGTAAAGAAGCTCAAATACCGACGGACGCTAATAATATGTCTGTTTTCAAAGACTATAGTGATGCTCTTTGAAAAGAGCGTGTACATCTCGTGGCGTGCCGCTAGTCTCTAAATATTGCCATGAAAGAGGGTGTGCATCGGTAGTGGGTCCACAAGTTTGCACACGGCATTGGCTTGCATAGATGCAAGGTGGTGTGGTGGAAATGATGTCAATGGTGATGACTCCTGGGAAAACCAAGTGTGAGAGTTGCACCAATAAATTTCAGAAGTTTTTTTTGACATGGTAGATGTGAAATTCTTAAAATTGGTGATTAATTCTAAGTCAAGTGATACTCTTTATGGTGGAGTATGATAATTCTCGGTAGAAATTATGGTATGGAATAGGCAGATGTTGTAGTTGGTAACATGTTTATTTTTAATCAAGGTGGAGATTGTTATGATTGATTAAAAATAATATTAGGTTTGTTAGTCAAAATAGGAGGTGCCTAATTTAGAAGAAAATTCATGGAAGGTGGCTTACCATATTGTCGAAGATGGAAGGCTAACCTTGTTTGAATAAAGAATAGGAAAATTAGGTAGTCTAATTTTGTCAATGAAGAAAATGTTTGGCGTATGAAATGAGAACTTTGAAGGCTATAAATAGCCGTTTCTTTTCATTGTTAATCATCCCAAAAATATAGAAAAGCTTGTATGAGAAGTTCTTAAGTGAGAGAATTTTGTGGGAAAATTCTCTTGGGCTTGTAATCGCTCTTGTCTTTTGGGTGTGTGAAAATTACCAGAGTGTGGTTGTGCCAATAATTTTCCACATAGTGAATTTTTCTCTGGTTGTCTTTTGACAACGAAAGTGGTTTTTCTCTTATTTGGAGTTTCCACTATAATTCTTGTGTTGTGTATTATCTATTTCTCTGTTATTTGATATTCTGCTAAGAAAGATCTTAGGAGGAAGAATTTATGATTATACAATTTTATCCAAATTTCCTAACATACCCATCTTTGTATATTTATTATTTTTAGGAGTATGTTTCATGTGTTAACTTATCGATTCTGTTTCTTAACATGCTAGATAAACTATCTGGTTTCTTAGAAATCCTTTCTACACGTATTGTGTTCGGCTTAATTACATGAATTAATTTTATTTTTAATCTCAATCAAAAAAATACGTTTATTTTCTAAACATATATATATATATATATATTAAGTAAACTAAAATTAAAAATAATTAAATCATTTATTTACCAAAAAGGTTTGTATTTTTCTCCGTATGATAATAGTTAAAACGAAAGAAACATTGAAAATAAATCTGATAAATTAATTGCTTCAATACTAACCCCTTGTCTACAAAAGGCACTTCCAAGCTAATAATTAGTCCTTTAAGTTCATAGATCCTCCATGTGAATTGTTCGACACTATATATATAAAAGAGATTATGCTTCCACATTAATGGTCCAATGTGACAATAATAATATGCTCGGAAGAGACATGAATGAATGTTAAATATGAGATCTCAAAGAATGAAAGAATGGAGGAAGTGGGTATCTCTCTTTTTGGTCCTCCAATCAATAATGGCTACCTAAAGGGTAATTTTGATGCTTTACCTATGATAGCCTTACATTTTCTTCTTTTATAGGGTTATTGGGGCCTTTAACAACCTTATAATTCAGTGAGAATCTAATGAGATATCATTTTTTCCAGTCGAAGAATCCTTACCAAAATATATAAAGCTACATAAAAGCAGAGAGAGAGAGAGAGAGAGAGAGGACATCTTTATATATTTAGTTGGTAGTTAAATGTTGGCATCACAAAGGTGAAAGATTTGAGAGTACTACAGAATCTTCCACGGTTGGCCTTAATTATAGGTCCCTCCCTTTAAAGTTTGAAAATAAACATATTCTATGTGTACTGCTCCGAGACCGGAGCATTTTAAATTAATTATGGTGTAACTTGTTCTTCATTTGATATTTCCATAAAAGCTGCATTGTTGTGTTCAATATTCTTGAAAATTAATTAATGTGGGGATGAAAACCAATTAATAATATTCAGAATCACAAGCATGATCAATACATACCCACGTTATGCAGAGATAATCTTATCATGAATCACAAATTTTGATTGATATGCATAGTAATTAACCAATTCAAGTGAAATACATAAAATAACTAAAAATAAAACTCTTAAATTTTATAACCCCAAAAATCTCATTTCTCATAATTAATTTATATATTTTCACTATTAAAAAAATATGATATATTATTTCACATAATATCATTCGAATCAAAGTACAAGTATTTAAACATATTCAATAATGAACGTAATTCAATGAAACCCATTGCGTTGAAAAATACTGGATTCTATTTATTTGTTGTAAGTTTTAGTGGTATTATTTTTTTTTAATTTTCTTAAAAAATTTCAATTTGATACTTAATTATTTTTTATACGCTTAGATAACCATTATTAGTTAAAAATTAATTTGATCTCTTAATCTTGTTATTTTATAAAATTATTCTTATGTTTTATTGTCATGATTGAATAAATTAAAATTAATTAGAAAGTAAATTTCTAATTTTAATTATAAATAGTGTCAAATGTTTAACACCATTACGTTTTCCTTTTAAAACGATATGAGTATGGGATTAATTGACACCATGACAAAAATTGAGATCTAAACTTCAGAGTTACGTTAAATATTATTCAATCAAATGTGGTAGAGGATGGTGGTGATAATTATGTGTAACTTCAAGCTCTATTTATTTATTTATTTATTTATTTTGGAAACAAACTTCACGCTCTATTGAACATGCACAATCCATCCAGTACATAACATAATCACTCGCGTATTACACGCGATTAATTAGAAGGCAACTTGCTGCGGTCGACAACCCCCAGCCGCCTCCTTTAACCTATTTGGGTGGATTTTGGAGAACATTTTACCAAAATGCTTTCATTCTTTTAAGTTTCCTGCTTCTTATTTGTGAACTTTTGAGGTAATCCTTTATCTTCTAAACTTTTTTAAATTTTTACTTTTTGGTGCAGGGATATATGATTTATTGTATTTTTTAATTATAATTTCGATATATGAATTTTTATTTTTTATGTTCTTAGTTTTAGGATTAATTTACTAAGAAACCCGGCTTAAGAATTCAAAAGTCAACTTGTGAGTTAGAGGGTTTCACAGACTTATAAGTAGTATTACTGTTTTATTCTTGGCTAATATGAAACTTAATATCCCTCCTTCACATCGACTAGAGTTTGAAATTACGGCACAATCCGAATTTACGGCACAATGACCGATGTGGGTGAAGAAGACAAGAGTCTAGCTTTAATACTAACTTAAAAACTCAAGTTTAACTCTGAACCCAAAAACCAGCTTGTAAGTTAGATGGTTGCACAGACTTATAAACAGCACTGCTAACTTACTCTTTACTAACGTGAGACTTAACAAATTTAAAATTTAAAATATTGAGTTGTGATTTATTATATATATATATATATATATTATTTTTGATAATATTTATTGTATAAATATGTTTTGAATGATATTATATATGTATACAGATGTACTTGTTTTAGTTGTGTGATAATTAGTTAGAGATAATTTAGAATTTTGATTGAATGATTAAACTTTATGATTGAAGTAGTTTTATAATCCATGTTTTGTGTATAATATAATTTATCACTTGGTTTGAAATGAGAGTTGCATATATATAATGTTGGATGTGAAAACCTATGCTTTATAAGGAGTACACAGAATGAGTGCAATTTTTATGAAATTTATTCATAAAAGCACTAATTATCATGTAATTTGGTGCTCTTGTATTAAATGTAAGAATATTAATTTTTTAAAATTTTTTATGAACGAAATAAGTGGTCATCTAATTTACCAGGATATTTTAACTAATTAAGGTAATTAGTTTTTTTTTTTCAAGGAAGTGATATGAAAATGGTATGTGGGACGACAAATGCATGTCCCAAAGAACCATTGTGTTTAAGTACAGATTGTAATGATACTTACATGTGTGAAGAAACATATACACAAGGGTAAAATAGCGGATATACTCTTATATACAATGAGTGTACGGATATGTAGTAAACAGAATTATCTTAATTTTTTTATTTTTATAAAAAATAAAAATAAAGATAAGATGAACAATTAATAGAAATATTAAATATATACTAAATTTAATTATTAATTGATAGACTATATATCAATCAAAGATCGACCTATCTTGCCTTATAAAATTGCTCCGTCAAAAGTGCTAATAAATTTCATGGCCATCCCTCCTAAATCCCTAACAACTAGAGTACCTACTACCTATTCTATGGTGAAAAACAAGTTTCTTCTTAACATTCATTTTACTTGAGATGGATTCTAAAAGCAGTACATATCCAACATTGCTCAATGATGGCAATAGAGACTGCTTAATTCAAAGAGAATATTTTGTTGTCTGCCTTCTCGACAAATTCACTGCATTAATGAGTGTGGGGGAATCAATAACTTTGTCATCCCAAATCAACAGAAATAATCTTTTATTTTTTTTACCCCAAATAATTGATTCATGTATGTATTATTATGTTCGACTATTCTTCTAACTTATCATATTGTTTTCCCTTTTCATCTCTTATCAAGTGTTCGTTTTTTTATAAAAAAATTGCACAATTCATCTTGATTTTTATTTATATGAAATACCATGGTATCCCATATTTCAATAATAATGAATAATTTCTTTTCATTCATGTACCTAACATAAATTCTTTTGGTTTTGTCTTAATATTTTTTCCTTTTTGTGTTGAAAGTTGTCAAAAAACTATCCATACCAAAAGTTTAAATTATTAAAATGAGTTAACATTTTTTTTTATGTATTTGACAATCTATCACAAGTGTTGATTTTATGTATCATATAGATCAAACATTTGTCATTCAATAATTAAAATTATTAAAATTTAAACACATAACAATTGATTATGATAACATATCCAGAATAAATTGAAAATAATCTCACCCAAAAACTCATCATATGTCTTATATTTCTATGAATTTGCTAAATGGAATGACAAGACACTTATTGCTTTACAATGACATAGATATTTGATTGCTTCAACCTTTGACGTGTTAAGCTCAATGTGAGAGAGAGAGAGAGAAACCAATTCATCAAATGGTGTGGTGTTTAAGTACTTGTTGTAGGTCTCTTTCACATGGAAGAGGAAGAAAATGAAAAATGTTAGGTATAATCACAAATGTTATGTGGAACCATAAATATTAGGTGTAATTACATTTGACAAATGTATCTAATATTAATAGGCATTTTTGCCTATAAATAGGCAATGTCTTTGCCTTAGAGATTATCAACACACCAAAACAAGAATAGAAGCAAAGCAAAACCAAATGAACAATTTCCTTTGAATAAAAATAATGTTATGTGTATATGAAAGTAGGATAGAATATTTAAGAAAAATATTGGGATATTTTTCTAAAAGGGGAGTGACAATAGTGAGTTTGGGAAACACTTGTGCGACACTATTTTAGGCTTATCTTAATTTTTTGTATTGCCTCTCACTTTGTATCCATTAATTTTATTAATAGAAGAAATATTTTTCAAAGTTTGTCCTGTGAACTTAACCCAAATTAAAGGGTGAATCATGTTAAATTTTCGGTGTTATTATTTTACTTTGTTGAATTTATTTTATTTTTACCTGTTGTACCCAACAATTGGTATGAGATCTAGTCTAGTAAAATTCTTAATATGCTCTGTGGTTGCAACATAGACTGGTCTGTCACATCAGAAAAGATTTTATTATGTCCATGACATATTTATTTGCAAAAAAAAGAAACATAGAGAAAACAAAATGTCAAGCAAGAAGGTAGATATTGAGAAATTAATGGCAATAATAATTTCTCTTTGTGGTAAAGGAGAATGAAGGATATTCTCATTCAATAGAAGGTCCATAAGGCGTTGCTAGGGAAAGAAAAGAAGGCATCAACTATCACCGAAGAACATTGGAAATAAATAGATGAGATTGTAGCTAGTACAATCCTTCTAAATCTCTTAGACAATATCTTGTAAAATATTGAATCAAAAAATTGCAAACATACTAAAGAAACATAGGACACTCTAGAAAATGTGTACATGTCAAAGAACCTTGCCAATAAATTTTATTTGTGGAAGGAGCTATATCAGATGAGGAAGGAAGATAATATGAGCATGATACAACATGTTAATGATTTCAAAAGCAAGCTTTCTCATTTAGCAAGATTTTATGTGAGTTTCAGCGATGAAGAGAAAGTTGTGATATTGTTAGCATCACTACCCTTATCATATAATCATATCACAACAACTCTGACTTATGCAAAAGGAAAGATAGAGTTTGAAGTTGTTGTTGTAGAAGTCCTATTGTTATATGAGAAACAAAACAGGGAGGAAGATTCAGAAGCACAAGCCCTTATCACAGAGTCTAAAGGAAGGAAATAGCACAGAGAACAAAAACCTAGAAGAAAGAGCAGAGGCAAATGAAACAAATTTGACAATGTTGAATTCCATCATTGTAAGAGGAAGTGTCACATCAAGAAAATTTTTCAAGTGTTCAAGGAATAGGAAACGAACAAAGGCAAAGTAGTGAAGAAAGACGACAATAGTGATGATGAGCAAAAAAATACCATAGATGAGTTCAATATCATTTATGATGAATATTTTGTTAATCTTGCATCATACGAGACTAGTTGGATGATTGATAGTCGTGATACAGTTCACACTACATCGCATAGAGAATTTTTCTCATCATACACACTTGGAAGCTTTGGTGTTGTTAGAATGGGAAATGAAGGCCTTCCAAAGGTTATAGGCACGTGAGATGTTTACTTGGAAACAGAGAATGGAACCAGACTATTTCTGAAGGATGTCAGGCATATTCCTTATATACGCCTGAATTTGATCTTTGTGCGTAAACTTGCAAATAAAGGATATTACAGCTTCTTCATTTATGATAAATGGAAACTTACAAACGGCTCCTTAGTAGTGGCTAGAGGTGAGAAGAATACAACTCTATATATAATGCAAGCAAAGCTCTCCACCGACACAGTAAATGCCATAGAGAAAGACAATCCAGTTGAGTTATGGCATAAGAGACTTAGTCACATGGGTGAAAAAGGTATGACAAGTCTAGAAAAAAAAAGATACTACACATAATGGATGAAGTACATTTGGAGAAATGTGTTCATTGTCTAGCAAGAAAGCAAACCAGATTTGTGTGGATCAATGGAAAATGACTTGATGATACTCAATACTTTGTGACTTTCATCGATGATCATTCAAAGAATACATGGGTATATATTCTGAAGACAAAGGATCAGGTGCTAGATGTCTTCAAAGAATTTCATGCCTCAATTGAGAGATAGATTGGGAAGAAGTTGAAATGCCTTCGAACATACAACGATGGAGAATACACAGGACCTTTCCATGCTTACTACAAAAAGCATGGTATTCAGCATCAAATGACACCTCCAAAGAAATCATAGTTGAATTCCTTAGCTGAGAGGATGAACAAAACTTTGATGGAGAGTGTCTACTCTCACATGAAAAGTTGCCTAAAACTTTCTGGGGTGAAACCATACTCACAGTTGCATATGTGTTGAATCTTTCACCTTGTACTCCTCTCAAGATGGATGTTCCAGATAAAGGGTGGTCAGGAAATGATGTTTCCTATGATCATCTGCGAGTGTTTGGCTGTAAAGCATTTGTTCATATCTCAAAGGATGAGAGATCCAAACTTAATACCAAAACAAGATAGTGTATTTTTATTGGCTATGGTCAAGATCAACTTGGCTATAGATTTTACGATCCGGTTGTAAAGAGACTTGTGAAGATTCATGATGCTATATTTGTTGAAGATGAGACCATTGAAGATATTATCAAAATGAAGAAAGATTTTCCTAATTCCAATGGTGACTTATCATATTTGGAATTAATTCCTCCAACATTAGTGCCAAGACAATGAAGACTAGGTTTATCCACCTGATGAAGATGATGTTCCCATAGAAGTTATTTATGAAGATGAGGGAAATGATGATGTTCATTAACTGGTACCAACACCTGCGGCTTCTCTTGTTCCACCGAAAAGAAGTGATAGAGTGAGACGACCCTCAACCTCATATCCTCCATATGAGTATGTAACTTTCACTAATGAGGAAGAGCTTGAGAGTTATGAAGAAGCCAAGGATGATGAATCCAAACAAAAATAGATTGAAGCCATGCAAGATGAGATGAAGTCCTTACATGAGAACAAAACTTTTGAGTTGATGAAGCTGCCCAAAGGGAAGAAGGCCTTGAAAAAAAAGGGTACTTAGGGTGAAACATGAAGGACACAGTTCTAGTTCACGATACAAAACCAGACTGGTTGTCAAGGGATTTAGCCAAAGAAAAAGAGTTAACTTTGATGAAATTTTCTCTCCAGTTGTTAAAATGACATCCATCCGTACTGTGCTGGGGTTAGCAGCAAGTCTTGACTTAGTGGTTGAATAAATGGATATCAAAACTGTCTTCCTATATGGTGACTTGGAAGAAAAGATATACATGGAACAGCCAGAGAGTTTCAAGCAAAACAAAAAAATAAGAATATGTTTGCAAATTGAAGAAAAGCCTCTATAGCTTAAAACATGCACCGAGACAATGGTACAAAAAGTTTGAGTCTATTGTGGGGGAGCAAGGCTACAAAAAGACTACTTCATACCATTGTGTTTTTTTTACATAAATTCTCTTATGATGATTTCATTATTCTTTTGCTCTATATGGATGATATGTTGATTGTTGGTTAGAATATTTTCATAATCAACAACTTGAAAAACCAGTTGAGTAAGTCTTTTGCCTTGAAAGACTTGGGGGAAGCAAAGTAGATTCTTGGCATGAGTATTATTAGAGACAAAGGCCCTAAGAAATTATGGTTGTCATAGGAGAAGTACATTGAGAAAGTACTCCAAAGATTTCATATAGACAAGACTAAAGTGATTAGTTGTCCTCTTGCTAATCATTTTAAGCTAAGTTTTAAGGAGAGCCCTTTTACAGACAAAGAGAAGGAAGAGATGGAAAAAGGTTCTATATGCTTTAGCAATTGGAAGTATGATGTATGCCATGGTTTGTACATAGCCAGATATCACTCATGCAGTTGGAATTGTGAGTAGATTCCTTTAAAATCCTGGAAAGGAACATTGGGCCATAGTGAAATGGGTTTTCAGGTATCTTTGAGGTTCTTCCAAAATATGCCTTTGTTTTGGAAATGAAAAACATGTGTTAGTTGGATACATAGATGCAAATATGTCTAACGATGTGGATTTCAGAAAATCTACTACAGAAGCAGAAGTTTATAGCAGCAATAGAAGCATGTAAAGAGTTGCTATAAATGAAAAATTTCTTGAAAGAACTTGGGTTGCAACAAGATATTTACCAAATATTTTGTGATAGTTAGAGTGCTATCCATCTTGGAAAGAATGCCTTCTTTCATTCGAGATAAAAAAATATTGATTTGAGATATCACTGGATTAGAGATATAATGGAGAAGAAGCTATTACAGCTTGAGAAGATCAATACAGAATAAAATGGATCAGACATATTAACGAAAATTCTTCCAAGATAGAATTTTGAATACTATTGTTTAGTTGCTGGATTGATGAAACCCTCTATAGTCGAGAGAGGGAGATTTGTATGTCCATTCCACATGGAAAATGAAGAAAATAAAAAATGTTAGGTGCAAACCATCAATGATAGATGCAACAAAAAATGGTATATGCAACCATAAATGGTAGGTACAACTACATTTGACAAATGCATTCAATATTGATAGGCAATTTTGCCTAAAAATAGGCAATGTATTTGTCTTAAAGATTATCAACACACCAAAACAAGAAGAAAAGCAAAGAAAATCCAAATAAACAATTTCGTTTGAAGAAAAATAGTGTTGTGTCTGTAAGAAAGTGAGAAAGAATATCTTAGAAATATATTGGGATATTTTTCTAAAAAGGGAGTGACAAAATAATGAGTTTGGGAAACACTTATGTGACATTATTTTGGGTTTATCTCAATTTGTTGTATTGCCTCTCACTTTGTACCCATTAATTTAAAAAATAAATTACGTTAAATTATTGGTATCATTATTTTACTCTGTTGAATTTATTTTATTTTTACTCTGTTGAATTTATTTTATTTTTACTCGTAGTGTGTTTAGCATGTTTAAAGTGTTTATGTGGCAATGTAACGGTATCATATTAATTTGGTAATAATCCAAAATTTAATCAGATTTCTTGTTGTTAGAAAAGGGGAAAAAAACGGCCCCAAGTGCTATAAACGTTCACTAAACTTAGTTTAAAGCTTTAAGCCCAAGTGCATTGTTTACACACCCTCCAGAATATTAATCAATGCTTATTTGCTATATTTTTCAACGATTTTTACACGTTACTTGCGTTCATGGAAAATTTCATCCTTAAGCGTATGTCACAAATTACATATGATCACATTTAATATAATAATTTTTCATTAAATATATTTTATGTTAATTCATATTTATCTAAATGATTATAAACGTGAAGGGTATAGGACTTCTATTATGTTAAAAGTAACATGTATACGCAGGCATGTAAATTTAACGGTCTAGGCTAGCCCAGGATCGTACTTATGTCGAGTATTATTAGACACGTACTTTTGGATTAATTAGAGTTAGATTTTACAAATTAAAAAGCAAGACCAAAGTTCGACCTCAGAAGAGTTAGGTAGATTCCAAAAATATTTTTTCAATTTTGAATTGAATTAAATTAGTATCTAGTTTAAATTATGTAAAATATAATTTAAATTATATAAAATATAATAAAATAATAGCATACAATATTTAAAATTATATATATATATATATATATATATATATATATATAATTTAAATTAAGTAAAATATAAGTATATATATATATGTATATATGTAAAATATAATTTAAATTATATAAAATATAATATATTCAAAGGTAGGTATATATATATATATATATGTATATGTATACAAGGTAGCAAAATTCCAACATTTTTTCAAAAAATTACAAAATTTTAACATTTTTTCAAATAAGTACTTTAATCATGTAATTTATCGGTTAGACATTATTAGTTTTGTTATTATGAAAAATAAACACTTTTAATCCCATAATTATTAAAACGAGTACTTCTAATTTATCAAAAGTAATAAAAATGAGTACATATAGTCCTATAAATAGGACTAGTTTTTATACTAACTAACTTTCATAAATAACGAAATTAAAGATGCAAAATATGGATTATAGAATTAAAGTTCTTATTTTCATATAATAACAGAACTATTGTGATATTTTCTCATTTTATAAAATTTAAACTTATCGTACTTTGGGCTTGGTTTGAGTCGAGCTCATAGTATAAATGTTTGGCTCTCAGTTGAATCCTAAAATTATTCAAATAGAATATGATCGAACTGATTCAAATTTATTCGAGCTTTAAATTAGTTGAATCAACCCAAATCATTTGAGGTATGATTAGGTCATGCTAAATTTACACCCTCGTGTATTTGGATAAAAATTCATCTATTGTTTTAGTGAGTGAGTGAAGCAAGTTCCATAAGTGTCAATAAATAAAGCTAAAGATGATTGTAATATTAATGGATAAAGAGTTAAAAGAGGACTTCAATTTTTAATCATATTGTACTTTTGCAATGACTAAATAGCTATTGTGTATGATATATATATACATATCAAAGATTATTATGTATTTAGGACTATAAATGTGAAATTAGGTTACTCTCATATTAATAGTCATGAACTAAGGTATCTTATATGTGTTATTATCCTAATATAATATAACATGACTTGATATGGTTGGAATCCAAGCAAGAAATAGAGACCCCAAATAATTTTATTCTTTAATTAAAATTGTATTTTTTATTTTCTAAAACAAGTTAGCATAAAACTTATATTTTGCTAAATATAATTGTTAGAATTTTAAATATTTATAAATTATTACTTAATTGATGGAAATAATAATCATTATTTTAAAAATATGTGAATAATTTTGTCTAAAATTTTATAAAGTATGATTTAAACTTTTATATACAATATAATGTACAAGGGTCATTCTAACTTTCTACCTTCTTATTTTATCCAAAAATATTATTATAATAATATTATCTATATATTATTTTTATCAACCATCAAACAATACATGCATAATATATATATATATATATATATATATATATATATATATATATATATATATATATATATATTACACGATATCTAAAATAAAGTTTGCAAAAACAAATTAGCAAATATATATTTAAGGTGTATAATGCCATAGGTTTTATAATTATCTTAAAAAAAAGTTTAATCTTAAAATTCGTGGACCAAGCATCTCAAGTCTCATATTTTATAAAAAAATACAGAGTTAATCTTATTTTTAAAACTTCATTAAAAATTAATATCGAAGAATATGTGATTACTTCTTATCGAAGGCTATTTGTAATATAAAAAAATATTTATGCTTTTTTCAATGTTTTCTAGAGTTTGTTTTCCCTATTTTAGTATAATTTTACTCTAAGAATTTATTAAATAGATTATGTTAGTCTTTTAAGTCAATTTTCTTGTAAATTTTATATTTTTGGGACCTGATATGTTATGAATATTTTATTAAAATTAAAATCGTTCAAACACAATTGGTTGATCAAAACACTCTTAAAAATATTAAATAGAGATATAAAATACGATTCACTATATATTCTATTTCATTTTTTTTTTCTATTTTTAACCTTGTTTTAGTTTATGTAATTTGTTATAGTTAACTATAACAAATTAATGTTAAGAGAAAAAACATATAAAAATCTTTTCTTTATTTTACACTTTAATCATACACAGGTCATCGTTATAATTAATAGAATAAGCCAATGTCTTTAGTCTCTTAGGATTAATTTTTTTCTAAACAATGGGATTTGTATTGCCTAATGAAATTGATGAGTACTTAAAAGCATTAAATATTACATGATTTATATAAACTTTAATGTAAAAAATATATTTATCTTTGCATAATTTTATCATTATTTTAGTAAATCTATGTTTTTAAAATTACGAGTATGTTTTGTTATTTTTTTAAGTATTTCTAACTTCAAATCGACTAAAAAGATCAACACATGAATAATCATACCTAAACACACTCAATTGAAAACAAGAAAAATACAAGGATAACACATATAAGCCTTATATATGAACTAACCAAGCTTGTAAGGAGGTGAAACAAAAAGAATATGAAGAAGCATAGAGTAATGCATGTTGCGACGGTTCTTTAAGTGTGTTACCTCGTGAGTGTTTCAAATTGTAATTGAAATGCATACCAGATTGATGAAAACCGTGATGATAGAAAATGTGACATGACACCTGACCTTACAATACACTATTCTCTCTATTTTGCAACATTCTTTCTACCTATCCAAATCGCCATCTCTCCGTATTCTACACAAAAACATTATAGAGTTTTCTCTTGATTTTATAAACAATTTGGTAGTTTAAATTTATTTAGTTTATATAGTAGTTTTCAATCCAAAAAGAGTATTGGTATATCTGTTCGAAGATTTTCTGATACAAATCAGTACTAAAATTCTATACTCGGAAGAATAAATTTGAGATATAAATTTTAAATATATTTTTCAATTTTCAGGTTAATTTTATATGTTGTTCTAAATATTATTTTTAATATAATGATCACTTATTAAATCTATGAATGTATGGCTAAAAATATGTTGATACAAGTTCGTTAATAACAGTACTAAAACAATATTACCGGAAAACCTGGTATGAAGCTAACAGGTTGGGTTAGTCGCGGAACTAGGTCGCTTTCTTTTTAAGGCGTTCCATTGGCTCTGCCCAATTTGTGCAAGCAAACACAGCCCCGTCGTCCCCAGGATAAAACAGCCCATAATCTTTTTTTTTCTATGTCTCGGAACTTCACTGCACTGTTGAAGACCGGAATGCTACACTTGAAAAAAATTGTTGCTTGGAAAACTAAACAAAATAACTTAGAGTTGCAGAGAGAATTGTTTGTAGTGAGAATTGTTTGCTGAGATTGTTGTGTTGTAAATAAGAGCTGAAGCCCTCTTTTTATAGGTTTTAGAAACCGTGTGGCAATTATGAATAAAACGGTAATGTTTGGGAATTAAGAGTGTAACGGCCATTCTGAGTAACGAATAGTAACAACCATTTTCAGATTAAAGACAAGTAACGGATATTTTTGTGAGTAAATACGAGCAATGGCTCTTTTCTGAATAAAGAAGACAAACGGCCATTTAACGGCCATATTCTTAATAAAAGAAAATAACAGTCATTTTTCTGAAGAAAAAAAAATACATATATATAACAACCATTTTTGTAAGTGGAAAAGTTTTTCCTTAAAATAATATTTTACCAAAAAATAAAATACCACCTCGCGCACGCAGCGCGCAGCGTTCGGACTCGGACTCGGACTCTGCTCTTCTCGGCACGGCACGGCCGTCGATCGGATGGAGCGGCGCCTGTGCATGCGCGCACGTGTGTGGTATCACATTTTTCTAGGTCATCTCCCACTTCCCGCGAAAGTGGGTGCCTGGGGCAGATCCCGAATAGACTCTTTACTATTTATACCTCTTTAAAATAATGTAAAAAATCAATGTGGGACAAGGCACATTTCCCAACAATCAATTTTTTATTAAATTTCATATTTTTTACAACAATCCCCCACTTGAATTTTATATAAAAATAATAATTTTTATCGAGCAACCGATCAATTATAAGATTGTGCATAAGCGAAAAGGTGTCTATCAACTTGAACCTTTGCATAGTGTTGATGCTTTAGAATATACTAGAGTAACTCGTAGTTTTGAACTCTATCTTTAACAATCATCACACACACAACCTTTCCAAGGTGTAGTTCAAAAAATCCCGTGCTTTACGGCATGCGTGTATCGATTATAGTGAGCAGCTACAGTAAATTTTGCCCGAAAAATTTTCAAAGAAGTATGCCACACTTCCACATTCACGTAGGTGACTCTATCAAGAGTACTCTTATAGCTATGTACTCAACTCCCACATAGAGTATAGAACTTCATTAAGAGTTTAACAATTAACTCATCCTTTTACATCGGCAGGGACTTCGTGCTTTCAACAATATAGAATGGGATTTGATAAATAACATGATACATCTCATATCACTTCATGACTTGTTATTACCCTTTGAACTTATTTCTTGGGATCTCCGATCTATAAGTTGGGTTACCATCATAAGTGACTCTTTATTCTAAGGCATTAATCCCGTTTCCTTTTGAGGTTTTGAAAACCTTCTCTTAGTAACCACTTTCGTCAAAGGATGCCAAATTTTCATCGAGCGTACATGATCCCGCTCTTACGACTCCCATGAGAGAAATTCTCTAACGATACTATGCTACGGACGTATCTTTCGTCTCTTGCCATTGTAGTAACGATTACGAATCTTTGCGATAGCGTGGTAGTCTTATCGTTGTGGATCAAAGCAGTGGTATCGGTCTTTCATGAGGATCTCAACGAGTTCTTGCTTGACCTTCTTCACTAGTAGTGGCTAGTGCTATCATTGAACTCCATTGTAGATTGAGCCAATATTGTTTGTTTCTTAGACCCACAGGAAACTTGAACTTCGGTATGTTAAAAATATAGCCCTAGTTGCTTTGGAGTCTTCGATAAAGTGTTCCAATCTACATCATTTGTATCCTTCTAAAATAGCGGAAACTTTTTATAATGTAATCCAAGGTTCATAGTTCTCTTAAGGTATCTCATAACTCTTTCAATAGCATTCCGTGCTACATACTAGGTCTCTTTGGTAAACCTACGTAGTAGTCCCATGACATAAGCTATAATACGGTCTAGTGCGATCGGTAGCGTAACGTAAGCTAGATGATGCTTGCATACTCGGTTTGTCTAACACTATCTCCTGTGTTCTTAAACAACTTTACACTAGGATCGTAAGGAGCACATGCAAGTTTCTGATTAAAAGTAATTATATTTCTTTAAGATCTTACCGAATGTAGTGAGATTAATCTAGAGAAATTCCCTTTCCAGACCTAGTTATTTTTATACCAAGGATTACACTAGCTTCTCCGAGATCTTTCATATCAAAATTACCTCTTAACAATGTTTTCACTTTATTCACAACATAAATATATGATCCAAAAATAAGCATGTCATCCACATATAAACATATAATAGTGCAAATATTATCTTCTAATTTATAATAAATGCATTTGTCACTTTCATTTATTTTGAATCCATGTGAGATAACTAGATTATCAAATTTTTCATGCCATTTCTTAGGTGCTTGTTTTAGACCATAAAGAGATTTATCTAATTTACAAACTTTATTTTCTTGACCTGGGATAACAAAACCTTCAGGTTGATCCATATAAATTTCTTCTTCTAAATCACCATTTAAGAAAGCAGTTTTAACATCCATTTGATGTACTACTAAATCATGGATAGCAGCGAGAGAGAAAAGTACACGTATGGAAGTTATTCGTGTAACTAGTGAAAAGGTATCAAAGAAATTTACATTTTCCCTTTGCCTATATCCTTTACTGAGAGCGAGCTTTATATTTTTCAATAGTACCATCCGGGTTTTAATTTCTTTTTTAGTATCCATTTACATCCAATGGTTTTGCAACCAGGGAGGTAAGTCAACTAAATGCCAAGTCTTATTATACTTTCAGTGAGTCCATTTCATCATTTATGGCTTAACTTCCCATAAGTTGGCATCTAAAGAAGATAATGCTTCTTTAATAGTTTGGGGGTTTTCTAAGGTATAAGCAAAAAAATCAGACCCAAAATCCTTAAGGGTTCGAGCTCATTTACTTCTTCTAATTTTAGGGTTTAATTCTTCAGTTTGTTCACTAGTTCTAGTTATAGGTAAACTACTAGAAGACGAGCCCCCACTATTTTTAAATTTAAAGGGAAACCTATGTTCATAGAAATCAGCATCATTTGATTCTATAACTACCTGATCTTTTAAGTCATAGAATTTATAAGCTTTACTATTCACAGTGTATCCTATGAATACACATTCATAAGCTCTACTAGAAAGTTTATTATTTTTAGGATCAGGGATTCTAACATAGGCTAAACAACCCAAGTTTTAAAATAAGTTAAATTAGGTTTCTTATTTTTCAAAATTTCATAGGGTGAAATTTTATTTGTAGATTTAGGCACTCTATTTAGCACATAGCAAATAGTTAATAAAATTTCTCCCTTGGGGAAGCGATCTTAGAGTTTAATAAAATTGCAACAAGCGATTCGGTAAAAGTTCTATTTTTCTTTCGGCTTTGCCATTCATTTCGGGAGAATAAGGTGTAGTTTTTTCATGAATGATTCCATGAGTTTTATAAAAATCATTGAAGATATTGGAATCATATTCGGTGCCTACATCAACTTGAAACCTTTTTATTTTCCTATTAAGTTGATTTTTAATCTCGATCATAAATATTTTAAACATGTCAAATGCTTCACTTTTATTTTTCATTAGATATATATAAGTGTAATGCGAACACTTTCATCTATAAAATTTATAAAATAACGTTTTCCATTTCTTGTTAAATTTCCATCAAGTTCACGTATATCGAATGAATTAATTCTAAAGGTTGATTCTCTAACTCTTGATGTATGTGAAGTTTTGGTTATTTTAGCTTGACTACAAAAATCACATTTTTCAAAATCATTTAAAGATAGTTTAGGAATTAGTTACAAGCTACTGTGTTCTTGATTATGCGTTTATTAACATGACAAAGTCTAGCATGCCAAATATTAAAAGAACTCAACATGTAAGCGAGAAGATGAGGTTTTATTGATTTCAACGTTTAATTTAAACATGCCATCGATGGCGTACCCTTTTTCAACAAATATATTATTTTTAGTTATAGTATATAAATCGGCTCCTATAGTTTGAGTAAACCCGGCTTTGTTAAGAAGATAGGCACGAAACGAGTTCTTTCTCATGCAGGTATACGGAGGACATCTTTCAAGATGACATTCTTTCTAGAGGTAAACTTCAATACCACCTCACTTGATCTAGCAACTTTGAGTGGAGTGGGAGTCGCCCGTGAACTTTCTTATCCTCGAGAATCGAGAATAGGACTTGAATATGTCTCGATCATAGCAAAAATGGCGAGAAGCTTAGCCGGTGTCCGCCCCACCCCTCGGATCCACCAACAAAATTGACTTGAGATATCATAGGAATAAGTTGATCTTCGGTAAGGTTAGCCTTTGTGGGGCGGGGACGATTCCTATTCGGCGGTTTTCTAGCCCAGTGGCCGGTCTGTTACAACTATAACACATGAATGTGTTATTCCTTAAGGGTTGAGGTCCGTTATGGGGAGGATAGTTTCTATTTCTATTTTGGTGGTTGCGGTTACGGTTATTATTACGATTACGAGTTTTCATATTTCTACCTTTAGGTTTAATTGTAGAGGAGGGTTTCTTATTAGTACTTGTTATTTGAGACTAGTATTTCATCTCTTTGGTCTTGTTTTCGGGCTTCTTCTTCTATTCTTAACCAGGTTATAAGACTTTCTAAAGAAAATTCCTTAGTTTTATGCTTAAGTGTATTCTTAAAATCTTTCTAAGCAGGGGCTAATTTATCTATAATAACAGCTACTTGAAATTGTTCATCTAAAGTCATACCTTCAGAAGTTATTTCGTGTGCTATCTTCTGCATTTCGTGTGATTGAGCTTCCACTGATTTGCCATCAATCATTTGAAACTTCGTGTACCTAGACAACATACTTCTTAGTTCCTGCTTCTTCGATTAATAGGTACTTCTTTTGTAGTGCTTCCCAAATTTCCTTAGCAGACTTATCAGAGTTATAATAGTCATACAGATCATCAGCTAAACCATTAAGAATATAATTTTTGCACAGAAAATCATTTTGCATCTAGGTGTCTAAATCCTTAGTTGCATCTTTAGTAGGAGGAGTAGACTGTATTGGTTTTCAGTAGTAAGGGCAGAAATGACTTTTTTCATGGTTAAGAAAAATAACATTTTTTGTCTCCATCTTTTAAAGTGTAGTCCCTCAAAACGGAATGGTTTGTTTAGATCGGCCGATTAACATTTCGGTAGACATGGTAGATTGAAATACGTCTTAAAATTGTTGATACAAATTTGTTAATACTTGATCTTGAAACAATATTAGGAAAACCTGGTATGAGCTGGCAGGTTGAGTCGCGGACTAGGTCGCTCTTTAAGACGTTTCGCGGCTGCGCCCAATTGTGCAAGCAAACACGACCCCGTCGTCCCCGGGATAAAAACGTGAGAATCTTTTTTTTTTTCTCTGTCTCGGAACTTCACTACACTGATGAAGACCGGAATGCTACACCTGAAAAAATTTGTTGCTCGGAAAACTAAAAAAAACAACTTAGAGTTGCAGAGAGAATTGTTTGTAGTGAGAATTGTTTGCTGAGATTGTTGTGTAATAAATGAGAGCTGAAGCCCTCTTTTTATAGGTTTTAGAAACCGTGTGGCAATTATGAATAAAACGGTAATGTCTGGGAATTAAGAGCGTAACGACCATTCTGAGTAACGAAGAGTAACGGCCATTTTCAGATTAAAGGCGAGTAACGGATATTTTTGTGAGTAAATACGAGCAACGGCTCTTTTTCTGAATAAAGAAGACAAACGGCCATTTAATGGCCATATTCTTAATAAAAGAAAATAACGGTCATTTTTCTGAAGAAAAAAAATACATATATATAACAACCATTTTTTTAAGTGGAAAAGTTTTCCTTAAAAGAATATATTACCAAAAAATAAAATACCACTTCACACACACACACACACGCACTCAGACTCGGACTCGGCACGGGCGAGGTCGGACGACGAAGCGGCGTAGCCAGCAGCGTCTTGGCGTGTGTAGTATCACATTTGCCTAGGTCCTCTCCCTTCCGCAAAAGTGGGTGCCGGCAGAACTGATCCCGATACCAACTTTCTTTACTATTTATACCTCTTTAAAATAATGTAAAAAATCAATGTGGAACAAGGCACATTTCCCAACAATCAATTTTTTTATTAAATTTCATCTTTTTTCCAACAAAATATTATGAGGTATTAGTTATATTGTTCTTCTTGTTAAATATTAATTTAGGTAAATATTTTTATAAAATAAATTGAATTTTATTTTTCATTCAAGAATTCTATAAAGTTTATTACCGTAAAATATATTAAGGATATTTTTTTCTTAATGGATTTAAAATATAAAAGTTAGATTTAATGATTTGGTTATCTAAATATGATTTAGAATAACATTTGATTTCAAAAAAATTTCACAAAGATTTATTATTGAAAAATATATTGACCACATATTTTATGTAATAAATTTAAAATTTAAGAGTTGTGTTTCAGATATATTAATCTTAAATCCAATTTTGATACCTTGAATGAAAATCTATATTATGTGCTCGACTTTTAAGTAGTGATTTAGATAATATGCTATTTCTTTATAAATAAATCATAATTTAATAATAATCAATTTGTAATACTGACCTTAAGATATTAATTAGTTTTTATTAATAAGGAATATAATGCCACTATTAGGATATTTTCATACTAAAAAGAAAAATTAATTTGTATCTTTTTAACAATTTAATTAATTTTAATCAAGTATGAATAACTAACTAATATATATTACATAAATTCTTCATGGAATGATTAAATGTTTATTTGTCTACTATTTATTGAATCAAATCTTTCTTTAAATTTATTTCATTAGTTTTAATATTTTAAAACCTAAATAATTTTGAAAGGATCTTTATGTTTATTTTTCATTTTTAAGAATTTTGTTGAATTATTTAAAAATTACATAGTTCATCTTTAGACCTACCCTGAAAGTATACTTATTATTTCTTAGAAAATGATTTATGCACTTATGAGCTATTTATCAAATATAAAATTTGTGCATGAGAAACAGTTTCAAAATTCGAGTGCATTTCAAATATAATTTCAAGAGATAATAGAGTTGGATCCTAAAGCAAAAATTGATGAGGATAGAATGAAAAGAATCATAATTAATGGATTGAATTATTAATGTGATCCATACACTATTGCATACAAGGATGGTCTACCCTACCACCTTCAATAGATTTGAAAAATATATTGTTTAATAAGGAGATTTTATTTAAACAATCGATTGAACTATCCTCAAAATTGTCTCAAAAGGAAACATTATTTAGTAAAAGGAAAAAACAAATAAAAAATGGAGGAAAGAAAATGTTGAACAAGAAAGAGCTTCTCAATCAGGGGTGCTAGATATAACTATGGCCAAAGAGGTTGTCAATAAAGAAGAAATGAGGGTCCATGTTATGTGTGTGGTTTATAGGCGACTATGTAAGAGAATGTCGATTCATGAAAACTTTTGTTGAAATTAATTCTTCCACCACCAATTAATAAGAGGAGAAACACAATGAGGAGGAATGGAACATTGAGATATGTTTCGCAATAGCTGAGCTTGAGGAGAATTCTGGTCAGAATGAGGAAGAGTTGGCAATTAGCTCAATCATAACAAAACAAAATGAATCAATACTAACAGGGGCTATTCCAAGAAAAGTTGATCATGAAAAGCATTAGATCATTGACTAAGGGTGTTCAAACTACATAACTAGAGATGAGAAGAAGTTGCAGAATTTGACCAAGTATAATGAAAGTCAAACATTAGTTTTCGTAAACAATGTGAAACTACTAATCAATATTATTGGAGAAACTAATATATTGCCACAAGTTGGTTATAATCAAGTGCATTTAGAGAGTCTTTCATGTACCAGGAATGAAAAAGAACCTACTATCTGTGGCATAACTAAATTTTATAGGTAATTATGTTCTCTCTAGACCCAATGATGTTAAGGTGTATTGATCACCACAGAAATTGTGTATGTAATGAATATGCAAGTATACGTATCATAACAAATAATATAATGATAAGTAAAGATCGTTCCAATAGAGATTATTTTATTAGAAATTAATTTTTAAAACTAAAAATAATAAAAATCAATTTTTTTTTGGTGTTTTTATATTTTAAGGAAACAAAATTAAAATAACTAAAAGTAAATAGTAATAATTAATTAAATCAGATTTATGACTAAAAAGATATATGAGAAAATATCTAGGAATACTTAATCCCCCAATTTTCTAATCATGTGAATCGCTAAAATCCCCCTAATATAATTATCAATTAATTACATGATCAATTGAATCTAATATAGCATGTATTCCTCTCTCATGTAAACTACACACTATATAGTAATTAATTTAATCACACTCTCATGCTAATTAAATTGCATACTACTTATTAAGTTCATCAATTATGGATCACATACATAAGAATCATGCATATCTGCCTAGAAACTATGCATGTTATTTAATCAAGACAAACAAATAAATAATTCTCTCAAATCTATTTAATTGCATCTATAGATAAATTGTTGGCCAAACAATTAATAGCATAAAAATTAGATTAAATAATATAATTAAATTAATATTATAATTAGGAAAAAAAATTATATCATCACATGGTGAAAATTGGGTTCATAAGATACCTAGATTAATAAATTAATTACACATAATTGTGTTCATAAACCTTATATTTTTCAAAAAGAAAAACATAAAATTGATAAAGAAAAGAGTAGAAGAAGAAAAACAATCAATCTCTTGAATTGTAGAATTAATCTCCACCAAAATTATGTCATTTCTTAAATTTTTCTGTATTTTTCTCTCTTTTTAGCTTTAAAAATTGACCAAAATTATGATATTAGAGGCTAATTAGGGTTTATGGAGTGATTAGTGGTTTAAATAAAGCTCAAGTCCGATCTGGACCATTCGATAAGCTTCAAATCAAGGGTTGCGATCAAAACAAGAAAAACTAACAATTTCATCCAATCACAGCACGACACGTTGCATCAAAAATTCATTGGGGGAATCAGGGAGCGACGCGTGGCAGGGGAGACTGGTCAGAGTCAACGCTCACCGAGTCATCAACACGTGGCACGTTGTGATTCATAGGAATGGATGGCGTGGCACACGGGTGGAACGCGTGGAGCAATGATGCGGTGAGCGGCTTCGGCATGGTTTGGGCGATGCGCACGCATGCTACGCGCGTTTCTGGGCATAGTTGGGCATTGTGGTAGGCGCTGGTTGGTGGCTGCGTGCGCGATTTCACCCTTTTTGACATTTTTGATCCATATTTGTTGACTTTTCCTCATTTATTTTATCAATATATTTGTGATGTATTACCTCCAGTATTTTTCTTCGAGTCTTTAAGTTACTTTTTTAAGCAAAAATACCTAAAAAGAATAAAAATATATGTGATTCTGAAAAGTTAGATTTATATAAATATATGATAAAATCATATAAATATATATATTTTTAATAAATTAACGTACATAAAATCATGGTAATTTTAGTACTTTTTGAGCACTCATGAGTACACCAACTATGGAAGGGTACAAAGTAAAGTCTATTTGCATGATGTCAATAGAGTTTGTATACATAGAAAAGATTCGAAAGAATGAGACTATAGATTTATGGATGAACAGTTAGGACATGTTGGCTATGACAAGTTAAATGTGATGATGAAGAAAGGATTTCTCAGGGTCTCCCTCAACTCAAGGTCAGAAAAAATGCAGTATGTGTAGGGTACCAATATGGGAAATCTCACAAACTATCATTTAAAGAGTCCGACTTTAAAGCAAAACACCATTGGAATTGGTACACTCTTATATGTTTGGACCTATTAAACAATCATCCATAGGAGGATTGCGATATATGGTGACATTCATTGATAACTTATCCAGGTACATTTCAGTCTAATTTATGAAACAAAATCTAAGACACTTGCAAAATTTAAGGAATTTTTGGATAAAGTCAAAAGGGAATATTGAAGAAAAATTCAATGCCTATGCATGGATAATGAGGGAGAATATATGTCAAAAGAATTCTCCTTATATTTGAAAGAGCATAAGATAAGGTATCAATTCATGTGTCCAAACACTCCATAACAAAATGGAGTTGTAGAAAGAAAAAATTGTCATTTAGTTGAGACGTGTAAAAGCATGATTCATACCTAGAATGTGCTAAGAATATTTTGGGTTGAGTGCATCAGTACAACAACGCATGTAATTAATAGGCTTATACAACCTAAGTTAAGACTTATATCACCCTATGAAAAATTATAGGGCATCAAACCAGTAGTTAGTCACTTTAAGGTCTTCAGATGTGTCTACTATGTATTTGTGTCAAATCATTTATGAAGAAAGTTTGATAAAAAGGTAATACGATACATATTATTAGGATATGATAGTTAAAGAAAATGTTGGAGATGTTATGATTAACAAGTGCTACATTTCAAGGCATGTGATGCTTGATGAAGCTTTTTCATGAGAGTTACCAAATAAAATCAAATTGCCAAAGTCACTAAAAACCAGACGTAAAGTAAAAGAAAGAATTCCAATAATCCCAAAAAAATCAATATTTAAAAAATATATAGAAACCAAAAAAGAAGATGAAGAAAGAGATTTAATACAAGCAACAATAAGTCCTCAATAAGATAAAAAAGTGACCAATAGTGACTGAAGATAAAAGATCATGCCAACTTGATATTGAGGCAGAAGGCATACCTCTACCACTTAGAAGGTCAATAAGGAAATCAAAACCAAATCCAAAATTTGCTAATATGGTAGAGTCAAATAAGCAACAAAAATTAAAATGAGGGATGGTGATCAGGGGAAGTATTAAAAATATCATCACCATATCACTCCATCACTCTAGAATCTTCTTTTTAGGCTACTCTATATATTTTTTAGAAGACTCCTAGATAATATTTCTAGAAAATTCTTAACTAATATCTTAATGAGTATATAATCTAATACATGTAGACATTACTAGAAGGTTCTAGGAAGTTGATAAACAACCAACTTACTTAAGCTATATATATATTGTATGTGTGCACATGTGTATGTGTGTGTGTGTTTGAGGAAGTGAAATATATGAGTATATGATGTGAGATGTGTGCATCTAAGACAACTGTAATGAAAGTGTATTAAGTGAAAGTAAGTTAAGAGTTATTATAGTTTGTATCTACTCTTGTTGAAATATAGTTAAATATATTGGAGCTTTCATTGTTTCTTTCTAAATTCAATCGTATGAAGTGGATTATTTTACTTGGGATAACCATCACTTTGATAATGGAAATGTCAAATGGCGCTTGGACTTGGATGTTATTACCGATGATTGGCTAAACTTATATCCTTGGTGAGGAATTTCATATTTAGTTTTTTCATATTCTAACCTTTCACCAATCCTAGTGAAGTTTGATAATGAAATTAGTAACCTAAGAGATAGGAGTATCATAGAAAAAACCTTTTTGTTTTGATTAGTTTTGGATACAAGAGCAAGGTTGTCAAGAGACTATTCTTGTAGGATGGGAACTAGTATAAATGCTAGTACAATGGGTCATGTCATTAGGAAACTTGACACAATTGTACCTCTTTACAAAAGTGGAGTTTATGGGATATTGGAACCATTAAGTGACAGTTGGCACAGAATATGCATAGTACAAGGATGCAATTGTAAAAAGGATCTTCAAACTGACAATTACTTTCTTCATTATGACATAGTATTGATAAACTGTTATTCAAATAAGAGCAATATTAGGCATAAAGGTTGTGAACAAACTAGATTATGCATGGGTACCATAATTTTTGTTTCTTTCATTCATCTACCAATGAAAGACAAGCTTGAAATAAGATTAGTAAAGTACAACTGGCTTCTGGTGTGATTGGAACATAATAGAGAGAAATGGATGCTACACACAATTTTCTAGTCAAAAAAGAAAACATGGAAGAATTATGCTAAAGCTCAATATGAGAAAAGTGTATGATCGAGTTGAATGGTCTTTTGTTGTGAAAGCTACAGGAAAAAAATGAGCTTTTATAACCACTGGGTTCACTTGATTTGGAATTACATATCCTCTATCACTCACTCTATCAAGGTGAACAATAACATTGTTAGCAACATTATACCAACCTAGGGACTAAGACAGGATTATCCTTTTTCATTTTACCTTTTTCTTGCTATATGGTGAGGGTTTATTCTCACTTTTGAGGGAAATAAAAGCTACCTAACATATCCTTGGGGTCCAAGATGCAAGAAAAGCTCATAATGTGACTCAATTACTTTTTATAGATGATATTTTTTTTGTGTTTGATGCTTGTAGACCGCAATGTGTTGAAGTTAAAAATACTCTTCATACTTTTGTAAAGGCAACAAGTTAACAAGTGAATTTTGATAAATCGAAAATATTCTTTAGCCCAAGCACTAACAATATGTTAAAATAATAGTTATTGAATGTAATGGTTATCCATGAGGTACAATGTCATGAGAAATACTTGGATCTCTTAATAGAGGTGAAAAGAGGCAAGTAGAGCACCTTTCAAACCATTTAGGAACACTATATGAAAAGATTGAGTAGGTGGAAGGAAAATAATCTATCTAAATTTGGAAAGGAAATTTTCTAAAATCTATCTACCAAGCAATCCTAATATATGCTATGATTATTTTTAAAATGCCTATATCTTTATACAATGTGTTAGAATCTAAGAATACTCAGTATTGGTGGGAAAATAAGAAGGATAGTTGAGCGATGCATTGGTTGTCTTGGCCAGAATTATGTAAACCCTAATCAATGGGTGGCTTGGGCTTTCGTGACATGACGAACTTTAATAAGGCACTATTAGCAAAATAGTTTTGGCGACTTGTAAAAATCCAACTTCTTTGGCTATGTGTGTTTTGACAGATAAGTATACAAACTAATCCACCTTGGTTTCTTCTCCATGTACCACCAATGCTAGTTACTTATGGAAGAGCTTGACTTAGGGTAGTGAACTACTTGATAAGGGATTACATTGGCGAGTTAATGATGGGCATAACATAAGAATTTTATCTGATAAATGGTTACTATTTTTTGTGAATTTTTATGAATTTTTGTATTTACTAATTTGATGAAGTCTTTCATCACTCCCATTAAAGCATTTGTATTGTCCTTAGTAGGTGGAATTTTCTCTTGAGCTTGTGATTTTTGTGGTTGGTGAAAACCTAGGGGTGGAAATGATTGATGATTGAATTGATTACCACATTGATTGTTGTTATTCCAAGAGAAATTATGATGTTGTCTTCATCATGGGTTATATGTGTTTGAGTATGAATTATTGTTTTGGTTCACATTACCTATATAGAATGCGATTCATTATTATTTGGAAAATTATCAAAAAAATGAACTTTCCCACAAAATACACAAGATACCCCTAAATATTGGACCTAGTTTATACTCGTTGGTGAGTTTTGAGCCTTCAAAAGATTCACCAAGGTTGACACTTGAGTTATAAGTGTTGTGATATCATTTACCTCATGCATTTTGGATACTCTTCTTATAGCTATCATTCTGTCCATTAGCCATTGATAATTATTGCTAGCCATTTTCTCAAGTAAATCATAAGCCTAATTGTAAGATTTAGCTAGCAGAGCCTCATTAGTGGATGCATCAACGATGGTTCTTTTTTGAGCATTAAGATCATTGTATAAAGTCTCCATTTGGATCCAATGAGGGATATCATGATGAGAGCACTCCCTTAGAAATTCTTTGAATCTTTCCCATGCTTAGTATAGAGATTCTCCTTCATATTGTGGATAGGAGGTAAGGGAACAAACTAAGCCTAAAGGCCTCTTCGATCACACCACTAAATTTGAAAGAATCTCCAACTTCAATAAACAATCTAAGATGTAGATAAAGATCATTTGTTGGTAATTTATTGAATTGTCTAACTGTTTGTAACATTTGAAACATCACTAGCTTTTGTTCACAATGATTAGCATGAATTTTTGGCCTTGTAATACTTGGATTCAACCCTTTCAATGTAGGTATTGCATATTCATCTATAGCTCTATCATTCATTAAAAGAATCTGGTTGTTCAAATTTAGTTCATTATTGTTTATTTGAATTGGATTAGCCATTTCTTTCACTTGGTTGATATCTTGTAGTTTTCTTATTGATCTCAAAGTACACTCAATTTCAAAATTTAAAGGTAAAATTTCTCCTTTGTGAACTATGCTCATGCAATAGACTCAAATGTATTTTTAATATAATTAAAGGAGATGTCTAAATTTAAAATAAACAAAAATTAAAAATAAATAACTGAATAAATTAAAATTATGACAAATAAATGAAGAAAAGGAAATAAAAAGAAATAATTAAAAAAGTAAATACATTAAAATTTAAATTTAAATAAATAAAAATAAATTAAGAAAAATAACTAAAATAAAATTAATAAAAATTAATTTATAATATTTATAATACCCGACAACAGTGCTAAAAACTTGATCGAACACAAATTGTGTTAAATAAATACACAAGTATATGTATCACAAAAAAATAATATAATTATTATAAGAAAATATCATTCCCATGAAGATTATATTATTATGAACTAATTTTTAAAATAAAAAAAATTAAAATCAATTTTTTTTTGTATTTTTATGTTTTAAGAAAGAAAAATTAAAACTAAAAACAAATTACAATAATTAATTAAATCAGATTTGAAAAAATATGTAGGAATAATTAATCTCTTAATTTTCTAAACATATTAATCACTAAAATACCTCAAATATAATTATTAATTAATTACATGATCAATTGAATATAACATGTTATGTGTTTCTCTCTAAGTAAACTACACATCATACACTAATTAACCTAAGTACATTTTCATGTCATCTAAATTGCATATTACTCATTAAGCTCATCAATTATAGATCACATATATAAGAATCCTACATCTTTACCTCATGTTATTTAATCAAGACAAACAAGTAAATAATTCTCTCAAATCTATTTAATTATCTCTATAGACCAATTATTGGCCAAACAATTAATAGTATAAAAATTAGATTAAATAATATAATTAAATTGAAATTATAATTATAATTGGGGTAAAATATTAGATTATCACACGTTAAAAATTAGGTTTATAAGACCCATAGATTAATAAGTTAAGTAGATATACATTTGTTCGTAAAGCTCATATTTTTCATAAAAAAAGAGATAAAATTGATAAAGAAAAGAGAAAAAGAAGAAATACAATAAATCTCGTAAATTGTAGTATGAATCTTCTCTTAAATCTCCACCATAATTGTATCTCCTTTTGAATTTTTATGTATTTTTCTCTTTTCTTGGCTCCAAAATATGATAAAAATTAGGTGAATTTTGCCTCAATAGGATTTATGGGACAATTAGGGGATTAAATTAAGCTCATGTGAAATTTAGACCGTCATATTAGCTTCAAATCAAGGGCTGAGATCAAAACAACCAAAATTAATAGCACTCTCCAATAGAATGAAGACACCTAGCATGGAAAATTTATTGGGCAAATTAAAGCATAACACGTAGCACTAGCAAACTGGTTTAGGTCAATAGTACTGAGTTGGTACCACATGATGATCTATGATTCATGAATATGGATAATGTGGCTCACAGTTGGAAGGAATGGAAAAATAGAGTGACAACATGTGCATAGACAGTTGATAACACAACGAGCTCGGAAGAAATGCAGTGTTGACACATGTTAAAGGGTTGTGACACTCTATACACGTGGCTTTGTATGATTTGCCTTCGTCGATTGCATGGAATCTATATGGCTTATTCTATTAGCTCCATCGCTTGCATGGCATCTATGTGGCAGTTTCTAATTGACCTTGCGTTAGAAATTTATAAAAAATCTCAAAAAATTTCAAAAATTATATTTTCACCTTTTTGCTAAAAGGTTAATATTTTAATATTTTAAACCCAAAAAATACTACTTATTGAATAAAATGAGCAATATTAAGTAGAAAAATGCACTGATTACTGTACTTTCATAGAGTTCTCAGAAGTGGATGTTGGTTACTAGAAACTATTAGTCCAACTAAGGTTAAGGGATGGTTGGGAGCTAGCAGAGGCACTAGGCTAAGCTAGTGGCACTAGGTTAGGAATAAAGGAGCTAGAAACATGAATGGAGGTGTTAGGTTAGGGGGAGAAGAAATGGAGCTAGCTGATTGATCGAGAAACACTATAAATGTTACATGAAACCAGGGCTTGGAAGAAACAGAGAGAGGTACGGTGGAGCTGGGTATGGTTGAATGTAGGTCTTAATGAAAGAAGAAAAGCTATGAGCAAGAAAAAAGCAAGAGGATCGTGCATGGTAAAAAAAGGAAAAGCACGAGCTAGAAAAAAGAAAAAAAAATGGGGGGAAATGAAAAAATTGGTGGGAAAAAATTAAAAATAAATTGATAGAAAAATTTGGTGTGGTATAGAAGAGAAAAAATATATGAAATTAAATTAAGAGAGAAATGGAAAAAAATTCAAGTAATTTTTTGTATTTTTTTAATGAATAATACACACAATATATTATTTGATTTAAGTATTAAAAAGACTAATATTCTATTATTTTAATTAGATCATTGTCATTTAATAATTATGACTATATAATTAAGTTTGCTTATATATATTTACGTAATTCTTGTATTTTAACTTATAGTCACAGTTATTGATAAAAATTGAGGTTATATATACACACTATGGCATGGATTTTATTAGATTGTGACCAAAACCCTAAGGCTTAGGTTTTTAAAAATACCATGGCTAAATTATGAGACCAAAGATCAATATT